>JAESUZ010003090.1:0-655322 GCA_017311185.1 Proteles cristata cristata
TATTTTTATTATTTGTTTTTCCTCCTTCCTCCTTTTTTTCCTTCCTTCTTTTTTTTTCATCCTTTTGGTTTGAGTGTTTGTTGGATTTGTTGGTGTCTTAATGTTCCTTTGTTCCCTGTGTGTTTGTCTGTCTGTTTTCTTTTCCAGGGCTACCTCAAGAAACAAGCCAAAGTACACATGGTGGAGAATCCCAAATACCATTATGAGTAGGGAAATAAAATAACCAAAGTCTCAACAAGAGAGACCAAGAGACACCATTCAAAGAACACTTCCTGAACGTACAGGCCCTGGACAAAGAGCCTTCTCTAATACAGCAGTACTCGCAGGTGCAGAGTACATAACAAGTGTTTAAAACTAGCAAGACACAGAAAGCTAGCCAAAATGATGAAACAGAAGAACTCTCCTCTAAAGAAATTCCAGGAAGAAATGACAGCTAAAGAACTGCTCAAAACACATATAAGCAACATAACTAAACAAGAATTTAGAACAATAGTCATAAAATTAATCGCTGGGCTTGAAAAAAGCATGGAAGACATCAGAGAAAAACTATTGCTACAAAGACTATGGAGCTTAAAAATAGTTGTGATGAATTAAAAAATGCTATAAATGAGATGCATAATAAAATGGAGGCATCCAATGCACAGATTGAAGAGGCAGAAAGGAGAATAAGTGATTTAGAAGACACAATTATAGAAAAAGAGAAAGCTGAGAAAAAGAGAGATAAACTGATCCAGGAACATGAAAGGAGAGTTCGAGAGCTGAGTGATACAATCAAACGGAACAATATCTGTATCATAGGAATTCCAGAAGAGGAAGAAAGAGGGAAAGGTGCTGAAGGAGTCCTTGAACAAATTATAGCAGAGAACTTCCCCAATCTGGGGAAGGAAAACATTTGAAATAAGAGGCACAGAGAACTCCCCTCAGATGTAACTTGAATCGATCTTCTGCACAACATATCATAGTGAAAATGGCAAAATATAAGGACAAAGAGAGAATTCTGAAAGCAGCTAGGGAGAAAAGGGCCCTAACATACAAAGGGAAACCTATCAGAGTGGTGACAGACCTATCTACTGAAACTTGGCAGGACAGGAAGGAATGGCAGGAGATCTTCAATGTGATAAACAGAAAAAATATGCAGCCAAGAATCCTCTATCCAGCAAGCTCGTCATTCAGAATAGAAGGAGAGATAAACGTCTTCCCAAATAAACAAAACCTGAAAGAACTCATCATCATTAAACCAGCCCTACAAGAAATCCTGACGGGGACTCTATGAGGGAAATGTTTCAAGGAACGCAAGATACCAGAGACACCACCACAAGCATGAATCCTACAAAGGACACAATGACTCTAAACCCATATTTTTCAGTAACAACACTGAATGTAAATGGACTAAATGCTCCAATCAAAAGACAGAGAATAGCAGAATGGATAAAAAAACAAAATCCATCTATTTGCTGTCTATAAGAAACTCATTTTAGACCTGAGGACACCTTCAGATTAAAAGTAAGGGGATGGAGAAATATCTATCATGCTATTGGAAGTCAAAAGAAAGCTGGAGTAGCTATACTTTTATCAGACAAACTGGACTTTAAAGTATAGGCATTAACAAGGGATGAAGAAGGGCACCGAATACGGGAGCACTAAATACATAAACAATCACAAACAGAAATAATCTTATGGGTAAGAATGTGCTAATAGCAGGGGACTTTAATACTCCCCTTATAGCAATGGATAGATCAACCAGACAGAAAATCACTAAAGAAATAATGGACTTGAGTGACACATTGGACCAGATGGATTTGACAGATATATTTGGAACTCAATATCCTGGGGTGCCTGGGTGGCTCAGTCAGTTAAGCATCTGACTTCAGCTCAGGTTATGATCCTACAGTTTTGTGAGTTCGAGCCCCACGTTGGGCTCTGTGCTGACAGCTCAGAGCCTGGAGCCTGTTTCGGATTCTGTGTCTCTCTCTCTCTCTCTGGCCCTCACCTGCTCTCTCTCTCTCTCAGAAATAAATAAAACTTTAAAAAAAATTAAAAAAAAAAAAGAACGCTACATCCTGAGGCCATGGAATTTACTTTCTTCTTAAGTGTGCATGGCACATTCTCCAAGATAGATCACATACTGGGACATAAAGCAGCCCTCAATAAATATAAAAGAATAGAGATCATACCATGCACACTTTTAGACCACAATGCTATGAAACTTGAAATCAACCACAGGAAGAAGTCTGGAAAACCTACAAAAACATGGAGGTTAAAGAACACCCTACTAAAGAATGAATGGGCCAATTAGGCAATTAGAGGAGAAATTAAAAAATATATTGAAACAAATGAAAATGAAAATACAACAATCCAAACTCTATGGGATGCAGCAAAGGCAGTCCTAAGAGGAAAGTACACTGCGCTCCAGGCCTATTTCAAGAAATTAGAAAAAGCACAAGTACAAAATCTAACAGTGCACCTAAAAGAACTAGAAGGAGAGCAACAAGAGCACTGCAAACCCAGTAGGAGAAGAGAAATAATAAAAATCAGGGAAGAAATAATATAGAAACAACAACAACAAAAACAACAACAAAAACAGTTGAACAGATCAATGAAACCAAGAGTTGGTTTTTTGAAAAAATAAACAGGATTGACAAACCTCTAGCCAGGCTTCTTAAAAAGAAGAGAGAGAGCACCCAAATAGACAAAATCATGAATGAAAATAGAGTTATTACAACCAACCCCTCAGAAATACAAGCAATTATCAGGGAATACTATGAAAAATTATACACCAACAAATTGGACAACTTAGAAGAAATGGACAAATTCCTCAACACACACTCATTACCAAAACTCACTCGGGAAGAGATAGAAATTCTGAACAGGCCCATAAGTAATGAAGAAATGGAATAGTTATCAAAAATCTCCCAATAAATAAGAGCCCTGGGACAGATGGCTTCTCTGGGGAATTCTACCAGACATTTAAAACAGAATTAATACCCATTCTTCTCCTAAGCTATTAAAAAAAAAAAAAAATCGAAGGAAAACTTCTGGACTCATTCTACAAAGCCAGCATCACTCAGATTCCCAAGCCAGACAGAGTCCCAGGAAGAGACGAGAACTACAAGACAATATCCTTGATGAACACAGACGCAAAAATCCTCAGCAAGATATTTGCAAATCGAATTCACCAGCACATAAAAAGAATTATCCACCATGATCAAGTGAGTTTCATTCCTGGGTTACAGGGCTGGTTCAATATTTGCAAACCAATCAGTGTGATATATCATGTTAACAAAAGAAAAGATAAAAACCATATGATCCTGTCAATAGATGCAGGAAAAGCACTTGACAAAATACAGCATCTCTTCTTAATAAAGACCCTTGAGAAAGTTGGGATAGAAGGAACTTACTTAAACATCATAAAAGCCATCTATGAGAAGCCCTCAGCTAACATCATCCTCAATGAGGAAATACTGAGAGCTTTCCCCGTGAGATCAGGAACACGACAGGGATGCCCACTCTCACCACTGTTGTTTAACATAGTGCTGGAAGTCCTAGCATCAGCCAGCAGACAACAAAAGGAAATCAAAGGCATCAGAATTGGCAAAGAGGAAGTCAAACTTTCACTTTTCCCAGACGACATGATACTCTGCATAGAAAACCCGACAGATTTCACCAGAAGCCTACTAGAACTGATCCATGAATTCAGCAAAGTTGTAGGGTACAAAATCAATGTACAGAAATTGGTTTTGTTTTATATACCAATAATAAAGCAATACAAAGAGAAATCAAGAAACTGATCCCATTCACAACTGCACAAAAAACATTAAATACCTAGGAATAAGCCTAACCAAAGGTATAGGAGATCTTGATGATGAAACCGATGGAAAATTTATGAAGGAAATTGAAGAAGACACAAAGAAATGGAAAAACATTCCCTGCCCATGGATGAGAAGAATATTGTTAAGATGCTATTACTACCCAAAGCAATCTACACATTCAATGCAATCCCAACCAAAACTGCACCAGCATACTTCTCAAAATGAGAACAAACTATCCTAAAATTTGTATGGAACCACAAAAGACTCCGAATAGCCAAAGGAATACTGAAAAATAAAACCAAAATGGGAGGGATCACCATCCCAGACTTTAGCCTCTACTACAAAGCTGTCATCATCAAGACAGTATGGTATTGGCACAAAAACAGACACATAGACCAATGGAACAGAATTGAGAACTCAGAAGTGGACCCAAAAGTATACAGCCAACTGATCTTTGACAAAGCAGGAAAGAATATCCAATGGAAAAAAGACAGCCTTGTTAACAGATGGTGTTGGGAGAACTGGACAGCAACATGCAGAAGAATGAAACTAGATCATTTTCTCACACCATGCACAAAAATAAACTCAAAATGGATAAAGGACCTGAATGTGAGACAGGAAACCATCCAAACCCTAGAGGAGAAAGCAGGAACCAACCTCCTTGACCTCAACCTCAGCAACTTCTTACTTGACACATCCCCCAAAGCAAGGGAATCAAGAGCAAAAATGAACTATTGCGACCTCATCAAGATAAAAATCTTCTGCTCAGAAAGGAAACAATCAATAAAACTAAAAGGCATCCTACGGAATGGGAAAAGATAGTTGCAAATGACATATCAGATAAGGGGCTAGTATCCAAAATCTATAAGGAACTCACCAAACTCTACACCCAAAAAACAAATAATCCAGTGAAGAAATAGGCAGAAGACATGAACAGACAGTTCTCCAAAGAGGACATCCAGATGGCCAACAGACACATGAAATGATGCTCAGTGTCCCTCATCATCAGGGAAATACAAATCAAAACCACACTGAGATACCACCTCATGCCATTCAGAGTGGCTAAAATGAACAAATCAGGAGACTCTAGATGCTGGCAAGGATGTGGAGAAACGAGCACCCTCCTACACTGTTGGTGGGAATGTAAACTGGTACAGCCCCTCTGGAAACCAGTGTGGAGGTTCCTCAAAAAATTAACACTAGAACTCCTCTATGACCCAGCAATAGCACTGCTAGGAATTTACCCAAGGGATACAGGAGTGCTGATGAAGGCACACCTACCCCAGTGTTCAAAGCAGCATCTCAACAATAGCCAAATCATGGAAAGAGCCTAAGTGTCCATCAACGGACAAATGGATCAAGAAGATGTGGTTTATCTATACAATGGAATACTACATGGTAATGAGTAAGAATGAAATCTGGCCATGTGTAGCAACATGGATGGAACTCAAGGGTGTTATGCTGAGTGAAATAAGTCAGGCAGAGAAGGACAGATACCGTATGTTTGCATGTATAGGTGGATTAGGAGTAACTTAATGGAGGGCCATGGGGGCCATGGGGGAGAAGAAGGAGAAAAATAGTTGGGGAAGAGGGAGGCAAACCATGAGAGACTCCTGAATGCTGAGAACAAACTGAGGGCTGATGGGGGTGGGGAGAGGGGAAGGGGGGTGATGGGCATGGAGGAGGGCACTTGTTGGGATGAGCACTGGTTGTTATATGGAAACCAATTTGACAATAAACCATTTAAGAAAAAAAATAAAGAAAGAACTTGGGGTGGCTCAGCTGGTAAAGTGTCTGACTTTGGTTCAGGTCATGTTCTCACAGTTAGAGCCCCTCAGCAGGCTTTCTGCTCTCAGCTCAGAGCCCGCTTCCGATCCCCCCCCCCCTCGAAAAGAAATAAACATTAAAGAAACAACTCAACTAGCTTATGAATATTAAAATTACCTAACTAATCCCTTCAAAAGATAACTATTCACCCGAATGTGTCTATATTCTCCCTCTTCTTCATCATGTGAAAGTCCAATCAACACTTGAGTAAAAGGTATTTTTGGGAAAATAATGGTAAATTAACATTATTAAATAAATAACATTACTATATATGTAATATAACATTAATGTTAACCATACATAAATTTTAAGCTTATTATGTAAATATACAATGACTATATGGTTATTCATTGGTAATAAAACCATACTTTCTTTCAAGTATGATAGAACAGTTTGTAGCAAACTAAAATTCCTACCAGGAACAATTACAAAAATTAGATAAAATGCAAACTGATCTATTTAAATGTATCAGATGCTAAAGAAGCACAAAGACTAGAGGTCCTAAAATTCCAGAGAAGGGAAAACAATTTGGAGAGGTGAGTTAACACACATGTCCAATTTTTCTCTAGGCAATCTACCAATATTGGGTAGAGATAGAAGACTGCTGAGAATCCAGGCTTGAATCCGGGAGATGGCTAGGCTGACCAGCAAAGTTTCTGGTGAAAGATGAACTGACAAAAATTGATGTATGCTATGGTCCCTAGGTAAACCTCTAAAAGATCAATAAGGAAATGTATAAACAAAAAGTTAACAGAGATAAATTATGGGATAAGAAAAATAGTTTATTAATCCAAAGGAAAGCAAGAAAGTGTGTGGGGGGAACATAAAACAGGAAGATTAAACAAAAAAACAACCCAGTGAATTACATTAAAACCGTTACTATATCAAGTAATTATATTTACATAAATATAAGTAATATACCAAGATAGACTGGCTAAAAACAACCCACCACATGCTGTTTACAAGAGGCATACATTTTTTTAAAAATGTTTACTTGTTTTGAGAGAGAAAGAGAGAGAGAAGGAGAAAGAGAGAGAGGAAACAAGGTAGGGGGCAGAGAGAGAAGGAGACACAGAATCCAAGGCAGGCTCCAGGCTCTGAGCTGAAAGCACAGAGCCCAATGTGGGGCTCGATCTACAAGCTGTGAGATCATGACCTGAGCCAAAGTTGAATGCTTAACTGACTGAGCCACCCAGGCACCCCTACAAGAGGCACATATTAAACATAAATCTCTAGAATATTTGAAAATAAATGGATAAAAAAAGATAAACCATACAAACACTAATAAGCAAAGGAAAGCTGGTACAGCTATATAAACATCAAAGTATACTTTAAGGCAAGAAGCATTACTAGAGACAAAGAGGAATATTTCATAATGATAAAGCGATCAGTCACCAGAATGCTATAATATGTATAAATATATTTGGATCCAACAAGTCATCTCCAAAATGTATGAAGGAAAACATGGATAGAATTAAAATGAGAAATAGGTAAATTCTACCATTATCAAAGGAGACTATAACACATCTCCTTCACTAGCTAAAGAAGAAAAAGAGTAAAAATCCGTAAAGAAAGACAACCCACAGAATGGGAAAAATATTTGTAAATTACATATCTGATAAGGGATTTGTATACAAAATATATACAGAACTCTTATGAATCAATAATTAAAAAACAATTTAAAAATAGACAAAGGAGATCTAAATACACATTTCTCCAAAGAAGATATAAACAATGGTAAGTAAGCACATCAAAAGATGTTCTACAACATCATTGTATATAGAGAAACCAAAATGCTCATACATTGCCAATGGGAATGTAAAATGGTGTAGCTGTTTTGGAAAACAGTCTGGAAGTTTCTAAAACCATTAAACATAGACTTACCATCTGACCCAGAAATTCCACACCTACATATATACTTGAGAAAATTGAAAACATATACCCATACAAAAATTTACACATGAATGCTCACAGCAGCATTCTTAACAGTAGTCAAAAAGTAGAAACAACCCCAACCATCCACCAGTTGGTGAATGGATAACAAAATGTAAATATATATACTTACATACACATACACACACATCCATATATACATGTATATCTCCATACAATTAATATTATTCAGCTATAAAAAGCAATGAAGTAATGTTATATGCTACATGGATGAACCTTGAAAATATGCTAAATGAAGCCAGTTACAAAAGATCACATACTGTATAATTCTATTTATATAAAATGTCCAGAACAGGTAAATCTGTAAAGATAGATAGTAGATTATTGCCTAATGTTAGGGAGGAGTGATTTTGGTGGAAAATGGGGAGTGACTACTAATGGGTATGGGTATTTCTATGTGGCATAATGAAAACAATCTGATATTAGATAGTGAAAATGGTTACACAACTCTGTGACTATACTAAAAACCACTGAATTGGGTACTTAAATTAGTGAGTTTTACAATGTGTGAATTATAACTCAATATAGCTGTTTTTTAAAAAAGAAAAGATTCTATAGTGTAGCAGTTAGGTTAATGGTTACTGTTTGTGAGAGACAGTGAATGGAACAGTGTTTCTGGGTGTTAATAATGCTCTAAATCTGGTTACACATGTTTGTTACTTTATAAAAATACATCAAGTGGTACATTTTCATTTTTGTGTCTTATATCTTGATAAAAGGTTTACTTTTAAAACAAAGAGACAAATACATACCAACAGGTGGACCAGCTGGCACGACACATTTCTTTTCCACTCGTGAAGCAGGAGGCGCATTCTGGTTCTTAGCAAGATTTTCCTGTATTAATTCCTGTACCCGAGTTTCATTAATCTTTGGGAAAGGCAGAATATGAACTCGCAAGTGGGATCCTTCTGTTGGGCGTGGAACTTTCTGGAATGCCATATGAGGGTTAGGATTCTCCTGCAATATCAAACAGGTAAAATTAGTCAAAAGTTGAAATAACAATGGCAGATTGCCAGAGAGTGGGAGCTCAGAGGGACACAAACTGAAATCAGACAGATGAGGGATTATATATACATTCAGACACATGCCATAAAAGAAGAGTACCAGAATCTTCTTACAGAATCTATCAGCAGCATCTGATAATACAGCTGATCTCTCTTATTCCTATTCTATGAATGCTTTACCCACTTGGTTTCTAGGTCTTCTTGCTACATCTTTGTCTATTTTTTATCTGCCTAATCTCTTAACTATGTAAAAACCCCAAGGCTCAGACTTCAGGCCTTTTTTCTATTTACATTTATTTCCTTGGGGACAACTTTATTCTCAATATTCAAACCATAAAAACACCAATGATTCATAAATTCTTTCCCCTAACTGAGCTTTCTCCTGAATGCCATACACATACATTCAACTGCCCGCACAGAGTACTTCCATTTGGAATGAAAATAACTTCTTGGGGCGCCTGGGTGGCTTAGTCGGTTAGGCGTCTTGCCTTCGGCTTAGGTCATGATCTCATGGTTCATGAGTTCAAGCCCCACATCATGCTTTGTGCTGACAGTGCAGTCTGCTTGGGATTCTCTCTCTCTCTGCCCCTCTCCTGCTTGTGCTCTCTCCCTCTCTCTCTGAGTGAATAAACTTAAAAAATTAAAAAAAAAATAACTTCTTAAATATATGTCTAAATGAAGCACTTACTCTTCCTCTCCAAATCTGCTTTCTATAGTCTTCTCCACTTCCGTAAATTGCATATTTATATTTCCACTCAGGTGAAAAGCTTAACTATCTTTAATGCCTTTCTCCAACACTCAATTATCTATTTCTCTGCAAACTTTTTGGAGTCTGCCTTTCGAATATGTTCATAGTCTGACCATTTTTCAACAACCCTGGGGTTGAAGCCAATATCTCTGTATCATCACAGAACAACAGTTTTCTGACTGGTCTCTCTGCTTCCACCCTCATTCCCCCCCTCCCTCTATTCTTAGTAGTGCAGACAGAGTGATCTAGTTAAAAGTAAGTCAAACTATCACCTCAATACTCTGTTCATTCACATAGCTCTTTATCTTACTCAGAGTAAAATCCAAAGTTCCTAAAATAATTTACAAGGCCCCACAAGATCTGACTTTCCTCAAGGACTGTGTCCTGCTACTGTTTTCCTTGATTCTGCTCTAGCCACACAGGCCTTCTTGTTCCAGCCTCAGGCCTCTGCACTTAACTCTTCCTTCTGACTACCCCCTACAATTTGAACAGCATCCTCTATTCCTTCCTGCATTTCTTTGCTCAAATGCCACCTTTCTTGGCCACCCTATCTAAAATTATACCCTCTAATACACTCGCTATCCCTCTTTTTATATTTTCCTCTTTTAACACTTACCACTTTCTCACATACTATAAATTTTATTTAACTTGCTTATTGTCTGCTCTTCTCTTACTCAAATGAAGCTCCATGAAGGCCAACATTTCAGCCAATCAAAGAAATATTCTTCATCTTCTGCTGTATACCTGTTGCATCTAGAAACTGCCTATTTCCTAATGAGCAGGACACAATGTTAAACACATATTAACATGGCAATAATTATTTTTTTAATGTTTTATTTATTTCTGAGAGAGAGAGAGACAGACAGACAGACTTCATGAGCAGGGGAGGGTCAGAGAGAGAGGGAGATAGAGAATCTGAAACAGGCTCTAGGCTCTGAGCTGGCTGTCAGCACAGAGCCCGATGCAGGGCTCGAACCCATGAACTGTGAGATCATGACCTAAGCCGAAGTCGGACACCTAACTGACTGAGCCACCCAGGTGCCCCTGCAATAATTCAATTAAATGTGTCAGCTAATATTTTCATAGACCCTTAGGGCTGGCATGAATTTTCATCTAGTCACCCAGTTAAGGATAATTATATTTCAAACACCATAGGTAGAATGAAATTCATCCTTTAATAACATTCTCTAGGGAAGGCTGTTTTACCACCATGCTTATACCAATTCTAATATTTATTAATCTTTGCAACCAGAAAATTCCCTTTTCTCCCTGAACCTGTTATTTGTGTTGTAGACTAAGCTGAATACTAACCTATACTTTCTCCAAACAGTTAAAATGGATATCTGTCATCATCTACTTGAGCTACTCCCTACAATTCTTTATGATCATTTGGCCCAGACGCAGATAAAGAAAAGGCTGAGCCATGGCAGATGACACAGGTAGCATATTTCAGCAAAACAATAATTTATACTCTTTTAAGTGTAAAAAAGCCTGAGTTCTAGTTTTTGTTCGACTTATGTGTGATGCTGGGTAAATAACTTTGCCTGAGGCGTCCATATGCTTCTCTTACAAGGTTCCTGAGAAGGTGAAATCAGATATAAAGTTTGTTCTTGCCAAAGTAACCCTTATATGCACTTTGTACTTTCCCTTTGCATGGTTTGAGAAGGCAGGGGAAAATAAATAAATAAATTTCTATGCCAAGTCTTCATGATCACCACTTTCTGAACTATATGGTGAAAAAACTGTTCTAAAATTATGCCTAGACTGGGGTGCCTGGGCGGCTCAGTTGGTTAAGCATCCAACTTTGGCTCAGGTCATGATCTCACAGTTCGTGATTCGAGCCCCGCGTTGGGCTCTGTGCTGACAGCTAGCTCAGAGCCTGGAGCCTGTTTCAGATTCTGTATCTCCCTCTCTCTCTGACCCTCCCCTGCTCATGCTGTCTCTCTGTCTCTGAAATAAATTTTTGAAAAAAACATTAAAAATTAAAAAAAAATAAAATTATGCCTGGATTAACACCAACATCACTGGTCTGTAGTTTCTGCAACTGTCCTTTTCAAAAGTAGTATGCTTGTTTTTCTGTTCTTTAAGCATAATGTCTAAGATATCTTCTCAAAGTTACAAATATCACTTTTCTAAAACTCATTGGAAGATTAGTTTTTCAGGCTGGAAAGATAAAATCACATGGATTTTGAGGTCTGAGTCAGAATCATTTAAGTACATTCTTCATTACTTCTGTTTCTATTTATACTTATTTTCTTTATATTAAAATAAAATCTTAAAATATATTTTCCATGATGTAAATAGTATTCATTGTAATAAATTTTAAAGCATAGGAAAATATGGGGCGCCTGGGTGGCTCAGTCGGTTGAGCAGACGTCTGACTTCGGCTCAGGTCATGATCTTATGGTTGTGGGTTCAAACCCTGCGTCGGGCTCTGTCCTGACAAGTTAGCTCAGAGCCTGGAGCCTGTTTCGGATTCTCTGTCTCCCTCTCTCCCTGACCCTCCTCTGCTCATGCTCTCTGTCTCTCTCAGAAATAAATAAGACATTTAAAAAATACTAAAAACAAACAGGAAAATAAAAGTAAAAAATACACCTTCTTGGGGCGCCTGGGTGGCTTAGTCGGTTAAGCGTCCGACTTTCGCTTAGGTCATGATCTCGCGGTTCGGGTTCGAGCCCCGCGTCGGGCTCTGTGCTGACTGCCAGCTCAGAGCCTGGAGCCTGTTTCAGTCTGTGACTCCCTCTCTCTCTGACCCTCCCTTGCTCACGCTGTTTCTCTCTCTCTCTCCTAGAAATAAATAAAACATTAAAAAAAAAAATACACCTTCTTAGTTATCTTTCCCAACTATATTTTACATCTCTCTCTTACCATATATTCTTTTATCTTGTTCCAAAAATGACCCAAGGCATTTAGAAAAATAAAGATACACATATTATTTCTACTCAAAATCCTGCAATGTGAGAAGTTCATCCTAAACTTTATAAGGAAGAATAAAGATCCAAAAATAGTCAAGGCAATTCTGAAGAAGAGTAAGTACAGAAGTCAAAGTTCCTAGATCTCAACACTTACATAAACCTATACTCATATAGTATAGCAACTGGTATTAGTGAAGGGTTAAAAAGGCTAATGTAATAAAGGCCCTGAAATAGGACTATGTGTAAAAACGTGATAGAGACAGGTGACACTATGATTCACAGGGAAAGGTTAGACAATTCAAGGAGAGAAGTAGTACAACGAAGTATTTTTAGTGCCTGGTCTCTGACGTTAGAACTTCTGGGTCAAATTCCAGCTTAGCCACTTATTGGTAGTGTGACCTGGTACAGTGTCAATTCACTCACCACTTGTGTTTTAGTTTCCTCACCTGTAATCTAGATAATAGTACAGTACCTACTTCATAAGGTTCTTAAGAGGACAAAATGAGTTGTTACAGGAAAACTTTCAGTATGCATGTGCATACATGCATGTGGGCGCATGTGTGCACAGAGTTACACACATACTTCCCCAGATAATATGCAACCTCTTTTCCAAAAATTTAGAGTATATTCATTTAAAAAATATTTATTCACTGCATAATCTATAGCATGACACCGTACTTCTAAAACTCAAACCATGTCTTTCTCCCATAAATCCCATCATATCACCAGCTACTTATATTTTAACAACAACAAAAATCACAGTCAATAAGGCTTAAAACAGAAATAACTTATTAAAGAAAAGGTATTGCTATTAGTCATTAGTAGTGTTATTCTTCTCATAAGCAATTTGAAATATTATAAGCCAAATCCATCAAAAATGCTTTTTAATCATTTTAAAACAAAGTCCAAAGATGAGGCTATCCTGTAGTTGTACAGATATTACACATAAAATTCAGATTATGGGATAAAGTCACTAAATTATAATACATCCAACTGTGTTTAGAAGATGCAAAAAAGGCTCATGCCTGTGAATCAAAGTGCTTGGTTTTTCTGGATGCTGTGTCTGTATACTGCTGCCCTCTAATGGGCAGTGTGGTAAATATAAAGAAATAATTTGCTACTTTATACCCAAATTGGTCACATAATGGCTTTCAAGAAAACGGAAGAAACGAGAGGAAGTTTAAGGCTCACTGAACTCTGCATATTCTTAGAAACATCTGCTCTTACTTGGAACATCAGCTGCATTTGGACTGGTTTCTTGAAGATTACTGAGCTCATTAAAAACCACAGCCTAATTCTGTTGTTGAATATCCTTGTGGAAACAAGGAAATTCATTATTTTCAATAGAATAAGGAAGGTGCCAAATTTTTGTATTTGATTGCAGATAAATGCAAATATAAATTAATAACCAAGAATTCAGGCCACTAAATACTATAGTGAACATGGTAACAATTTTGTTCAAGGCAGACAAGACGAGCTGCCCACAAAAGCCAGCAAATTGCACTATTGTTTAGAGCGAATTTTAAAATTAGATAATAGTTTTCAAGCAATGGACTCTGTAATCCTGCTTTGAGAATGTATGATAGTAATGGGAAGTACAATGATTTTCTCAGACATGAAAAAATGACACACATACCATCTGGTCTGGAAACATGGATTTTTCTTTTTCTTTCTTTTTTTTGGCAAGCGAAATGAGAATATGCCTAGGGCTTACAGAAAACAAAGCTGAGAATGCACTTCAAATAAAAGCAAAGCAAGCAAAATAAAACAAAAACCCTACTGGAAATCCTAAGTAGGCAACATTGGGGAAAACAATTTCTTCCTACACATTAGACTCAGCAGTGAATGACAAATCGATGTGACTCTGTTAGTGGCTACCAAGTTTCCCATATTGATCTAGGTATTTGATAATTATTTAATAAGCACCAATTATTAACAGAGCTGTGTGGGATAGAAAGTTACACAATATCTTTCGAACATAGCTAAAATCAATAATATCACTGGACTAAGCTATTAAACACTGACAAAATGTAACTGGACTTTTTAGGGTTGCCTAGCTGTGAATACAATACTGATGGATGGAAACATTCTCAACTTTGCATCCTCATAGGACTTTCAATGATCACCCAACTAATTAAAGCTACATCCTTAATTCAAATACGTTTGGTGTAGGACTTTAATATGCTAGTGCCCCTAAATCAGGGTTTCTGTACAATGGCACTATTAACATTTTGAGCTAGATAATTCTTTGTTTGGATGGGGAGGTAATGGCTGTCTTGTAAATTGCAAGATGTATACAAGGATCCTCAGTTTCTGCCTACTAGATTTCACTAGCACACTCTCCTCAGCTGTAACAAACAGAAATGTCTCCAGATACTGCCAAATTTCTGGAGGGGAGAGGTTGCCCCTGTTGAGAACCACTGCTCTAATTCATGATTCTAGATGGAGGTTTCATATTCTAAGACAAGTACTCTTCACAAGTGCCAAGGGAGGAGACATCAACTAGATAAGAGACCTATACCTTTGCTCACCTGCTGACATACAAATTAAAACCATAAGACACCACCACACACCTACGAGAATGGCTAAAAACAAAATAAGACAAAAAACCAATTGGAGATACAAATGTTGGCAAAGAGTCAGAAGAAATGTAACTCATATATGTCTGGTGGGAATGCAAAGTGGTATAGACATTTGGGAAAACAGTCTGGTAGTCTCTTATAAAGTTAATATTTCATTACCATATATCCCAGCATCCTGCATCTTACTTCTAAATATTTACCCAAAAGAAGTGAAAATTTATGTTTACACAAAACCTGTGCAAATGTTTCGAGTGGTTTTGTTCGCAATCACCACAACTGCTCTTCATTTGGTTAACAGATAAATAGAAGTTTGATGCATCCATGCAATGGAATACTACTCAACAATGAAAAGGAATAAACAACTGATCTATGCAGCATAAAGGAATCTGAAATGCACTATGCTAAGTTAAAGAAACCAAACTCAAAAAGCTACACACTGACATTACATAAAGGGCAAAAACTAAAGAGATGGAAAACAGATCAATTATTAAGAGTTTGAGGTAGTAAGAGGAAGTGATTAAAACTTGGTAAGAAATTTCGCGGGGATTGACAAAAATGTTCTATGTCCTTATTGTAGTGGTGATGGATTGTATAGCTTCACTCATTTGTCAATGTCTATAGTATTTTTTAAAGAAGTACATCTTACTACATGTAAATTATATCACAGCAAACTTGACTTAAAAATGAACAAATAAATCAGACAGGACAGGGGAGAAGTCTGACTTTTACACTCTGGGGACCTCATTTCATCACAATAATCTAAGTAAGCTCTTTATGTTTTGAGTTTTTAAGACTAAAGATGATCAAAATATTTTACTTCTTTCTTATAACAACAAAAAATCCTTTTATTTGCAGTTGGCAAAGAGTACAAATAACATCAGTGTAGATTAAATTTGCCTGGTAGTGAAATTAACTTTATGCTGGAATGTAAGGGTATAGATTTTGTGTAATTTATAATGGCTATTGCTGTATTTGGGCTTTGTGCTCCCATTAAGATTTTAAAACCTATTCACTGCAATGCTAGGCAATGAAACACCGAGGAGGCACAAATAGAAATCTCATATTATTCTATACGAAAGTCCAATTCTTCTCATTTTTTTCTTTAACTTTTAAGAAAACTGTCAAATTACACAGTCTAGCAAATATTTGTATACTATTGCAGATGCAAAACAAATTAGAAAAACTGTACTATGTAAAAGAGTAAAATAACATGTCCAATTGATTTCTTGATGCCTTGGGATGGAGGTTTTGTAAAGTTCTTGTGTTGGCCTATCCTACCATTATCATTTTGTGTATAGTTAGTAGTCCTTTATTAGTATGTATGAGAATCACAGAGATAGAGCCAGTAAGTAGATACATGTGCTGTCATACAGACATGAAAGATTTTGAAAGCCAAAGTGAGCAGACCCAGATCCAGTGTTATCAATTGGGAATGGAAAGAAAAGCTGTATAGTGAATGGCCAATAATCTTCATGGTATAAACCTTGCCAGTGCTTACACAATTTGTCTCTAATGGAGTTATTCCCTTCCTTCTCCTTCTGTTTCCTTCCCATTACCCTCCTCTACCTAAATCACCAAATTATTTCCTTAACTACTTAGGAAGCTCCAGAAAGTTAAAAGAGTACCTAAACCCAGTTACAATTCATCCTACTTACATCTCCTCACATTCTCACTCACTAAAAAGCAATACAAGGGAATAATGAGAAGAAGCAGAAATTAAGGTTCGTTTTTGAGGTACTTCAAAGGGAAATGAAGCAGAGAGACTAGGCATACGTACCAGACTTCACTGCAACAAAGTATTTACAAACATCTAAGTGGAATCACCAGGTCTCAATTCTAACCCAATAATAAGGCAACAGTAAAATTATATGGTTGGTTCTTGCTGACCAAAAGGGAATTTAGAATGTGATAAAAAAACAAAAAAAAACAAAACAAAACAAAACAAAAAAACCCCACCCCCTGAATAGTTGAAAATAGAACCATCTGGATTATTTTCCTTGCATTGAGACCATCCTTCCTCTCTCCCCTCAACTTGCTGCATGACCCAAGAAGGTAACTTTATCACCATGCTCTGCTTTTTAACTTTGTAATATATTTACTTCAGGAATGTTGGGACCATGTAGAGTTTAGAATCTTACAACTAGACACAATCTCAGAAAGTCTGAGGACAATCCATGGGGATATTCGGAAATTCTCACTCATCATGTCCATGTATTCTCTTTCAAAGGGTATTAGAGGAATTGTGTACCTAGAAAATTCCTGATGCTAGCAGATGCTTAACAAATACATACTGAAAGAATGGAATGGATTAAATTAAATGGAATAGGATTAGATTAGGGGGAAAAGTCCAAATTAGGGCTCAGGAAATAGAGAGTACATTTGTGGGGTGATTTAAATCTCTAACTTAGTCATACAGTCCCTCATGATGATCACTTTAAAAGTATTGTTTTTAAAGGATAGGTGTTGATTTGAGGAACAAAAGCAATAAGAAAACAATTCCTTACTACTTACAGCCCATTGACAAGTTCTTGAAAAAGGCAGAGTGACCTTTCTCTAGGAACTCTGCTACCTCCATGTTGACACTTTGCTAAAGGCAAAAGACAATCTTAGCCCAACCCCCCCAGGATCCTGTGAATCTACTTTAAATGTATAGAAATTCTTTAGGGAGCTTCCTTTATCTCTCCACCAAGAAAGATGTATATTGGCAATCATACTCTTAGCATAAAGCTTACTGATACACCTCTGAAAGGTCTCATGACTGGGTTTTTACTAAACAGTAATAACCTCTTCTTAACAATAGGTAGCCCCCAACAGGGTCCTGGAAACCTTCTTTTCAAAATTCCTTAGAGGCTTGTGCTGTCCCTAATCCCCTCCCAACCTAAAAGTATATAATCAGTCACCCATCACAAACTCAGTGCAGCTCTTTCTGTCCATGGGTCCTGTTGTTCACATGCTTTAATAAAAACATCTTTAAAAAACAACAAAAAAAAACATCTTTTTGCACCAAAGATGTTTCAAGAATTCTTTCTTGGCCTTGGCTCTGCATCCCAACACCTAAACCACATCAGGTATTGTTTGTGTTTTCCATTTACCTTTAATAATGTATAACTATTAGCTGTTTGTGCCCACACTGTGCTGGCCCCTTGCAGACAGGGAGTGCTGCAGGATAGGGAGTGCTGGTGTCTGGGGCACTACCCCTAGGACACCAGTGGGCAGGGTAGGAGAAGCCTGCAGCTGGAGCACTGGAGAGATGTGGAGCACTGGAGAGACGTGGAGCACAAAAGGACAGATTTCAACTCTTGTGGGAATAAGAAGCTCTACTAGACACTCATGCCTCAGCGTGTTTACTCAAAAAAAAGAAAAAGGTTTCACCACCCAGCAAGCAGAAATCACTGTCTCTGCATTGATCAGAACATGGATGTCAACATGGTTACCATCTACAAGGGTATGGTCACCAAGATGCAGCAGGTCACTGTTCAGCAAATAATGTCCCAGACTGCTAATGTGAAAAAAGATATGATTATTTTGGAGAACAATGAGTTTTCAGCCCTGAGGGCAGAATATGAGAAGATAAACCTTGAACTCCATCGGTTAAAACACCAAGTAACAGATCAAGTGTTCAAAGTCCAAACAGATAATCAAACTAAGCTTCATCCTAGAAAAGAGCAGAGTGAAAGAACTGTGTTCAGTGAAATGAAAGGAAGATGCTGGAAATGAGGACAGAGATGGTGGCCCAGCTAGATAGAGCTGTCACTCAGAAAGGTAGGAAAACAGACACTGAGGTCACCAGCCTCAGAACCATGCTGGAGTTGCACAAGCTTGATAACATTAAATATTTAGCAGGGTCTGGATTTACTTGTCTAATAGTAGCTCTGGGATTTTATTGCCTGTGGATATAATAAAGTGTCTATTTAAAGAGAAAAAAAAAGGATGTATAATTATTATTTATTTTATTGCAGTCTTCAGTTTTGTGTCAGCTTAGCACAAGCTATGTATCATAAAATTTAAGTTCTAGGATGGCAAGAAATTACTTTGTTTTTGCATCAAAGTGGCTTGGCTTTGGCTACACTCCCTTACATACACACTGTGTACTCGGTCATGTAATAGAGACAAACCTGTGTCAGAACTCCAGCTCTGGTCACTTACAGGCTACAAAATTCTGCAGTTCTAGAATACTCTTATAAAGATCTAAGACATACATATTCAATTATTCAAGGGATTAGTTCCAAAATCTCAAACATTGATTTCCACTTGATGTTTTGCTATTTTTTAAAATCCATCAATATATCACTCCTAGTGGGCAAGATAAAAGACTTTCTACCTTTGGTTTCCCACATATCAACAATTGCCCTATTTATCTCACTGGGTCATTCCCAAAATCAAATGAGAAAGTATGTTAAAGTGCTTTAAAAAGACAAAGTATAAAGTCAGCCATTGGAAATATTACTATTTTTCCAGTTGGAGATGAGCCAGTTTAATGGAGGGAAAGAAAATAGGCTTAGGAATCGGATAGCTGAAAGTTTCTGAATTTAAAATCTGGATTCAATCACTTAATAGCTGTATGATCTTGAGCCAATTATCCTCAGTAAAATGGGGATAATGACACCTGTCTTAACACTGTTATTATGCAGGTTAGAGATGATGTATATAAGTGCTTAATTCCATGTGTGGTAAATTGTGCTAACCACTCAGTATTTATTATAATTATTACAATCAATCAATAGAAATTTCTCATGTGGTCATGCTCTCTATTAGTTCTACACAGCCATCATAAATGGTGAACACCAGCACAGAACACACATTTTCATTCTGACAGAATTCTCTTTTTTAATTTTAGCATAGTAATAAAGAAATAGATTTAGTATATTGGACACAGTTATATGTGGAGTTTAGGGTATTAGTCAAAGGGATAAATTTTAAAATAACTTCAGAAACAAAATTCACAAATAACTGAAAAACGTGAAACAAAGAAACACAATTTAGCATTCTTCCTTTTATCCAATTGGGTCTCTGATTGCAAATGGATGTGACAAAACAGTGAATAATGACCCAATGTCCAAAAAGGTCCAACTATTCAAATAATTAAGTTAAACAATACTAGGATACCGACCCCAAACCCTTCTTAATTGTACGTCCTGAAAATCTGTATCTTCCCTCAACTCTCCCCTGGAAGACCCTACTTCCCGTTTACTTTCCTTTTCTCAGTAAAAGGATTCAACTGTGAAAATCTTCACAGGTAGAAAGAATGACTAGTAATCATTAGCTAAAACCCATTTTTCTACATGCATGTAATCACCCTGTCATCTTGGGTTCTCTTCTGTCTTGATATCCAAATGATTACTTCATACTTTATCACAACCCAATCTTTATAATTTATTGCATTTCTTCTGTACAGGGAATATTTCCACCCTTGAGTTTCTGTGCTCACTTGAGAATTTGCTTTCTTCCTTTCAGCTTTTCACTCCTTGTCTGCTCAAAACAATACAACTCAAACAATTTTCCTGATCCAGCTGACAAACAGTGGACCATACCAAAGCAGAGCACATTGGTCAATTCTAGTTCTGGTCTCTAATAAGTTTAATCTTTATGTCTTAAAAATGCACAATATGATCTTAAGAAGACAGGGCCCTAAATGCAAATCCAATGAAGGCGCATAAAAAACTGGGAAACTGACTAAGATGTTTTCATGATATAGTTGATTAACAGGAAAATCACTTTGAAAAATGAGGTCTGTTTTGATGCACATATCTTATAACTTATGATCCTAAAGGTTTTAAGTCAGAGCAAAAAGATTATTCCTAGATGGGGTACCTGGGTAGCTCAGTTGGTTAAGGGTCCGACTTCGGCTCAGGTCATGATCTCACAGTTCGTGGGTTTGAGCCCCGCGTCAGGCTCTGTGCTGACAGCTCGGAGCCTGGAGCCTGTTTTGGATTCTGTATCTCCCTCTCTCTCTGACCCTCCCCTGTTCACACTGTCTGTCTCTCTCAGAAATAAATAAAACATTTTAAAAAAGAGATTATTCCTAGAAAGATGGAGTTTTTTAGTTTTTTAAACAAAATAATTACATACTTTTAAAATTAATGACTGTCTAAATAAATATACTTACTTACATTTTTGAATAGTTGCTCAGCAAGTTCTCTTACATGCTTTATTATCTTCAATGGGTTATTTTCTTCAACTTTAATTCGCTCTACTTCAAAAGCTACCAACTTGGAAAAAGAATCAAACAGCAAAACATCAACTTCAAAATATCTTAAATTAGAAAACTGTGTGATAATTTCATACAATTTGCAAACCAAAAAGCATCTAAAATATATGCTATTATTAAAACAAAATATTCTACATTTTTACTGCATTTCACCTCTATTCTAAAGTTACAGAGTCAGTTGAGTCCTTGAATGGTCTGGCGGTGTCTCCCTGATGATTCAGGGCCTTATTTCTTTTTGGGGAAGAAACTGGGAGAGACCCTCTTATTCTCCAGGTCTCATCCAGAGAATTCTCTCAGAGAATTTCAGATGGTCAGAAAGTTTCCAAACATTTCCTTAGCTTACAAAACATGAACCAAATATTTAAGTCAGGTCACTCAGACTTTAGTCCTAGCTTTGCTCACAGTGATTTGGAACAAGTCACTAAAACTCCTGAGCTTCAGTCTCTTCATCTCTAAAATCAGATGGAAAAACAAAATGATCTGTGGCCTCCTCCTAGCTCTTACATTATATAACTCTAGACCATTTCCCTACTAAAGTAATTTGCTGGGAGAACTATGTGCATGTATCTACTTGGGAGTGGAGAAAAGAGTACAAAAAGGGGAAAAAATGGGAATAAGGATGAATAGATGAATGATTTTTTAAAAAAGCGTATAATATAAGATTTTTCCTTCTAGAAACTAACAGATTCACTGGAATGGACAAACATAAAACTCTGACTTCACCTATTCTAGCCCAGGATTCAGAAAGAATCCTTGTCAAACAAGGGTAAACATTTCTTTCCTTCTAACAGGCTTATTTGATGGGAGTATGGGGACCAGAGTACACACAATGCAGGGTGCCTCTCAAAGACTCATAAGTCTTTGGTGTGGTAGGCTACCCTGGGTTAAATGAAAAGAAGGATCCCTTTCCTAGGAACAAATGCTATTTTCCTTTAAAAGCACATTCAAGCAAATGAAATGGCCCAAGAGCAGGGGAAGGAGGGGACGCCTGGGTGGCTCAGTTGGTTGAGTGTCTGACTCTTGATTTTGGCTCTGGTCATGATCCCAGGATTGTGGGAGAGAGTCCCATGTTGGGTTTCACACTGAGCATAGAGCCTGCTTAAGATTTCTCTCTTTCTCTCTCTCTCTCCCCCCACCCCTTTCCCATGCTTGTGTATGCTCTCCCTCTCTCTAAAAAAAAAAAAAGAAAGAAAGAAAAGAAAAGAGGGGTAAGGAGAAATTACTTGGGTCTGGTATCTCATTCCTTCTAGGCCTTTGACTGAAATACACGTAAGAACAACTGGCTTTCAAGTAACAACATCATTAGACACCAAAAATCCTAACTACTAGGATTAGGCAGAACACAAAGCTGGGATGATCACTAAAGGGAGACTCAGTAAGAATCAGTCCTTGCCTTACCATTATTTCCAATGTATATAAAGGTAGATAATAAAAGATAAGTTGTCATATAAAGTTAGAGACCTAAAATAAAGCTTAATGCAGACTAAGTGGCTCTCAGAGCCATTTATTCTAGGAAAGTTTGGAGGAGGTGATGAGATAAGAAGAGAGTATAAAAAATGGAAGTTCATGTTTAGATTGAAAAGTAGAGGGAGGATATTTCAGGCAAGGGAAGGATTTACAAAAGCAGTCAGAGGCTGTGGCAAGTTTTCTGCAAGTAACCAATCTGACTTACTAGCTGTGATAACGCTGCCAGAAGGAGTTACTAAGAGAATTGGATAGGAACAAAAGGGGGGGGCGGTATATAAACCAATGTTACTATTCAGAACCAATGTTAGCTTCAGAGACTAATAAAATGTAGAGAGGACCTTGGAGAGCATCTAATTTAACTCCATAAAACATTAAGTATTGATTACTAAATTCAGGATCCAACAGCTGACATACATTAGTATTAGATAGTCAATGATCCATCATATTGTATGTTGGTATTAGGGAATCAGTGATTAGTAACTGGTCAGAAAGAACTGCTCACCCCAGGGCAATCTCTCCTAAGTCTTCATATGCTTTGTGTTATTAACGGACGTATTTGGTGCTGGTCTCCATACTGAGAACTACAACATATGCCTCTTCTTTCATTCTTAACTGTGATTACTTAACTATCTTTACTGAAAATAAAGATTGTTCTCTGAACCAAGGATCTTTAACAACGTGATTCCTATCTTATCTATATAAAATAAAAAAACTTGCAGCAAAATATAGTCACTATTACTATTATCCACTATCTTGACTGCTAGGATTGTTATAGACTTCGAGAAACCTCTAGATTTATTGGTTCCAATACAGTGCTCTTTCAGAAACTGAAATGGGAATAATATTCATTATTCTATCCACCAGAATAAGCTGTTGTAAACATAGCTAAATGATAAATGGAAAATGTACTAAAATAAATCACAACACAAAATAACATCCTTATTTTGAGTCACATTTGTCCTAATTTTCCCTTTTTAAGGCCAATTCCTTGACGACAGAGACAAAAATCTGTCTTCCATCTATTTAAGATCTCCTACAGGAGGCAGAGAAATGTTGGTTATTGATTGGTAAGAATGCCACTAAACCAAACTATGGCTCTATGACACGAACAGACTAAATGTAACCATAGTTTGAAATCACATATCTATATATTAAACTAAGATCTTTCTCTCTAAGAAATTGATAAAGGAAGCAATGTATCATTGCCTTTAAAAAGAAGAGTTTTTGGGGGACGCCTGGGTTGGCTTAGTCGGTTAAGCGTCTGACTTTCGCTTAGGTCATGATCTCGCGGTTCGTGGGTTTGAGCCCCACGTCGGGCTCTGTGCTGACTGCCAGCTCAGAGGCTGGAGCCTGTTTCAGATTCTGTGTCTCCCTGTCTCTCTGACCCTCCCCTGCTCACGCTGTCTCTCTCTCTCTCTCTCTCTCTCTCTTAGAAGTAAATAAAAATATTTAAAATAAATTTAAAAAAAAATTTTTTTTGGGTTGCTGGGGTGGCTCAGTTGTTTAAGCATCTGACTCCTGATCTCAGCTCAGGCCATCTGCCCTTCTGCTGCTAGTGTTCTCTCTCTCTCTCTCAAAATAAATAAGTAAAGTTAAAAAAATAAAAATCAGAGTTCTATTTATAGTCACTGTCACTTTTTCAAAAAGATTTTAAAGAACTATTTAAATTCAGTTGCTCAAGATGTTTATGTACTTCTGTGACATCCTATATTTTTTCAATCCACATTATAAATACCAAGATTTAATTAATAAGCATAATAATAAATAACATTGGATTATTTGATATTTAATATATATTTAGAATTTTGATTAAAATAATTCTCCACTTTTAACTGTTCGTTCAATTTTTCTGTAAATATGCATTTATTTGATAAGAACTATACCTCATCAAAGAGATCACAGGATCTATAGGGAGGACCTCTTTCTGAGACAAAACCTGCAAATGCCATTCCATTGAGCACTTTAGTGAGGAAATCATTCTCAACCAAACCACGCTGCCCCAAGAAAGCTGTCTGTAAAGAAAGAAAACCTGAAATGAATATTTTATCACTTAGTAACAGATGAATGGTCAAAACAAAAATAGAAAGATCAACATCTGAATAAGTATCTCTATGTATAAATGTGTTGTAAAATATATTCTCTCAAAGAGGGCTTTTGATACTGGAAACACTACATATACTGGAAAAAATTAAAATGGGTCTGTCTATAAAGCAGGAGGAGAAATCAAAAATTAACACTCAATTTTAAAAGAAAAAACAATTTAAAATTAACAAATTCTAAAGAAAAACATGTCAGTTTCATTGCATTATTAACAAGTATCATATAATGATACAAAGCAGAGATTTAAGATTACCACACTTAATAAAGGGTCAAAATACATGACAACCAAGTTGTTTCATTAAATTAGAGGCTACAATGTGTAGCAACATGGATGGACCTTGAGGGTGTTATGCTGAGCGAAATAAGTCAGGCAGAGAAAGACAAATATCATATGCGTGCACGTATAGGAGGATTAGGAGGAGCTTAACAGAGGACCAAGGGGGAGAAGAAGGGCGGAAATGGTGGGGGAAAGGGGGAGAGGCAAACCATGAGAGACTCTTGAATGCTGACAAAAACTGAGGACTGGTGGATGTGGGGGGGAGGAGGGGTGGGCATGGAGGAGGACACTTGTGGGGATGAGCACTGGGTGTTATGTGGAAACTAATTTGACAATAAACTATTTGTATAAAAATAAAAAAAAAAATTAGAGGCTACACTTTAGACAGATACAACATTTTGTAACTGTATCATCTTACCTTGTGAAAATGTATTACTGGTTCTGCATGTATTCTTATAAGTTGTAGGCATGATCTGTATCCTTGGAATAGTTGTGCAAATAACCTAAGAAAAACAGCACGTACTTCTTTATCCTGAAAATATAAGAAGCAAGTTAGTTAACTGAATTTCTTAAAAAAAAAAAAAGAAAACAAATGAAATATAAAAGGCAAAAAGTTAAAAATAATCTGAGAGGTTATTTAATAAATGTGTCTGTGCCTCCTACACAGAAGTCTTATCTGTGGCAGCCCTAAGTGGTGCGGATCTAGCCCACCCCATTGTTAAACAGGGTAGGCTGTTAAACCATTCTTTTTTCAAGTGAACCAAACAAAGTTTGCCCCCATAGTATACCCAATTTTCCTCTTGGAAAAAGTCACAAAGTCTAACCCTTTCACTGTGTTAGAGAAGGACGTATTTCCCAAGTCATTTGATTTTTATATCCATTAAAGGAATTACAGTCACAAATATAGAAGAAAAAAATCTCAAAAGACTATATTTTAAAAGCTTATGAAATTCTTCCAAAGTTTATCCAATTTATAAAAATCTATTCCTATATGAATAAAGTATGAGTTAAAAATATGTTTTGATAATTCAGGTTTTAATACAATCATAGTTTTAGAATTGTAAGGAAACTTATAGATTTATTTGGTCAACCCTTTATTTAATGGATGAGGAAGCTAAAGAATGCTTAAGTAACTTATCAAAGGTGTCCAGTTGTATAAGGCTTCTTATTGGTCATAAAGCTCAACTCTAAGAAATGCAATGGGCAAAATTTTAAAGGGGCCTTTATTATATACTAACTCTTCCATGGCTTCTAATTGAAACTATTTTCATCCACTCACTCCACAAACTTGATTCTCTCATTGTAAAAAAATATGTTTCCATTTTTATAAGCTTCCCCCTTTTATCCTTGCCTGACCCTTTCTTTTTTTTTTTTCAAATAATTTATTGTCAACTTGGTTTCCATATAACACCCAGTGCTCATCCTCACAAGTGCCCTCCTCCATGCCCATCTCCCCCCTCCCCCCCACATCCATCAGTCCTCAGTTTGTTTCTCAGCATTCAAGAGTCTCTCATGGTTTGCCTCTCTCCCTTTCCCCCACCATTTCCCCCCTTCTTCTCCCCCATGGTCCTCAGTTAAGTTCCTCCTAATCCTCCTATACGTGCAAACATGTGATATTTGTCCTTCTCTGCCTGACTTATTTCGCTCAGCATAACACCCTCAAGGTCCATCCATGTTGCTACACATTTGCCTGACCCTTTCAATTTGATACTTGGCATAATTTTCCAAGCTATAATCTTTGTTCTGATTTTTTATCCTACACTTGCTCTTGCCTCCCCAGGGCAATAGTCTCAATTCCACTCCCTCCAGTTCAATGTGCCACCCTGTGGCTCCTCAAAGAGCAGGTCAAAAGATCAGTCAGTGACAGTTCTAATTCAGTACATTTTTTACTAGGCTGTCCATCTGATTCTCACTACATTCAGCTTCTTTAACAACCATACAAATAAAGGTACAGCTTTATTTAAAAGCATCAAGTTAAATTTTTTAATGTTTATTTATTTTTGAGAAGAGAGAGAGAAAGAGCGTGTGCACGCAAGCCAGTGGGGGAAGGGCAGAGAGACAGAGGGAGACACAGAATCCAAATCAGGCTCCAGATTCTGAGCTACCAGCACAGAGCCTAACACGGGGCTCGAACCTACAAACAATGAGATCATGACCTGAGCCAAAGTTGGACATATAACTGACTGAGCCACCCAGGTGCCCCTAAAAGCATCAAATTTAAATATTAAACTTCTTACCAGCATTTTTGAGTGGGATAAAGCTGTTCGTGGAGGGGGAAAAGCATGATCTGCTACTTCCAAATCTGGGTGTAGAATCTAAAGCAAAGAAATTTGGTTATATACAAAATCTTAATATCAATAAAAGCTATTATTTAACCTACTTGGAGCATTAAGATGAAAAAGTGTCAGTACATAAATTACAATATATTCCCTTCCATGAAACACAATGCAATTAGGTGAGGCAGTTCTATATGTACTATTGTGGAAAGATCTCTAAGACAAAAAAGTTAATGAAGAAAACATATTCTAAAAAAACACACATAAGTGTGGTCTCATTTATTTGAAAACAAACCTTGAACTATATATATATACACATACTGATAAACATATAAATGAAAATGTAAGGTTCTGAAAGACTATACACTAAACTATAAAATATATTACCTCTGGGAAGGGAAGAGACACAGTGATTTGTCTATAGAGTTGAAAATGTTAAACAAGCATTTGTTTTTATGCTTATTAATGTACTTAAAATTTTATTAACTGATTAACTAAATACTGAGGGAAAAGTGAATAGCTTATGAACCTCTCAGTCTAGAGGGAGTAAAAGTATAATACAAAGTGCAAGTACTATAAACATATATAGAATAATACACAAAATATAAAGTACAATTAATTCAACCTAGGGAAAGCTAAAAAAGAAAGGTAATATGTGAGTTAGGCTTCAAAGAAAAGCAGGTTAGGAGCAGGTAGGTAAGAAAGATCTACAAAAGACAATGAAATTGCATTAGTAGGCAGCAAATCTTCATCTCTACAAATTCATTTCCAAATACTCAAGTTTTGGTAGCATACTTACAATTGACCCAAAACATTACTTAAAAATGACATTAAAATATTGACAATATTTATAACCAATAACCCAATCATTACTATAGTATTATAATACAGTATAATTCATGTCTAGAAAATCATCCATGGTTATTACACAGTTCAAGTATTGTGTTGTCCTTTGATTACAATTATTTACTAACCAAATGAAGTTCATAATCTTGTGTGTCAAAGCTCCCACTCAATTAATCAAATGTGATATTTTTGGTTCTGGCTTGACAATACACCGTGTTTCATGTCTTATTTAGAGTACTACACTGTACTACCCAATCCACCATGTGCTTGACAACTACATAAACAGGTATACACAGCTTTACCAAAAATGAGTTTTACTCATTGATTAAATTTGGTGGCTCAGGTATTGCAGGTTAAGGTATACCAGTGTGCAGCAGAATCTCTACCAGGAGCCATTGACTGAAGAACAAAAATGTTAATATTTGCTCATTTTGATACTTCATCCTTGAATAAATATCATTATTAAGTAATCATATATAAGATTTAGAAACTTATTTATGATTTCTAGAAACATCAAACTTTTTTTCAATCACTCGAATACTACCTTCTCAGAATCTACTATATCCATATACCACCAATGTATTTAGTTAATATTCTTCTTTCAATTGTCCTTAAATCAACTCACCTATTTAAATCTAGTATTTTCTTAGATGATATCATCTATGAAATCACAGATTTTATATGCTATTTTTAATACACATATGACAAATACATACCATTAAAATAAAAAAGGTAGCCAAATATGGCCCCAAATCCTATCCATGCCTGACTTTGGTAAACAGTCACGTAGGCATCCTGTGCATACAACATTCATCCTACGGAGACAGACTAGGAAACAGGCCTTGAGATGGAGCGTGATTTGCTCAATAGTATGAAGTGGTAAGACGCAGACTGGACTGTAAGTCTCCTGAGTCCTGTACTAGTACTTTCTACTCTATCACATCTTGTATTCTAGATTAAATTAGGAAATGTCAGTCTTCTCTAAATGTTCACATCTCCTATATGCCACTTAACAATATAAGGATTAATACAAATTTGAAAATATCCTAGAATAAAATCCTTCCTGGTAATCCTAGACTTCTGAGTTACTATTTAAGAGAAATTTTACTTTAAACAGCCCAGATTTGAATATTATCCAAGAATATGAAGGCCTTAGTTTTAGTAATGGCTTGAAAAGGAATGCAGAATTTCTAAGTTACAATTTTCTGATGATGAATAAATTGGAACCTAAAAATTTGTTGGTAAAATAGAATGCTATGCTTTTAAAAATCAACTAAAGGGATGCCTGGCTGGCTTAGTCTGTAAAGTATACGACTCTTGAGCTCAGGATCATTGGTTCGGGCTCCCTATTCGGCATGGAGCTTACTTTAAAAAAGTTGAAAACAAAATCAACTAAAGTAAAATAACTACAAAAACAACAATGTGTCAGTGAGAAACACGAAAGCTACAAGATTTATTAAAACTTGATTCCAAAAGAATGCTGGATATTTAATCTATCAAAAAGTTACATTTTTCTGTAGTAACTTGAAAATACTGGCAAGACAATATCATACTCTTTTGCAAGTAGCATGTCTACCAAAGAGAGATGAGATGTCAGCAAGGAGATAAAGGAAAAGGAATAGGTGCTATCTTCCAATTAGGAATGTTAGGGAATACAGAGATTGTGAGGCAGAGTCTGGTCTTATTTTCATAGGTGTATTGGTATGTTTCCAATATCTAACACAGTATTCTGTATATACTAACTACTGAATAAATATGCTGGTGAAAGAGTGAATGTAGAACAAATACATAGTCAGGATTTAAAGTATGTTCTTCAGAAAATATCTAGTAAAGATTTCTAAATATTCTATGAGAATATATTAATGTTTTAAGAACATATAACTCTTTTTAAAGTAATTACACTGTCAATGATATTTAATTCCAATGATCTGAGTTTACATTTAAATCAAAGTAAAATTACTGTTAAAAATATCATACCAAAGAAAGAGCTGCTTGAGTTTGATGTAGAAGTGGTTCCGGGAGTGAAGAGAGATGAATACATTCAGGAATTTTAATAGTGCCTCCATCCAAATCTGCTATGATTACATCAAGCTAAAGGAGATAAAAATTAATCAATAATTAATAAAATGTATTTGTTGATAAGGAAATTAATTTGGCTTTCATTAATTCACAATGAGAAGAACCAGGTGTGGAAAAGACTCTTGGTTGTTCACAGCAGTAGAATGTTGAGTTCATGACTTCCCAGCTACCATGAATTTCTTAGCTTCCTTTGAAATTAGATATGGCATAGACTAAGTTTCTGACAATGGAATGAGAGAAGTGATGTGTACACTCGGGCACTCAAAACAGGGGATGTAAGGCTGTCCTATGCTCTCTTTTTCCTTCCTATGGCTGAAACTATGAACTGGTAACAACCCAAACTTGAATATTCAGATGACAATGCCTGAGGGGATTTCTGGTGGAGAAACAAGAAGGAAAGAAGCTTGGACCATGAATGAGTTCATGGAATAAGCTGGTCTGGTACAATGGAACACCACTATGGACTGCTGCTTAAGTGTTAAATAAAACTCAATTTTGTTTTAACAACTGTATTTTGGATGTTTTGGTATAGTGGTTTAGCCATATCCTAAATAATATAGTACCCATTACAAAGTTAACAAACAAAGCAATTGGTATAGATCAAAATGGTATGGTTTGGGTGTTTAAGAAAGAAACTAATTTTTACATTTTACAACAGTCTATTTAAAAATAACTTACATAAAAATGTAATAGAGAAACCAGCCAATACTGTTGAAGTTATTATTTTGACAACAGGCTTAAAATTCATTCTAATTTATTCATTAAAAGTTAAGAAATTTATTTTTGGAAACACTTGGCTTGTCCTGCCTCACGAAACTGCTTATATTTAGTGGGAAAAAATTACCTGTCAACCAGATGGGTATGCTTCTAATTAGTACTAAGTAGGTTTTACTGATTATGTTTATTGATTTACACATATTTTCATATGGTGATATCAAAGCTAAATAGGAACTAGATATCAACATGTAAAGAAAGGAAAAGTAGTTAATATATGAATGAAGGTCCTGTTTATAATTAACAACGTTGAACAGTATTTTGTCAGTTTTAATGACACCTATGATTTGATTACAATTGTAATTATATATAAGTACCGACAGAGTCTGCCTCTTTGTTGGCATTTAAAAGTAAAACAAAAGTAGGCTTACAAAATCTTAAGAAGCTGTGGATCATAGATGTCATGTATCTCAACCTTTGAGTAAAGATTTTCCTTAAATTCCCTAAACTGTCATGGAATTTGTTCCTTGTACTCCACTTACAGTGCTTGCGAGTATATTCCTCACATACAGCAACCCATTCTTTATCATTGGTCAGTTTTCATAGTTAAAACTCTTATACTAAGGAGAAATTTGTTTCTATGTCCACTATACCCACTGATTCTACTTCAGCCTTTTAGAGTTGCAAATAATGAACCTTCCTACAACAGCCATTTAAATATTTATCTTTAGCCACCCAATAGTACCACATTATTACCTGAGAAAATTTCCTTAAGGGCTTCAAAGGATATAGTTTCTAAACTCTTGACAATCCTAGATGTTCCTCTCTTAAGCACATTATTTTCTTATAGTCCCTCGTAAATAAGTTCAGTACAGAGAAGTAAACATGATATTCCAGAACCCGCTTAAATATAGGGTATTCCTTTTCTTCTTTAGTATTTCTATTCATATGGCATTAAGAATAGAATAATTTGGTGGAGCTCATACTGAACTTGTATTCCACTAAAAGCCTTCACTCTTTTGTAAACATATTTTGCTTTTCAGCTACCAGCCATTCAGCATTAACAAAGACCTCATTTCAAAACATGAATATATTAAAGCACTCTTAAAAAAGTATAAGTAAAATACTAATTAATGGATTATTTTGTCTTCCTTTCTCACGTATAGGATGAAGAATACAGAAGATAAAATTAATAGGCCAAAAGAGGGGCATTTTAAATATTAATGAATTCATTTTGTAGATCTTCCATACTTGCTATGAGAAAAAATTAATACTTTTGTTTTTCTTTTTTCCTTTTTTTTTTTATTTTTATTTATTTCTAGGAGAGAGAGAGAGAGAGACAGCGTGAGCAGGGGAGGGTCAGAGAGAGAGGGAGTCACAGACTGAAACAGGCTCCAGGCTCTGAGCTGGCAGTCAGCACAGAGCCCGACGCAGGGCTCGAACCCACGAACCGCGAGATCATGACCTAAGCGAAAGTCGGACGCTTAACCGACTAAGCCACCCAGGCGCCCCAATACTTTTGTTTTTCAATGATGCTTTTCTTCCAGCCAATCTTTTCCATTTGGAATGCAAAAGATATGAAAATAGTAATCAGGTGAAATGTTATAGGACTTAAAGATATATGATAAACTTTTGGTCTCAATAACTGGTAATTGAAAGATGAATACTTACAAGTTCATGTACATCAGTTTTAAAGATAGAATGTACTCCAATAATGAAAGGTGTTGGGGAACTTAGAACTTCCAGTAGCTGAGCTGGGAGAATTGGGATATAAGGATAACTGGAAATAATAAAAGAATATGTGAGATATATTTGTTTTTATAAAATATAAATATTTTCTTTTATCTTTATGATGTATGAATTTTAGATTATGTATATTATCAATAATATTTTCATGACTGTTAATATTAAATTTTTTAAAAGAAATATTTTTAAAAATCATCATATAAAAGAGATGATCAGGTATAACAAGATATAAAGTAAATGGAACCCAGAACAGCTTCCTTATCCCTTATCCCTCTGAGGTAAACAGTCTTTTTAGGTTTGTTAATCTTGCCTGAAAATTTTTCCTTACTAAAAAATCTGACATCAGGAGATAACACTAACTCCCTTATGGGCCCTCCTCTTCAATACTGATGATTTGTCTAAATAAAACAATCATTCAAATTCCATTTTCTGTACTTGATGTTTGAATTCAATCAGAATGACAAAGTACAAAAATTAAGGCACAGAATGCTCTCTTATTAGAGGTTAAGAAAGGCACAGAGTAAAAAAAGAAAAAAGAAAGAAAAAATTTTTAAATAAAATCTGGAGGCAGTCTAAATTATTTTCTAGTTTGTATGACTTGTTTCCTAAGTGTTATGATTATCAAATTGATAAACAGCATATTAGAATAAAATATTTTATTCATAACACTATCAAGCATCACTGTTAAGATTGTTTTTTTACTATGGAAAATTTTAATATGCCCTCCCCCCACCAGAAAATAAAGACGAAAAAAGGAAAATGAAGCCCCATGTATCCAATCCAGATTTGACAATTACCAACACACAGTTACATGTATGTTTCTACCCATTTTCATTCTCTTCCCTACTGTACTATTTGAAGCAACTCCCAGACATCATATCATTTATACATAAATACTTTAGTAGGTATCTAAAAAAAGGTAAGGGATCTTTTTTAAATATACATAATACCATTATAACTCCTAAAAATTAGTAAGTCTTAAATATCAAATAACCAGAACTAACTTAAGACTTTTACCACCAACTATATTCAGAGAGAATTAAATGTTGCTGACAATACTATGCAAATTATTTTTTCCACTAAATTAACTAATACTCAATAAAGAACAACTTGGAAATTTTCCAAATTTTAGATTTCCATCAGAATCATGTGTACAACATGACTTTGTAAAATGTGCCCTTGTGGTTCAAAACTATTATGCTACAACATTTCAACTAATCATCAATAAGCAATGCAGAATTCAGGAATAAATTAAAGTACCAAGCAGAAAACCTCACCTGTATTTAAGAGGAAACATTAAAGATTCCAGGGCTCGGCAAGCATCACTAAGTCTCTGGAAACTTGCAGAATGGAAGAGAACCTTATTTTCTGTGAGAACTGCACAAAAGAGGCTGAGGACATTTTGAATCCCTGAAAACACAAGAGCAAATGCTTACCAAATGCATTTAATTTTATACATGGTGCCAACATGAATGACATGGAATAAAAAAGCCAGTATTTTTTAAAGCTCTAAAGAAAACTATTTGGTTAAACTATAAATTCCATATAACATACGGGTATTTGTTTTCCAAACTTTCTCTTTGTTTTTATTCTTCAAATCAGTGTAACACTCACTGAACATATTAGTTGTTTGGAAATACACTATTACCTTCTTTTCAATTTCATTTCCAAGGACTGTACTTAAATTCCTGTTTTAGATGATGGCAATGTTCAAATAACTTTTTTCCCCTTTAAAGTCTATTTGGCTGATGTTAATATAACCACACCAGTTTTCTTGTTGAAATTTTCCTGGTATGTGTTTTTCCATCTTTTCATTTCAGTGTTTCTCTACTTCTTGTAAATATAATTGGCATTTAAAAAAATCCAGTCTGACAACCTTTGTCTTTTAAATAGATCATGTTTTTTTTTAAATAGTTTGTCAAGTTGGATTCCATATAACACCCAGTGCTCATCCCAACAAGTGCCCTCCTCCATGCCTATCACCCCCCTTCCTCTCTCCCACACCCCCATCAGCTCTCAGTTTGTTCTCAGCATTCAAGAGTCTATCATGGTTTACCTCCCTTCCTTTCCCCAACTATTTTTTCCCCCATGGTCCTCTGTTAAGTTTCTCCTAATCCACCTATACGTGCAAACATATGGTGTCTGTCCTCTGCCTGACTTATTTTGATCAGCATAACACCCTCAAGTTCCATCCATGTTGCTACACATGGCCAGATTTCACTCTTTCTCATTGCCATGTAGTATTCCATTGTGTAGATAAACCACATCTTCTTGATGCATTCATCAGCTGATGGACACTTAGGCTCTTTCCATGTTTTGGCTTTAAATAGATCATTTAATTGACTTATACTTACTGTAATTATTTCTATATATACATATATAGAAATGTATATATATATGCATATATATATATAAGTATATATAATGTCTTATTCAATACTTTTTATTTGTTCTACCTTTTTCCCCCTTTCTAAATGATTAATAATTGTCCTGGACCTTCTTTTATCCCCTCTTAAGTCCCCAGAATTTACAAGCCCCATTTTTCTAGTGACAATGCTAAAAAATACAGCCTCAAACATATCAAATTGAAGCTAAATAAGTACATCTTTTCTTACTTTCTTTTTTATTAATGAATCATCCTTTTTAAATTATCAGTTGAACCTTAATTACACAGACCAACTACATCAAGAGTTACCATTAGTTTTCTAAGGTAAAATACTTCCTCTATCTCCCTTTACCACATGACACATGCATATTTCCTCTTGGCCCATTAGTAACTGCTATCTTCTTTTATCACTCCAAGATTATCCCATATGATACACCTGAATTTATAGTGTGGGTTTTTAATTTTATCTCATTTTGACTACTGTAAAAGTTTTATAACTAGTTTAGAGAAACTAAACAGTCCTTATTCATTTGCAATCTTTCCTCCAGCATGATGGACATAAAATATAAATCTGATTATCACTTTCATGCCTCAATCCCTTCAGTATCTTCCCATCCTGTTGGGTAGTGATTTTCAAGTGTATTCTGTTCCACAGAAGCAATTTACTAAGAGAAGCTTTGCTTCAGTTTTATATATTAATCTCTGTGATTCTCAGTTGGTAAAATGAGGATAATTTCAAAACCTATCTTATAGGGTTGCTATAAAGAAGAAATGAGATAATGCATGGAGATCTCAGCACAGAACCACAATAAATAATAAAGATAGATAGATTAGCTGATATTATGATTGTTGCAGCAATTATTACTACAACTATTATAGTTGTTACCATTAATTTCCTTTGAAGTTAGGGTTCTGATGCTAAAACTGTTTGGAGATACCTGACCTACCAGACTAAGTCTGAGCTCGCGGCCAAATTGTCTTTATGGTCTTACTTCCAGATTTCCAACCCAGCTGCTGCCTCCCACACTTATGTGATCAATATTAAACTAACTTAGCTCTCAGAACACTTCTTTCAGTTTGATATCTCTGCTTCTTATGTTCATGTTCTTTTTTTTTCTAATGTTGATTTATTTTTGAGAGAGAGAGAACACAGGGGAGGAGCAGAGAGAGAAGGAGATAGTGAATGGAAAGTGGACTCTGTGCTAACAGCAGAGAGCCCGACGTGGGGTTCAAACTCACCAACCATAAGATCATGACCTGAGCCAAAGTTGGACGCTTAACCGACTGAGCCACCCAGGCGCCCTTGTTCATGCTCTTTCTGCCCCTTCAGTAAAATATGAGTCTCCCAAAGATAATACTGGGACTTATACATTGCTGTATCCTTCCTGCCAAGCACTGACTATATGGCAGGCACTCAAATATGTTTCACTGAACTGACAAAGCTCTCTGAATGGTGATATGAGTCACTATAAAAAGATGTTAAAACTTTTATTAAAAGATATCAGAGAATATCTTTATAAATTCAGATAGGGAAAGTACAAAATACACGTCATAAATTAAAAGGTTGGTAAATTCAATAATTTTAAATTGAAAATTTCTTTCAAAAAATTACATAAAAAGTGAGGACAAGTCTCAGACTGAGAGAAATTAGAAAGTATATAAACGTGAAAAAATGTTGCCTAAAATATGTTGCCCTTGCTGGAGGAAACAAATCCAAAAATGGCAGCTAAGACCAATTTCGAGGAACTTACTGCCTAATTTTCTTCTAGGAGTTTTATGGTTTCTAGTATACATTTAAGTCTTTAATCCACTTGAGTTTATCTTTGTAGTGGTATAAGAAAGTGGTCCCATTTCTTTCTTTCTTTTTTTCTAGCATGCAGTTGTCCTGTTTTCCCAATACGATTTATTGAAAAGACTGTCTTTTCCCCATTGTATATTCTTGCCTCCTTTTTTGTAGATTAACTGACCATATAAGCATGGGTTTATTTCTGGACTCTAGTCTATTCCATTAATCTGTATGTTTCTGTGCCGGTACCATACTATTTTGATTGCTATAGCTTTGTAGTATAGTTTGAAATCAGAAAATGTGATACCTCCAGGTTTGTTCTTTCTCACTACTGCTTTGCCCCCAATAATGTTCTTTAGAACTTTTTCTCTACACTCATGATTTGTTCTGCGTTCAAATATTCCATTTAGTTATTGCATTTCTTCAGTCTCATTCAATATGGAACATTATCACAACATTAACAAATTTTTTTTTATTGAGATAAAATTCATCCCATAAAATTAACCATCTTAAAGAGAACAATTTATTGATTCGCTTATATTGAAACATTACTGCATTCCAGGAATAAATCCCATTTGATCACTGTATATGATCCTTTTTATACATTGCTACATTTGGTTTACTAATAATATTTTTTTGAGCATTTTTGCCTCTACATTCATTGAGATTTGGCATGTAGTTTATTTCCTTCCTTCCTTCCTTCCTTCCTTCCTTCCTTCCTTCCTTCCTTCTTTCCTTCCTTCCTTCCCTCCCTCCCTCCTTCCTTTTTATTCTTTTTCTTTCCTTCCATCTTTCTTTCTTTCCTTCTCTCTTTTCTTTCTTTTTCTCTTTTTCTTTTCCTTTCTCTCTTCCTCTCCCTTTCTTTCCTTCTCTTTCCTTCCTCCCTCCTTCCCTTCTGTCCTTCCTTCCTTTTATCTATCCATCCTGCCTTTCATGTCTACATCTGGCTTTGATATCAGGGTAACAGTGGTCTCATAAAATGGGTTTGGAAATGTTTCCTTTGCTTCTATTTTTGTTGGAAGAGTTTGAAATGGATAGGTATTTACTTTTTTTTAAATGTTTGGTAGAATTCAGTAGTGAAGCCACGTGGTCCTGAAGTTTTCTTTCTGGGATGTTTTTGATTACAGCTTCACTCTTCTTACTAGTAATTACTCTGTTCAAATCTTCTTTTTCTTCATGACTCAGTCTTCATAGATTGTATATTTCTAGGAATTTATGCATTCTTCCAGGTTATCTAATTGTTGGCATGTAATTATTCATAATATTTTCTTATGGTCCTTAGCATTTCTGAGGTATCAGCTGTAATGTCTCCTCTTTCATACCTGATTTTATTTGCATCTTCTCTTTTTTCTTAGTCTTGTTAAAGGTTTGTCATTTTGTTTGTTTTTCTTTTCAAAAAACAAAACAAAACCCAGATCTTTGTTTCATTGACCTTCCTTATTGCCTTTTTAACTGTATTTCATTTAATTCTGCTCGGCTCTTTGTTATTTCCTTCTACTAACTTTAGGCTTAGTTTGCTCTTCTTTTTCTAATTCCTTAGAATGCAATCTTAGGTTGTATATATTTGAGATTTTTCCTTTTTCTTAACGTAGGTATTTATTTCTATAAACTTACATCTTAGATGTTTTTACTGCATGCCATAAATTTTAGTATGTTGTATTTCCACTTTCATTTGTCTTATGCTGTTTTGGATTCCCTTTTTGATTTCTTCATTGAAGGAAGAAATATTGTTAAGGAGCATGTTGCTTAATCTCTACTTATCTTTGAATTTTCAAGTTTTCTTATTATTAATTTCTAAGTTTTATACCATTATGGTTGGTTGGAAAGTATGCTTTACATGACTTCAATCTTCTTAAATTTATTAAGACTTGTTTTATGGACTAATACATGATCCTGGAGAATGATCCATGTGCACTCGAGAAGAACGTGTGTTCTGTTGTTGTTGGATGGAAGATTCTGTATACACCTGTTAGGTCCATCTGGTCTAAAGTGCCATCTTGGTCCTATCTTTCTTATTGGTTTTCTGTTTGATTATCAATTCATTGTTGACTACAGAGTACTTAAGGCCTTTACTATTACTGTCTACTGTCTATTTTTCTCTTGAAATCTGCTAATATTTACTTTATATATTCAGATACTCCAATGCTACATACATAAACATTTATAACTGTTATATCCTCCTGAAGAGTTGGCCACTTTGTCATATATAATGACCTCTTTATCTCTTATTACAGTTTCTGATCTAAAGTCTATTGTGTCTAATATATCAATACAGTTAACCATACTTTACTTTGATTTCTATTTGCATGGAATATATTTTTAGATACTTTCACCTTCACTCAGTGTGTGTCCTAAAAGCTGAAGTGAGGCTTTTTGTTTGGGGCTCTGGTAAAGAAAGCAGTGAGCACCTAAAAATGTGTTAATTAGAAGCTGAACCTTCAAGACAGCTACTGGTAAAGCAGCTGGGAGAAACAGTGGGAGATGGGCATTTTTGCCAGCTCCCTCTGCACCGAGCTCTGGGGGAAGAGCCACAGTGAATGCTCAAAATCCCATTAAAAACGGCCCGTTTGTTTATTACAGTACTGTGAGACTCATGAACAAAAGCTCTGTTGACTTTCACAGTTAGGAATTTAGGGGAACCATCCTTTGAGCTGGAGCCTTAAAAGTTGGGGTACAAGATGTGTAATCCAAACTCCTCACTCTTCAAAGAGTAGTTGGGAATTGAGAGTTCTCTCTCCAATACTGAGCATTCCGCCAGGAGTGTGGTTTATGGCAAAAATGTATCTTAGTCTTTCCTACACATTTCAATGTATGTATTTTCTCAAGGGTCTAATGTATAGGAGTTACTCAACTGGTTTCTGGATTTCTCTCAGAGGGAATTGTTTTGTGTATAGCTGTGCATTTGATGTATATGTGAAAGGAATGAATTTAGGAGCCTCCTCTGTTGCCTTTTTGGTAAAAAGTGTCCAGGTAGGCCTTCTATGACTTATTTACAGGTTTTCCCTGTTAAATTTCTGGCTGGTATGCCAATAGCCCCAAATAGGATTGTAACTTAGACAAGCAGAATTAGAGTTTTTGCCTCTCATTTCCTACTGGGTTCAATACTATTGTTACTGACAATGATGTTGTGGATTTAAGTTTTCCATCCTATTTGGCTGCTGGTTATATGGCCAGCTTGGCCCTGGTAGAAACTACCACTCTTACTGATAGAGTTGAAATGTGAGGGAGATGGTAGCAACCTCAGCTAAAAATGATGCAGATTTTTACTGTTCCTACCCCAAATACAAGCATGAATAACTGCTTCCAAATTTGTTGTTTGCTTCTGGTCAATTTTCAGAGCTCTGAAATAGTTGTATTCAACAACTATTGTCTAGTTTTACACTGGTTCTTTGGGGAAGGGATTTGCTCATCTCTATATTGCCATGGCAGACATGTGGTCCTTGGTGATGTCAATTTTGCTTACCGAAACTTTTATTCAATGTTGTCTAATTATTCTAATGGGTATTTCACATTTTTCCATACAACTAACAAGTAATCTGTGGTCCAACACTTAGGCAATGCAAGTATCTTGTTCCTCACCAAAATTTCTGCCTAGATTTATTTTTTATTATTTTTAAATTATTTATTTAGGTTTGAGATCAAGAGAGAGCATGGGGAGGGGCAGAAAGAGAAAGAGACAGAGGATCTGAAGTGGGCTGTGCTGACAGCAGAGAACACAATGCGGGACTCAAACTCAATGAACCACAAGACCACAACCTAAGCTGAAATGGGACACTTAACCAACTGAGCCACCCAGATGCCCCAAATTCTGCCTAGATTTAACATCTACTGACAATTACTGATAAAAGCAGACTGTACTATGATGATTATAAAATGGTTTTCCAAATCTAGCACTTCCTCCACATTTATCAGTCAGCATTCAACATTTCACAATTAGTAGAACCCTCATTTAGCCTTCCTAATATGATTATTTGTATATTCCCTATCAGTATGAACTCATTAATTCCTATTTTTAATTCCAACATTCTATAAAGTCATTACTGACTTTAACTACTTATTGTGCTAAACAAGTCCTAGATTTAAACAGTGAGCACCACTTTAACGTAGTTCTTATGTCCTGTGACATGAACCCATGATTTTTCCTAGTTTTTTTTTCTTAATTTCTGCCTTAACAAAACAATCCAGGCTAATATTGTAACTACCCTGTCCCTGCCCTAAGGTCAGCAATTTCTCCAAGAAATTCTGGTACTTTTTTGTGAGGAATGGTATTAAAGACCAAGATCGTCAATTAGTTCCTTTATGTTTGGTATTAATTGTGTTATATATTTGGATGCCCTCATGTTGGATGCATAAATATTTACAATTATTTTATCTTCTTGTTGGACCGTCCCCTTTATGATTATATAATGCCCTTCTTTGTCTTTTATTAAAGCCTTTGTTTTAAAGTGTTTTGTTTGATGTAAGTATTGTTACTATGGTTTTTTAAAAATTTTCAAAATGTTTTTATTTATTTCTGAGAGAGAGAGAGAGCATGAGCAGGGGAGGGCCAGAAAGAGAGGAAGACACAGAATCTGAAATAGGCTCCAGGCTCTGAGCTGGATGTTAGCACAGAGCCCGAAGAACCCACAAACCGTGAGATCATGACCTAAGCTGAAAGTCAGGATGCTCAACCAACTGAGCCATTCAGGCGCCCCTATGTTATTTTTTTTTTTTACATCCATTTGCATGACAAATGATCCTACACTCCCTCACTTTCTTTTTTTTTTTTTTTTTTTTTACTGTTAATTTTTTTTTTTTTTTTCAAATAGTTTATTGTCAAATTAGTTTCCACATAACACCCAGTGCTCATACCCACAAGTGCCCTCCTCCATGCCCACCCCTCCTCCCCCCCACATCCACTAGTCCTCAGTTTTTGTCAGCATTCAAGAGTCTCTCATGGTTTGCCTCTCCCCCTTTCCCCCACCATTTCTGCCCTTCTTCTCCCCCTTGGTCCTCTGTTAAGCTCCTCCTAATCCTCCTATACGTGCACACATATGATATTTGTCTTTCTCTGCCTGACTTATTTCGCTCAGCATAACACCCTCAAGATCCATCCATGTTGCTACACATGGCCAGATTTCATTGTTTCTCATTGCCATGTAGTATTCCATGGTATAGATAAACCACATCTTCTTGATCCATTCATCTGTTGATGGACACTTAGGCTCTTTCCAGGTTTTAGCTATTGTGGAGAGTGCTGCTATGAACATTGGGGTACATGTGCTCCTATGCATCAACATTTCTGTATCCCTTGGGTAAATTCCTAGCAGTGCTATTGCTGGGTCATAGGGGAGTTCTATTGTTAGTTTCCTTAGGAACCTCCACACTGTTTTCCAGAGGGGCTGTACCAGTTTACATTCCCACCAACAGTGCAGGAGGGTGCCCGTTTCTCCACATCCTCGCCAGCATCTAGAGTTCTCTGATTGGCTCATTTTAGCCACTCTGACTGGCGTGAGGTGGTATCTCAGTGTGGTTTTGATTTGTATTTCCCTGATGAGGAGCGATGCTGAGCATCGTTTCATGTGTCTGTTGGCCATCTGGATGTCCTCTTTGAGAGAAGTGTCTGTTCATATCTTCTGCCCATTTCTTCACTGGGTTGTTTGCTTTTCGGGCGTGTAGTTTGGTGAGTTCCTTGTAGATTCTGGATATCAACCCTTTATCTGATATGTCATTTGCAACTATCTTTTCCCATTCCGTTGGTTGCCTATTAATTTTCTGGGTTGTTTCCTTGGCTGTGCAGAAGCTTTTAATCTTGAGGAGGTCCCAACAGTTTATTTTTGCTCTTGATTCCCTTGCTTTTGGGGATGTGTCAAGTAAGAAGTTGCTGCGGTGGAGGTCAAGGAGGTTGTTTCCTGCTTTCTCTTCTAGGGTTTTGATGGTTTCCTGTCTCACGTTCAGGTCCTTTATCCATTTTGAGTTTATTTTTGTGCATGGTGTGAGAAAATGATCTAGTTTCATTCTTCTGCATGTTGCTGTCCAGTTCTCCCAACACCGTCTGTTAAAAAGGCTGTCTTTTTTCCATTGGATATTCTTTCCTGCTTTGTCAAAGATCAGTTGGCTGTATACTTTTGGGTCCACTTCTGAGTTCTCAATTCTGTTCCATTGGTCTATGTGTCTGTTTTTGTGCCAATACCATACTGTCTTGATGATGACAGCTTTGTAGTAGAGGCTAAAGTCTGGGATGGTGATACCTCCCGTTTGGTTTTATTTTTCAGTATTACTTTGGCTATTCGGGGTCTTTTGTGGTTCCATACAAATTTTTTGGATAGTTTGTTCTAGTTTTGAGAAGTATGCTGGTGCAATTTTGATTGGAATTGCATTGAATGTGTAGAGTGCCTTAGGTAGTAATGACATCTTAACTATATTTATTCTTCCTATCCATGAGCATGGAATGTTTTTCCATTTCTTTGTGTCTTCTTCAATTTCCTTCATAAGTTTTCTATAGTTTTCATCATACAGATCTCTTGTATCCTTGGTTAGGTTTATTCCAAGGTATTTTATGGTTTTTTGTGCAATTGTGAATGGGATCAGTTTCTTGATTTCTCTTTCTGTTGCTTCATTGTTGGTGTATAAAAATGCAACCGATTTCTGTACATTGATTTTGTACCCTGCAACTTGGCTGAATTCTTGGATCAGTTCTAGTAGGCTTCTGGTGGAGTCTGTCGGGTTTTCTATGTAGAGTATCATGTCATCTGCGAAAAGTGAAAGTTTGACTTCCTCTTTGCCAATTCTGATGCCTTTGATTTCCTTTTGGTGTCTGATGGCTGATGCTAGGACTTCCAGCACTATGTTAAACAGCAGTGGTGAGAGTGGGCATCCCTGTCGTGTTCCTGATCTCAGGGGGAAAGCTCTGAGTTTTTCCCGTTGAGGATGATGTTAGCTGAAGGCTTCTCATAGATGGCTTTGATGATGTTTAAGTAGGTTCCTTCTATCCCAACTTTTTCGAGAGTCTTTATTAAGAAGGGATGCTGTATTTTGTCAAATGCTTTTTCTGCATCTATTGACAGGATCATATGGTTTTTATGTTTTCTTTTATTAATATGATGTATCACATTGATTGATTTGCGAATGTTGAACCAGCCCTGTAACCCAGGAATGAATCCCACTTGATCTTGGTGGATGATTCTTTTGATATGCTGCTGGATTCGATTTGCAAGGATCTTGTTGAGAATTTTTGCATCCGTATTCATTAAGGATATTGGCCTGTAGTTCTCTTTTTTTGCTGGATCTCTGTCTGGCTTGGGAATCAGTGTGATGCAGGCTTCATAAAATGAGTCCGGGAGTTTTCCTTCGCTTTCTATTTTTTGGAATAACTTGAGAAGAATTGGGATTAATTCTGTTTTAAATGTCTGGTAGAATTCCCCAGGGAAGCCATCAGGTCCAGGGCTCTTATTTGTTGGGAGATTTTTGATCACTGATTCAATTTCTTCACTTGTTATGGGTCTGTTCAGGTTTTCTATTTCTTCCCGTGTGAATTTTGGTAGTGGGTGTGTGTTTAGGAATTTCTCCATTTCTTCTAAGTTGTCCAATTTATTGGCATATAATTTTTCATAGTATTCCCTGATAATTGCTTGTATTTCTGAGGGGTTGGTTGTAATAAGTCCATTTTCATTCATAATTTTGTCTATTTGGGTGCTCTCTCTTTCTTTTTGATAAGTCTGGCTAGAGGCTTGTCAATTTTGTTTACTTTTTCAAAAAACCAACTCTTGGTTTCATGGATCTGTTCAATTGTTTCTTTGGTCTCTATGTTGTTTATTTCTGCTCTAATTTTTACTATTTCTCTTCTTCTACTGGGTTTAGGGCGTTCTTGTTGCTCTGCCTCTAGTTCCTTTAGGTGAGCTGTTAGATTTTGGACTTGCGCTTTTTCTAATCTCTTGAAATAGGCCTGGAGAGCAATGTACTTTCCTCTTAGGACTGCCTTTGCCGCATCCCATAGATTTTGAATTGTTGTGTTTTCATTTTCATTTGTTTCCATATATTTTTTAATTTCATCTCTAATTGCCTGATTGGCCCATTCATTCTTTAGAAGGGTGTTCTTTAACCTCCATGTTTTTGGAAGTTTTCCAGACTTCTTCCTGTAATTGATTTCAAGTTTCAAAGCATTGTGATCTGACAGTGTGCATGGTATGATCTCTATTCTTTTATATTTATTGAGGGCTGCTTTATGTCCCAGTATGTGATCTATCTTGGAGAATGTGCCATGCGCACTTGAGAAGAAAGTAAATTCCCTGGCCTCAGGATGTAAAGTTCTACATATATCCGTCAGGTCCATCTGGTCCAATGTATCTTTCAAGTCCATTATTTCTTTAGTGATTTTCTGTCTGGTTGACCTATCCATTGCTGTAAGCGGAGTATTAAAGTCCCCTGCTATTAGCACATTCTTATCTATAAGCTTGTTTCTGTTTGTGATTAATTGTTTTAGATATTTAGGTGCTCCCATATTCGGTGCGTAGACATTTATGATTGTTAGTTCTTCCTGATGGATGGACCCTGTAATTATTATGTAGTGCCCTTCTTCATCTCTTGTGATTGTCTTTAATTTAAAGTCCAGTTTGTCTGATATAAGTATCGCTACTCCGGCTTTCTTTTGATTTCCTGTAGCATGATATATATTTCTCCATCCCCTTACTTTTAATCTGAAGGTATCTTCCGTCTAAAATGAGTTTCTTGTAGACAGCATATAGATGGATTTTGTTTTTTAATCCATTCTGCTACCCTATATCTTTTGATTGGAGCATTCAGCCCATTTACATTCAGTGTTATTATTGAAATATGTGGTTTAGAGTCTTTGTATCTTTTGTAGGGTTCATGTTTGTGGTGGTGTCTCTGGAATCTTTGTTCCTTGCAACCTTTCCTTCAGAGCATCCCCCTCAGGATTTCTTGTAGGGCTGGCTTCGTGGTGACAAATTCTTTCAATTTCTGTTTGTTTGGAAAGGTTTTTATCTCTCCTTCTATTTTGAATGACAGGCTTGTTGGATAGAGGATTCTTGGCTGCATATTTTTACTGTTCATCACATTGAAGATCTCTTGCCATTCCTTTCTGGCCTGCCACGTTTCAGTAGATAGGTCTGTCACCACTCTGATGGGTTTCCCTTTGTATGTGAGGGCCCTTTTCTCCCTAGCTGCTTTCAAAATTCTCTTTGTCCTTGTATTTTGCCATTTTTACGATGATATGTCGTGCAGAAGATCGATTCAAGTTACGTCTGAGAGGAGTCCTCTGAGCCTCTTGTATTTCCACATTGACTTCCTTCCCCAGGTCGGGGAAGTTCTCTGCTATAATTTGTTCCAGGACTCCTTCAGCACCTTTCCCTCTCTCTTCGTCTTCTGGGATTCCTATGATACGGATATTGTTGTGTTTGACTGTGTCGCTGAGCTCTCGAATTCTTCTTTCCTGTTCCTGGATCAGTTTGTCTCTTTTTTTGTCAGCTTCTTGTTTTTCTATAATGGTGTCTTCTAAATCACTTATTCTCCTTTCTGCCTCTTCAAGCCGTGCATTGGAGGCCTCTAATTTATTATGTATCTCATTTATCGCATTTTTTAATTCTTCATGCCTATTTTTATTTTCCATTCTGTCTGTAGCCATAGTTTCTTTGATGTCCCCTATGTTTTTTTCAAGCCCTGCTATTAATTTCACCATTATTATTCTAAAATCTTGTTCACTTATGCTGCTGATATCTGTTTTGAGCAGTTCATTAGCTGTCATTTCTTCTTGGAGTTTCTTTGGAGGAGTGCTCTTTCGTTTCGTCATTTTAGTTAGCTTTCCGGCTCTTGTTGGTTTTAAAGACCTGTTATGCTCTCTGTTTCTATGAGCACTGCTATATCCAAGAAACTCTTTGACTTTCCAGGGCTTATCCTTTCAGAGATTGTTTTTTGAATGGTATCCCTCGGTCTCTCTTGTTGGGACCTTAGTTATTTTATTTTCCTATTCGTAGTGATATTTGGGACTCTTCACCTTGTGTACTCTAGCTTGTTTCTTGAGGTAGCCCTGGAAAAGAAAACAGACAGACAGACACACAGGGAGCAGGAGCACACAAACGCACAGGCTGATTCAACTAACATGCAAAGTGAGAGGGAAAACGAAAAAGTTAATAGAAAAGACGGAGGAAGGAGGGCGAATAGGGAGCATAAAATACATAAAAGGGTCAAAAAGGGGAAAAGAAAAGGAAAAAAGAAGAAAACCGATGGACAAAGAACGGTTTAAAGCATATACCTGGATTTCCCAGCTACAGTTAAATAGCCGTGTGTATGCAGTGCTGGTTGAAGAGCATAGAGAAAAAGAGAGAATGCAGGGTGAGACAAGGCAGATTTGGAAATAGAATGAACAGGCAGAAGGGATAAGAAACTTTTTTCAAAGAGGTAAAGGGTAGGATGTGGTTGGATAGGTGAGAGAAGGATGCTGGAATTATCCAGAGAAACTATATAGTCTAATTACTCCTGAGAGAAATAGCTGAAAAAGTCGGTAGGTGTAGAATTTACATTTACAGAATGGACTTGTGATTGTTTAAGCAAGCTGGCGACCAGAGTTAATCAGGTCAGTGTTTTGGGGAAAAAAGCGAGAAAAGAGAAAAAAGAAGAAAAAAAAAGAGAAAAGAAAGGGGAAAAAGAAAAAAAAAGGGAGGAGGGCACCTCTCAGGCAGAGATGGGCGTGGCGTGATCCGATGCCTCAGGCGGGGGTTCTGCCTTGGCGATTGTGGGAAGGAGAGTGACGGTGCTCCAGTCCCTTCTTGAACCCCGCGCTGCAGCTCGCTTTTTTTTTTTTTTTGGCGTGTCAACTCCCCGTTCCGGGGACGCAGCCGCAGTTGGTTGCACTCTTCAACCCAGGCCAGTTCTAATCTCCAAATCCCAGCCCGCGCCCCGCTGAAGTTGCCTTAGACACAGCTTCCCAGACAACCCCCTCAGGCAATTCCAGGCTCCCTGCTGAGCTCTGGGGGCGGAGTCAGGATCGCTGCTTTCTTCTCTGGTCGGCTCTGGTGCGCATGCGCGGGGCTTGCCTGCAGCGTCCGCGCAGCCTGAGCCCGCTGGAGTGAGGAAAACCGGGTCTCTCTATGGCTCGTCACCCGAAACACGAACTCACAGGCAAATTTCCCAGTTTTTAGCTCTTTGCCTTCCCTCTCGAGTTCCAGCCAGCCAGGAGCGCGGACGCCTGGTGTCTGCGCGTCTCCTTCAGGGGTCCCAGCCGCCCTGGAGCTACAATGGCGGCAAGCGCGCCGCCGCTGGAGTGAGGAAAACCGGGTCTCTCTATGGCTCGTCACCCGAAACACGAGCTCACAGGCAAATTTCCAGTTTTTAGCTCTTTGCCTTCCCTCTCGAGTTCCAGCCAGCCAGGAGCGCGGATGCCGGGTGTCTGCGCGTCTCTTTCAGGGATCCCAGCCGCCCTGGAGCTACAATGGCGGCAGGCGCACCCGCTCCGCTTTAAAACCCCACCTCCAGGAGCGGCACAAAGAAGCAGTCTGTGTGCTCAGCCTCCCCCAGGACCAGTTGTCGCGAGGGGACCTGGTGTGCAGATATTTGGCAAGTACGGTCTTTCTATGCACCGAGCAGAGATTTTTCTGTCTCGGACTCTCCCCTTTTCCCCTCTCACTCCCCGTAGAGGGTAGAGGGGGATCGCCTCCCACCCTGGAGGCTCCGATCCCGGGCTGATTTTACCTTCCCGGGTTCGCACTCACGTTAGAAGGCTTTCTCAGTGGATTCTGCGTCCTTTTTTCTCCCAGTCTCTCAGGTTTTGTATGGTTTCCAGTGGCTTCAGATCTTTTCTGTGTGATGTATGGGCGCGAGTGCAAGTACGGAGCTCCTTACTTCTCCGCCATCTTGCCTCCCTCTCCTACACTCCCTCACTTTCAATCTACAGGTGTCTTTAGGTCTACAAAGAGTCTCTTATAGGTAGCATATAGATAAATCTTGTTGTTTTTACCCATTCTGTCACCCTATGTCTTTTGACTGGAGTGCTTAATCCATTTACATTCACAGCAGTGTGTGTATATAGATATATATATATACATATATACTGAAAATAATATATAAGTTTTAATTTAAATATATAAAATTTATATATATATATACATATATATATACTGAAATTAAGAAAAAAAAACTAGGAAAAATCATGGGTTCATGTCACAGGACATAAGAACTACATTAAAGTAGTGCTCACTGTTTAAATCTAGGACTTGTTTAGCACAATAAGTAGTTAAAGTCAGTAATGACTTTATAGAATGTTGGAATTAAAAATAGGAATTAATGAGTTCATACTGATAGGGAATATACAAATAATCATATTAGGAAGGCTAAATGAGGGTTCTACTAATTGTGAAATGTTGAATGCTGACTGATAAGTGTGGAGGAAGTGCTAGATTTGGAAAACCATTTTATAATCATCATAGTACAGTCTGCTTTTATCAGTAATTGTCAGTAGATGTTAAATCTAGGCAGAATTTGGGGCATCTGGGTGGCTCAGTTGGTTAAGTGTCCCATTTCGGCTTAGGTTGTGGTCTTGTGGTTCATTGAGTTCATATATATATATATATATTACTGATTTTGTCATTGTTTCTGGAGATTTCACTGATCATTCCTTATCTTTGTCACTTTTGGTCTCTCCTTTGCACTTAAAGAGTCTCCTTTAATATTGTTTTGCAGGACTGGTTTAGTGATCACAAACTCTTAGTTTTTATTTGTCTGGGAAACTTTCTATCGCTCCTTCTATTCTGAATATTGAAAATAATACAATAATAGTAGGAGACTTTAATACCCCACTTTAGATGGAGAGACCATCTAAACGAAAAATAAACAAGGAAACAATGGCTTTGAATGACATGCTGGACCAGAAGGACTTAACAGAACATTCCATCCTAAACAGCAGAATACACATTCTTTTCCAGTGCACATGGAACATTCTCGAGAATACATCACAGATTAGGTCACAAAACAGGCCTCAATGAATACAAAAAGACTGAAATCATACCATGCACCTTTTTTGACCACAATGCTATGAATCTAGAAATCAACCACAAGACAAAATTTTGAAAGACCACAAATACATGGAGGCTAAACAACATGTTACTAAGCAATGAATGGGTCAACCAGGAAATCAAAGAACAAATTAAAAATATGTACATGGAAACAAATAAAAATGACAACACAATAAATAGTTCAAGACCTTTGGGATGCAGCAAAAGTGGATCTAAAAGGGAGGTATACACCAATATAGGCCTACCTCAAGAAGTAAAAAAAAATCTCAAATAAATAACCTATTCTTACACCTAAAAGAGCTAAAACAAACAAAAAAATAAAAACAAAAAAACAAATGAAATATAAAGCCAACAGAAGGAAGAAAATGATAAAGATTAGAGTAAAAATAAATGATACAGAAACTAAAAAAAAAAAAAAAAAAAAAGAATGGATCAATGAAACCAGGAGTTGCTTCTTTGAAAAATTAGTAAAACTGACAAACCTTTGGCAAGACTAATAAAAAAAAAAAAAAAAAGACAAGAAAAAAGAGAGAGGGAGAAAGGACCCACATAAATAAAATCAAAAACGAGAGAGGAGAGGAGAAATACAGAAATACAAACAATTATAAGAGAATATTACGAAAACTATATGCCAACTAGTTGGACAACTGGGAAGTAATGGACAAATTCCTAGACACATATAAATGACCAAAACTGAAACAGGAAGAATCAGAAAACTTGAACAGACCAATATCCAGCAAAGAAACTGAATCAATAATAATAAAAAAAAAATCCCAACAAACAAAAGTCCAGGACGAGAGGCTTCATAGGTGAATTCTACTTAACATTCAAATCATTAATACCTATTCTTCTCAAACCATACCAAAAAGATAGAAAAGGAAGGAAAACTTTCACATTCATTCTATAAGGCTAGCATTATCCTGATACCAAAACCAGATAAAGATTCAACTAAACAAGAGAAATATAGGCCAATATCCCTGATGAACATGGATGCAAATACTCTCAATAAAATAGGAGCAAACAAAATCCAATTCTTTTAATCCAGTTAAAAGAATCATTCACCACAATCAAGTGGGATTTATTCCCAAGATGCAAGCATGGTTCAATATTCACAAATGAATCAACATGATACACCACATTAATAAAAGAAAGGATAAGAATTATATGATCATTTCAATAGATAAATAAAAAGCATTTGACAAAGTACAACATCCATTCATGATAAAAACTCTCAATAAAGTAGGTTTAGAAGGAATCTACCTCAACATGATGAAGGGCATACATGAAAAATCCATAATAGCTAATATCATCCTCAATGGGAAAAAACTGAGAGCTTTTACTCTATGGTTAGGAATAAGACATGGATGTCCACTCTCACCAATGTTATTTAACATAGTGCTGGAAGTTCTAGTCTCAGCAATCAGACACCAAAAAGAAAGAAAAGGTATTCATAGTGGAAAGGAAGAAGTCAAACTTTCACTATTTGCAGATGGCATGATACTCTATATAGAAAACTTGAAAGACTCCATCAAAAATCTGCTACAACTGAAACACAAATTCAGTAAAGTCCCAGGATACAGCTTACAGAATCAGTATACAGAAATCTATTCCATGTCTTTTTTAAAAAAATTTTAATGGTTTATTTATTTCTGAGAGAGAGACAGACAGACAGACAGACAGCGTGAGCAGGAGAGGGTCAGAAAGAGAGGGAGACACAGAATCTGGAACAGGCTCCAGGCTCTGAGCTGGCAGTCAGCACAGAGCCCGAGGCAGGGCTCGAACCCACAAACTGCGAGATCATGACCTGAGCCGAAGTCGGATGCTTAACCGACTGAGCCACCCAGGCACCCCAGAAATCTACTGCATTTCTATACACCATTAATGCATCAGAAAGAGAAATTAAGGACTCAATCTCATTTACAATTGCACCAAAAATAATAAGATACCTAGGAACAAACCTAACCAGAGGGTTGAAAGACCTATACTCTGAAAACTACAAAACACTGATGAAGGAAATTGCAGATAATACAAAGAAATGGAAAAACATTCCATGCTGCTCATGGACTGGAAGACTAAATATTGTCAAAATGTTTATACTACCCAAAGCAATTTACACATTTAAGGCAATCCCTATCAAAATGGGAATTTTTCACACCATTTTCCACAGAATAATCCTAAAATTCGTATGGGATGACAAAAGACCTCAAATAGCCAAAGCAAACTTGAAGAAGAAAAGCAAAGCTTGTGGAATCAAAATTCCACACTTCAGGTTATATCACAAAGCTATAGTAATCAAAACAGTATGGTACTGGCACAAAAATAGATACACTGATCAACTGAACAGAACACCAAGAAGTGAACTCAGAACTATATGGTCAATTAATCTCCGACAAAGCAGGAAAGACTATCAAATTACCCAAGAGAAAGCCAGTCTCTTCAAAAAATGGTGTTGGGAAAACCAAATAATAATGTACAAAAGAATGAGACTGGACTACTTTCTTACACCACACACAAAATAAATTCAAAATGGATTAGAGACCTAAATGTGAGACTTGAAACCATAAAAATCCTAGAGGAGAATAAGGGCAGTAACCTCTTTGACATCCAGCTGGAGCTATTTCTTACTAGATATATCTCCTGAGGCAAGGCAAACAAAAAAGCAAAAATAAACTATAGGGACTTCATCAAAATAAAAAGCTTCTGCACAGTGAAGGAAACAAGCAACAACAAAACCAATAGGCAACCTACGTAATGGGGGATGATATTTGGAAATGACATATCTGATAAAAGGTTAGTATCTAAAATATATAAAAAACTTATAAAACTCAACACTCAAAAGCTTGTAATTCAACTAAAACATGGACAGAAGACACGCATATTTTTTAAAAGAAGACATCCAGATGGCCAACAGACACATGAAAAGATGCTCAACATCACTCATCATCAGGGAAATACAAATCAAAACTACAATGAGATATCACCCCATACCAGTCAGAATGGCTAAAATTAACATAAGAAACAACAAGTGTTGGCAAGGATGTGGAGAAAGGGAATGCACTACTGGTGGGAATGCAAACTGGTGCAGTAACTCTGGAAAACAGTATGGAGGTTCTTCAAAAAGTTAAAAATAGAACTACCAGCAATTGCACTACTAGGTATTTACCGAAAGGATACAAAAATACTAATTCAAAGGGATACATGTGCCCTAATGTTTATAGCAGCATTATCTGTAATAGTCCAATTACAGAAAGAGCCCAAATATCCACTGACTGATGAACAGATAAAGAAGGTGTGGTGTGCATCTCTCTCCCTCTCTCTCTCTCTCTCTCACATACACACACACAGGAATATTATTCCGTCATAAAAAAGAATGGAATCTTGCTGTCTGCAACGACATAGATAGAATTAGAGAGTATTATGTTAAGTGAAATAAGTCAGTCAGAGAAGAACAAAAAGATATAATTTCATTCATAAGTGGAATTTAAGAACAAATGAACAAAGGGGAAAAAAAGATAGAGGGACACAAATCAAGAAACACTCTTAACTATAGAGAACAAACTGGTGGTTACCAGAGGGGAAGTGGGTAGAAGGATGGGTGAAATATGTTATGGGAATTAAGGAGTACACTTGTGATGAGCATTGGGTATTGTATGGAAGTGCTGAATTACTAATATTGATCAACTGAAACTAATATCACACTGTATGTTAACTGGAATTTAAATAGGAACATTAAAAAAAAAAAGAGGACCAAGATTCTGAGTATTAGGGTAATGTGAGTATTATGGTAACGTTAGATAAATTTTACTGGGAGTTTTTGTTCCTGGGTCACTTCTGTAGACAAATGTAAGAAATATATGCATGTAGACATGCATATGTAGACATATATATATATACACAAATACATGAACACATATACGTGCATATAGACAGACACATATAGATGACATGCACATATATATGAGAAACCCTGGGTCCACACCATTACTTTTCATTCCAATCCATCCCTACAGGGTCTCCCCTCTGACTCCAATACTTATTTGTGTGTCCCTTAAACCAGTGAGAACCCTGGAGAATAATAACAAATATTTATCCATTTGCTAAATCTTATGTTACATATAAAGTAGTTGCAAAATTTCCTCAGCCATTCTAATTCAAAACACCACACCAACTAAAAAGGAGCTCATGATTTGTTTGTAATTCTCTCCTCAAACCTGTTCAAAACTGAAATTGGTCAAATACCATGTATTCAAGTTACTTTAATTAGTTTTTCTTTACAGTGTGGTTAGGTTCTTCATTTGAAAGACAATGGAGTTTATTTCTTACTCTTTCAATTTTAATACTTTTTTTGTTTCTTCCATCATGACTGATCTAGTATTATGTTCTGAATATGTAAGACATAGACATACTTCCAGAAGTCAAATCTATATAAAAAGGTCTACTTAGAGAAGTGTCACTCTTTCCCTGAAGTAACAGTATTGTGCCCAAATCAATTTCCTGGTTGTTATAATGTATTATAATTATACAAAATCTTATTTTGGAGAAATATGAATGATATACACTTGAGGCTTTTCTGCACCAATTGAGCAACTCTTCTGAGTCAAAGTATTTAAAAACAAAAAGTTTGGAGTGCCTGGGTGGCTCAGTTGGTTACATATCTAACTTCAACTTAGGTCCTGATCTCAGAGTTTGTGAGTGTGAGCCCTCATTGGGCTCTGTGCTGACAGCTCGGATTGTGTCTCCCTCTTTCTACCCCTTCCCTGCTTGTGCTCTGTCCCTCTCCCTCTCTCTCACAAAAATAAACAAACATAAACAAATAAATAAAAACAAAAATTTTTGTTAAAAAATTCTGTGGTTGCATTAGTTTTCAATGGTTGCTATAACAAATTACCACAAACTTAATGGCTTAGAACAACACATATTATCTTTTATATTCTATTTTTTTTATGTATAATAAGGCATTGTCATTAAGTGGTTGTCACTTTGACATGGAGGAAGTCCACATTACATGCTGTTCTTTTCTAGTAACAGGATACTCCTTACTAGCTTCGTCTTGTTTATGGCACCTTAACTTTTCAGTTTATCTGGCAAAAGGAAACATTCCCATTTTTTCTAGGAGATTTCTGAAATCTTAAGCACATTGTCAGTTTTACTGCAAATGTTTCATATTTTAGACAAATATTTTTATAGTAAGAATTCAGAATTATTTTACACATTAAAACGGTTGTTAAAATATGTTTCCTACCTAGCAGATGTTTACTGTACAGCAGACGGAATTTCACATTTTATGAAGTTCTCATTGTCAAAATCTTTTATAAAAGTGAAAAGGTACTAAATGCTCTTTTCTTGATACCACTGCATGACTGTCTATATTTCATGATTAAATGAATGCTTTGCAAAAATATTAGTCTTTGTATTGTAAATGTAACAGGGTGAGGATGGTGCAGGGGAGGCTGTTTTAAAAATAATTCCTTTATGTTAAAACAGTGTTTAAGAGGGAGTCTGTTAAGTATTTAGTCATCCTTCTTATGATATCAGGCTATACAGCTTTTAAGAAAGCTTAGATCTGAATTTGTTATGAATAAAAATAGTAACAGATACTTTACATTTGTGGGAAGAATTTCAACCAACTTCTGTTCACTTTTTAATAAAAACTCTTTGAAACATGTTAACAATTAAAAAGTCTATAGGGGCAACTGGGTGGTTCAGTCAGTTAGGCATCTGACTTCAGCTCAGGTCATGATCTCACGGTTTGTAAGTTCAAGCCCCATGTAGGGCTCTGCACTGACAGCTCAGAGCCTGGAGCCTGCTTTGGATTCTGTGTCTCCCTTTCTCTTTGCCCCACCCCTACCTGCACTTTGTCTCTCTCTTTCTCTCCAAAATAAATAAACATTAAAAAATATTTAATAAAAATAAAAATAAATTAAAAATGTGTAATACTTATTAGCTCAGTTTTTCTTGGTTTATGGAAATATGTATATCAATGTGAAAACAAGTATTTTAGAATTATGATTAAAGTAAGAATAGCTTAAAAAACACAAACATATTATCACAAAGTTCAGCAGGACTTAAATTTCAAAAGTCCTATTTTGCAGTTTTCCAGTTTCTAACTGTCCACATTCCTTGGCTCATGGCCCCCTTCCATCTTTAAAGTTGACAAAAGCCAGTCGAGCATTTATCATTAACGTGATGTCAGAATTTATCACTCTGACACTGGCTCTTCTGTCTCCCTCTTTCATCTTTTACAGGCCCCCGTGATTTACACTGGGCCCACCAAAGGAACTAACCCTAGAGCTGGATTTTGAAGAATAAGCAGAAGTTAGTAAGGGAGACAAAAGCAGCAAAGCTTTCAAAGTTGACAGAAAACCATGTGGACTGAGGAAGAAAAGGCACTAAGACCTGTAAGTAGTTCTGTCAAGGGCACGTTCAAGAAGAATCTGAGTATCTTGAGAAGGAATCCAGACTTTCCTTCCTGAAGACTTCAGGGGAGGACTTTTTTCCTCTCCACTCCTGTCTGAACTCTCTGCAATCCCCCCCACACTCACGAAATAAGAATCCATTCTGATCATGCATCAGAATACAAAATTCATAGTTTGCATCATTTAGTACTAGATAAATTGTGAAGAAAGCAGGCATTCAGTTTGAAGGGATTCTGTCCATATATATCAGTAAAAACAACCAATTTATGACACCAAGAGATAAATATTACACTATACTTACTAACACAGGACTTATATTAGAAATGAGTTAGGGACAAAATTCTAGCACTTAAAGGGGAAGTTTTCCATTATCCAGAAAATAATATTTGTGTATGTACAAATAATTTACCCAGGTCTAACTGAAGTATTACTTAAATTTTATATTCTTGGGGCATCGGAGTGGCTCAATTGGCCTAGCAACCAACTTTGACTCAGGTCATGATCTCATAGTTGGTGGGTTTGAGCCACGCATCAGACTCACTGCTATCAGCATGGAGCCCACTTCGGACCCCCGTCCCCCTCTTTCTGCTCCTCCTCAGCTCATGCTCTCTCTCTCAAGATATAAAACATTTAAAAAAAATTTTTTGTATTCTTAAATATCACATGTTTCCTTAAAGTCAGATAATTAACAATCTCAAATATTTTTAAAAAGTTGTTTTTAATTTTAACTAGCAATGTTTGTTGCTGTGTTTATAGCTATGTAATTTATTTAGAAATTCAATTTCTTTGAACTACAAGTCATAACCAGTTTGCTATACAATCTTGAATTGTTTCCTAGTCTTTAGTAGTCAATGTCCATCTAAAGCTGCACAATAACAATAGAGAAGACAAACATTCTGGTGATAATTACTACTGATTTCAGTACAATGGTTCACATACATCCTGTTGATTATTCAAATAGTAAAACATTCTGAAAAATTACTTCCTCTTCTTAACTTTTCTTCAGGGGTTAAAGTTCTAGAATTCATGGAATCAAACATTAACAAACATATTTGTTTCCTGTTTTGAAAAAACAATACCAAAAACTTTTCTCTAAAAATTGTCCCCTTCTCTGAATAATAATATGTTGCATAGGTAGAAAACTATGTCTCAGCTTTCAAATGGCAAATTGGGGAACTGAAGTCCATGGTTTCAAGATAGGATAGAAAACTTAACCAATTTATTACAGTTCTTTTATATAAAACCACAATAGAGAAGACAATATAATAATGATCCTGACTTAATAAAAGCCAAGGAAAAGGAGATTTCTTCTGTTTGATCAATATTTGTCAAGTATCTACCATGTTTCAGGCACTGGGAATATAGCAATAAAGAAAAACTAAATTGCTATCTTCTCAAATTAACTAAAGCTTTATAGAGGGTTATATACTTTATTTTATAACTATCACTGAGAGGCAAGGTTTAATATGTCACAAACAGTATATTATTTCCAAATATGTTAGAAATGAAAATGGTTTAAAAATGTAACTGAACTGGGCAACCATACATGGGACATGGATATGTTTTTAGTGGTTATGAAATGGGCTGACTCTGTTAAGTGTGACATAATTAAATATACTTTATGGGTTTATAAATAGAATTTAGCAATGTGGTAGTCTTTAAAATATAAGAAGTGAATTCATAAATACATATGACCACAAATAATTCAATTCTAAAATTGTGAATATCCCGAGTAACAATCCATAAATGGCCTTTCAACCAAAACTATAAAAAGGCACAACATATTTATTTTCTTTATAGCCCTATAATTGATTCTAAGTCTGGGGTAATCACATCAGATTACTACAATCACAAATGGCCCAGATTCCTGGTCTGTGCCTGTTCTGATAAATCAGGTTTTAAAATCTCTTTAACATCTAAATTTAAAAAGCAGGAAGCAAAAAGGGTTTGGGGAATAGAATAACAAAGGGGAAGGATAATATATTGAGTAGTTGCAAAATTAAAGCAAAGATCAAGCAGGAAGGAATTGCCTTGGCAGAAATAACTCTTCTAATTGAAACTTGGTCCCTTTTTCTCCTCTTTCCTTCTTTCCTCCACTATTAAGCCTTTACCAAGCTGCTGAGATACTTAAGAAATTGCTAAACTCTAGAGATGGATAAAGAAATTTGAAGCAGGCTCAAACAGGAGCTCACAGTTTAGTGAAGATGGCAGGCTGGTAAGTAAATAATTAAACTAACAGAATAGATTCATGTACAAAGTGCTACAGAGCACAGAAGAGAGGGTAATTTATCCTGCCATCATTTGTAAGTTGCCTACTTAACTGCTGGAGCAGCCAAAGAATATTAAATCCCTAAGTGCTGAAAGAGCAAAATGAAATTTTAGACTAGAGAACTTTGTGACAATGAAGGAGAACTCTTAGTGGCTATCTAGCCTCAAAACATTTGCATTCATTAAAGGATAACTAAATACAAAGATAGAGATTACTATTTAATAGAGCATTTAAGCACCATGAAAGGAAAATGGAAAAGACAGTTTTGAACTGGGATTCTTCTGAACTGTCCTCAAATTATATCATGTAGCAATCACAGTCTTTACTTATGTGTAATTCCAGCAAGGGTAGTACAACTAGTCAACAAGCACTGAATTGATCACTGACTATCAGTCTTTGGTATTTTAAAAATGGCTTCCTTTACAAAACTAGCACAAATTTAATCTTAAACTGTCAAAAGAAAAGCAATCAATTTTCTGATTAGAGTCTATTTCCTACAACTTTATATTCAAACTTCATCAAACCTCTTACTATTTCATGAAGGCCTGTTATGGCTCTATATCACTGCTTATATTCTTCGTTTTGCCTGGAATGTCCTTCGTTCTCTTGTCTAGCTAGTAAGGGATCTCTTGGTATCTCCCTTAGTTCTTGGTATTACTATTACTGCATTAATTATACTGTAATATAATTTTTAAAATATGTATGTTTCTGTTCCATTCCCTGTTTTTATATTATTTGTGCTTCCCTTCCCTTATGTTCATCTGTTTTGTATCTTAAAGTCCTCATATGAGTGAAGTCATATGATATTTGTCTTTCTCTGACTAATTTTGCTTAACATGAAAACATAAGAGACAAATATGGAGAACAAACAGAGGGTTACTGGAGGGGTTATTGGAGGGGGTACGGGCTAAATGGGTAAGGAACATTAAGGAATCTACTCTTAAAATCATTGTTGCACTACATGCTAATTAACTTGGATGTAAATTTAAAAAATAAAAAATAAAATAAAATATGTTTCTCCATTAGGTTAAAAGTATATCTAGATAAGGGCTGTGACTTTTTTCATCTTTATATCACTAGTGACTAGCACAGGACCTGGCATATGGTATTGGCTTTGTAAACATTTAATTAAAAAAATATATTCCTAGGGTACCTGGGTGGCTCAGTTGGTTAAGCATCTGACTTCAGCTCTGGTCATGACCTCACAGATCATGAGTTCGAGCCCTGCGATGGGCTCTGTGCTGACAGCTCAGAGCCTGGAACCTGCTTCAGATTCTCTGTCTCCCTATTATCTCTACCCCTCCCCTGCTCACGCTCAGTCTCCCTCTCTCTCTCTCAAAAGTAAATAACATGGTGGGGGAAAGGGAGAGAGGCAAACCATGAGAGACTCTTGAATGCTGACAAAAACTGAGGACTGATGGATGTGGGGGGAAGGGGGGATGGGCATGGAGGAGGGCACTTGTGGGGATGAGCACTGGGTGTTATGTGGAAACTAATTTGACAATAAACTATTTGTAAAATAAATAAAAAGAAAAAAAGTAAATAACATTAAAAAAATTAAAAACAAATACTCCTGCAGGTAGGCATTATAGGGACTATTCTTTGTGCTATTTATTACAAAAAATTAAATTGTAACAGTTTTCCCAAGAGATCCTAAGGCCTCCGGAGTAGAGTACACGGATTAGAATACACACGGTAAGCAATTCCTTCAAAAAACTGCTCCAGAACAGATAGAAGAGAAGATTTAATTTGTTTCAAATCCCCATTGAAAAGAGGTGATATTCAAACTGTCAAAAAATGATTAATCACAGATACAGTAAAACATTAAATTTCCCATTTCCTCCTTTTCCATATAGAGCACAATATGCCATTTACAGCAATCGTCTCAACTCTTATATGTTCAAATTGTCCAACTATTTTTTTAACTACATATTCTGAGAAAGAAAATGACTACTTATTTTTCCCCATTATTACCTAAGAATAACACAAAAAACAAGTAGTAATGTTACATGAATAAACTGAAAAAAATTGAGTAAAACATAATCTAAGGCACTACATTTCAATTACTTAAGGTAAAAAGACAAAAATCATCCATAGTTGATGCATTAAACATATGGATTGTAAATTAACCAATCAATATATTCTTCAAAAAATTTTTCATATGTTTATTTTTGAGAGAGATACAGTGCGAGCAGGGGAGGGGCAGAGAGGAAGGGAGGCACAGGCTCGGAACAAACTTAGGCTCTAAGTTGTCAGCACAGAACCCGACACGGGGCTCCAACTCATGAACCAAAAGACCATGAGCCAATGATGGATGCTTAACAGACTGAGCCACCCAGGTGCCCCTCAACATATTCTTCCTAAAGATATTAATGTAAAAATAACATTTTGTACAACCTAAGCATTCATTATTTCCTCTGGCATTTCATCTTTCTATTTCAGGAACATAAATTATTTTTGATATTCTTATAAAAGTTAATGGCACTTCAGGAATAATCATATAGCAGGATAGACAGAAGCTTTTCCAGAGGAAGACAAAATACCAAAATATCTCCATTAAAATATTTAAAAATAGAAGTAACTTTCTGAACCAAAAGTTACAGCTATATCAAAATTTTAAGAATGTGTATACAAAGTAAAAATAATGTTTTATATAAGATAAAATTGAAGAAAACAATTCTGGTTATTTTAACAATTTTCTAATTACATCAATATTTAGTATTAGAGACAATCAACACAGAAATGCAGACCTAATAAGAGTTAATGAAAAACTGTCTAAAGTTAATTTGGGTAAGCACAAAGAAACTATGCATATAAAAACAATTATACCAAGGCTGACTCATAAGGAAATAGAAATTTCAAACAGACCGATAATGAATAAGGAGACTGAAACAGTAATCAAGACTTCCCAACAAAAAAAGTTTAGAACCACATGGTTTCACTAGTATATTATACCAAACATTTAAATAAGAATTAATACTAATTCTTCTCAAATTTCTAAAAAAATTAAAGAAGAGGAAACACTCCCAAACTAATTTTACAAGGCCAGCATTACCCTGATAACAAAGCTAGATAAGGACACTATTTGAAAAGAATACTATAGGGGTGCCTGGGTGGCTTAGTCGGTTAAGCGTCCGACTTTCGCTTAGGTCATGATCTCACGGTTCGTGGGTTCGAGCTCCACGTCGGGCTCTGTGCTGACTGCCAGCTCAGAGCCTGGAGCCTGTTTCAGTCTGTGACTCCCTCTCTCTCTGACCCTCCCCTGCTCACGCTGTCTCTCTCTCTCTCTCTAGAAATAAATAAAAATTAAAAAAAAAAAAAAAAAGAATACTATAGGCCAATATCCCTGATGAATAGATGTAAAAATTCACAATAAAAAACCTGCAAACTAAATTCAGCATCACATTAAAAGGATCACACACAATTATTAAGTGGGATTTAATCCTGGATGTAAGGATGGTTCAACATACACAAATCAATGTGATATACCACATTAATATAATGAAATATTTAAAAATCATATCATTTGGGCACCTGGGTGGCTTGGTCAGTTGGGCGTCCAACTTTGGCTCAGGTCATTATCTCATGGTTCATGGGTTTGGGCCCCTCTGTGCTGACAGCTCAGAGCCTGAAGCTTACTTTGGATTCTGTGTCTTCCTCTCATACCCTTCCTCCACTCATGCGCTCTCTCTCTCAAAAATAAATGAACATTAAAAAGTAAAAATAAAAATAAATAAAAATTATATGATCATCTCAACAGAAGCAGAAAAAGCATTTGACAAAATTCAATATCATTTCATGATAAAAATTCTCAACAAATTGGGTATAGAAGGAATGTATCTTAACATAATAAACATGATGTATGACAATCCTACAGCTAACATCTTACTTGATGGTAAAAGGTTGTAAGCTTTCCTAGTAAGATAAGGAATAAGAGAAGGGTGCCCAGTCTCACCACTCTATTCAAGAGAGTACTAGAAACCCTCGTCAGAGCAATTAGGCAAGAAAAAGAAATAGAAAGCATTCACATAAGAAAAGAAGTAAAACTGTCTCTTATTGCAGATGGTATGATCTTATATAGAGAACATCCTAAAGACCCTACCATAAAGCTATTAGAACTAATTAACTCATTCAGTAAAGACGCAGGGTACTTAGCCAACATGCAAAAATCAGTTGCATTTCTATATACTAATAAGAAACTATCTGAAAAAGAAATACAGAAAACAATCCCACTTCCAACAGCATTCAAAAATAATTCCAAGCTTATTTATTTAGGGATAAATTTAACCAAGGAGATGTAAGATCTACATGTCAAAACCCACAAGACTTTGATGAAAGGAACTGAAGAAGACAGAAATAAATGGAACAATATCCTGTGTTCATGAATGAGAAGAATTAATATTGTTAAAATATTACTATCCAAAACCATCTATGGATTCAATGCTATCTCTATCAAAATTTTAATGAAATTTTTCACAGAAACAGAAGAAAAATTCTAAAATTTACATGGAACCATACAGGATCTTAAACAGCCAAAGTAATAATCAAAAAAACAAAGCTAGAAGCATCATAATTCTTGATTTAAATCTATATTACAAAGCTATAGTAATAAAAATAGTGTGGTACTGGAATAAAAAACACACAGATCAATGGAAGAGAATTGAGATCATGAAATAAACTCCTACATACAAGGTCAATGAATATTTGATATAGGAGCCAGGAATATTCAATGAGGAAAAGATAATCTCTTCAATAAGTGGTGCCGGGAAAACTGGATACTCACATGCAAAAGAATGAAATGAGACCCCTATCTCACATCACTTTAAAAAAAAAACCTCAAAATGGATTAAATATGAAAACATAAGAACCCAAACTATAAAACTACTAGAGGAAAACATAGGGGAAAGCTCCCTGACATTGGTTTTGCAATGGTTTTTTGAATGTGACACCAAAAGAAAAAATAAACAAATGGGACATCAAACTAAAAAGTTTCTGCATAGCAAAATAAATAAATCAGCAAAATGAAAAGGCAATATACAGAAGAGAAAATATATGCAAACCATCTATATGACAAGGATTAATATCTAAAATATATAAGGAACACACAGAACTTCATAGCCCAAAAAAAAAAAAAGACCTATTTGAATAAAACTGAGGCAAAGGATTTGAATAGACATTTTTCCAAAAACATACAAATGCCATGTAAAGTATGTGAAAAGATGCTTAAGATCACTAATAATCAGGGAAATGCAAATCAAAGCCACAGTGAGTTATCTTACATTTGTTAGAATGCTTATTAAAAAGATAAGAGATAACAAGTATTGGCATGGTTCTGGAGAAAAGGTGTTCATTGCGCACTCTTGGTGGAAATGTAAACTGGTGTAGCCATTTTGGTAAACAATATGGAGGTACCTCAGAAAATTAAAACTCACAGAACTAGTACATGATCCAGTAATTCCATTTCTGATTATATACCCCAAAGAAATGAAATCTCTGTCTTGAAGAGTAACTACACTCCCATGTTCATTACATTATTCACAACAGCCAAGACATGGAAACAACCTAAGGGTCCATCAACAGATGAATGAATAAAGAAAATAATTATAATAAAATAGAATATTTTTCATCCATAAAAAAGGAAATCCTGCCTTTTATAACAACACAGATAGACCTTGAAGACATTATAGTAAGTGAAACAAGGTAGACAGAGAAAGACAAATAATCTATGTTCTCACTTATATGTGGAATCAAAAAAAAGCTGAACTCACAGAAATAGAGAGGACGGTGGTTGCCAGGGTCTAAAGGGTGTGAGAAATAGGGAGATGCTGGTCAAAGAGTACAAATTCTAGGTGTAAGGTGAATAAATTCAGGGGATCTAATGTACAGCATGGTGATTATAATTAACAATACTGTATTACATACTTGAAAGTTATTAAGAGAGTTCTTAAGTATTATCAGCACACACATAAAAATTGATAATTATGTGAAGGGACAGAGGTATTAACTAAGCTTACTATAGTAATCATTTCACAATATATACCTGCATCAAGTTTCACATCAAAAATCTTAAACTTAGATAAGCTGTGGGTCAATAATACATCAATAAAGTTACGAAAAAAAGTATAAGCACAGATGATACAAGACTCTTATTGTTTAACAATGGAAACTGATGATAGCTGAAGATCCAAGATCATTTTAGTCTGCAACTTAAAAAATGTAGTATACATTTTTAAGTATACTGTAAAAACTGGGGAACTTAAGTATTCTAAAATCAGTGTATTTGCAGTTAAAATCCAAATGATAACTGAACAGATATGGCAAACATGTCATGAAAATTTCACAAAATTATTTGGGTTAAGGAGGGACTTGTGAGTTAAAGAGCTATGGATTAAACAAAACAAAACAAAAATCAAATGGGCTATAAAAACCAGTCCTGTGAATGCAATCTTACTAGTGTTAAAAAAACAAAATAATTACAGTTTTCCACATTCAAAACAAAAATCTTTAGGTAAACAAAAATAGGTCATATGGACTACAAGGAACAAATAAAAAAATAATATGGGAAGTAAGAGGTGAAGAGAGGAAAGTGATTAACAGGAAATTATGGGGAATGAGGTGGGTGATGGTAGAAGTCCACATAATTATTTCACGCAATCATGGAGACCTTTCAAACTGTGAAAAACAAATTCATTATCATAACAATCCTTGGAGAGAAGAACCAAGGAAATGCTATCATTACATTTAGACCTTCCACAGGAAAACTAGTCAAGGCTACAAAAGAATCTTACGGTCTTATCTGCTTCCTGTCTATGCTTTATAAAATCCACCACCACCATCTCACCCCCAACCCAGGTAGTGAACTCTGATAATGGTCTAATATTGGCCTTCAACAACAGTCCAACCAAAATGACTGGTGATAAGAACATGCCTTTAGAGAGAATTATCAGTGTTGCATGCTCTGGAAACTACAAACTCTGCACATGGTGCTTAGAAGCATCCTTCTCTCTCCTTCCCTTTCTTATCTTTTCCTTATTTTTTCCCTGAAAAATTAAATTTTGAATATGTAAGCAAAAGATAATCCAGCTTAAAATACTAGAGAGTAAAATAATGAAATCTGATCTTCAAATGACTAATAACCATATGTTCTGACATACTTCATCCATACACAGAACATCACCTAATGAAATAATAATTGCCAGTTTCTTCATGGCTAATATATTCACTCATTTATTCACAAATATTAATGTCTTCTGAATCCAAGGTACTATGCCAAATACAGAGGACACAGAGAATAATAAGATAAGAAGTTCTTAAAGCTAACAGTCTTGTAAGGGAAAACTCCTTATTAATAAGTAGGGAAAACCATGGAGTAGAATTTCCATACCATCCCAGGAGACATCTGAAAGTCAACACATGAGCCCCTGTACTGCCTACCTCTAGACTTTCTGTTATCTGAGAATAAAATCTCGCCTTTTTCAAGTACTGTATTTATTAAAATAAACAGGGATACATATAAAGAGTTAAATAGTTTTATAAGTTTTAAAAAATATTTTTATTGAAAGATAAACAGGGGGCGCCTGGGTGGCTCAGTCGGTTAAGCGTCTGACTTCGGCTCAGGTCATGATCTCACAGTTTGTGGGTTCGAGCCCCACATCAGGCTCTGTGCTAACAGCTAGCTCAGAGCCTGGAGCCTGCTTCAGATTCTGTGTCTCCCTCTGACCCTCCCTGCTCACGCTGTCTCTCTCTCTCAGAAATAAATAAAACATTTAAAAATTTAAAAAAAAAAAGAAAAACACAAATACAGAAAAACATACAAATAAAATGGGTGGCTTGATGAATTATCCTAAAGAATTAATGAACACTACCTAGGTCAAGAAAGAGAACTTTGTTAGTAACTCCAGAGGCCCCTTCCAGGTGTCCCCAATCAGAATTCCCTCTCTACTGACATAAGTAACCATTATTTTGACTTTATTCTATCAAACATTTTCCTGTTTTTTTTCTATAGTTTTATTGCCCAAATGTGCATTCCTAGACACGATAGTTCAATCTCCTTCTATTAAAAATGGATGTGTTTTAAATCTCTTAATCTAGAGATTACTCCTCTATTCCTTTCCTTTCAATAAATTTGCTAAAGAACCTGGGACAGGGGTGCCTGGGTGGCCCAGTCAGTTAAGCATCAGACTTTGGCTCAGGTCGTGATCTCACAGTCTCTAAGTCTGATCCTCACATTGGACTCTGTGCTGACAGCTTAGAGCCTGGAGCCTGCTTTGGATTGGTTCTCCCTCCTTCTCTCTCTGCCCCTCCCCAGCTTGCTCTCCTTCTTTCTCTCAAATATAAGTAAACATTAAAAAAAAAAAAAAAAAGAACCTGGGACATTTGACCAACAGAGTTTCTGTGAACCTCGACTTTTTTTTTTAAAGGTTTTTACTTTAATTCCAGTATACTGAGCATACAGTGTTATGTCAGTTTCAGTTGTACAATACAGAAATTCAACAATTCTATACATTACTCTGTGCTCATTATGATAAATATACTCTTAATTCCCTATATCTATTTCACCTAGATTTTGATAACTGCCATCTTTTGGTGAATTTCAATGTGTTCCCATCTTCTATATTTCTTGTAATCAGATTCAGATTTAATCTCTCTGGCCAAACTACACATACTGTTTGGCAAGGCTAGATATATAATACCTGCTTTTTTCCTTATGATAACACTTGTTGATGTTCAGATCTTCATTTACTAAAGACTGTAAAATGATGATATTTTATTACTATAATTTTTTCACTTATTGATTGAATACTTATAGTTATTATTTTTATTTTTTTAAGTTTACTTATATAGTTTGAAAAGAGAGAGAGAGCAGAGTAGGGGAAGAGAGGGAGAGAACCCCAAGGACAGAGCAGAGCCTGACGGAGGGCTTGAACTGAGCCTGAGATGATGACATGAGCTGAAACGAAGAGCAAAGGTTGCTTAACCAACCAAACCGTCTAGGTGTCCCTGGATAGAATACTTTTAAAAAGAGACAATTCTCCTCATCTACCACTGGGTTACCCTGTACTATAATTCATATAAATAAGGCAGAATAAATGCTGGATTCTCTTCCCTTATTAATAAGTTTTCAAGGTAACAAATTGGTTCTGTCATATTCTAAGGTAATAATTTTTCATTTAATATTACTATGAATTCATGGATTTAAAAATATTTGCTGAGTTTCAATCAATTGCAATTATCATCATTTAGGAAGCTCAAATTATACCATCATAGATCAGCCGCAAGCCTCTTCAAGATGGCTTCTGAATTCTTTTGACAAGGCCCTAATACTTTTTTCTTTATTGAGATATCATTCATATATCATAAACTTGTCTTTATAAAGTATACAACTCAGTGGTTTTTAATTTTTTTTTTTTAATTTATTTCTAGGAGAGAGTGAGCAAGAGACAATGTGAGCAGGGGAGGGTCAGAGAGAGAGGGAGTCACAGACTGAAACAGGCTCCAGGCTCTGAGCTGGCAGTCAGCACAGAGCCCGACGCGGGGCTCAAACCCACGAACCGCGAGATCATGACCTAAGCGAAAGTCGAACGCTTAACCGACTAAGCGACCTAGAGGCGCCCCCAACTCAGTGGTTTTTAGTATAGCCTCAAGTGGTAAAACCATCACCAGTCTCTAACTCTAAATAATTTCATAACCTGAAGATAAACCCCATCCTTATTATCTGTCACTCAACTGCCCTCTCCCCACAGTTCGTAACAACCACTAACCTACTTCCTGTCTCTATGGATTTGCCTATTTTACACATTTCATATAAACGGAATCATAGAATATATGACCTTTGGAGTCTTGCTTCTTTCACATCACATAATGTTCTCAGATTTGTTCATCTGTAGCATATATCAACAATTCATTCTTTATTATCGCTGAATAATAATCCATTTATGTAGATATACCAAACTTTGTTTATCCACTGATGAGTTGATGGACATTTGGGTTGTTTCCATTTTTTGGCTATTATGAATAATGCTGCTATGAACATTCATGTACAAGCTCTTGTATGAATATATATTTTAAACTCATTTGAAGAATTTGGTATATTTTGACAGATATATAGATAGATACAGATGTAGATATAGATACAGATATATATGCATACCTGTAAAACCATCACCACAATCAAGATAATGAACACAAACATTCCAAGGTTTCCTCATACTTGGGGCACTTGGGTGGCTCTGTTGGTTAAGTGTCTAACCTCAGCTCAGGTCATGATCTCACAGTCTGTGAGTTTGAGCCCCTGGTCAGGCCCTGTGCTGACATCTCAGAGCCTGGAGCCTACTTCAGATTCTGTGTTTCCCTCTCTCTCTGCTCCTCCCCTGCCTGTGCTCGCTCTCTCTCTCTCAAAAATAAATAAACATTTTTTAAAAAGTTTCCTCATATCTCTTTGTAATCCCTCTTTTCTCACCCCCAAGGCAACCAGTGATCTATTTCTATTACCAAAGAGTAAACTGCATTTTCTAGAACTTTATAGAAACCAAATCATGTAGTATGCATTCTTTTTTGTATGATTTTTAAATTCAGCATAATTATTTTCAGAGTAACCCATGCTGTAGCATGTATCAATAATTCATTACTTTATATAGCTTAATAGTATTCCATTGTATGGATATACCACAGATTATTTACGCATTACCATCACCATCATCTACTGCCACTGATCCAGACTGAGCTTGTTACTAGTTTTTAGTAATATAAAAATATGGATATTAACAATCATGTATAAATATTTTATGGGCAATGCTATCATTTTCCTTAGGTAAATGGAGTAGACGGTTTAGGAGTAGAATGGCTAGATTATTTGGTTCATTTGGTAAATCAAGCTGTGCTCCAATTCACCTTCTCATCAGCAGTGAATTAAAGTTACAATTCTTCTATAACTTTGCCAATATTCAGGCAGTGCTCTGAAAAGCAAGACTGCTGTTTTTCCTCTCCCTCCTTCCCATGGGATATACCCCAAGTTGTGCACCTTCTCCCAGCTGTGACAAGCAATGATGGAACAGCAAGCTACCCTTCACTCTTCTTTGTTCTCAGTGGCACCCCAACTATGCCAATCCTGTAAGCACTCCAAAAGAGGTGAGACAGGAACCAGTGTGATCCTCAGGCAGCCCTCCCTAAAGCTGGAAAATCGGATACATACTATATTTTCTCCTTCCATCTCCCCCAAGGAAAAGTACCTGTAAGCTGGGGTGTCCTCTCCCTGTGCTGAGCTGTGCTGGCTTGGGGGAAAGGCTGACAGGGAAAAGTGAAGTTGCTCTCCTTACCCATTTTAACATGTCTGTACTCAGCTGTGAGATCACTGAATTCTTAGCTGCATTGTATTTCAATTGGTACATCACTGTTATAGCAATGTTTCTGTGGAAGAAGAAGAACTAGGACTTCTTGTTCTTCCATCTTTCTGGTATCACTCCTCAAATTCCCACTCTTGACTGTTTACCTCCTTCAATAATGAAGCATAATTATTTTAATATGTGAATCTGGTAACTATTTTCTAGGTGCTCCTGTCTATGGTTTCTTCTGTATTTCTTTCATATAGGACTAGCCCTCTGTGTTTCTGGCTAGTTTTGACTGAGTGTTGGGTATATTTATATATAAAATTGTATAGGCATACTGAAGGCCTAGGATGCAGATATCTTGCTCCAGAGAGGATTTCCTTTTACTTGTACTATATGGCTAGGGACAGTAGCATCAAGGATCACTATAATCCATTTCAAGGAACTGAAACAATCTCAAATTCCAGTTCAGTTCCTCAAGAGACCTTATGTAGACCTTGAATCATTCTTCAGTTGTGGTCCTTTGCAGTCCCAACTCAAAGCATGCAAGCTTTTAAAGAAATCTTCCTTGGTAAACCTGAGCTCAATTTCCTCCATCCCTATGGGATATCAATAGTGCTGTGAACAGCTTTTCAGTTACTTCTTCGAAAATCAGCAGGTGCTCTGGGAAAAATTGGTCCCAAATGTCTGGCTCACTTTTCTAGATTTCCTTCTTTTCTTGAACCATGGTTTAGTCACCTTTACTGTTTCTGATACTTTCAAGTAGATGATGCCTATATTTATATAGCTTTTCTAGTAGTTATTGCTAAGAGGGTTAGTCTAAATTACACAGACCACCATTACCTGGCAAGAGATACAGGTTTTATAAATTTATACTTTACAGTACTTTTTCTCAGTGAGAGTGCTACCAGTGTTTTTGAGGTAAAAATTCTTCTGGTGCACATACATCATGCATGAGGGATGTTTACTACCCCTGGTCATGGGCACTGAATGTTGGTAACATCCTTCTCCTCCCCTTCATCAAATCATTGTAAAAACTCAAAAACATGAGAGGCTTACAGGGCAACCATTAAAAGGTAGCATTAGGGAATGATATTATTTTTATTTGTGTCATTATTTTTCTATTCCTCTTCATGGTAAATCTTTGCTTTGATTGACCTGTTAGAGGTATATAGCCTCTTCTAAAAGTAAAAAAGTCATAGGAATAGTGTTTGGCTAAAATCAACTAAGTCGATGGTTAGGAGGGACCACGGACAGGCTGCAGGTAGTCCAAGAAACCCCTAAAATATTTTCTAAAGTTTACGGTGGGAGGATTTAATTGGATTTAATCAACGAGATATTCTTTAGAGAAGTTAGTGTCACCAGAGAAAGAATATGTATTTCACACACTTAAAAAAAAAAAAAAAGCTTTAATTAAATTAGGATTTTACTGAAATGACTCAGTGGGTAGAATCTTTCAGAGGAGAGAGAAAAAGGAATAGGTGATTTTTTAGTGTTTGAACTCCTGAGGGGAAATAGATGTAATGGAGGAAAAATACTACTTGGGGATTGGATCACCATTCATCTTTATTAGGATACTATAAAACTATGCATATATTTAAATTAATTTCTTCTGAGGCTTTCTAAATTTGACAATTGAAGTCACAACAGAAGAATTAGGATGGGCCATTAATGAAAAAGAAGGGATAAATTATAGAGCTGAGCAAGAAGCAGAATTCAGCATGATATAGAAAGGAAACAAGAGGGCAAGAGTTTTACATAAGGAACTAAGAATTCCATGGAGATGCAGAATAGGAGCCCTAAAGAAGGGAAGTTTCTACTATAACTAAAAAAAGACAAAGACAGATGGAGAACACTGACAAGGTTGAATAAAGGCGAATGGGACATTCAAATGCAGGCACATATAAAGGACAAGTAAAAAGTAAACAGGAATCTCTGGCAGCCCTGATCAGAAACACCCTCACTTTAAAGTTACACTATCTCTATCCACAACTATATGGTCAACTAATCTTCAATGAAGCAGGAAAGAAGAGATTCTTAAATACAGAGAACAAACTGAGGGTTGATGTGGGGGGGGGGGATTAAATGGGTGACAGACACTAAGGGGGGCACTTTTTGGGATGAGCACCAGGTATCATGTGCAAGAGATGAATCACTGGATTCTACTCCTGAAGCCTAGACTAAACTGTATGTTAACTAACTTGAGAATAAAAAAAAAAAAAAAGAATATCCAGTGGGAAAAAGATGGTCTCTTTAACAAATGTTGCTGGGAAAACTGGAAAGCAACAGAAGCATGAAACTGGACTACTTTTTTACACACATACAAAAATAAATTCAAAATGAATGAAAGACCTAAATGTACGAGAGGAAACCATCAAAATCCTAGAGGAGAAAATAGGCAACAACTTCTTTGACCTTGTCCAGAGCAACTTGTTGTGAGACAGGTCTCCAGAGGTAAGGGAAACAAAAGCAAAAATGAACTATTAGGACATCATCAAGATAAAAAGCTTCTGCACAGGGAAGGAACCAATCAACAAAATGAAAAGGCAGCCTAAGGAATGGGGTAAGATACTTATAAATCACATATTTGATAATGGATTAGTATCCAAAATCTGTAGGAACTTATCAAACTCAACATCCAAAAAAGTGAAACAATCCACTTAAGAAATGGGCAGAAGACATGAAGGCACATTTTTCCAAAGAAGACATCCAGATGGTTAACAGACATATGAAAAGATACTCAACATCACTCATCATCAGGGAAATACAAGTCAAAATCATGATGATATACCACCTCACATCTGTCAGAATGGCTAAAATTAACAACATAAATAGTAAGCGTTGGTAAGGATGCAGAGAAAGGGGAAGCCTCTTGCACTGTTGATGGGAATGCAAACTGGTGTGGCCACTCTGGAAAATAGTATGCAGATTCTTCAAAAGTTAAAAATAGAACTACCCTATGATCCAGCAATTGCACTACTAGGTATTTAACCAAAGGATACAAAAGTACATATCTGAAGGGGTACATGTACCCCAATGTTTAGAGCAGCATTATCAATAATAGCCAAACTATGGAGAGAGCCCAAGTGTCTATAGACTATGAATGGATAAAGAAGAGGTGGTATATACACACAATGGAATACTACTCAGCCATGGAAAGGAATGAAATCTTGCTTTTTGCAATGACACGACTGGAGTTAGAAGGTATTATGCTTAGTGAAATAAGTCAGTCAGAGAAAGGCAAATGCCGTAAGATTTCACTTATATGCGGATATTAAGAAACAAAGCAAACGAATATATGGAAAGGAGGAGAAAAAGAGAGGGAAACAAACCATAAGACACTCTTAAAGACAGAGAACAAACTGAGGGTTGATGGAGGGAGGTGGGAGGGTGGGTAAATAGGCTTCATGGGTGATGGCCATTAAGGCAGGCACTTGTGTTGAGCACTGGGTGTTATATGTAAGTGATGAATCACTAAACTCCTGAAAACAATACTACACTGTATGTCAACTAACTAGAATTTAAATAAATTAAAAAAAAAATTGGGACATCTGGGTTGCTCAGTTGGTTAAGTGTCTGACTTTGGCTCAGGTCACGATCTCACAGTTCATGAGTTCAAGTACCCATTGGGCTCTATGCTGACAGCTTGGAGCCTGGAGCATGCTTCAGATTCTGTGACTCCCTCTCTCTCTCTCTGCACCTCCCCTGCTCATGCTCTGTCTCTCTCTCTCAAAAATAAATAATGAATATTAAAAAAAAAGAAAAAATTTTGAAAAAAAAATTAAGTTACACTACTCCCTAAATGAAGTATAAGCTACCCAATGGACAGAGGGCACTTTTTCTGGTGTCCTCACCCCAATTCTTCAGCCTTGCCATTGCTAGAAAATTGTGGAGATAAAGTTCTGGTCCAAGTAATGGATTAGAAGAATGAGACTTTTAGTTCCATCTGACAAGGATCCTACAAAAGTAACTTATCTAAGAAAAAGCAAAATATACTACCTATTTGTTTTTTAAAGCATAAAAAAATCTATTTTCTAAAAATCTAATTGACTCCAGAGCAAAAGAGGCCAGGGTTAAAAATTTTTAAAGAAAAACTAAAAAGGAAAAAAGAAAGAAAAGAATGAATACCATTTAAGATTAGGACCCATATAATTATATATTTTATATGTCAGGTATTTAATCATTAGCTTTTTATTTTCTTGATTTGTGTCAGGTGACATGAATTTAATATAAATCTCTTCTTCACAGGTTTCCACAAGAGGACATTGCCAGTGGGAGAAAAGACATACCCAACTGCTGGAACAGGAGAGCCACACTAGTGCCTGTGACAGGAAGACCGTCATGCAAAGGAGTCTGGATCAGCTGTCTATCTCCCGCACCCAAGGAAAACAGCTTCTGCAGAATGGGTGAAAAACACACACAAACACAAATGATTTCTTTCATTATCTTAAGACAAAAAAAAAATCCCTTGAAAGTTCAAATTTATTAAAAAAAATTTTTTTTGAGGGGGAAGCCTGAGTGGGGTCAGTTTTGTTAAGGATCTGATTCTCGACTTCAACTCTGGTCATGATCTCAGGGTTTGTGAGTTCAAGCCCCACATCAGGCTCTGTGCTGGGAGTGCAGAGCCTGCTAGGGATTCTGTCTCCCTCTCTCTCTGTCCCTTCCCCACTTGCTATCTCTCTCTCAAAATAAATTTTTAAAAACCCCTTTTTTTGAAGTCCAAATTTACAGTAGGTGATGATCCTATAAGATCCAATTAATAGATGCAAGAATAATAATGAAACCAAAAATATTCAAATTATATTGTGCTCAAATGAATATGGTATGAGAAAATTCAGTAGTTAGAAAGCTGAAAATTTAGTCTACGGCCATACCACCCTGAATGCACCCGATCTCGTCTGATCTCGGAAGCTAAACAGGGTTGGGCCTGGTTAGTACTTGGATGGGAGAAAACTGAAAATTTAGTAACAATAAGATACAAAAATCAGTGACAATCATACTTAACTAAAAAAATAATAAATGTCAAAGTCAACATTTTATGCCAATTATATGTCAATAAAACTTGGAAAACAAAAATATGTAACATGGACCACATATGTGATATTTTAAAATTTCTAGCAGCTACAATAAGTTTTTTTAATGAAAAAATGAATTAAGAAAACACAGTTAAAATAAATCCCGTCATGACAAAGCTCCATAAAATAATTCCATAGCTTTAAAGTTTAGGTTCATTTGTAACCAAACTCATATCTTGCAGTCTGTCCTTGTAGTAGAGAAAGGAGAATGAGGGAGGAGGGAATAGGAGGAAAAAAAGAGAATAAAAACTTAGAGTAATAGAAGACACTAAGCAAGACAAAAGAGTAAAGAAAAAATGTAAGTTTCATTGCAAGTATCATCTCTGTCAGACTGAGGAGGATAACAATGTAATTTTTAGAGGGCTGTCCTCTTCCACAATATTACATAAAAATAAGCAAAATAAGTGATCAGCTAATCAGTTCTAGGGCTTAAGAAGTTTTTTGTTGTTGTTTTTTTAAAGTATGGGGCACTGGAAACACTGAGACAGAAGCTGAGGTTCTTATTTTTCTACTTCAGACATGAAAATGAAAATCTTAAGACAAACAAGATGACTACTCTGAGAAAGTTTTATTTCAGTAAGAGAATTTAATGTCCTCATATGAGGCTCAATATATGACAAAAACCTTGGGAAATTTTAAGGCATAAACTATACCTTCTGGAAAAAAAATCTATGATTTTGGATGATCATCAACATTAATATTTCTAAAGGCAGTTTATAGTTTTTCTAATTTTTATCAGTAAAAAAATTTTTGACATAAGTTAATAAAATGAACCATAGCTCTAGAGAGGAGAAATAAAGGTTAGAAAGGAGACATTTTAAATGTTCAGCTTAAAAATGTATATTTCCAAGAAAATGTAAACTAGAGTTCAAGTTACACAAAATAGGACTTCTAATTATGCCATGTGAAAGGTGAGCCCTGTGTTAAAACTAACCTCATGACCTAAGAAAAGAATGGAATCTTGGGTCTCTAGAAGGCAGACCATAGGGACAATGCTTAACTAAACTAAGATCCTCTTTAAAATGAAAATATTTAAGGAATTCTGTTTTTTTCTTTTCTTCAAAAATTAAATTAACTGGAGCAGAGGAGAAGAGGACAAGGCCCTCTTCATCTCCCTTTTTATTCTATTTACCTGAGACCCTCCAGCTGCTGGGACAAGGCACGCACACAGGTTTGCAATGAGGCTTTCCAAGGAGACATTCAAACTATCCACATATACAGTGTAGATCAAACCTAGGCAAGCCTACAAAGAGAAGATGAAAGAAGAGATTACTTTTTCGTGGAAAAATATGTATTAAAAAATAAATTGCCATGACATCTGCTCTTAGGGAAATTTCTTTTTGAAGCCAGTGAAGTATACACTACAGTGACCATGGAATAAGTTTTAAGCAGCAAATGTTATTAAGTTTATTAAATTTTCCTCCTTGACCAGAAGCTCTAAATGAGCTTTTGCGATGAGTTTATAAAAAGCAGAACCATAATTTGTAAAACAGGTGTTTGTGTTCAGATAACCACCCCAGGAAATTTGTAGGGCTTAAAACTGTTTTTGTCTCAACTTACGTTGCAAACTTGAAACTTTAAGATAAAAATTTTAAAATGTTATTGCTTTGTGATTCTTATAAATTCAGAATACTTGTTCTACAGAAAAAAAATTATAAATTATCAGCGTTTAGCAAAATAGAGACAAGATATAATTAATACTTTACACTCAGAAGAAGGTAGGTGGTAAAATGTAAGAAAAATGCAATCTTTATGAATCTTTCAGTTTATTAAAATTTGTGACTCTCAAAAATTAGTAGGGACGCCTGGGTGGCTCAGCTGGTTAAGCGTCCGACTTAGGCTCAGGTCATGATCACGGTCCATGAGTCTGAGCCCTTCTTTGGGTTCTGTGCTGACAGCTCAGCCACAGATGCTGTGACTCCCTCCTCTCTCTGCCCCTCCCAGGCTTGTACTCTATCTCTGTTTCTCTCAAAAAATAAACATTAAAAAAAATAAAGAAAAAGAAAAATCAGTATTTGTTAGAAGTTACTCATTATCACTGAAATCTTGACACTAAGTTAACTCTTCTACAATATATATAATCTCAACAATATGTAAAAGTTATCCAGAAATTAGGCATTAATTTCCCAAATCCTTCAGAAATTTTAAGGTATATTTTATTCTTTCCAAAGACATCTGTGATTTTGGACAATAATCAGCACTACTATTACTAAAGATAAAAACTGAAATAATAAAAATAAGCCATCTTCTTTCAAAGCTTAAATGTATTTATAACTAAATAAAAAAAATTTTTTGCATTTAAAAATTATGAGTATCTCAAAAGGACAGTATCTGGAAGAAAACAGTATTTTAAAGCTATGTTGGAGATCAAAACTATCTGAAATTGCAAATATCCATTCTATTTACTTGAGCCTGGACTCCTCAAAAGGAGGTAAATAAAAACACAAAGTCGTTATACTACTAATACATTTCAAATTTGCTACAAGCAATCAAATGATTTCTTTTAGACTGAAATTTTGGAGTCAGTAGCCATGGGATCTATTTTAAAACAAATCCTACATCCTTATAAGTTTAAATAGTTACATTAATCTAAGTATGTATTTCATCCAACATGAATATATTTTTTTCTATTAACACTACATTTATTTTATTGATGAACCTCTAAATCAATTCAAAGATATTTTAAATACAAAATCTTGTTACCATGGTTCATTCAAAACAGATTCACATAATAATTCAAATCAATAATGACAACTATGAGTTCTTTACCCTGAAAATTTCTGGATAATCTAATCTGGATACCAACACCAGGCTTTTGGGAGCAAATACTTCTGCGGGCTGAATTAAACCAGACCCTTCCACTTCACCTTCAATCTCTTCCTTCTTTGTTCCCTAGAAAAAGATGCACTGTAATGAACAGTCAGAATTTCCTAGGTTTATAACTCACAAAAGATAGACATATCACACATTTTCATATAATTTATAACATCTAAAATTATTTATAAAATATAATTTATAATATACTTTACAAAACTCAAACTAAAAATAAAGATACATACTTTGATAGGAATCTTAGAAGCAAGTAGACAAAGAAATTATAAAGGAAGTCATGCTTACTTTGATTTTGAAAAGTTCCTTATGCTGCACATATATACCACAACTTTATGTGAGCTTTTGGTTTCTGTGTGAGATCCAGTAATCAAAGATAAAGAAGACACATTAAATTATTTTAAATTGTGACCCAAACAACTAAAAGTGATACTTAAATGGAGAGTCAGTTTTTAAGAAAAGATCTGTTTTAGAAGGCACTACTTTCATTATTGTTTTTCTACGTGTATCAATCTTTCAAACAAAAGTGATGATCATTTAGGATTCTAAGGCTTGCAGAATGCCTAGTGCTCTTATAAGCAACAATGTTGATTTTTTGAGAAGAGAAAATATCTTTATACACAAAACTAAGTTTCAGAATGTACTTACTGCTTATTGCCACAGACTGTACACTGGTTAAAATGGTAATCTTATGTCATGTATATTTTAGCACAATAAAAACATCTATAATTTAAAAATACCCTACATTTCAATGACTAAAAATACTGGTTAATGAAATAAAGTTTGAAAACTTTTATTCTCACTATGTGTCAACAAGTATTTCCTGTGCAGCTACTGCTATATGATACACTATAAAACTTATAAATAAAAAAAAAGAAACCCACACACAAGGTGCCAAAGCATTGATTTATTTCTAGGTGATATTCTAAGATGCCAGCACATTTTCCCTAACTAGAATTTTCTTTCTTTTCCATTAATCAAAGTTCTAGCTCAAAAATCTATCTTCCTTCCTAAAGCCTTTCCTTTACTTATTTTTCTTTTAGTTCTCAGCACAGTTCACCAATATAACACACATCCTCCAACTCATTTCTCCTACCAACCTCTCCCCAAACTGCCTGCCTCACCTTTCCACTTATGACTAACAGGTATCCTAAACATGTTCAAACCATAGCTCCAATCTTTCTCCTCAAACTCCATTCCTCCTACAGTATTCTGAATCTCAGTTAACGGAAATTTTACCATTTGGCAAATCAAAACCCAATTCCTTTCTTCATACCCCATAACCAAACTGTCAGCAAATCCTGATTGTTCACCACCTCCATTCCTACCACAGTACTATGAACCACCATCATTTCTTGTCTGGATTATTTTAACAGTCGTCTTTAGTCTTTCCTATTCCTCTTTAGCCCTGTGGCTTCCTTGTTGCTCTTCAAACATCCTGGGCATGATCCCAACTAAGGCTCTTAATTAAGTACTGTTTATTATTCCTTTTCCTGAAATACTCTTTCCACAGATTTTCTAATGATGAATTCCCTCATCTCCATGAGGTCTTCATTCAAGTGACTTCTCCTCCATTAAGCCTTTACTGGCACCCTAATTAAAATCCAAATTCACTAACATTCCCTATCTTCTTTCCTTGCTTTATTTTTCTCTTTGGCACTTGTTACCATTCAACACATTAACCCATTTCACTTATCTTGATTTTTTTTAAATTTTTAATGTTTGTTTATTTTTGAAAGAAAGAGAGTGAGTGGGGGACAGGTAGAGAGAGGGGGAGACACAGAATCTGAAGCAGGCTCCAGGCTCTGAGCTGTCAGCACAGAGCCCAACGCGGGGCTTAAACTCCCAAACTGCGAGATCATGACCTCAGCCAAAGTCGGGGGCTTGACCACCTGAGCCACCCAGGCACCCCAAACTTATATTGGGGTTTATTTTTTTTCTGTCTCCTCCACTAAAATACACTTACAAGCAGGATTTCTATCTTGTTCACTGGTAATTTCCCAGTTCCTAAAACAAGAGCTGTACACATGGCTGACAGTTTCTTAATATTTGTTCACGGCATACATGCAGGAATGAATTTTCCTGGAATAACTTTCTGGCTAGTTTACCAAGGAAAGTCTCCCCCTTCTTTCCCCCTACCTATAGAGGCCAAGAACTATATTTTCTATCTCCTTTGGAGCTCGTATATTTTCTAGTACAGTGAAATATAATCAAGTATTAGATGTCTATGGAATGCACATTTCCAAAGGGAACTATCTGTTTACTTTCTGTGTCATAAGGTCCCTATGCTCTTGAAAGATTTTCATCTTTTATAAAGCAAAAGCTAAAAGGTTGGCTGGTTTCTGAAATCCTTAGAAATAATAAAAATGTGATGAATATGAATTTACCAAATATTTCCACACATAATGAATCATATTCTTCATGGATTACTAACAAATTTGAAATGACAAAAGAACGACTAAAATTCCTCAAAGAGATAAAGCTATCCATTTTATGAGATTGTGATAAATACCCTAGAGTACCATTAGAAGTCAGCCTGACTAAGTAGATAACTATTTCAAATAAATGACCAGTAACCTGCTTTGACCAAAACACAAAATAGAATGCATTGGTCATTTCTTAAAGCTATTCTTTAACTAAACATTCACTAAATGGAATAGTTATTAGCCAAAAAGAAAAAGGATTGGTACAGTGTAAATCTATATTAAGTAAAAACAATTTCACTTTTATTTATATCACTTTTTATTACAGAGGTTGGCTTTTACTTTGTAATTATATTATAAATCACAAGACGTTGTTATTCTTTATTTTATTTTATTTTATTTTATTTCTAGGAGAGAGAGAGAGAGACAGCATGAGCAGGGGAGGGTCAGAGAGAGAGGGAGACACAGAATCTGAAACAGGCTCCAGGCTCTGAGCTGGCAGTCAGCACAGAGCCCGACGCGGGGCTCGAACCCACGAACCCCGAGATCATGACCTAAGCGAAAGTCGGACGCTTAACTGACTAAACCACCCAGGCGCCCCAAGACGTTGTTATTCTTAATTCTAATAGCTCTCCTATAACACAGAAAATTCATATTCCGCTTTTCAAAGCAAAAAGCAGTACTATGGTTAAAAAAATGTTTTAGTATACTAAAAAGACTGAATTGCACACTTTAAAAGGATGTATTTCGTGTCATGGTAATTAGATCTCATTACCTATTATTAAAAAAAACCCCACAACTCAAAAAATAAAGCAAAGTATCTCTAAGGGCAATTAACATCCATATTATGTAATAATTTTATCTTTTCCATCAGAAATATTGTAATCTATTAAGATTTTCTGATTTCTGGTTGAGATAAATAAACACCAAATTCTCATTAATTTTAATTCGGCTACACTTTGTGCTTATAGATTACCTGGCAATATTTATCTGAGAATATATATCTAGTATGTCTTACATCGTCAAGATATACTTATTTAGAATAAAAATAACAAAAATCCAAAGCCCAAAAGTGAAATTATATAGAAACTTTACTCCTTGTAATATTCTTTTATAAAAGATGAATCCCAAAGAGATAAAATATGATGCTCTACTACTTATGATAACTTTAAGTTTACTATAATATGCCGATAATACTATCCTTCTTAGTGATTTTATACTATAATAATACAACAGGTTTTCATGTTTAATTTCAAAGATGTGTGTGTGTGTGTGTGTGTGTGTGTGTGTGTTCCTTCAATTTAGCTTTCACTGTTCCTTTTTTTTTTTTAAATGTTTTATTTATTTCTGAGAGAGAAAGAGAGAAAGAGTGAGCGAGCAGGGAGGGTCAGAGAGAGAGGGAGACACAGAATATGAAAGAGGCTCCAGGCTCCGAACTGGCAGTCAGGATAGAACCTGACATGGGGCTCGAACCCATGAACCATGAGATCATGACCTGAGCCGAAGCCAGATGCTTAACCGACCTGAACCATCCAGGCACCCCCAACTGTCCTTTTTAAGTACTGAATTCTCCAAATCTCTGTGGGAAGACTGGAGTTATTTTTCTTTTAATTTTTTAAATTTTTATTTATTTTTGAGACAGAGACACAGCGTGAGTAGGGGAGGGACAGAGAGAGAAGACACAGAATCTGAAACAGAGCCTCAGGCTCTGAGCTATCAGCACAGAGCGGGATGCAGGGCTCAAATCCACCAACCGTGAGATCATGACCTGAGCTGAAGTTAGACACTTAACCAACTGAGCCACTCAGGCGCCCCTGGAATTATTTTTAATATTTATGATTTAACTGGTTAATAAATTGGTTTTTAAGCCAAATTATGAATTAAATATCAAAATTCTTATTAAAATACTTCATTATAATTAATAAACAATGTTTCCATAAAAAAGAGAACATAATGTCACAAGTTTAGGGAAAATTCATACTCTTTCATGCTGTACTAAAAATACAGTACTAAAAAAAAATTTTTTTAACCCAAAAACTGTTGGTTAAAATAAGGTTTCTCAGACAGTAATGTGGAGGTTTTAATAAAATTTTTCTATAAATAATTTATCATTTAAGGGAATAATGCTTCTTCATTATAGCAGCTAGAAAATTTTTTGTGTAACAATTATGTATTTCACATGTTGAAAAGATGTGAGAAACCTAAAAACAAGCAGGAAATTTAAAACATAGGCTATGAATGTAAGAGATGTTATAATAATGCTTTGAAATTTAATATTTTATAGTAGAAAACATTTTCACATATTTTATCTTACTGAACAGTATTTTGAAGCCTTTTTCTAACCTAAGATTATTCCTAACTCTAGTAGATTCCATTAAAGATACAAATTTATTTCTTTTGTAAGATACAAATTTATCTTAAACACTAAGTTTACTGAATTATCTCACAGTGACTTGTAGGGTTACCTTATCGTTTATATATACCACAAGCACATGCTACAACTTGCCCACTTACAGATTTTTCTTTCTACCTATTCTTACCATGGACTACATATCTGTGATTCCCAGCTTCCATGTAATTTACATTTTATGTAGGTCACAGTTTCTGTCCTTTAATAATATGAGATAAATGAGTACTCACCATATCAATCTTCCCCAAAAGTGCTATTGCCCTTCAAACGTATCTTGAGACAAAAATGCTAAAAATTATTAGATTACTGATTTTATGGGATGACTTCATCCCGTATTTAGGAAATTCATCCTAAATATTTAGGATGTTCATCCTTTCACTCAGGTTGAATATGTCAGTCTCATCTTTGTTGTACTCTTAATGCTTGATCCTGGTCTCTTCTATCTTGAAAAGATACTGTATCCAATATTCAAAATGTGCCTAGCTCATTTTCAACAAAAATTCACATTAGAACTCTTCCTACAGTATTTCTTTAAGTATTCAGTTTAAAAAGGATAAAAGGAGGGGCATGTGGGTGGCTCAATTAAGCATTCAACTCCTGATTTCAGCTGAGGTCATTATCTCACAGTTCATTTAGATCAAGCTCCACAACCGTTTCTGCAATGACAGCACAGAGCCTACTTAGGATTCTCTCTCTGTCTGTCTCTGTCTCTGTCTCCCTCTCCTGCTTGCTCACACGCTCTCTCTCTCAAAATAAACTTAAAAAAACAAAGTAGTTTACAGTGTGTTCATGTGTGTGTGCGTATTTTGTGTTAAATATGTTTACACTTTTAATACGGAGGATAAAAGGCCTGGAAGGTTTTACTCCAAAAGACTAGCATTTGTCTCTGGTCATGGAATTATGGTTTTCACATACCCTATAAAAATATATGCATCTCTAGAGAAAAATAATTTGCTAAAATATTTACTCTTGCATTATCTTTATAACAAAAAGTTTAAAGTTTTAAAAAGTAAATAATAATGTATCAGTATGTTTATTTATTAAACACTTAATAAGTGGTTGGCCACATAGCAGTGTCACAGAAGGATAAGGTACAGTTCTTTGTGTCAGGAAATTTATAATCTAGTTTAAGTGCTAAAACCAACACAGGTGAAATAACAGTAATAAGTGCAAAACAATACTGTAACATTTTTAAGTTCATATTTAGTGCTGAGAAACTCTGAGAAGGGAAATCAGTGAGGCCCACAGTAATGAGTTGGAACTTAAAGAATAAGTAGAACAATCAGAGGGTAAGGGAAAGGGAAAGAGAAAAGAAGAAACCCAAGGAGACAAGTCTAAGCATCCAAGGAGGTCAAGCTTTAAAAAAAGCAGTATGCTATGTACATGACCAGCTTGAACTACAGTATGTATCTATCCTGCCTGTTTCATTTTCCCAGTTTTAGTCCTTATATACCTTTTAAAAACATGAGCTAGCCACTATATATTTTTTTTTATACAAATAGTTTATTGTCAAATTAGTTTCCACATAACACCCAGTGCTCATCCCCACAAGTGCCCTCCTCCATGCCCACCCCTCCTCCCCCCCACATCCACCAGTCCTCAGTTTTTGTCAGCATTCAAGAGTCTCTCATGGTTTGCCTCTCCCCCTTTCCCCCACCATTTCTGCCCTTCTTCTCCCCCTTGGTCCTCTGTTAAGTTCCTCCTAATCCTCCTATACGTGCACACATATGATATTTGTCTTTCTCTGCCTGACTTATTTCGCTCAGCATAACACCCTCAAGGTCCATCCATGTTGCTACACATGGCCAGATTTCATTGTTTCTCATTGCCATGTAGTATTCCATGGTATAGATAAACCACATCTTCTTGATCCATTCATCTGTTGATGGACACTTAGGCTCTTTCCAGGTTTTAGCTATTGTGGAGAGTGCTGCTATGAACATTGGGGTACATGTGCTCCTATGCCTCAGCATTTCTGTATCCCTTGGGTCAATTCCTAGCAGTGCTATTGCTGGGTCATAGGGGAGTTCTATTGTTAGTTTCCTGAGGAACCTCCACACTGTTCTCCAGAGGGGCTGTACCAGTTTACATTCCCACCAACAGTGGAGGAGGGTGCCCGTTTCTCCACATCCTCGCCAGCATCTAGAGTTCTCTGATTTGCTCATTTTAGCCACTCTGACTGGCGTGAGGTGGTATCTCAGTGTGGTTTTGATTTGTATTTCCCTGATGAGGAGGGATGCTGAGCATCGTTTCATGTGTCTGTTGGCCATCTGGATGTCCTCTTTGGAGAAGTGTCTGTTCATATCTTCTGCCCATTTCTTCACTGGGTTGTTTGTTTTTCGGGCGTGTAGTTTGGTGAGTTCCTTGTAGATTCTGGATATCAACCCTTTATCTGATATGTCATTTGCAACTATCTTTTCCCATTCCGTTGGTTGCCTATTAATTTTCTGGGTTGTTTCCTTGGCTGTGCAGAAGCTTTTAATCTTGAGGAGGTCCCAACAGTTTATTTTTGCTCTTGATTCCCTTGCTTTTGGGGATGTGTCAAGTAAGAAGTTGCTGCGTGGAGGTCAAGGAGGTTGTTTCCTGCTTTCTCCTCTAGGGTGTTGATAGTTTCCTGTCTCACGTTCAGGTCCTTTATCCATTTTGAGTTTATTTTTGTGCATGGTGTGAGAAAATGATCTAGTTTCATTCTTCTGCATGTTGCTGTCCAGTTCTCCCAACACCGTCTGTTAAAAAGGCTGTCTTTTTTCCATTGGATATTCTTTCCTGCTTTGTCAAAGATTAGTTGGCTGTATACTTTTGGGTCCACTTCTGAGTTCTCAATTCTGTTCCATTGGTCTATGTGTCTGTTTTTGTGCCAATACCATACTGTCTTGATGATGACAGCTTTGTAGTAGATAGCCACTATATTTTTAAGTTAGGTATACTTAATTAAAATCCATGTCCTATGTTCACACTATTAGTTGGTAACATAATTTATAATACACTTTTTAATGTAAAAAACATGAGAACGATAATTTGTTGAAGCTTTACTTTTTGGCACCTTTTATTCCAATAATTCTTACTGTCTATCTTTTTAAAAACACCTTTTACCCTCCAGTTAATATGTAGTGAATAAATTAGAATTAATAAACTAATCATCATAAACTGAAGAATATGGTCACTGGCACTGGAGTGTGTTCCTTATCTTTTATCCCCAAGACATAATTAATTCAAATCAATTGTTAGATAGTACTCAAGAATTCTTTGGGGTATCTTATAAAATGACTAAGAATATCTAAGACTGACTTAAAATGTCAACATGATGAGAAATACTATTAAGCTCAACCTTATCTCTGAAGAAAATGAGATAATGAATACAAACTTTTGTATAAAGTGGGGAACCTACAGATAAACTTGTTGATTTCCTTTCTAACAGGTTAACCAACTCAAAATTAGGTTCTCATAAATTCAAGAAAATTATTTTGTGAACCACCAAAGTCAATGGTTCTTTACAAATTTCTTTTCCTGTATGTGAAAACGTTAAAAAAGATTAGAAATGATAAAATAAGTATTTTTAGATGAAAAATTATATTAACATTATTTGGTGAGTTATATATCATAGAACTTAAGTTTACAATTTCTTAGGTTAAATAAAATGTACTTCCCTGGAATCCCTAATTTAGAAGTTTATATGCTGAACACAAAGACCCAAGGTTTCAGCTTTATTTTCTTAAAGAAAACATGTTGAAACCTTAATGATCACGTAACATGGTATACTGCAACATTCCATAAAGATATAGGACATTTGGTTATATTCAACATATTGGTCTAAAAAGTATGCCTTATTTGGATGACTATGAATAGTATTCTGTGGATCATAATTTGGGTACAAACTTTATATCTACTAGGAACAAAATTAAAACGTATCTTCAAAATCAGATGTAGCTGGGGCGCCCAGGTAGCTCAGTCAGTTAAGCATCTGACTTCAGCTGAGGTCATGATATCACAGTTCCTGGGTTCAAGCCCTGCACAGGGCTCTGTGCTGACAGTTCAGAGCCTGGAGCCAGCTTCACATTGTGTGTGTCACCCTCTCTCTGCCCCCTCCCCTACTCACACTCTGTCTCTCTCTCAAAAACAAACGTTAAAAAAAATTTAGTATTAAAAAATAAAATAAAATCAGATATAGTTCTTAATATGATAGGATAATAAAAACAATATAGTACTAGAAGATACCTACTTTATTTTACAAACAAGCAATCTCATGCCCAGAGACATGAAATCACTTGCCATGATCATACAGCTCATTAAAGGTATAATGGAAATTAACAAGTCAAATCTTCTAACTCTTAAGCTAGTTTTCTCTTTCCAATGTCTTGTACTCATATATAACCTTTAAAAGAAATAGGTGTTAGTGTAAAGAAACTGTTCAGAACAGATGACATACAAAAAGTCAAACTGTAAATCTGGAAAGATGTTCCCACTTTATTCCACAAAGTATATTTGCATGTAATAATCCTTCTTGTGTTAAACTGAAATAGTAATAACAATACACAGTTCTTGCTGCAGCCCTTCCTAGTGTAAAACTGTCAAAATTTAAGAAAAGGGATTTAATGTTAAAGGACTTTGGGAGACTGTTCTCAAAAGTTTCTCCTGTTGTTTTAATGTCTCATACTATTTTAAGCATATAATGCTAATCAATCATAGCTAATTCAGTGAAATGTTTTCCCCAAAGAACATATCTGTGATGGATGTCAGGGAGACTGGTTAAGATTCAGTATTCTGTCCATTAAGCAATTCTCATTTTAAAAGGGGAAGAGGATGGAGATAGGACCCTTTCACAAAAAACATAATCTTCACCATTCCTAATATAAAGACAATCCTATGTGGATATCCCACAAATTATTAAACATTATGTGCCTCAATTTTTATCTCTGAATTATGTTACTTATGCTACTTTTCACTAGACTCTCTTTGTTGAATGAGGTCTGAGGATTAGTCTCTAGAATACTATCAAGTATAATGTTGATTGTATTACTAGCAAACCCACTTCTCACTCTTCTCTATTTGTAATTTCTAATTCAGTGAGATACATAATCACAGACAAAACCTTCCTGATGGAATCAAGATTATTACAAAGAGATATTTATCACAGTGTTATTTATAATAAGGCGAAATGGGAACTAAATGCCTATTAGGAGATGGATTAAATATATTTTATCCATATGGCCAATTAATGTGTAGACATTAATTAGATCTATATAGAGTTTTAGTTTTTAAAAACTCCTTATTTGAAAAAAATACATCAAATTACCATTTTTTTTCTGTTCTCTTACTTTTCTCCCAATATATTCTAAATTTTCTACAATCAGCACGATTTAGTAGCTTCATAACCAGGGAAGGGAAAAGAGAAAGAAAGAAGAAAATAACTAGGCTATTCTTCAGATAAATCTGTCGAATCTTTTATGTGATTTCCTCCACTGCTCCAAGTTTTGCCAACAGGAGATCAGTTTAGATATCCATTTTTATTACTTCATTTTTTCCAGATAAATTGCTCAATCATTTGGAACTGTATTTTAATACGAGCATTTCAATTTATTTTTTTCTCACAAATTTCAATAACTATTTAAATAACATTTGTTAAAATGTACAGACTTCATTCATTTGTAATGAATGTTTCCACATTCAGATATTGATAATAATAAATAAGACCAATTTTGGTCTTATTCTTAATTCTTCTTGAACCAATAACAAACTGATATAACTTTTTTTAATTAAAAGAATTTGTTTAATGTTTGTTTATTTTTGGAAGACAGAGAGACAGAGTGCAAGCAGGGGAGGGGCAGAGAGAGAGGGACACAGAATCTAAAGCAGGCTCCAGGCTCTGAGATGTCAGCACAGAGCCTGAAACAGGGCTCGAACTCACAAAGTGTGGGATCATGACCTGGGCTGAAGTCAGACGTTTAATCAACTGAGCCACCCAGGTGCCCCATACTGATATAATTTTTGTAGCCTTGTAGTATATGTTTTAGTATCTGATACTGGTATTTGGTCTTTGGAGACAGACAGATTCAAGCTTTTTGACTTAACCTGAATGTCCCTAGGTAAGTCTTTTAGCCTCATCCATAAAATGAGAATGTTAAAACTTACCAAACACTGTTCTTGTGAGAATAAAAGAAGCTACATGTGAATTAGATAAAATGGAATAAAAGTGCTATAAAACTTTTAGCATAATTCCTGGAAAATGATAAGCCTTCAATATATCATAAACACTATAATCTTTATTCCTATCCATTAACTTTTTGCCTGGAGTGCTCTATTTCCTTTAATCTTTCCTTAGCTCTCGTTTTTTAAATGGCCACTGAATCCTCTAAAGTCTCTAGGACTTATTTCCACTGCCCTGTCTTTAATTATTAAATCTATCACTAAATCAATGCTTAGCATAAGTACTTTGAAGTATCTTTATACTTAAATTTTGGTTTTGCCTCATATACTAGATTTTAAGCCAACTGAGATGAAGAAACAAATTCTATTCCTTCTATGTACTTCTTCTTTATTCCTCATCTGACTTCTCCAGTGTACACTCAATCATTTCCTCCTCCCTTTCTTTGATGACAATTTGTTTGCTGACATACCAAATGTCTTTACTGTGAATTGCATCATTATTATTGGTTCATAAACACATCTGTAAACACATTAAAAATACTTTAAAATGATATATGTTTGCACGTATAGGAGGATTAGGAGGAACTCGATGGAGGAACAAGGGGGAGAAGAAGGGCGGAAATGGTGGGGGAAAGGGAGAGAGGCAAACCATGAGAGACTCTTGAATGCTGACAAAAACTGAGGACTGATGGATGTGGGGAGGAGGGGGGGATGGGCATAGAGGAGGGCACTTGTGGGGATGAGCACTGGGTGTTATGTGGAAACTAATTTGACAATAAACTATTTGTAAAAAAAAATAATAATAATAATGGAAAAACATAAGCTGGAAAAATAAATAAATAAATAAATTTCCACATTAAAAAAAAACTTTAAAATGATATAACTACATAAAACATTTAGATAGATCTATCATTTTTTAAAAGAAGTAATATAAAGCAAACTTACATCTATCATATTTTACTAATTCACAAAAAAAATGCAATCATATTTAGTCAAATAATTTGGGGAACATGTTTTCAAAACTTTAATGAAAAGGTTTCGCTTGTGATTAGTGACAATATTACTATATCCTGGAAAGATAAGAGCCAACATTTTAAAAGTTGCATATTATACTTTGGATGGTATGTGTCCCTAAGTTCCTCCTCTTCAGGCTTCCAAAAAATGTGTCATAGTATATTTGGTATGAAGTAATTCACACCAAATGAGAATTAAAAAGATCTATTTTTGAACTGATGATCCAGTAATAAAAGAAAAACACATTTTTAAAAAAAGAACAGTGTTAACTTCACACCAAATATGGGAAAAACATTAATGATGACCTAGAAAGGAACATCAGCTGAGTTTTAATATTATTTTTTAAAATCCTACCTCACTGTCCATGCCATTTTTTAGACTAATTCCAAAAAAACATTAACTTTCTGTTATGAGCACTGAAAAGCTGTCATATAATTCTGGCTAATACCTAACTACCTAAGTGTAATTCTATAGGAGCCCGAACTCTTACAACTTATTTTCATTTTCAGAATCTTAGGAAAACTCATAAGAAACAGAATCTAACCTTCTGTAAATTGATTATAAAACTAAGTAAATTATAATATGTGGTTCACTTAAAATGGAAAATGAAAAAAAATATCTGAACTTAAAAAGAAAAAAAAATTTTAAACATTGATTCCAAATACACAAGAACCTACATCTTGGTTTCTAATATTATTCTCTACTCAAATGAGCCAGGGCTCCTTGGAAAAATGGCTGATTTCAAGACCAAGGGCAGGGAAGGAATAAGATGAGCCTGGATCAGCTTGTTATGATATAAAGTTTTTAAAAATGCTTTAAAAAGCGGTGGGGCCTTATCAAAAGAATACAGGAACCAACCTGAAGTGTACAAATAAATCTAGGACACTTTGTGCATTAAGACAATGAAAAGCATTAATTAAATAGTATTGAAGAATAAAGAAAGTGGAATAAATGAGTCTCTAGCTCAGATAGACAAGACAGAAAAGTTCTTGCTTAGAGCAAAATTTCAACTACCAACCGGTAAAGGTAGAGGGTGTGTAGAGGTGGGAAATAGTCATTTTGCAACCATCAGAATAAAAATTGCAACAGGTAAGAATCATCACTAACTGCTAAATCTAGGGCATGATTAATGAGTAATAGAATATTTGCATAGTCTCAAAGTATCTTCCCGCATATGGCATTTTAGTTGCAAGCCAAAAGACAGCAATTAGACAAAGGAAATATGTGACAATCACCTGACCAAGTTACCAAAATTAACATAATAGATGGACACCAATAAAAAGAAGACACAGTATTTCAAATGTTGGCAGTATCCCAACTGTTGATGTAAAACCTTAATCTAAAGATGAGTGACATCAGAAAAAACACACAGTAGGGGTGCCTGGGTGGCTCAGCCTGTTGAGCGTCCAACTTCGGCTCAGGTCATGATCTTATGGTTCATGGGTTCGAGCCCACATCGGGCTCTGTGCTGACCGCTAGCTCAGAGCCTGGAGCCTGTTTCAGATTCTGTGTCTCCCTCTCTCTCTGACCCTCCCCTGCTCACGCTGTCTCTCTCTCTCTGTCTCTCAAAAATAAATAAAATATTTAAAAAATTAAAAGAAAAAACACACAGTAATGAAGATCCTATTAAAAGAGGACATGGGACCTACATTATTGAAAACTCTCAAAGTCATAAAGCAAAGAAAGGGTGAGCAACTATTCCAGATAAAAAGAGACAAAGGGAAATGATAATTAAAAGCTGTATGTGTTTCTGAACTACATCCTGTACTAGAAGACAAAAAAGGTAGATCTATAAAGAATATAAGCAAATATATTTACTTAGGTGTTCTGTGTTGGGTATATAAATATTTATAATTGTTATATCCTCTTGATGAGTTGACTAGTTTATCATTATATAATGACCTTCTTTGTCTATTATTAGAGTTTTTAGAATAAGTCTTTTGTCTGACAAGCCTAGCTACTGTAGCTTTCTTTTGGTTTTCATTTGCAGGGAATATTTTCTTCCACCCCTTCACTTTCAGTCTGTGTCTAACCCTAAACCTAAAGTCTCTGGTAGTTGGGTCGTATTTTTTTAAATCCTTTCAGCCACTCTAACTCTTTGGAGAATTTAATCTGTCTACATTTAAAGTAATTACTCATCAGTTTGTATTTACTAATGCCATTTTGTTCCTTGCTTTATGGATATTTTGTAATTCTACTGTTTCCTTATTCTTCTCTTATTCTCTTCCTTTCTGATTTGATATTTTTCTATAGTGATATGCTTAGATTCCTTTATCTTTATTTTTATCGTATCTACTATAGGTTTTTGCTTGTGGTTACCATGAGGTTTACATAAAAAAATTTATATTTCTAACAGTCTATTTTAAGTTGATAACAACTTATGTTAGAATGTATTCTAGGCTCTACATTCTATATCCCCCTTACCTAATTTACATTTTTGATATCATAATTTATTTCTTTTTGATTATATATTCATTAACAAATTTTTGTAGTTATAGTTATTTTTACTACTTTTTTCTTCAAACTAAGCTTCAATAAATATGATTAACCTACCATCTTCACAACATTAGGTGTTTTTCACAAGTAAGATTTATACTTTAATATGTTTTCCTGTTACTAATCAGTACCCTTTCATTTCAGCTTTAAGAACTCCTTTTAACATTTCTTATAAGGCCAGTCTAGTGGTGACGAACTTTAGCTTTTGCCTGTCTGGAAAAGTGTTTATTTCCCTATCAATTCTGAAGGACATTTTTGTCAGGTGGAGTATCTTTAGTAGAATGTATCTTGCCACTCCCTACTGGTCCACAAAGTTTCTGCTGAGAAATTTGCTCATAAGTATGGGGGTTCCCTTTTATGAACAAGTTGCTTTTCTCTTCTACTTTTAAGGTTCTCTCCTTGTCCTTAATTCTTGACACTTCAGTTATAATGTGTCCTGGTGTTGGTCTCTTTGAGTTCATCTTTATTGAAACTCTATGGGCTTTGTGGATCTGTGTATCTGTTTCCTTCCCCATGTTAGGAAAGGTTTCAGCCATTACTTCTTTTTTATTTTTTTTAACTTTTTTAATTTATTTATTTCTTTTTTTTTTTTTTTTTTTTTTTCTAGGAGAGAGAGAGACAGCATGAGCAGGGGAGGGTCAGAGAGAGAAACAGAGACACAGAATCTGAAACAGGCTCCAGGCTCTGAGCCAGCTGTCAGCACAGAGCCTGATGCAGGGCTTGAACCCATGAACCATGAGATCATAACCTGAGCCGAAGTCAGCCGCCCAACCAACTGAGCCACCCAGGCGCCTCCAGCCATTACTTCTTCAAATAAGTTTTCTGCCTCTTTCTCTCTTTCTTCTCCTTCTGGAATACCTAAATCATAAATACTGGTCTACTTAATGTTATCATTTATATCCTTAAATATATGTTTACTCTTTTTCATTCTTTTTCTTTTTTGCTCTTTTGATTGGGTGATTTCTACTGCCCTGTCCTCAAGTTCACTGATCCCTGCTGTTAAATCCCTTTATGATACTTTTCAATGCAGTTATTATATGCTTCAGCTCTGACTTTTATTTAATTTCTTAAATTTTGTTTGTTAAAATTCTACCCTTGTTCATTCATTCTTGTCCTGAGCTAAGGGAGCATCTTTATGATCATTATTTTGAACTCTTTATCAGATAAAACTCTTATTTCCATTTCTCCTTTTTCTGAGCTTTTATCTTATTCTTTAGTTTGGAACATATTCCTCTGTTTCTTGATTTTCCTTGACTCTCTTTGTTAGTCTCTATATATTCAATTAAACAGCCACCTCTCCTAGTTTTGAAAAAGTGGCCTCTTGTGGGAAGATGAACCTTATCATTTAATCTTGCCATAGTTCTTGGCTGTCTCTTAAACTTTTGTAACTGTCCAAACAGCCTACCTTATTCTTAGTGCTTCCTGTAGTTGAGGGTATGCCAAGATCTTTCATTGTCCCAAAGAGAAGGGTCTCAGCAACTAGAGTCAGACTGACTGAAAGTCATACTCTAAGGAAACAGCTTTTATTTATTTTTAAAAGTTTTTAAAACATTTATTTATTTTTGAGAGACAGAGAAAAACAGGGCAGAGGCAGAGAGAGAGGGAGAGACAGAATCCGAAGCAGGCTCCAGGCTCTGGGCTGTCAGCACAGAGCCTGACAGGCAGCTCGAGCCCAAAGACTGTGAGATCATGACCTGAGCTGAAGTCAGACACTTAACTAACTGAGCCACCCAGGCGCCCCAGGAAGCAACTTTTAATGTATGCAAATATATCTCTTTCATTGAAAGACTTAGATATGGGTGTTTCTGTCTGCTCCTTCTCACTGCGTCCTGGGTGGAGAAGGCCAGTTGGCCAGTTAAGAACTTTTTTTCTTTGCTATAGCCCTGTGGGAGTTGACAGCTTAAGCCCTGCTGACTCCCCACCCCCACCCAGAGTCAAGAGATTAAGAGGGTATATTCCTTGGGTAGCAATTGCAAATCTGAAGTGCAGACATGTGCACAAATTCTTTCCAGGGAAAAACTGGTAAAGTGAAGAGGGCCAGAGAGCCATCACAGAGATGGCAACTGCCAGCCTTCATGGTCTCCAGTAATGTCCCCAAAGATATGCTAAATTAGAGACCTGACCCTAAGGCAGCTTTTAAAGTCTGCCAACGGGAGTCTTTCAAGACTGAGAGGTGGGCATTTCTCTCTGTTCTCTCCATGCTGAGTCCTGGGGGCATAGCCACTGTGAATTCTTGTGAAGAACTGTGAAGAACTCTTTCTTCGTTTGCTATTGTTTGATGGGTCTGAGGGACGTAAGACCAACTGGTTTTCAGAGTTAGGTGGGGTTTTTTTTTGTTTTGTTTTTTATGGTTTATCATCAAGTTGGTTTCCATATAACACCCAGTGCTCATCCCAACAAGTGCCCTCCTAAAGGAGCAGCGAAAGTTAGGTGTTTTGGGTGCCCATCCCTCAGGAGCAAGTCTTTAAAGTTGAGGCTAGATATTGGGTCCAAATCTTTTAAGACTAAGGGAAAAACTGGAAGTTGTAAATTCCTTCCCAGTTTCATGCTGCTATGCAAGGGGTAGGGTTTATGGTGAGAGTCTGTCTCACCCTTTCCTACTTATTTCAGTATAGGTATTTTCTTGTTTGCGCAATGTGAGTTGCTCAACTCATTTCTAGATTTTTTTCAGAGAGAATCACTCTATGGTGGCTATAGATCTGGTGTGTCTGTGGGAGGAACTGAGTTCAGGAGCTTGCTATGTCACCACAGACAATGCAGGACCCCCTACACTGCCTTAATGTATTATTTTTCTGTCAGTTATTTGGGGGCAAGAAGCGTTCATAAGGAAGGAGAAAGGAGGAAGAACTTGAATAATTAGTTTCACCAGACAATTCTAAGGAGTTGTAAAGAGGTATTGTCAAAAATACAGAAATAAAAGAAAATACTGCTACTGCATTCTCAGAACCAACTTAAATTCTGAAGATCAACATAAAAATGAAAGGTCACCTAAAAGACATAGAGAGGCTCTTGGCTGGAGAATAGTTTTAAACTGAATTGATCAAAAATGGGAATTTAACTAGTTATCTGTTGGAAACACCCACTCAAACACTATCCAGGAATGACTATTGTCAACAACTTCTAAGTTTTCTGTCCCCACTGACAACATAGAAACAATGGGGTAATTTCAAATATAAACAAGAGGTTGTATTCGTCTAGCAAGCATTAAATATTTGACATAAAGTATTCCTTAGTTTGATTCCACAACTAACTTCAGATTTTGATATGGCTTCCCACAATGATCTGACAACAAAGGGAGAATGTATTTATAATATACATGGTGCATATTCTGTTTTATATAATCTTTTAATTTACCACTGTAAATTAACAAACTAGCATGCTGGTTTTAATACATCAGTCTAATGAATGGGGATTATATAAGTCTGTGTCCTGAAAGGTGATTCATCTCCTCTTGTACTGCAAAATCAGATTTCTGCATCTAGAAAATTCAGCTACTGGAGTTTAAGGTAACCCAAACAACAAAAGCTCCTTTGTGAGGCCATTTTAGAAAAGCGAGTCCTTTTCCATGGCAGTGATACTTATTTATCTGCATGTACCAGAAAGTACTGTAGATAATGCAGACTGGCTCACTTAAAACTCTTTTATAGTCTCCTTCTTGTACTATAGAGTTTGAAATTAAAACAAACAAAGAGATTTTTCTGATTCCTTTTCTGGGGTGGGGGGATCTACAGGCAATCTGACTTCTACAAGGAAACAACACATATGAGATTTAAAGCAGAAGTCTGCTTTAAGCTGCACATGACATTAGATTTTTAGGATAACATACAAAGGATTATTGTCTAGTACCCAACATCGTTAAGCGGTCAGTGGTAGAAAAAGTATGCTTTCTACTAAAACAGACCCAAGCCAGGCAATTCCTAGTACCCAAAATTCGTTCCCTGCTCATCCCTCACCCAAGAATTACATAAGCTATGCAATACATTGTCATAAATTCTTTTATGCACAGAGAAAGTAGGTCCAGTTATCTGAAACTAAGAACCCCAACAAATACTCTTTGATAAACCTAGTATTTTTCATTTCAATGGTTCTAGCCTGTGAATTTCAGTCCTGTCTTGTTGATACTCCCACCGTTAATAATAAGGAGTTGACATTTACTTGGGTGCTTAAACAATAATATCAAGCTTTGTGATTGGTGATTTATGAACATTCTGATTAAATGCTTTACATTCTGTGAAAGATCGCTCAGGAAAAGAACAGGAAAAATCACACCTTCTCCATAAGGAGATACAAATGTTCCTAATATACCAATTTACAAATATGCTATTCTTAGAAATACTCAGATTATGATCAATATTTTAAAAGAAAACAATTAAGGGGCACCTGGGTGGCTCGGTTGGAGAAGTGTTTGTTGTCAGCTCAGGTCATGATCTCATAGTTCATGAGTTCAAGCCCCACATTGGGCTCTGTGCTGACAGCTCAGAGCCTGGAGCCTGCTTCAGATTTTGTGTCTCCCTCTTTGCCCCTCCCTTGCTCACACTTTGTATCTCTCTCAAAAATAAATAAAGATTAAAATAAGAATTTAAAAAATAAAACAAAGTTTACCTTCTTTCTCTCTTCTTCAACAGTATAGTACCTCAGTCTTTTTAAAGTAGCTCAAAGAACTTAAACTTACAGTTTAACAAATGGTGTCATAAAAACAAATATGGTGTTATAAAAAAAGACTCCTAAATGTTGTCCCATTGTAGTCTGACTAAAAGAGTTGTTGTACCTGAAGATTGATTTCTGCCTCATAGAAGGTTAGGCATGAGCAGTAATGTCGATCTGAGTCAATATCTGTCAGGACCACTACAAAAAATGTTGGCTGCTTCCTCTCTCTGGACAGCTGCCATCCACCAGGTTGACAAAACTAAAAGGAAGAGAAAAAAACTGTCACATTCTAAAAATATAATGAAAATTTATTATTTACAAATCTTTGTGAAATGGTAAATATCCTATTGTAAAAAAAAAAAAAATTCCAGCAAATGTTATGTTACCTCAGCCACTATATTTTTTAAAGTAGATTTATGAAATAGAACACTTCGTATAATGTACATACACATTTTATGAGGATAGCTGGATTTTCCACAGATCCCACTCATTATGAGACATAGATTGGCTGATGTAGGAACAAATCACGATAAATGAAAAGCATTCCCTCTTTAGAACAAATCATGAAGTGAGTTGAACATAAAGTGCTAATTATCTATTGCTGGTGGGAAACAGAATTATTTTAAAATCCTTCATCAATCTAAGAGCCTTTAATTCAATACAATGAAAAAGATATCTTGTTCATCAAGATAAATGCATTATAGGCTACATAACACACATGAATTTAAAAGAACAGAAATCATAAAATGTATGCTCTTAGACCACAAAAGAACTGAGCTAGTAACAGAAAGATAGCTGAAAAATTCCCCCAAAAAACTTGGAGATTAAACAACACACTTTTAAGTAACACATAGGTCAAAGAAAATCTCAAAAGAAATTTAAAAATATTTTTAACTAAAAGAAAATGAAAATACATCTTATCCACATTTTTTGAGATTCAGCAAAAGCAGTGCTTAAAGGAAAATTTAAAACACTGAATGTGTATATTACAAAAGAAGAAAGATCTAAAATCAATAATCTAAGCTTCTATCTTAGGAAACTATAAAAAGAAGATCAAATTAAATTCAAAGTAAGTAGATGAAAAGAAATAATAAAATTAGGGCAGAAATCAATGAAATTGAAAACAAAAATCAATAAAGAAAATCAACAAAACATAGATAGTTCTTTGAGGAAAAAATCATTAAAATCAACAACGTTCTTCCAGCTAAGAAAAGAAAAAGATACAAATTACTAAATTATAAATTGAAGAGGAGACAGTTCTACAGATCCCATGGACATTAAAAGATAATAAAGGAATACTCTGAACAATTCTATGCCCACAAATTTGACAGTCTCAATGAAATAGATCAATTCCTTGAAAGGCACAATCTGATAAAACTCACACAAGAAGAAATAAACTATTTGAATAGTCTATATCTATTAAATAAATTGAATCAATAACTAATAATAACCTTCCAAAACAAAAAGCATCAGGCCCAAATGGGTTCACTGGTGAAATCTACTGAACACTTAAGGAAGAAATTATACAATCTCTTCCAGAAGACAGAAGCAAAGGAAATACTTCCTGATTCATTCTACCAAGCCAGTATTACCCAAATGGCAAAAACAGGGGGAAAAAAAAATCATCTTAAAACTACATATCAATTCCCCTCATTAACATAGATGCATAAACTCTCAACAAAATACTTACATATTGAATCCAACAATGTAGGAAAAGAATTATAAACTACAACCAAATAGAATTTATTTCAATTACACAAAGCTGTTTCAACATTTGGAAATATACACATCAAGACAGATAAGAAAAAAAAAATAACATGACCATATCAATAGATGCAGAAAAAAGCATTTAAAAAAATCGAATAGCCATTCATGATAAAAACTCTAAGCAAACTAAAAATAGAGTGGAATTTCCTTAACTAGATATAGAACATTTACCAAAATCCTACAGCTAATGTCATACTTAATGTTAAAAAGCTAGAAGCTTTCTCCCTAAGAACAAGGCAAGAATGTCCCTTATCACCACATCTTCTCAAAATTGTACTGTAAGTCCTAACTAATGCAATTAGAACAAAACAAAAATGAAAAAGGAAATAAAAGATACACAGATTGGGAAGGAAGGAATATAACTCTCTTCACATGACATGATTGCCCATACAGAAAATCTGAAAGGATCAACAAAAAGACTCTTGAATGTAATTAAACAAGTACAGCAAAATTCCAAAATACAAAGTTTATTTACAAAAGTCAACTGTCTTCCTACATATCAATAATGAATAAGTGCTGTTTGAAATTAAAAATACATCACCATTTACATTACACTGCCCCCAAATTAAATATTGAAGTTAAATTTAACAAAATACATATAAGATCTATATTAGAAAAACTATAAAACTTAAATGAGAGTACTCAAAGAACTAAAGAAAGAGATATTCTATGTTCATAGATAGGAAGACCCAATACTGTCAAGTATCAGTTCTTCCAAACTTGATCAATAGTACAATGCAATCTCAGTCAACATCCCAGCAAGTTATTTTGTGGATACTGACAAACTGATTTTAAAGTTTGTATGGAGACAAAAAGATCCAGAATAGCCAACATGATACTGGAAAAGAATAAAGCCAAAGAACAAAGTGACTATCTGACTTAAAGACTTACTATAAAGCTAAGTAATCAAGACACTGTGGTATCAATGAAAGAAGGACAGATCAATCAAACAGAAGAGAGAGACCAGAAATAGTATACATAAACAAAGTCAACTTTGACAAAGGAGCAAAGGCAATGCAGTGGAAGAAAGATAATCCTTTCAACAAATGATGCTGAAATAACCAGATAATCATAATCTAGAAATAGAGATTTCATTCTTCATAAAAAATTAGCTCAAAGTAGATCATACACCTAAATGTTAAAATACAAAACTATAAAATTCCCAGAAGATAGTATAGGAAAAAATATAGATGACTTTTGGTTTGGGCAATAACATTTAAAAAAAAATTCTTTTTAATGTTTTATTTATTTCTTAGACAGAGAGAGAAGCGTGAGCAGGGGAGGGTCAGAGAGAGAGGGAGATACAGAATCTGAAAGAGGCTCCAGACTCTGAGTTGGCTGTTAGCACAGAGCCCAACGCAGGGCTCAAACCCACGAAATGTGAGATCATGACCTGAGCCGAAGTCTGACGTCCAACCAACTGAGCCACCCAGGTGCCCCGGCAATAACATTTTACATAGAACACCAAAATAATGAACCATGGAAGAAATAATTGATAAGCTAGACTTTATTAAAATTAAAAACTTTTGCTGTGTGAAAGACACTGTCAAGAAAATGAGAAAACAAGCCAAAGACTGGGAGAAAAATTTGCAAAAGACATACTAAATACTGTATTTAAAATATACATAGAAATCTTGGAGTGCCTGGGTGGCTCAGTTGGTTAGGCACCTGAGTCTTGACTTTGGCTCAGGCCATGATCCCAGATTAGTGGGACTGAGCCCAATGTTGGGCTCTGTGCTGAGCATGGAGCCCTCTATGACTCTATCTCTCTTTCTCTCTCTCTCTCTCCTCTGCTGTTTGCTATTTCTCTCTAAAATAAAAAAATCAAATAAAATAAAATACACAAAGAAATGTTAAAAGTCAACAAAAGAAAATGAACAACTCAAAAAATAGGCAAAAGATCTGAAGAAATTCTTCACTAAAGAAGATACACAGGAAAAAAAATATGAAACAATGTTCAACATCCTATGTCACCACAGAATTGCAAATTAAAATAACAATGGGATATCACTACATATCTATTATAATGGTTAAAATCCAAAACACTGATAATGCCAAATGCTGACAAGGATGTAGAGCAACAGAACTCTCACTGCTGGTGGGAATGCCAAATGGACAACCACTCTGGAAGACAGTATTGTACTTTCTTACAAAACAAAGCATATTCCAGCAACTGTGCTTCTTGGTATTTACCCAAAGGAGTTAAAAACATATGTTCACACAAAAACTTATACATGGATGTTTATAGCAGCTTTATTCATAACTGCCAAAATTTGGAAGCAACCAAGATGTCCTTCAATAGGAGAAAGGATAAATAAACTGTGGGATATCCAAGACAATAGAATATTATTTAGTGCTAAAAAGAAATGAACTATCAAACCATGAAAAGGCATGTAGGAACCTTAAATGCATATTACTAAGTAAAAGACCTCTATCCAAAAGGGCTATAATATGTGGTATGATTTCAACTACATGCCATTCCGAAAAATGCAAAACTATGGAGGCAGCAAAAAGGTAAATGTTTACCTGAAATTGAAGGCATTGTAGACCGGAATAGGCAGAATACAGAGGATTTTAAGGGCAATGAACCTGTATAATACTGCATAAAAATATATGTATAATTTCATGATACTGTATAATAATATATACATTATGATGCTGCATAATACAATATTGGTGGATACATGTTATTATACTTTTCTCAAAACCTATAGAATGTGTAACACCAAGAGTGAATGGTAATGTACATTATGGACTTTGGGTAATAATGATGTGTCAATCAATATAGGTTTATCAATTGTAACAAATATCAGGGTGCCTGGGTAGCTCAGTCGGTTAAGCATCAATTGTAACAAATATACCACTGTGGTTGGGGATATTGATAGTGTGAGAGGCTGATTTTGGGAACAAGGAGTATATAGGAATTCTTAATACTTTCTGCTCAATTTTTCTGTGACTCTAAAACCACTTTAAAAAGTAAAGTCCATTTTCAAAAATCTGAAGACAAAAGCTATCTTGATTAGCAGTATTATTAAAGAGATGGAACAAAAATAGAAATGAGTTCACCAATACAGCAGCTTTCTGTGCCCGATTACTTATGTTATTCTGATAAAAAAACTGTAATCTTGAGCAATTTATTTAACCTCTCAGTGCCTCAGTTTCCTCATCTGTAAAAGGTAGACTATTAGTACCTCCCTGCTAGTCTTCTTGGGAAGTCTACATGAGTTAACACATGCAAAATGCTCAGAATAGCCCTTGCCATATAATTCAGTGAAGTAAACATGACTTCTTGTGATTTTTATGTACTTGGATCCAACTTCAGTGTCTGCTATCATATCTACAATAGTTTCTTTCTCCTCTGTATCAGTTTCTTCCAAAACTTGCCCCTCCTTTCATTGCCCCATTGCATCCTTGACTGAGTTTAAAGAGACATCAAATAAGGAGACCTAGGGGCACCTGAATGGCTCAGTTGGGTAAGCGTCTGACTTTGGCTCAGGTCATGATTTCACGGTTCGTGGGTTCGAGCTCCGTGTCGGGCTCTGGGCTGGCAGCCTGTTTCAGATTCTCATTCTCTCTCTCTCTCTCTCTCTCTCTCTCTCTCTCTTTCTCTCTCTCTCTCTCAGAAATAAAAGAAAAATTTTTAAAAAGGAGATCTGGACAATTGCTTACATTTGGAGAGAGACATTAATTGTGTTCAGAACTTCTCTACCAAAAGAAAACTTCTACCAGACTCATTTCCATAAGCAGATGTCATAGGACTAGCATGACAAACTAAAAACACACTAATTAGCAAGTAAGTGAAAACATTTTCCTTTACATTTTTATTTCAAAATAGTAATTTATTCAACAAACATTTATTGAGTACTTGAATAGCATTTATTCTATGAAGACTTCTCTGTAACTTTCCAGTATCTCCAGCATTCTCCAGACCCAAGAATCAAGAAGTTCCTCTACTGTGTTCCAAAAACATTTTATACATTTTTATTATAATATAACAACCTCTTCTTATCTATTTCCCTAGAACTGATTATCTATTCTACCAATTTGGTACAGAAAAGTTGGCTTGTCATTTTCTTTATGTGTATATTTCTCTTCAACAATCCATCTACCCAAATTCCATGACCTTAAGGCTTTCTTGTGGCCAACAAAACGAATTCATATTCCAGGACAGCAGCCCTCAAAGTGTGTCACACGGAATCATAGCAGCCCCAGTGGTCAAAACTATTTTCATAATAATACTAAGAATTAGTGGTTTCTTTCACTTTGTTGACATTTACCATTGATGGTGCAAAAGTAATTGTGGGTAAAACTGATGGCACCTTAATAAAAATGAATGCAGCAAGCCCCAAACTATACTTGTAGTCGCTGTATTCTTCATAGCTGCACATTTGCAGTTTTTTCTAAAAAAGCCAGTTTCAGTTTAAAATGTCCTTGATGAAAAATAAATATTTTAATTTCATTATAACTTGACCCTTGAGTATACAATTTTTTATTTTTTCTCTTTTTTTAACAGTTTATTGTCAAGTTGGTTTTCATATGACACCCAGTGCTCATCCCGTCAAGTGCCCTCCTCCATGCCGACTTTTGAAATATTCTGTGTTTCACAGTATATATAAAGCACTTCTGGTGTATACAGAAGTATGATAGTTGTTTAGAAAAAAAACTACTTGTGTAATTGTTTAAGTTGTGAGCTGAACTAGCTGCCTTTTTTTTTTTTTCAAGAACACCCTTTTTTATTGGAAAGAACAACTGACAACTATCCTTATACAGATTTACATATTTGGCAGACATTTTTGCACAATAAATGAAGTAGGTCTGTCATTTTAAGAGAAAGATCTGAGATATGTGTTACCGATGATAAATGAGCTTTCAGGCACTATCATGAGTCCCATAGCTTTTGCACTTCTGATGAATATGACAGTAATATTAACTAATGTAATATTTAAAATATTATATATTAATACGTGTGAATATTTGGAAATTCGCATAACTCACTGATTCCATATCACTGCAGAATGACCAAGGTATAATACTATAAAATCATGCATGGTTAAAAGACCCATTCAAAGTGTTAAGTAGACCAGCAGATTGTTTTTATATTTTTAATTTGAGAGAGAGAGAGAATGCACATGTGAATGGAGGAGAAAGGCAGAGGGAAAGAGAGAGAATCTTAAGGCTCCATGCTCAAGGCAGAGCCCAACACAGAACTCAATCCCACAACCCTGGGATCATAACCTGGGTTGAAATCAAGAGTCAAACACTCAACTGAATGAGCCACCAGGTACCCCTCAACAGGTTTTAACATAACAGTATGAAAAGGTCATTGATGTGTTTATAGATTTCACATTGTAGCTAATTTTTTAGAAAATTACTATTGCTTGAGCTTTGGTATAGTATCTAAGTAAGAGTTTCCAAGATTATATGAAAAGGCTATTTAAAAAAAAAAAAAGAAAAGGCTATTAAAATATTCTTCCTTTTTCCAACTACATTATCTGTAAGACCTGACTTTCTTACTATGCTTTAACCAAAACAACATATTGCAAGAGCTTGAATGCAGAAGCAGGCATGAGAGTCTAGCTGTCTTTTAGTAAGCCAATATCAATGATACAATTTTACAAAAATATAAAACAATACCACTCTTTTCCCTATTTTTTGGTTTTGGAAAGTATAGTTATGTTTCCATAAAAATATGCTATTTAATATGTGATGGCTTGTTATGATTTTAAATGAATAAATTATTTAAAAATTTCTAGTTATAATTTCTTTTTTAATGTTTATTTTTTAAGAATGTATATTTATATTTGAGAGCGAGATAGAGTGAGCAAGAGCACCAATGGGGGAGGGGCAGAGAAAAAGAAAGAAACACAGAATCCGAAGCAGGCTCCAGGCTCTGAGCTGTTAGCACACAGCCTGATGTGTGGCTCGAACTCACGAATTGTGAGATCATGACCTGGGCCAAGGTTGGACACTTAACCCACTGAGACACCCAGGTGTCCAAGAACTAATGTTTCTTTATTTTGACAGAGATAGAGAAAGAGAGAGAGAGAGCTGGGGAAGAGTAGAAAGAGAGGGAGACAATCCCAAGCAGGTACTAAAATAGCGCAGAGACTGATGCTGGGCTCAAGATTCCACAACAGTGAGATTGTGACCTAAACTGAAACCAAGAAGAGTTGGACATTTAACCAACTGAGCCACCCAGGCCCTCCTCTAGTTATAATTTCCAATACGTAAATGAATACATAAAACTACATAAACAAAACTCTTTGGAGATACTCAATAATTTGTAAGAGTATAAAGTGTGAGGACCAAAAGTGTAAAACCTCCTATATTAGTGAAACGGGTATTAACATGTAACTAACCCTGGCTGAAGCTATTTGAATAGCAGAAAAGTATACTCCTTGGTGGGACGAGGGAGTTCTATCAGGTTACAACAAAACCCAGAGGTGTCTTTCAAAATCTTCTTAACCTTTCTCAACAAACTTCTTTTCAGAATTAGGTACATCATTTTCTCTCTCTCTCTTTTTTTTAATGTTTATTTATTTTTGAGAGGAAGGGAGAGGGAGAGAGCTAGGGAGAAGCAGAGAGAGAGAGAGGCAGAGGATCAGAAGCAGGCTCCACACTACCAGCAGAGAGCCTGATGTGGGGCTTGAACTCATGATCTGTGAGATCATGACCTGAGCCAAAGTTGGGCACTTAACCAACTGAGCCACCCAGGTGCCCCTAGGTACATCATTTTCTAAAGTGAGTTTCACATCAAGAAAGAGATGCCTGAGCTTGAGGGATAAAATAGTTTCAGGATACTGCCTGAATCATCACTTCCACTTGCTCCACAAACAACTGTTCTGACACAAAGTGAATATGTTCTGTGAATTAATAACAAATTAAAACCATTCTCTTAGAAGTCTGTAATTCATTGGCTTCTCATTAGGCATGGTAAATGGCATTAAAAGCTATTCACTAAAGAATGACTACATATTTTCACAAAACTTAAATGAAACTATAGGTTTCTAGTAAGAATTAAGCATAATCTCTTTAGGTTATTTCTAATCCTATCATATATACTGACTTTTCAATTCAAAGGTATCATCATAGAGCAGAGTTCACAAATAACTTTTATAAGCAAGTAAGTAGGTCTATTACTTAAATGAACAAATATTTTGCTGCTTTCTTAAAAACAGAACCAACTCTTAACATGCTCACTTTTCTCAAGTACTTTATATAAACACAGAATATAATGAAAATATTATAGGATAACCCAAAATTTCCATAGTATTATTGTGATTAATTTGATCTCTTGAAGGTGAAATATAAAAGGTTCTTTGGAGAAAAGTCACCCTTAATATTTCCCAAGACTTTCATCCACATCTAAAAATTTACGGTTCACTGAGACAGTTTAAGATCTCCTTAGTTTCTTAAATGGTCTCATTGTTTAAATTATAAAGGGAATTCTGTTAAACTCTGATTAGAAAAAAAGTATTAACAATAAAAATTCTGGGAAATTCCAAGGATCATTTTTCAGATTCAATAAGTACTTCTTCAAAACTAACTTAATGTAACCACAATTAAGACAGTAATGGTAAGTCATGGAGGCCTGGTCAGATATTTTTCACTAAATTTTGCACAAAGATGCTGTCAAGACAGTCAACTAGACACTGATTATATGTGACATCTCTTATTTCACATATAAAATTACAGCAGTAAAGGAATTACATTATGCATTTAAAAATATCAGTAAAATAATACTTCATAGGAAATTCTGATGCTGTGTTCTCAATGAAATGAATATACAAGTATTCAGAAAATAAGCCGTAGCTCACACAACTGAGTATAGAAATGCTTTTTCAAAGGATTTAAAATTTCAAGAATGTTCAAGGTTTTCTGAGGTTTCAATTTTCAAAGGACTTTAAATTCAAAGGAAATTTAACCTCCAGTTAAAATGTCTACTTACCAAATTCCACTGTATCATAAGATTACGCACTTATAGAATCTGGGGTATCAAAAGATGATCCCATTATTTAATGAGAAGTATCCCTCTTATAATTTGGATTAAAATAGAATAATGCTTGCTGGTTCACCTACTTCAAATCTTAAGTAAAAGTGTGCTGAGGAAGTAATAAACAATGAGGGAGTGGACACTACAATTCTTGAATCTTAGCTCAAGTCACATTTCTGACAGGAATGTGAGAAAATGTTTAGACAGCTGGAAACAGAACAGTCACCAAAAGACAGTAAGCAAAATGATAAGCATTGAACAAACAGGATAAAATCAGGATTTTGCTCTCCCCGGTGTCTTTACTGGCAAACAGAAAAAATAAAATAAAAAAGCTTTCACAGGTGCAAAATCTAAACTGTTTAGAATTGACCGTCATAACCGACTGGCTTACATTTTGCCCTCCTTTTTCAAGTCACTAAGGAAACACATCTATTTAGGGTGATATTATCAATGAACATATAAGTTGACAAATAATACTGTTTTCATATATACATGATTGTATTTGCAACAGCTTATGTATTTTACTATATGTTTTGACTCTAAACACCTGACCCTCATCATTTCACACAGATCACGCTCATACAAATTTTACAACATATCTGAGAACAGTCAATAAGGGGATTCCTTTTCAGGATGTTATCTGTCTTTGTTCAGTTCCAGCTTTCTTTAAGACCTTAGCATAACCGGGAAGCAACTGATACTTCAAGGCTGCAAGGTTAGAACTGACAAGTATCACTAGACTGCACACATCAATGCAAATTTTGTATACTTGCTTCTCTAATTGCCCAAATGTATGAAGTAGATCATTTAGAAATGGGCCACCTATCTGCCAACAAAAGATAAGTGCTAATAATTCCTTATATTTGTGAAACACCTTATATAATTGTATCTCGTAAGACTCATTTTACAAATGATGAAACCAAGGCTACAAAATGTTAAGGTCACACACAGGTAGTATGTGACAAAGGCAGGACTAGAATTCCAGTCTCTGTACCCCTAAGAACTGTTTCTTTTCACTGCTAAATTATCTTTATAAATGACCTTATGAATATTATACTATGTTAATATACATTTATGGTAGAAAATTAGGAAAATAAATTTATGGTAGAAAAATTTGGAAAATAATGAAAATAAACTAAGCTCATTAACATACAAACTTTTCTTTGCAACCATTTATGCCTGGATACATTTTATAACGAGTTATGAGTCCTATTTTTCTCCATCTTCTGGAACATGTACATTTTCCCATGTACTTATTTCTTAAAAAATTATTTTTAATGACTGAATATTACACCATCAGATAGGTATATATTAAGTACAATAACTTAACTAATCAGAGCACGAGGGTGGCTCAGTCAGCTGAGGGTCTGACTTCGGCTCAGGTCATGATCTTACGGTTCACAAGTTAAAGTCCCATGTCAGTTTCTGTGTTGATAGCTCAGAGCCTGGAGCCTGCTTCAGATGCTGTCTGTCTGTCTGTCTGCTTCAGATGCTGTCTGTCTGTCTGTCTGTCTGTCTCTCTCTCTCTCTTTCCCTTGCTTGTATTCTCTCTCTCTCAAATAAATAAACACTTAAAAAATTAATAAAAAAATAACTAATCTTCTATTGTTGGTTGTTTAAGGTGTTGACAATTTTTTCTTAATAGCTAATGCTGGGATATACATGGTACTATATAATATTTTCCAGGCACATTTCATTATTTTTTTTAGGGAAGCAGAACTGGTTTTATAAAGCATAACTAAAATGAGCACAAAAATGTTTAATTACCCTTGAATTCCTTTTTAAAGATTAAGCAACCTCCAAATTATTTTGTTTTGCTAATTTTTTTTGGAAAGAGAATAGAAAAGAAGTGATAACAAATAAATGTTATTATGAACTATATCCTGACAAAAGAGGAACCATTCATGAGATAAAGTAGCAGAAACTTTGAGAAACTGAACTCTGCTACTAAGCCAAGCCATGGAAACATCAGGTGTGTTCTCTATACTTTGGACAGATTATTTTTTGAAAGTTCAGGGAAAATATGGTAGCCATTTAGACTTTGGATGAGAAATCATTTTAAGGGTTGGGAAAGTCCCTAATGTACTGTTATTATAGAATAATGGGTATCACATATATATGTGATACATTTTACTGGACATTTTTACATGTATTTATTTAATTTGAGAGAGAAAGAAAAAAAGGAAAGAAAAAGTGTGTACAAGGGGGAGGGTGAGAGAAAAGGTGGAAGAAGAGGTGGAAGAAGAGGAGGAGGAAGAGGAGGAGAAGGAAGAGAAGGAGGAGAGAGAATCCCAAGCAGACTCCATGCTGTTGGCGCTGAGTCCAAAGTGGGGCTCGAGCCCATGAACCATGAGATCATGACCTGAGCCAAAATCAAGAGTCAGATGCCCAACGATATGAGCCACCCAGGAGCCCCAATTGGATACCTTTGATGGAAGTACACTTGTAAAAAGTCCAATAGATACGCTGTTTCGAAGGGGTACATGCACCCTAATGTTTATAGCAAATCTAATGACACTAGCCAAAGTATGGAAAGATCCCAAATGTCCACTGACAGATGAGAGAACAAAGAAGATGTGATATACATATACAATGGAGTATAACTGGGCAATGCAACCATGTGGATGGAACTAGAGGGTATTATTCTAAGCGAAGATAGTCAGAGAAAGACAAATATCATATGACTTAATTCATATTAGAAATTTAAGACATAAAAAAAAAAGAAAGAAATTTAAGACATGAAACAGATGAACATAAGGAAAGGGAAGCAAAAATAATAGAAAAACAGGGAGGGGGATAAAACATAAGAAACTCTTAGTATACATGCTGCCGAAGCAAGCATCATAAGAAACTCTTAAATAGAGAGAACAGAGGATTGCTGGAGGGATTTGGGAGGAGGGGATAGGCTAAATGGATAAGGGGCATTAAGGAATCTACTCCTGAAATCATTGTTGCACTATATGCTAACTAACTTGGATGTAAATTTAAAAATTAATTAATTTTAAAAAGAGACAATCCAAAACAGTTTGCTTTGCCCTAATTAAACTTAATTTAAAATAGGTCACTTAGTTTTTAGTAGAAATTTACACTCAGATATTTTACTACTACTACACAGCATTACACTGTCCTCACCAGTATAATAAACCTTTCACTATGTGTAAAAAAATATGATTGTCTTCTTGGAGAATCCAAGAAAATTGACTACGAATTGTTGAAATTAACAAGAGTTTAGTTACATAAGCAGATATAAAAGCACACAAAAATCAATCGTTTTCTTTGATACCAGCAATAAGTAATTAGAAAAAAGATCCTATTTATAGTTAACATATCAAAGCTGCAGGATGAGCTAACCTAACCTCTCAAGTTTTAAATATTTTGGCATATCAGTCTCATAAAGAGACCTACACATAAGTCTTTTTTCTTTTTTTTCTTAATGTTTTATTTATTTCTGAAAGAGAGAGAGAGACAGTGTGAGCAGAGAAGGGTCAGAGAGAAAGGGAGACACAGAATCCGAAGCAGGCTCCAGGCTCTGAGCTAGCTGTCAGCACAGAGCCTGATGTGGGGCTCGAACCCACAAACCTCGAGATCATGACCTGAGCCGAAGTTGGACACTCAACCAACTGAGCCAACACATAAGTCTTTAAATACAAAAATTTCAAGAAGCAAACACCAAAGAGAAAAATGTATACCTGGAATAGCATCTAACTTTCAAGCTTTGAAAAACTACAACTGAAGAATTTACCAGTTTAAAATAATTCCAAGATGAAGAGCACAAAAGAAATGTTATTAATGACTTCTGGTTAAGCATGGCAGATTAAATAAATGTGTTTACTCCTAACACCTCCTGAAAACCCTCTAAAATAGAAATTTAAAAAAAAACAAAAAAAGGCAAGGTAAGGTGAAAGGAGACAACAGGTTTAAAGTGATAACAAGAATTTGGAAGCTAGAAAACTGGTTTACACTGCAATTTCCTAGAAAAGATAGTGAATGGGAGGTATCAGGTGTATGAATGTCACCAAATAGAGGCAAGACCAAAACAAACATAAAAAGGAACTCAGTGGCCATAAGGGCAATGCAAGGAGATGCAGAAAAGTTCAAACACAGGAGAATGAAGAAGGAATCAAAATATTAAGAAGAGGAGCTTATATATCCAAGAACATTTACAAAGCTAGAGGAATATCAAAAATTTTTAAATAAAGAAACTAGAACACTATTCCAGTAAGTATCCAAAAGGGACAAACAAATGGAAAAGGAAAGAAAAGGAAATTAAGATCACTGTAGAAGTTCTAATTCTTAGGTAATAGGAAGATAAAAAAAGAATACATCCAAAAGAAAAATTTACAAAAAACAAACAAACAAACAAGGGGTGCCTGGGTGGCTCAGTCAGTTAAGCTTTCAGCTAAGGTCATGGTCTCCTGGTCTAGTCTGTGGGATCAAGCCTTTCATCAGACTCTGTGCTGACAGTATGGAACCTGCTTGGGATTCTCTCTCTCCCCCAACTCTTTTTCAAAATAAATAAATAAACATTAAAAAAAAAATCCAAAACCAAAAAACTATTACAGCTCTCTACCCCGCAAAAAGGTCCAGAACCTTAGGACAGAATTACATTTCCATATGCCTAGCACAATTAGTTAATGTTTTTTAAAATCCATTAATTTTATTTATTTTTTTAATATTTTTATTTATTTCTAGGGGAAAGAGAGAGACAGCGTGAGCAGGGGAGGGTCAGAGAGAGAGGGAGACACAGACTCGAAATAGGCTCCAGGCTCTGAGCTGGCAGTCACCACAGAGCCCGACGCGGGGCTCCAACCCATGAACCGCGAACCGCGAGATCATGACCTAAGTGAAAGTCGGACGCTTAACCGACTAAGCCACCCAGGAGCCCCTAAAATCCATTAATTTTAGCACATAATTACAAAATTTAAATAAATGAAAGATAAAGAAAAGACCCTAAAGGAAAAACAATGAGAAAAATTAAGAAAAAACAGGTTTACGTACTTTATAATAGGTCAAAACTCCAAATAGTAACAGGAATCTATTCATATAATTAATTATATCAATGGATATAATCAGAAAAGTAATAAAATCAACTGCATAGTTTAAAAAATAGGACAGGGCACCTGGACGGTTCAGTAAGTTAAGTGTGAAACTCTTGAATTCAGCTCAGGTCATGATCTCATCATTTGTGAGATCAAGCCCTGCATCAGGCTCTGAGCTGTCATTAAAGAACATAAACAAAAAATAGGACATAATTCAATATAATACCCATTCTTTTTTTAAAAAAGTTTATTTATTTTGAGAAAAAGAAATAGAGAGAGACAGAGAGACAGAGAGAGAGAGAGCATGAGTCCACTGGCAGGCAAGGGGCAGAGAGAGGGAGTCCCAAGCAGGCCCAGCCAGCATTGTTAGCATGGAGCTCGATCTCAGGAACCTTCAGAACATGACCTGAACCACAACCAAAAGTTGGATGCTTAACCAACTGAGCTACCCAAGAACCCCCATAACACCCATTCTGAAACAAATTGTATAATGAGGGTTGCCTGGATGGCTCAGTCAGTTAAGCCTCTGACTTCATGATCTCACTGCTTGTGAGTTTGAGTTCTGCGTTGGGCTCTGTGCTGACAGCTCAGAGTCTGAAGCCTGCTTCCAATTCTGTGTGTGTGTGTGTGTGTGTGTGTCTGTGTGTGTGTGTGTCTGTGTGTGTGTCTGTGTCTGTGTGTGTCTGCCCCTCTCCCACTCGTGCTCTGTCTCTTTCTCTCAAAAATAAATAAACATTAAATAATGGGCACATTAGGTTAAACAATCACAGAAAAGACAGAAATTAAAGATAAAAAAAAAATTCGAAGGTCAAATTATTATTTCCCACCATTGGGGCGCCTGGGTGGCTTAGTCGGTTAAGTGTCCGACTTTCGCTTAGGTCATGATCTCGCGGTTCGTGGGTTCGGGCCCCGCGTCGGGCTCTGTGCTGACTGCCAGCTCAGAGCCTGGAGCCTGTTTCAGAGTCTGTGTCTCCCTCTCTCTCTGACCCTCCCCTGTTCACGCTGTCTCTCTCTCTCTCCTAGAAATAAATAAAAATATTTAAAAAAAATTATTACTTCCCAATGACATTATTGTATAACCTGGAAAACTGGAAGAGGATCAACTAAAAACCACTAAAACAATAAGAGACTACAATAAGGTAATTCAATATAAAATAGATACAGAGAGATGACACTCACTTTGTGCCAAGATTTATCCTGAAGACTGGACTACCATAAAAACTGGACAAATATGGGGCGCCTAGGTGGCTTAGTCGGTTGAGCGTCCGACTTTCGCTTGGGTCATGATCTCGCGGTTCGTGGGTTCGAGCCCCGCGTCGGGCTCTGTGCTGACTGCCAGCTCAGAGCCTGGAGCCTGTTTCAGTCTGTGACTCCCTCTCTCTCTGACCCTCCCCTGATCACTCTCTCTCTCTCTCTCTCTCCTAGAAATAAATAAAATATTAAAAAAAAAAAAAAAAAAAGATCTTCCCAAATGCCATTTAAAAAAAAAAAAAAACTGGACAAATATATGAAATAATGGTTTACAAGACACTAGACATAAGGCAATGAAGGACGAAGGATGAAGATCCCTGAAAGGAGGAGACAATATGAGCTCCACTACTGGCCCTACTTTCTGCCTTTAGAGAGTTTACAGGCCATGGTGTGGGGAGGAAGAAATGAAGGCAGAGCTGAGAGGACTCCCTAGATGAGGAGGCAGAACAGAAAGTCCTTCAAGCTGTGTCTAAGGCAACTTCAGCGGGCCGCGGGCTGGGATTTGGAGATTGGAACTGGCCTGGGTTGAAGAGTGCAACCAACTTCGGCTGCGTCCCCGGAACGGGGAGTTGACACGCCAAAAAAAAAAAAGCGAGCTGCAGCGCGGGGTTCAAGAAGGGACTGGAGCACCGTCACTCTCCTCCCCACAATCGCCAAGGCAGAACCCCCGCCTGAGGCATCGGATCACGCCACGCCCATCCCTGCCTGAGAGGTGCCCTCCTCCCTTTTTTTTTTCTTTTTCCTTTTTTTCTTTTTTCTTTTTTTTTTCTTCTTTCCTCTCTTTTTCTTCTTTTTTCTCTTTTCTCGCTTTTTTCCCCAAAACACTGACCTGATTAACTCTGGTCGCCAGCTTGCTTAAACAATCACAAGTCCATTCTGTAAATGTAAATTCTACACCTACCGGCTTTTTCAGCTATTTCTCTCAGGAGTAATTAGACTATATAGTTTCTCTGGATAATTCCAGCATCCTTCTCTCACCTATCCAACCACATTCTACCCTTTACCTCTTTGAAAAAAGTTTCTTATCCCTTCTGCCTGTTCATTCTATTTCCAAATCTGCCTTGTCTCGCCCTGCCTTCTCTCTTTTTCTCTATGCTCTTCAACCAGCACTGCATACACACGGCTATTTAACTGTAGCTGGGAAATCCAGGTATATGCTTTAAACCGTTCTTTGTCCATCGGTTTTCTTCTTTTTTCCTTTTCTTTTCCCCTTTTTGACCCTTTTATGTATTTTATGCTCCCTATTCGCCCTCCCTCCTCCGTCTTTTCTATTAACTTTTTCGTTTTCCCTCTCACTTTGCATGTTAGTTGAATCAGCCTGTGCGTTTGTGTGCTCCTGCTCCCTGTGTGTTTGTCTGTCTGTTTTCTTTTCCAGGGCTACCTCAAGAAACAAGCTAGAGTACACAAGGTGAAGAGTCCCAAATATCACTACGAATAGGAAAATAAAATAACTAAGGTCCCAACAAGAATGACCGAGGGATACCATTCAAAAAACAATCTCTGAAAGGATAGGCCCTGGAAAGTCAAAGAGTTTCTTGGATATAGCAGTGCTCATAGAAACAGAGAGCATAACAGGTCTTTAAAACCAACAAGAGCCGGAAAGCTAACTAAAATGACGAAACGAAAGAGCTCTCCTCCAAAGAAACTCCAAGAAGAAATGACAGCTAATGAACTGCTCAAAACAGATATCAGCAGCATAAGTGAACAAGATTTTAGAATAATAATGGTGAAATTAATAGCAGGGCTTGAAAAAAACATAGGCGACATCAAAGAAACTATGGCTACAGACAGAATGGAAAATAAAAATAGGCATGAAGAATTAAAAAATGCGATAAATGAGATCCATAATAAATTAGAGGCCTCCAATGCACGGCTTGAAGAGGCAGAAAGGAGAATAAGTGATTTAGAAGACACCATTCTAGAAAAACAAGAAGCTGACAAAAAAGAGACAAACTGATCCAGGAACAGGAAAGAAGAATTCGAGAGCTCAGCGATACAGTCAAATGCAACAATATCCGTATCATAGGAATCCAAGAAGAGGAAGAGAGAGGGAAAGGTGCTGAAGGAGTCCTGGAACAAATTATAGCAGAGAACTTCCCCGACCTGGGGAAGGAAGTCAATGTGGAAATACAAGAGGCTCAGAGGACTCCTCTCAGACGTAACTTGAATCGATCTTCTGCACGACATATCATCGTAAAAATGGCAAAATACAAGGACAAAGAGAGAATTTTGAAAGCAGTTAGGGAGAAAAGGGCCCTCACATACAAAGGGAAACCCATCAGAGTGGTGACAGACCTATCTACTGAAACGTGGCAGGCCAGAAAGGAATGGCAAGAGATCTTCAATGTGATGAACAGTAAAAATATGCAGCCAAGAATCCTCTATCCAGCAAGCCTGTCATTCAAAATAGAAGGAGAGATAAAAACCTTTCCAAATAAACAGAAATTGAAAGAATTTGTCACCACGAAGCCAGCCCTACAAGAAATCCTGAGGGGGATGCTCTGAAGGAAAGGTTGCAAGGAACAAAGATTCCAGAGACACCACCACAAACATGAACCCTACAAAAGATACAAAGACTCTAAACCCACATATTTCAATAATAACACTGAATGTAAATGGGCTGAATGCTCCAATCAAAAGACATAGGGTAGCAGAATGGATTAAAAAACAAAATCCATCTATATGCTGTCTACAAGAAACTCATTTTAGACGGGAAGATACCTTCAGATTAAAAGTAAGGGGATGGAGAAATATATATCATGCTACAGGAAATCAAAAGAAAGCCGGAGTAGCGATACTTATATCAGACAAACTGGACTTTAAATTAAAGACAATCACAAGAGATGAAGAAGGGCACTACATAATAATTACAGGGTCCATCCATCAGGAAGAACTAACAATCATAAATGTCTACGCACCGAATATGGGAGCACCTAAATATCTAAAACAATTAATCACAAACAGAAACAAGCTTATAGATAAGAATGTGCTAATAGCAGGGGACTTTAATACTCCGCTTACAGCAATGGATAGGTCAACCAGACAGAAAATCAGTAAAGAAATAATGGACTTGAAAGATACATTGGACCAGATGGACCTGACGGATATATTTAGAACTTTACATCCTGAGGCCAGGGAATTTACTTTCTTCTCAAGTGCGCATGGCACATTCTCCAAGATAGATCACATACTGGGACATAAAGCAGCCCTCAATAAATATAAAAGAATAGAGATCATACCATGCACACTGTCAGATCACAATGCTTTGAAACTTGAAATCCATTACAGGAAGAAGTCTGGAAAACTTCCAAAAACATGGAGGTTAAAGAACACCCTTCTAAAGAATGAATGGGCCAATCAGGCAATTAGAGATGAAATTAAAAAATATATGGAAACAAATGAAAATGAAAACACAACAATTCAAAATCTATGGGATGCGGCAAAGGCAGTCCTAAGAGGAAAGTACATTGCTCTCCAGGCCTATTTCAAGAGATTAGAAAAAGCGCAAGTCCAAAATCTAACAGCTCACCTAAAGGAACTAGAGGCAGAGCAACAAGAACGCCCTAAACCCAGTAGAAGAAGAGAAATAGTAAAAATTAGAGCAGAAATAAACAACATAGAGACCAAAGAAACAATTGAACAGATCAATGAAACCAAGAGTTGGTTTTTTGAAAAGGTAAACAAAATTGACAAACCTCTAGCCAGACTTATCCAAAAGAAAAGAGAGAGCACCCAAATAGACAAAATTATGAATGAAAATGGACTTATTACAACCAACCCCTCAGAAATACAAGCAATTATCAGGGAATACTATGAAAAATTATATGCCAACAAATTGGACAACTTAGAAGAAATGGACACATTCCTAAACACACACTCACTACCAAAATTCACACGGGAAGAAATAGAAAACCTGAACAGACCCATAACGAGTGAAGACATTGAATCAGTGATCAAAAATCTCCCAACAAATAAGAGCCCTGGACCTGATGGCTTCCCTGGGGAATTCTACCAGACATTTAAAACAGAATTAATCCCAATTCTTCTCAAGCTATTCCAAAAAATAGAAAGCGAAGGAAAACTCCCGGACTCATTTTATGAAGCCAGCATCACTCTGATTCCCAAGCCAGACAGAGACCCAGCAAAAAAAGAGAACTACAGGCCAATATCCTTGATGAATACGGATGCAAAAATTCTCAACAAGATCCTTGCAAATCGAATCCAGCAGCATATAAAAAGAATCATCCACCAAGATCAAGTGGGATTCATTCCTGGGTTACAGGGCTGGTTCAACATTCGCAAATCAATCAATGTGATACATCATATCAATAAAAGAAAAGATAAAAACCATATGATCCTGTCAATAGATGCAGAAAAAGCATTTGACAAAATACAGCATCCCTTCTTAATAAAGACTCTCGAGAAAGTTGGGATAGAAGGAACCTACTTAAACATCATCAAAGCCATCTATGAGAAGCCTTCAGCTAACATCATCCTCAACGGGGAAAACTCAGAGCTTTCCCCCTGAGATCAGGAACACGACAGGGATGCCCACTCTCACCACTGCTGTTTAACATAGTGCTGGAAGTCCTAGCATCAGCCATCAGACACCAAAAGGAAATCAAAGGCATCAGAATTGGCAAAGAGGAAGTCAAACTTTCACTCTTCGCAGATGACATGATACTCTACATAGAAAACCCGACAGACTACACCAGAAGCCTACTAGAACTGATCCAAGAATTCAGCCAAGTTGCAGGGTACAAAATCAACGTACAGAAATCGGTTGCATTTTTATACACCAACAATGAAGCAACAGAAAGAGAAATCAAGAAACTGATCCCATTCACAATTGCACAAAAAACCATAAAATACCTCGGAATAAACCTAACCAAGGATACAAGAGATCTGTATGATGAAAACTATAGAAAACTTATGAAGGAAATTGAAGAAGACACAAAGAAGTGGAAAAACATTCCATGCTCATGGATAGGAAGAATAAATATAGTTAAGATGTCATTACTACCTAAGGCACTCTACACATTCAATGCAATTCCAATCAAAATTGCACCAGCATACTTCTCAAAACTAGAACAAACTATCCAAAAATGTGTATGGAACCACAAAAGACCCCAAATAGCCAAAGGAATACTGAAAAATAAAACCAAAACGGGAGGGATCACCATCCCAGACTTTAGCCTCTACTACAAAGCTGTCATCATCAAGACAGTATGGTATTGGCACAAAAACAGACACATAGACCAATGGAACAGAATTGAGAACTCAGAAGTGGACCCAAAAGTATACAGCCAACTGATCTTTGACAAAGCAGGAAAGAATATCCGATGGAAAAAAGACAGCCTTTTTAACAGACGGTGTTGGGAGAACTGGACAGCAACATGCAGAAGAATGAAACTAGATCATTTTCTCACACCATGCACAAAAATAAACTCAAAATGGATAAAGGACCTGAACGTGAGACAGGAAACTATCAACACCCTAGAGGAGAAAGCAGGAAACAACCTCCTTGACCTCCACCGCAGCAACTTCTTACTTGACACATCCCCAAAAGCAAGGGAATCAAGAGCAAAAATAAACTGTTGGGACCTCCTCAAGATTAAAAGCTTCTGCACAGCCAAGGAAACAACCCAGAAAATTAATAGGCAACCAACGGAATGGGAAAAAAAAGCTCAGCATCGCTCTCATCAGGGAAATACAAATCAAAACCACACTGAGATACCACCTCACGCCAGTCAGAGTGGCTAAAATGAGCCAATCAGAGAACTCTAGATGCTGGCGAGGATGTGGAGAAACGGGCACCCTCCTACACTGTTGGTGGGAATGTAAACTGGTACAGCCCCTCTGGAAAACAGTGTGGAGGTTCCTAAGGAATCTAACAATAGAACTCCCCTATGACCCAGCAATAGCACTGCTAGGAATTGACCCAAGGGATACAGAAATGCTGATGCATAGGAGCACATGTACCCCAATGTTCATAGCAGCACTCTCCACAATAGCTAAAACATGGAAAGAGCCTAAGTGTCCATCAACAGATGAATGGATCAAGAAGATGTGGTTTATCTATACCATGGAATACTACATGGCAATGAGAAACAATGAAATCTGGCCATGTGTAGCAACATGGATGGACCTTGAGGGTGTTATGCTGAGCGAAATAAGTCAGGCAGAGAAGGACAAATATCATATGTGTGCACGTATAGGAGGATTAGGAGGAACTTAACAGAGGACCAAGGGGGAGAAGAAGGGCGGAAATGGTGGGGGAAAGGGGAGAGGCAAACCATGAGAGACTCTTGAATGCTGACAAAAACTGAGGACTGGTGGATGTGGGGGGGAGGAGGGGTGGGCATGGAGGAGGGCACTTGTGGGGATGAGCACTGGGTGTTATGTGGAAACTAATTTGACAATAAACTATTTGTAAAAAATAAAAAAAAAAAAGGATATTAAATTAAAGTTGCAGATGTATTTAAAAAAAAAAAAAAAAGAAAGTCCTTCAAGACAAAACACCAGAGAGGACAGAGTTGGACAGAAACAATGTGGGAGATCTGTAGAGGGTTCCTCTCGAGAATTCAGCAGGGTAGTGATCAGTGCATGTGTGTGAAGAAACCACCTGAGGATGTCAGAAAATCCATCTGCAAAGTTTAGAAAAAACAGTGCCCATTGCTTAGGCACTGCTGGGAGAAGTGCCTACTCCCATTATACAGACTGGAAAACTTCATAATTCTCAAGAGGTTGGATACAGTACACAGAGACGTCTTGCCTCAGGAGTGGAAATAATTAGTCCTAAACTGAATCTGCTCAGAACCCAAAGAACAAATCATAAAGCAAGACCCAAAAAGAGCAAACTGTTTACAAGTAACTGCATCTCAGAAGCTCAAGAAGATTTATAGGAATACAAATTATCCACCACCCAACAATATAAAATTCATGATGTTGGGCATCCTATTAATCATTAACAGGTAAGAGGCGCCTGGGTGGCTCAGCTGATTAAGTATCTGACTCTTATTTTTGGCTCAGTCATTATCTCACAGTTTGTGAGTTTGAGCCTCACAACAGACTGTGTGCTGACAGTTGGAGCCTGCTTAGGTTTCTTTCTCTCTCTCTGTCCCTCCCCTGCTCACTCAGGCTCTCTCTCAAAATAAATAAATAAAGTTTTAAAAAAAAACAACAACATTAACAGGTATGCAGAGATAAAGAAACACAAGCCCTAACGAGAGTAATCAAATAACACTGATCTGGAACTGACAGAGATATCAGAATGAGCAGAAAAGACACAGAGAGAGTTATTATAACTGATTCTCATACATTGAAAAAATTAAATGGAGGTATGGAAAATCTAAAAGACTAAAATCAAACATCTAAAGAGAAAAAGTACAATGTATGAGATAAAGAATACACACTGGATGGGATTCACAACATATTAAATGTTACAGAAAAACAGATTAGTAAACTTGGGGCGCTTGGGTGGCTCAGTTGTTTGAGCGTCTGACTTCGGTCAGGTCATGATCTCATGGTTTGTGAGTTTGAGCCCCATGTCAGGCTCTGTGCAGATAGCTCAGAGCGTGGAGCCTGCTTCAGATTCTTTGTCTCCTTCTCTTTCTGCCCCTCCCCAGGCTGCACTCCGTTTCTCTTTTTCTCTCTCTCAAAAATAAATAAACATTAAAAAAAATTTTAGGGGCACCTGGGTGGCTTAGTCGGTTAAGCATCCAACTTTCGCTTAGGTCATGATCTCATGGTTCGTGGGTTCGAGCCCCGCATCGGGCTCTGTGCTGATTGCCAGCTCAGAGCCTGGAGCCTATTTCGGAGTCTGTGTCTCCCTCTCTCTCTGACCCTTCCCTGCTCACACTGTCTCTCTCTCTCTCTCTCTCCTAGAAATAAATAAAAAATTATTAAAAAACAAACAAACATTAAAAAAATTTTTTAAAGATTAGTGAACTTGAATTCACACTAATAAAATTTATCTAAAATGAAATAAAGGGGGTGCCTGGCTGCCTCAGTTGTAAGAACAAGGAATTTGTGATCTCAGAGTCATGAGTTCAAGCCCCATGTTGGGTATGGATATTACTAAGAAAAAAGAAAAAGGTAAAGAAAGAAATACAAAGAGAGAAGATGAGCTCTGGGACAACTTGAAGCAGCCTAAAATATAAGTAATAAGAATCAAGGAAGTGAAGAGGAGGAACAGAAAAAAATCATTTGAAGACATAATGGCTAAAAGTAATGCCAGATTAAAATATGGATCTATACAAAACAATGAAGAGCACCAGATAGTAACTATATGGATAATACAATATAATATGGGTAATACAAAAAAAATGTTTTGTATTACTTAAATCTCTTTTAAATGTTTGTTTATTTTTGAGAGACAGAGTGTGAGCCAGGGAGGAGCAGAGAGAGAGGGAGACAGAATCCAAAGCAGGCTCCAGCCCCTAAGCTGTCAGCATAGAGCCCAAAACAGGGCTTGAAGTCATGAACCATGAGATCATGACCTGAGCCAAAGTTGGACACTTAATCAACTAAGCCATCCAGGTGCCCCTACTTAAATCTCTTTTAAAGATGATTGACTAAATTAACAAAATAACACTGCATCATGGAGTTTAAAGCATACATAAAAGCAAAATGGGAGGTAGGGCTGCATAGCTCAGTTATACTCTTGATTTGGGCTCAAGTTGTGATCTCGTGGTTCATGTGATACAGCCCCATGCAGGGCTCTAAGCTGACAGCACAAAGCCTGCTTGGGAGTCTCTCTCTTTCCCTCTTTCTCTGCCCCTCCTCTCCTTGCTCTCTCCCTCTCTCAAAATAAATAAATAAACACTTTTTTTTTAAAAAAGGCATAATACTTGGGTGGTTCATTTGGTTAGGTGTCCAACTCTTGATTTCAGCTTAGGTCATGATCTTGCAGCTTTATGGGATTCAGCACCATGTCAGGCTCTGTGTTGACAATGTAGAGTCTGCTTGGGACTCTCTCTCTGCACCTCCCCTGCTCGCATGCACTCTCACTCTCAAAATAAATAAACTCTTAAAAAGTAAATAAGTAAATGAAATCTTTTTTAAAAAAGTAAAATAGATGTCAACAATTGCTCAAGTCAGGAGAGTTAAATAGAAGAGTACAGTAGTATAGTATGGCTCATACATTACAGGAAAAATGGCATAGTATCACTTGAAGGTAGAGTGTGGTAAGTTAAATACACCATAAGTTAAAGATACATACGCCAAAAAAAATGACAAAACAAAGAGTTAAAACTAATAATCCAACAAAATAAATAAAATGGAATGACTAAGAAAAATAATCCATCTAAAACAAAGCAGAAAATAAAGATGGAAAAAAGACCAATGAAATGACTAGAAAAGTAACAATATACTCAAGCCAAAGTATTTAATAATTACATTAAATGACAGAGATTATCAAGTGTGGATAAAAAAGCAATACTCAACTGCATGCTAGGTTTAATTACAAACTTCTAAAGAAGTTAAAAGAAAAAGGATTGAGAAAACATATTTTATGTTAACATTAAACAAAAGAAAGCTGGAGTAGCTACATTAATATCAATGTAGACTGCAAAGAATATTAACACAAACGAAAAAGGCATTTTACACAGGGACATAAAATCCTAAATGTTCGTATCCCTAATAAAAATCTTCAAAATACATGAAACAAATCTAGCAGAACTGCAAAAATAAGTAAAATAAGACAAATTACCTCTACTTCAGTCAAAGATTTCAAAATTCCCCTCTCAATAATTGACAAATATTAAGAATATAGGAGATTTGAATAATAGTATCAGCCAACTTGACCTAATTAATGTTTATAGAATACTCCATACAACAGCAGTAGAATACACATTCTTTTCAAACATACTTGGAACATTTACCAAGATAGAGCATATCCTGGGCCATAAAACAAGTTGCAATAAATTTAAAAGGATTCAAATCATAAAAAGTATGTTCTCATACCAAAAGGGAATTAAATTAGAAATCAAAAACAGACCTCTGGAAAATCTACAATACTTGGAAACTAAACAACATATTTCTAAACATCTCATGGGTTGAAGAAGAATCAAAAGGGAAATCAGAAGGTATCTGGAATGAAATGAGATTGAAAAGACCACCTTTCAGAATTTGTAGGATGCTACTAAAGCAGGACTTAAGGGGAAAGTTATAGCACTAAGCACTTAAAATGGGAATTAAAGAGGTCTCAATGGCCTTACCATCTGCCTAACTAGATAAAAAAGAAAATTGAATTCAAAGTAAACAGAAACAAGGAAACAATAGGGATCAAAACAAAAATCAATGAAAAAGATAATAAACATAATAGAAAAAGATAATGATAAAAAAACCTGATAAACTTCTAGTCAGATTTATCATAAAAAAGGAGAAGACACAAATTGCCAATATCAGGAATCGGAGAGATTATAGATATTAAAAGGATTATAAGCGAATATTATGAATAACTTTTTTTCAAATAAACTTGACAATGACATGAAATAGACAAGTTCTCCGAATAACACAAACTACCTGAACTCACTCATGAAGAAACAAATAAGCTAAATAGCTCAGTATTTAACAAAGAAATTGAAATTATACTTAGAAACCTTTCCATGAAGAAAACTACAGTCCAAGATGACTCTACTGATGAATTCTACTAATTTAAGGAATCAATAATAACAATTCTACACAAAATCTTCCAAAAATTAAAAAGGACAGATTATGTCTCAACTTCATTCTGTGAGGCTAGTATTACCACGATACCAAGACCTGGCAAGGATATTGAACACATAAACACGGTTGCAAAAATTCTTTTTAAAATGTTTTTTAGCAAACTGAATCCAACACTGTTGTAAAAGGCTACTAATGTATCATGACTAAGAGGAATTTATCCTAGGAACGCTGGATTTGTTTCCATTTGAAAAGTAACAGATGTATTTCATCATTTTAACACCTTTATATAAGACAATAAAACAAACTAAAAAAGAAAATGACATCATTTTTTTAAATGTTTATTTATTTTTAAGAAACAAAGCATGAGAGTGGGAGAGGCAAAGAGAAGGGGAGACACAGAATCCAAAGCAGGCTTCAGTCTCTGACATACCAGCACAGAACCGGATGCAGGTCTCAAAGCTATGAACCATGAGATCGTGACCTGAGACAAAGTGGGACATTTAACCAACTGAGCCACCCAGGCACCCCATGATCATTTTAATAGAAGGAGAAAAACCATCTGACAGAATTCAGCATCATTTGTGCTAAAAACTGCGAGGAGTAAAAGTGAATTTCCTTAACATGATAAAAGCATCAATGCAAAATCTGTATCATACTTAATGCTGAAAAGATGGATGCTTTTCTGCTAAGATCAAGAAGATAGATATGTCTACTATCACCACTTCTATTCTACTTTGTAGGGCTCAGGTGTTAGCCTGAGCAATCAGGTAAAGGGAGGAAGGAAGGAATGGTAGTTACACCCACTGGAAAAGAGACAAAACTGTCCTTATCCACTGATATGATTGTTGATGTAGAAAAATCTAATGTAATCTACAAAAGGTGTCTAGAACTAATATATGAGTTTAGTAAGATTGTAGAGTATGTGATCAACACAAATATCAGTTGTGTTTCTACATACTAGTAGTGAATAATCAGAAGTTGAAATAAAAACATCATTTACAATAGCATCAGAAATAAGAAACAAGAATAATATGTCAAATGATATGAAAGACCTGAATACTGAAAAAGTAAAGAAGATCTAAATTAATAGAAAGATTTATGTTATTCAAGTTTTGGCCAATTCAATATTATTAAGATGTCCGTTCTCCAAATTAATCTTTATATGAATAAATCTATAGATTCAATGCAATTTCAATTCAAATGCCAACAATTTGTTTTGGGAGTTTTGGTTTTGTTTTGTTTTTGGTGGAAACTGTAAAAGTGAATTTAAACCAATGTAAAGGACCTAGAACAGCCAAAACAACTTTGAAAAATACAAAACTGGAGAACTAATACTACCTAATTTCAAGAAGTGTGCTAAAGCAATATTATATATATATATACGTATATGTGTGTGTATATATATATATATATGTATTAAGTAGGCAAATAAATCAATGGAACAAAACAGTCCAGAAGTAAACCTATACATAAAGAGGATAATCAATCCCCTCCCATTAATGGGAAATTTTAACACTTGCTCAAAGAAAGTGTAACTGTTGTTGCCTGTTCTAAACGTAAAGGGTAATAAAATGAAGCAGCATGTTAATGGAGAAGCTCCCTAAGCAGAAGTTCTCCCTGTATATTGGGTTCCTGATCTATTGCTGCTTTCAAGTCATCTCCAATTGCTACCTCAGCACAACACTCACACAAGTAAATTTTACTTTGCGCATATTTATATAGGATTAAATACTTCCTTAAGGGATTTAAATGATAAATCACAGGCAATTTACTTACTTGCTTATAATTCATCCTCTCTAATCCTGAGATACCTGTCCTGGGGAATAAATACTGGGGTTATAGAACTTCTGAACAGCTCATCTTATTTGGACCCTCCCATTTAAAGAAGAAAAGACCCATCCTTTTTTGTTTGAACCCAAGGTCCAGCCATCTGACCAGTGGTCCTAAACACAACGGATCTGACCATTTCAGCCAATTCCAAAGCTGTGTCTTTAGAATACTATTTTCATATTTCCTTTCCATTTTTCATTATTACAGCTCTAGAATTAGGTAGAATTCTAGACTAAAACAGAACTGTATTTAAATCTCAGCACTGTCCTTTATTTAGCTGCATGGGTTCCCAAAAACCATTTTCAAATCTTTAAAATGGAAATACATTGATCCACTTAAGTGGCTTCTGTAAAAACTATTTTATGCACCTAAAATGTTTAAAACTGTACCCAGCAAAGAGTAAATATTCAATAAATAGTTGTGACTAGTATCATTATCACTACTATTATTACCTACCTACCCCCAGTTTCTCCCTTCAAAATAATTTCAACTTGATTCTTCTCTACTTCTAGGCAATTCACAGCATTGTTCCTTCAAACACCAAGGGACAAAGTTCTTATTACTTAAAAATTTGTTTTTAATGTTTATTTATTTATTTTGAGAGAGAGAGGGTATGAGCAGAAGAAAGGCAGAGAGAGAATCCCAAGCAGGCCCTGTGCTGTCAGCATGGAGTTGGACGCAGGCCTAGATCTCATGAACTGTGAGATCATGACCTAAGCTGAAATCAAGACTTGGATGCTTAACCGACTGAGCCACCCAGGTGCTCCTTTTTTTTTTTTTTTTTAAATAAATAATGAATTTGTTTTTGATGTTAAAAATCTAAACAATACAAATGTTTGTTGAGAAAAAGTTCAAATTCTTGCTGCCCAACCTAGTGAGATGGACAGTTTACCCTTCACCTCCGGTCATATTATTCATTATTAATACAGGAGTACCCTTTATCCACAGGGTACATGTTCCAAGACTCTCAGTCAATGCCTGAAACCACACATAGTACCAAGCCTTAGATATACTACATTTTTCCTATAGTACATGCCTAGGATAAAGTATAATTTATAAATTAGGCACATTAAGAGATTAACAATAATTAATAATAAAATAAAACAATTATAACACTATACTGGAACAAGTGTTACATGAATATAGTGTCTCTCAAAACATCTTACTGTACTGTAGTCACTCTTCTTATGATAATGTGATATGATAAAATGCCTATGTGATAAAATAAAGTGAGGTAAATGATGAAGGCACTGTGATGTAGCCTTAGGCTACTACTGATCCAATGATCTGTTAGAAGGAGGATCATCGGCTTCCAGACCACAGTGGACCACAGGTAACTGGAATTGCGAACACAATTCTATTTGGGGGGGCGGGGGGGAGGGGGGAGAGGTTGCTGGAAAGACTACTGTAGTTCTATATGTTCCTTCCTAATATTGTTGTACCATTTAAATACACATGTATGTGTATATATAAATATTCAGGTTTAATTCAAACAGTGCAATCAAATCCATCCATCCTTATCCATATTCACTGCTAATATTTCACCACATACAAATATTTACTTTTGCTTTTTAACATAAGCATTTATCTTAGCCTCTAAGGTAGAATTTATTAAGACTATAGTTACCAAAGTTGAAATTTTATAAGAAAAGAGGAGTCACATCATCTTTCACATATATTTTTTGTTTTGCATATATTTTATGGGAAATAAGATTCTTGTCAGTACTGAAAGTTGATATTTCAAAACCTTTTAGGTTCAACAAATCTGCTCACTTCTAGAAACTCATTGCCCTTTAAGACTCAGAAATACTCAGGTATAATGGCCCATGGAAACAGTAATAGATACAACTTTCATTAAAAACAAAATTACCAAGTAAGAATTCCTTGGTTGTTTTTTTTTTTTAGAATAAACTCAAAATCTAGTGTTTATATAGAGGAAATAAGGTGAGTTCTATTTCAATTCCTCTTCCTTTCCAGATTATAAACAGTGTTTATAAACACTGGAATTTTACTAATTTCCTGGATAACAAATGGAAGGAATGCTCTCATTTGGGGCTTTTCCACTTATAATTCCATCATTATGAGCTCAAAAAACAAAGACCCAGAGGAATCTTGATTTCAACGGACTCCTTCAAAAGGCTTACACATAATGTGACTGATATTACATGAAATTTAAACTTGAGAAATTACACCATGTGTGAAATAGTCATTTGCATTCTTCTCCTTTCAAGTGATTCATAACAGCCTAAAGAAGAAGATAAACTTGAGAATTAACAGTTTTTTACTTAAAGAAAACAGAATTCAAGGGCCTGTTATCTCCTAACACAACCTCATCTAAAGAACAAAAAGAAATGCAAGGTGCCAGACATATTATTTTTAAGAGAAAAGTTTAACAAAACAAAAGAAAAAGGCAGAAATCACCTACCCAAGGAAAAATGACTTATTTATTACAGGTCTGAACAGGGAAAAACTGTCCAAGGTGAAACCTTTCATAAAATAAAATTACATAATGTACATTAAGCTGACTATACTAAAAATCTAGCTTCAAAATAAAGTACACACAAAAAAGCCTCAATAAAATATTAGCAAATGGAATCCTGCAATGTATTTAAAAGAATAATAAATGCAAACAAGTATAGTTAATCTAGACAACTGAAGGCTGATTCAATATTTAAAAACAAATCAATATTATCTACCGTGTAAGAAAAATTACAACATAACATCAACAGAACAGAAAAAGCATTTACCAAAATTTTAACACCCATCAGGATAAAAATTCTCAGCAACCTAGTAATAGAAGGGTACTTCTTTAACCTGATAATGGGTATGTGTAATTAGCCTGTACCTATCATGGTAAATGGTGACAGGTGGAATGCTTTCCACTTATGAACAGGAACAACACAATGATATCTACATTCACTGTTCTGGCAAGAAAAGGTATATAGACTAGAGGGGTGCCTAGTTGATTAAGCATCCGACTTTGGCTCAGGTCATGATCTCATAGTTAATGGGTTTGAGCCCTGAATTAGGCTCTGTGCTGAAAGCTCAGAGGTTGGAGTCGGCTCTGGATTCTGTGTCTCTTTCACACTCTCTCTGCCCCTCTTCTGCTTGCATTCTCTCAACAATAAATAACCGTTAAAAAAAAAAATCTTAGAAACTAAGAATCTTAGAAATAGACTAGAAAAGAAGGAGTAAAACTGTCCCACTTTGCAGATGCAAAATGTCTATGTAGAAAATCTTGGGGAATCTACAAAAAGAAAACACTTATAGAATGAATAGGATTAAAATTGCAGGTTACAAGGTCAATACACAAAATCACTTAAATTTCTACATGCTAGCAACACACAATATGAAATAAAAACATTTTCGTTCTACTTATAATAGCTCCTATAAAATGTAAATACTTAGGTATAAATCTAACAAATCACAGCAAGGATGAAAAAATACAAGAGTACTTAAATACATGCGAGAAACACACAGTTTCAGAAGATTCAACATATTAAAGGTGTTAATTTTCACTAAAATGATGTATAGATTTAATGTAATATCAAAATCAAAGCAAGGCTCTTTTTTTTTTTTTTTTTAAGATAGAAGTAAGTTCATTCTTAAACATTATATGGTAGGACAAAAGTACCAAAATAGCTAAAAGAGTTTTTACAAAAGAAAATTAAGTTGGAGGAATCCAACTAAATTTTATTACTTACTATAATGCTACAGTAAAAAAGACAGTATCATACCAGCTAAGAAATATAAGTAAAAATACTAGTGAGGGCAATGGAACAGAAGAGACAGTCCAAAAATAGACTCATACAAATATGGACAAACATGCAAAAGCAATTCAACTAAGAGTAGTCTTTTTTCAACAAGTGATGTTGGAACAAGAGGTCATCTATATGCATGCAAAAAGAAAAATTAGCCTCAACAAACCATGAGAGACTCTTGAATGCTGACAAAAACTGAGGACTGGTGGATGTGGGGGGGAGGAGGGGGGGGCATGGAGAAGGGCACTTGTGGGGATGAGCACTGGGTGTTATGTGGAAACTAATTTGACAATAAACTATTTGTAAAAAATAAAATAAAATTTAAAAAAAAATAAATAAAAAAAAAAAAAAAAAGAAAAATTAGCCTCAAACTAAACCCCTTATCTTACACAAAGATTAACTCCAAATGGCTCATAGATCTAAATATAAAACACAAAACCATGAAACTTACAGAAGAAAATATAAGAGAAAAATCTTTATGACTCGGGGTTAAATGAAGAGTTCCAAAAGCAAAATCCATTAAAAGAATTAATAAATCAGACTACATCAAAATTTAAAACTTGCATCTAAGAAAATTCAGTTTAAAAACAAAAACAAAAAAAGGGCGCCTGGGTGGCTCAGTTGGTTAAGGATCCAACTTCGGCTCAGGTCATGATCTCACGGTTCATAGGTTCAAGCCCCGCATCGGGCTCTGTGCTGACAGCTCAGATCCTGGAGCCTGCTTCAGATTCTGTGTCTCCCTCTCTCTCTGACCCTCCCCTGCTCAGGCTGTCTCTGTCTCTGTCTCTGTCTCTGTCTCTCTCTCTCTCTCCCTCTCCCTCTCAGAAATAAATAAAATATTAAAAAAAATTTTTTAAATAAAACAAAAAGCCAAGTCACAAGAACATATAAAGAACTCTGAAAATGCAACAGTAAAAAACAATCCTAATAGACCATGGGCATAGACTTTAGTAGATACTTCTTCAAAAAATGGCCAGAACACATGAGGAGATATGCAACATCATTCATCATTAGGGAAATGCAAATAAAATCCACAAGGTAATACTTCATACCTTTTATGATGGGTATAATAAAAAAGACTGATTAAACTGTTGATCTGGATATGGAGAAATTGGAACCCTCATACATTTGGTGGTGGGAATGTAAAATGATGAAGTATCTTTTGAAAAACAGTCTGGCAGTTGAGTACAAGATTAAATACAGAGCTACCATATGACCAGTAATTCCACCACTAGGTATATACTAAAAAGAAATGGAAACATGTCCACACAAAAACCTGTATATCAATGTTCATAACACACTGTTCATTACAGCCCCAAACTGGAAAGAATCCAAATGCCCTTCAACAGGTGAATGGATAAACAAAATACGATATATCCATATAATGGAATACTAAGTAATAAAAAGGAACAAAGCTGCTGATAACAGCAACAACATGGATGAGTCTCAAATATATTATGCTAATTGAAAGAAACAAGGACCCAAAGGTTATAAACTGTATGATTCCATTTATAAGGCATTCTTGAAAAGATAAAGCCACAATAATGGAAAACATAACAGCTGTTGTCAAGGGTTATGAGTGGTAGGAGTGTGACAATAAAGGGACAGCGTGAGGAAGTTTGTTGAAGTGATAAAACTGTCCTGTATCCTGACGGTAGTGGTGGTTACTCAGATCTAAACATATGTTAAAATACATAAAGCTTGAGGCACCTGGGTGGCTCAGTCAGTTAAGCGTCCAACTTCAGCTCAGGTCACGATCTCATGGTTTGTGGGTTCGAGCCCCACCATCGGGCTCAGTGCTCACAGCTCAGAGCCTGGAGCCTGTTTCAGATTCTGTCTCCCTCTCTCTCTGCCCCTCCCCCACTGGTGCTGTGTTTCTCTCTTGTTTCAATAATAATAAACACTGGGGCGCCTCGGTGGCTCAGTTGGTTGAACATCTGACTTTGGCTCAGGTCATGATCTCAGGGTTCGTGGGTTCAGGCCCCGCGTTGGGCTCTGTGCTGACAGCTAGCTCAGAGCCTGGAGCCTGCTTCACATTCTGTGTCTCCCTCTCTCTCTAACCCTCCCCTGCTCGCGCGCTCTCTCTCTCTCAGAAATAAATAAAGCATTAAAAAAATTTTAATTAAAAAAATAATAAAAATAAACATTAAAAAAATTTTAAATATATAAAGCTCTACACTAAACAAAAAGGTCAATTTAACTGTATAATAACTTAAACAATAAAATTTTTTCAAAGAATAACAGACAAAATTCTACTAATCCCAGAAGCTTCCTATGAGAAGTAAAAAAATAAACCTGGCCAAAAATTGGAGTGTTTAGGGCCAAATAAATAGGATTTTTCCCCCTAGAGGTCTCTGATTACTTAGAATTTTAAAAAGGCAGTTGTTGGGAATGTCGTAAATTATATTATAGTTTCCCTAAATGCAGACCCTGAATAAGAATTTCAGTGCAAGTAGTTTATTTGAGAGATTATCTTGAGAAACTGTGGTAGAGGAGTAGGGCAGAGAAGGCAGCCACGGTGTACATTAATGAGCAGGCTACAGCTGTGAGCAAGTGGAGCTCAGCCATGCCTAGGAATTCTGAGAGACAGTCAAGTGCAGGGCATGCATTAGAGTTAGCTCACTCAAAGAGCAAGGGAGCTAGGGGCTTTTCTCTAAGCTTCTTTAAGTTATCAGTTGAAAGTTACTCCTGAAGTAGCAGGCATGAATATCCCAGAACTTCTGGCCTGTCCATGTTCAGGGGCAGAGCAGGCTCCAAGGGACAAAGAAACCCCTCAAGCTAAAAATCATAGGTGCTGGCAATCAGATTTTGAGACAATGTACAAAGAAATGCAAGGTGCTGGGGAAAAATGGACAGGGTGCTGACAGCATTTGCTCCAGATGGGTAAACTTGTCTAGTTGGATATTAATATAATTATCTCTGAAATAAAACCCAAGAAACTATCTCTGGAGAATCAGAATAGAAAAGACATTTCATTTTTTATCCTTTTTTGAATTTTTCACCATGAACATAAATACTACCTTTTCCAGGCTACTGCAATCATATAAGAGAAAGATGATGGCAGCTAAGATGATGCTCATTATACTGGGGATAGTGAAAAATTAACGAATTATTTTAAAGGTGCAATTAATATGATAAATGTTTTATGTGAGGGAAAGATGAGAACTTAAAATGAGATTTAGGTTTGGGGTCTGAACAACTACAGATATTGTAAAGTGGAGTCAACAATAGTCCCTTCATCATAGGTCTGTTATGACTATGAAAGTAGGTTAGCACAGTGACTACCATGTTAAGTACCTGATAAAAATTATATTTTAAAAAAAGGTAGGCTTTTACATATACTGAGTTATATTTACAGATTACCTATATTCCTCATGAAACTGAAATACAATTATTAAGATTATTTTAATTTTAAATCATTTTAATGTTTATATTATTAAAATTATCAAAAATACTTACTAAGTTGAAATTAAGAGACAACACTGTCTTTAACAAATGACTTGCAAGGAAAATTGAGGAAGAAGAAACCAACAATTAAAAGCAACATGTGGACCTTGTCTGGATGCTAATTCAAGCAAAGCAACTACAAAAAGACAGTGAGAGAGCAATACATATATGTAAACAAATGAAGAAATATGAAGATTGTTGGATATTTGGTGGTATAAAAGATTTATTGTTAATTTCTTAGGTATAATAATGACATTAAAGTTGTGTTAATAAACAAAAAAGAGGTCTTGTCTTTTAGAAATACATACTGAAATATTTATGAAGTTGAACCACCTGCATTTATTTTGTAGGTCAAAACTGGGTGGAAATATACAATTTCATATGGCCCAATTAATGTAATTATATTTGGTTTGTTTTCATTTTAATTTTTCTCAAAATAATCTAGCTGAAAAAGTGTGAGACTGGTGAATGGATAAAGCTTACAGAGGACAAAACAATGGGCCAGTAGTAATGGTGGTTGTAGCTGAATGATGAGTGTACAGGAGTTCACTATTCTCTATTTTGATGTTTTAATTTTTCTGTGTTTTGAAAGAAAAACAAATGAGGACAAAAACCCCACCTTATAACTATGCCTTGCCCAATGCTTAGTAGCATTCTTATGACACACAGTAAATATAAAAAGCATAGATGTTGAAATGCTGTCTAGATTGCTATTCTTCTCAGAAAGTTCCACATGTAAAAAATGATGGGCTAACAAAAACACAGCTATCTATGTAATTGACAAGCTAGAGAGGGACTAAAAACAATATAAACAAACTAGACTAGCCAAGGAAGAGTAACAGAAACACAAAAATTAGAAAGAAACTGTTCTTCAAACTTTGTCAAACTCTCATGTGACTATTTTTGTAACTCTTCCTTCTGCATCTTACTAGCCCTTAAAAGTTATGATAACTATACATTCCTTACATTACAATCCCTTTCATCTACTTTAATCAGTATTTTATATGATTTCATTTAGGCTAATTAAAAAACACTTGCTGTGAATTCCATTACCTAGGTCTATTAGATAAGTATAAAATAGATAAAGGGCACAAAAAATTTTATGTCTAAAAGCTCTCTAGAGTCTTTTTTTTTATCCAACACACACTAAAAGAGATTTCCTGCTTATATATATTTATACATGTGTGTGTATATATTTTCTCATACACATATATATTTAAGTTTTTATTTATTTAGGTAATATCTACACCCAATATGGGGCTTGAACTCACAACCCCAAGATCAAGAGTCACATGTTCTTCCGACTGAGTCAGCCAGGCACTTCTATACATGTTTTAAATATAATTCGCTAAATATAGCCAGTGTTAGTAAGAATCGACTCATTCCATCTTAGATGCTTCTCGAAAAGTTTATTGACATTATAAGTTTAAAGTTACAAAACTTCAATATTTCTTTAATATTATGAAACACATTTTAATAATTATAGCTGTCAAACAATGAAATTAACTATCTCCTAGAGGACAAGAACCCCTTAGTAGACATATTAAACCAGAAGCTAGATGGCAATTTATCAGACATACTGAAAAATAGATTCTTGAAGAAAGCTGAACTTGATAATCTCATGGCCTTTAGCAACAGACAGAAAGGAACTGAATCCTGAGTCCGGCCTTAACTTAGGTTATGGGTTTGGTGAACTTCCCTGAACATCAGTTTTTCTTGAACATAAAATACCTCATATTTTGCTGATAAGATTAAGAGGTATAATGCATGTGGATTATTTAGCATAGTACCTGGGACATAGAAAATAATTCATAAACCTTATCATAGAACCTCTGGCCTGTCACAAACTGGTACTCAAGTATACTAACCATCAATATAATTTTCATTATTACTGCTATTGCTATTATTATAAAAGGGCACAGTAGGTCACTGATGACTGGAACAGAGTAAACCTTTTACCTGAGACCTAAAGCGTAGGATAAAAGAGGGAAGAAAAAGCCATTGTTAGGGGATAAGATTCAGGTCCTATATATCAGTAATTTCTATAAGCATTAGGAGCAGTGATGGTGACTCTAAAGCAGATGGTAATTAATTCAATTAGTTTACTGAACAACAACTTTGTGCAAGCACGGAAAATATAACAAGAAAGATAAAAATCCACATGGGAGTTTACTTTCTAGTGTTTCTGGTGATTCTGATGCTGCATTGCTACTTAAACATTAAGTAATTCAGGAAAACACCTAAACCAAAATATGTAAATGGTAAATGTTTCCTTTGTGGACTGGGTCAAGAGGGCTGGAAATAGCTACATCTCTTAAAGGCGCATACTATAAAGTTTGCAAAGGAATGACACTTCAAGTTATAATGGTATCTGACATAGAAGCCACCAAATGTTAGGTATATAAACCTCATAAAACACCTGTAATGAAATTCTTTGGCAGCCAAGGATCAAATAAAAGTATGTTCCCAAGTATCAAGTCAATTCATGGCTGAGATTTCCATGACAAAAGCAAACCAAATTTTACTGTAAATGGTGACTGACTGGAACACAGCACAAAACCTATCATTCTTCAAAACACAGGATACAGTATAACTTGTGATTTGGAAATAAACCAAAACATACATCTAAAGAGGCTAATGAAATATGATTCAAGCAATTTAAAATTTGTTAGTTTTAGTTCTCATGAGCTTTATAAAAATATGTTTGGTATGAAATGTTAACACTGTTTTTGATAAGACCTGTCTAAACAAGATGAGTACTATTTACCAAAACAGAAAAACAATGTTTTAGCCTGATATGAGTGGTTGGCTAGCTTTGAATTCTATCATCAGTCACCAACAATATTTACTGCTTGTTTACTTAATGCAGCCTGTCTGAGAAAGGCACTTGCAGAATATTCACTTGCTGCTAAACATTATTGTTAGAAGCAGCAACCAGAGATGGTTATCTATTTAAGCTGTTTATCTTTGTCCCCTAAAAAAAATTATAGCAAATAGAACAAAATGTTCTACTGCAAAAGCTCAGTCTAAATGTATCTGGATAATAGCAAATAGTGTTTCTTTGGAACTTCAGAGGTAACCATTTCTGAAACAGCAGCCTGGGGGGAAAATTTTCTTTTCAATTATTACATTATCAAAAAATAAAACCTGTAAAGAGAAAATTATTCTCTTGAAAAAGCAACATCTAAATCAATATTCACAGAGAGAAAGACTGGCTGTAACACCACAAGAGTACACCTCGTCCCAACCATCATAACAAATAAGAATGAAGATGTAATAGCAAGGGCCCAACCATCATGACAAATAAGAACGAAGATGTAATAGCAAGGGCATACCTACATCACAAACAAAAAAGATAAAGAATAAATGGATAAGTGCTCTCCAATCAGATTAGCTCATGGAAAAATATTTGGCATATAAAATAAATAGCATTATCATGTTTACATGGCACCCTGGCATTTTTAAAGCCTTAGGGCTTTAAATCAAAGATCAGCCCCTCAGTAAAGTTTTTGCTCACATCCTGAAGCCCAAGTTGCATCTTTTTTTAGGTCTTCTTAAATTGTTGTTTAATATCTGTATTTAAGCACTTATCGCAGACTATGGTGTGTTATAACTGATTATAAAACAGGCTGTATGTACCATTGTATTATAAATAACCTAGGACTGCGTTTTATTCAATTTCTTTGAATCTAGCTATATATCTTTCTCCAAACAGGTGCTAAGAAAAACTTTGTTGAACTCTATCATCTACTACAATGCTCACAACTATCCCATTAGATAGAGAAAGCAGATATTATCCTTGTTTCATAAAGGAAGAAACAAATACAGAAAGGTTAAATAATGTTCCCAGATTAATCCAGATAGGCTCAGGACCTCAAGCTTCTAGGTTAACAATGTCTCTTTGTATGACAGTGTTGAGAAGACTTGGGTAGCAGAAATTCATGGAGAAATAACTCACAGAATTAAGAATGAAACTAAGTAATCACAAGTGAGCAATGCTCTATAAAGAAACCACTTATATTGGTATTATATATTGCAAAGGACCAACAGAAGAATAACATTTGATTTATACTCCTAAGTTTCCCTTGCCTTTTCTTATCCACTGAGAATCAGGAGGCATTAGGCCAGGTATATTTATTCTGAAACCTACTAACCTGGAAATGGGACTTCAAATCAGGATGGCATAATGATAAACTTTGATCACTAACTGCACACTAAAAATATGGCCAGTATACATAAAATGTATGAAAATGTAGCACAAAAGACATAGCCAAGTTCAAAAACAAGATAAAAATCTCTAGCAGCCAGGGGCACTTGGGTGGCTCAGTAGGTTGAGCATCTGACTCTTGATTTTGAGTCAGGTCATGACCTCATGGTTCATGAGTTTGAGCCCTGCATCAGGGTCCATGCTGACACAGCAGACTCCTTGGGATTTTCTCTCCCTCTCTCTCTGCCCCTCCTGTGTGTTCTCTTTCTCTCTCTCTCTCTCAAAATAAATACATAAACTTAAAAAAATGTCTAGCAGCCTGGGGCACCTGGGTGGCTCAGTCAGTTAAGCTTCTGACTTTCGCTCGTCATGATCTCACTGTCTGTGAGTTCAAGCCCTGCCTTGGTCTCTTTACTAACAGCTCAGAGCCTGGAGCCTGCTTTGGATTCTGTGTCTCCCTCCCTCTCTGCCTCTCTCCCGATTTCTCTTTCTCTCTCTCTCTCTCAAAAGCAAATAAACATTAAAAAAGAATTTTAAAACATTTCTAGCAGCTAATAATAAAACAGAAATGGTTAATAAAAAAGTAAAGTTGGCTAAAAGCTCAGGCCTATTGATTATAGACCTTAAAAAGGAGTGGCAAAGTTCAGTACCATACCAGCCCCCAACCAAAAGACAAGCTAGTTCAAAAAAGAAGGCTAGAAAACACACACACACACACACACACACACACACACACACACACCAACCTCCACTGGGGGCTTTTATTTTACTTTATTTTTCTAAATTTTTTCATGTTTATTTATTTTAGAGAGAGAGACAGAGTAAGTGGGGGAGGGGCAGAGGGAGACACAGAATCCAAAGCAGGCACCAGGCTCTGAGCTGTCACCACAGAGCCCAATGTGGGGCTTGAACCCATGAAGTGCAAAATCATGACCTGAGCCAAAGTTGGACGCTTAGCCAACTAGGCCACCCAGGTGCCCCAACCTAGGGCTTTTAGGAAAATGTCTAAGGGAGAGGGTGCTGGCATAATCTACTGACATGTTACCAGAAACTAAAGGAAAATATGAAATGTTTCTATCATATCTCCAATATAACTTATGACAAAAATCACTGAAATTCTGTAATAAGACTTAGTTCTGATTAGGGACAAGAAAGATTTAACTGAAAATTAACTGAATACCTAGAAACAGGTATGAGCACACTGGAAAGAAGGGGAGAGAAAAACAACAGCAGAAAAATAACTCCCACTCAAAATGAGCCAGCACACCAATATTTAGAATCATATGGAGAAATCTAATCCTAAAAATTACAGTCAGAAAAACCAATAATCAGAACATGAATTTATTCAATATGAAAATAATTTTAAGGAAATAAGTATTTAAAACCTTAAAAGTAAATTCATACATAATTTTCAGAGATACATGAGGGCAAAACTTCAATTGAAAATGAACAGAAATAATGAAAACAAAATTAGAAAATATGGGTGCCTGGATGGCTCAGTCTTAATTAAGTGACCAACTTTGGCTTAGGTCATGAAGTTGCTTCTGATCATCAATCTCTCTCTCACTTTCTCTCCCTCTCTCAAAAATAAAAATAAACATTAAAAAAAAGAAAATGTGAAAATAAAAAATATAGTCATTGATATAAAAAATCAATAGATGAGACAGACTTTTCTCTAGACAGACTGAAGGCAGAATTCTTGAATTACACGATAGTCCTGACATATTCACTGAGAACTCAGCAGAGTCAGAAAAAAATTTTTAATTGAAACTACAGCTAAATTTTTTTGTTTATTTAGTTATTCTGAGAGAGAGACCAAGCAGGGTAGAAGCAAAGAGAGAGAGAGAGAGAGGAGACAGAGAGAGAATCCCAAGCAGGGTCCATATAGTCAGCATAGAGCCTGATGCAAGGCTCAAACCCACAAACCATGAGATCAAAACCTGAGCTGAGATCAAGAGTTGGATGCTTAACCAACTGAGCCACCCAGGCACCCCCTGAAACTAGAGCTAAAAGACATATAAGGTGGATTGAGAGACTCCAAAGGGAATGAAAGAACTGCTGAAAAACAATAACTGCTGAAAAATTGAGAACATGAGAAAAATAAGATTAATATCTGGAGTCAGCATCCAGAAAAGACTCTTTGAGATTATTTTTCAATCTATGATTTTCCTATAGATTTCTCTCCCTCTCAACATCCTACAAGTCTCTCAAATTACATATTCTTATGAAAACTAAGGCTAAATGGTTTAGTTGAATCGGATGACATCTGGTGGGGTTTTGATGACAGTTCCAGTAATCCAGCTATAAGCACTACAGTTGCCAGATGGAAGTAGAATATAGAAATTCTATTATCAGGGCTCCAGAGTGAGTTGATTTGACAAGTGGGGGAAATGCAATCAGATGGTGACTTTGCTCTTCTGCTCTATCTTCCTCTTCCATCTAGTTCAAGTAAACTCAAGTAAGAAGTCAAATTTGCAATAAGCACTTACTGAGTACAAGGTCCTGTATTACATACTATAAAGGGCAGGCACACAAGCTGTCTTCCCTTCAAGACTTTGCCATTTAGATAATATAAAAAGTGAAAAGTAAATGATGAGCCAAGATGCAGTAACAGGGAACTAGACTTAATCTCCTGCCAAAACCAATTAAAAAAAAAAAACTGGGCAAAATACACAAGTAACAGTTTCCAAAACACTGGACATCAGTTAATAAAGTGCAGTGATCTGTGAGAGATGAGGGAACTCCTATGATTGCCACAGCTTCCTACACTGAGCTTCCAGGCTGCAGTGTCTAAACTGAGAAGACACAGCAGATACCCAGAAAGACCAAGGAGCTACAGTTTTCTGAGTAGAATACTACAGAAGAGAGAAATGTTTGGAGATAAAACTCAGAGATTTTCAGAGAACTCCCCCTCAAATATCCAAGAGTATAAATCGTAAGCAGAAGAAAATAAATAATAAAGATCAGATGGATTTTTTAAAAAAAAGAAATAGAAAGACAATGGAGGAAAATCCATGAAACTGAAAGTTGGTTCTCTGAAAAGTTCAAAAAAATTTTAAAACTCTAGCCAAACTGATCAAAGAAAAAAAGAGAAGACACAAATTATAATAGGAATTTAAAAAATCACCACAGATCCAACAAACATTAAATTATAATAAAGGAATATTTCAATTAACTTCATGCTCATAAACTCAACAACTCACAATGAACAGGTAAAAGTTTTAAGACACAAAAGAAACTGGTATCTTTGAACAGTCCTATGTTTCTGAATATCTAGTTTAAAATCTTCCAACAATAAAAGTCCTAGGCCTTATCAGTTCACTGGTAATCCAGTTAAACATTTCAGTAAGATATAATATTAATTCTCCATAAAACCTTCTTGAAAGTAGAAAAGGAAGAAAGATTTCCAAATCTATTTTCTGAGCCAAGTGTTAGTAATACTGAGACCAAAACCAGACAAAGGCATATGAAGAAAACTATGGACAAATAATGCTCGTGAACACAAATGAAAAATCTCCCCCAAATATCAGCAAATTGTATCCAGTGATATGTAAAAAGAATACATCTAAGTGAAGTTGATCCTCGAAATTCAAGGCTAATTCAGTATTTGCTAATAGATAAGTGCAATTCACCATATCAAGAAACTAAAGAAAATCTCCAAATGATCAATTTAATAGAGGAGAAAGCACTTGACCAAATTATGACATCCACTTACGATAAATAATTTAAAACTCAGCAAACTAGGAATAGAAGAAAATCTCCCATCCCAAAAAACCTTATCAGCCCCAAACTTAGAGCTAGTATCATACATAATGGTGAAATACTGGTTTTTGCCCTAAAATATGGAATAGTTAAGGATACTTGTCATCACCACTACTACTTAACATTATAGTGAATGTACAATAAGTGTAACAAGAAAAGGAAAAGAGGCACACAGATTAGAAGGGAAAAAACTAAATTGTCTTCTCTGTGTGTGACATAACTACCTATGGAAAAAAAATCTGAAATTATCTACAAAAGCTACTAGAGCTAGTAAGTGAGTTTAGCAAGGAATAAAATACAAGAGCAATATTTTTAAGTACCATTTACAAGTGCATCAGTAAACATGATTTAGAAATAAATTCAACAAAATATATATAGAATCTATATGTAAAAAAGTACAAAACAATAATGAAAGAAAAAAATCTCTCAATAGAAACTCTAATTCAAAGGGATATATGTGCTCCTATGTTTACTGCAGCATTATCTACCATAGCCAAATATCGAAGCAGCCCAAGTGTTTTCCAATAGATGGATAGGATAAAGAAGAAGTGGTGTGTATATAGACACACACATACATACAGAACAGAATATTATTCAGCCAGAAAAAAAAAAAAAAAGAAATCATGTCATTTGCAACAATATGGATGGATCTAGAGAGTATAATGCTAAACCAGTCAAAGAAAGAAATAAGCTAGTCAGAGAAAGAAAAATACCACATGATTTCACTCGGCTTCTAAAATTTAATAAAAAAAAAACAAATTAACAAAGGGGAAAAAAAGAGACAAACAAAAAAAACAAACTCTTATAGAAAACGGATGGTTACCAAAGGGGAGGTGGGGAGGGATGAGTAAAATAGTTGAAGGGGATTAAAAGTATACTTATCTTTTTTTAATCTTTATTTATTTTTGAGAGAGTGAGAGCACACATGCATGACGGGGAGGGGAAGAAAGAGAGGGGAACAGAGGATCTGAAGTGAGTGCTGACCTGAGCCAAAGTCAGACGCTTAACCAACTGAGCCACCCAGGTGCCCCTAAAAGTGTACTTATCCTGAGAAGCATAGAGTAATACACTGGAGTTGCTGAATCACTATATTGTACAGCTGAAAGTAATATAACACTGTATATTAACTACATTGGAATTAAAATAAAATTAAAAAAATAAAGAGCTACCATGTTAATAATGGATTGGGAAATTTAATTAGTATGTCACTTCTCTCCATACTGATATATAGATTGAACATAAGCCCATCCAATTGCAGTAGGATTACTGCTTATACAAATCTACAACCTGACTCTAAAGTTTATATGGAAATGCAAAGGAAACAGAATAGCAAAAATAATTTTGAGAAGAAGAAAAAGTCTGAAAACCTCATAGTACTAGGTTTCATGACCTAATATAAAGGAAGCTACAGTAATTAAGAAAGGATGATAAATATCAATGGAATAGAATGGACAGTGTCCAAAAACAGATGCATACATATATGAAAACTTAATTTTTATAAAGGCAATTCTACATAAAAAAGAATATTTTCTCCCAAATGGCACTGGAACAACTGGACGTCCCTGTCCACAAAAATAATCTTTAAACCATAACTTGTACAAAATATAAAAATTAACTTAAAATGAGTTGTAGAACTAAATGGAAAGGATACTATAAAACTACTAGAAGTAGGGCGCCTGGGTGGCTGGATTGGATTAGCATCAGACTGTTGATTTCAGCTCAAGTCATGATCCCAGAATCATTGGATTAAGCCCTGAATCGGGCTTTGCACTGAGCATAGAGACTGCTTAAGATCTCTCTCCCTCCCTCTGCCCCTCTTCCCTGCTTGTGCTTGCTTTCTCTCTCTCTCTCAAATAAAAAACAAAAAACTACTAGAAGAAAACATAAAAGAAAATCTTTGTTGATCTCAGGTTAGGCAAAGGTTAGATATGCCAAAAAAAGAGAAAATTTATAAATTAGATTTCACCAAAGCAAAAAATTTCTGTACTTCAAAAGACACTGTCCTAAAAACAAAAACATAAACAACAGACTGGGAAAAACATTCACAAAACATATACATGTATAGAGAGTATATGAAAAACTTCTCTTATAATTCAATAATAATGAAACAACTCAATTTTTTAAAGGGGTAAACATCTGAATAGACATTTTACCAAAAAACATATTTCAGATGACAAATAACCACAATAAATACCAATACACCTTTATAGAATGGCTAAAATTAAAAAGATTGCATCTACCAAGTGTTTTCTAGGATGAAGAAGAACTAGAAGTCTTAGGTAATGCTTCTAAGAATGTAAATTGGTAAAATATGTTTGGAAAGCAGTTTAGCAGTTTTCCTAAAACTTAAACATACACCTAATATATGACCTAGTCATTTAACTTTTAGGAATTTACCCAAGAGAATGCAATCAGGTGTAAACATAAAGACTTTACATGAATTCTTTCACAGCTTTACTCATAATAGTTAACAACTAGAAACAAACAAATGTCCATTAACAGGTGAATGGATAAAATTGTGTTACATACATACATGAAATACTATTACTCAGCAATAAAAAGACACAATTTATCTATATATGCTACAAATAATATGAATCTCAATGATGCTGACTAAAAGGAGGTAGATCAAAAATGCTGCATGATTCTATTTATATTAAATATTCTAGAAAGTCTAAGTATGTAAAACAGGGAAAGAGAAAGGAAACTTGGTAAATGATACATATACATTCATTTCCTTGATTGTGTTAAAGATTTTATGGGAGTATACATATGTCACTCAAACTATATATATATATATGTTATTATACTTCATTGAAAAAACAGATATAAATAAATAATTCCAGAACTCTGAGAACTTGAAATATTTGATTCTCTTAAGCAGTGAAATGAAAGGGGCACCTGGATTGTTCAGTAGGTTAAGGGTCTGACTTCAGCCTAGGTCCTAATCTCCTAGTTTGTGAGCTTGAACCCTGTGTCAGGCTCTGTGCTGAAGGCTGAGAGCCTGCAGCCTCCTTCAGATTCTGTGTCTACATCTCTCTCTACCCCTCCCCCACTCACGATCTCTCTCTCTCAAAAATAAACATTAAAAAATATTTTTAATAAAATAAACAACGAAATTAAATAGCCCCATGATTTCATACATGTTAAGTACCTAACAAATTTTTGTATTTTTTTTATGTTTATTTATTCTGACAGAGAGAGAAAGCATGAATAGGGGAGGGGCATAGAGAGAGGGCAAGAGAGAATCCTAAGCAGGCTCCACACTGTCAGCACAGAGCCCAATGCAGGGCTCAATCTCAAACCAGGAGATCATGACCTAAGCCAAAATCAAGAGTCAGACACTTAACTGACTGAGCCACCCAGGCACACCAACCTACCAATTTTTAATAGCTTGCCCCCAATTAAATTTTAACCCAAACTCCATCAAAATCATTATAATAGCTTCTTTTGAAAAATAATGAACTAGCTGATCTATTTCCTGTTCATCTGAAAATTTTACCCATAAATCTTTTAATAAATTAAACTGCAGTGGGGCATCTGGGTGGCTCAGTCAGTTAAGCATCCAACTTCAGCTAAGGTCATGATCTCATGGATCGTGAATTCAAGCCCTGCATCGGGCTCTGTGCTGACAGCTAGCTCAGAGCCTGGAGCCTGGTTCAGATTCTGTATCTTCCTCTTTCTCTGACCCTCCCCGACTCATGCTGTCTCTCTCTTTCTCCCTCAGAAATAAATAAAATATTTTAAAAAAATTAAACTACAGAAAATCTACAGGAAAAAACATCTACTTTACAAGATTAAGGCCCTTAAAACTATAATTTACTCATCTATTAATCATCAGAGCCTAGGACACTACCTGGAACAGAGTAAATTAAATGATTACTCAATTAATGAATTAATATGCTCAAATTACTTTCTGCCCCTTCTTTTTCTCAATAACTCAACTGGCAAAGTCTAATGTTAAGACTCATTATAGGGCTGCCTGGGTGGCTCAGTCGGTTAAGTATCTGACTTCGGCTCAGATTATGATATCGGGGTTCATGGGTTTGAGTCCCTCATTGGCCTCTATTCTGACAGCTCAGAACTTGGAGCCTGCTTTGGATTCTGTGTCTCCCTCTCTCATTGCTCCTCTCCCGCTCATGCTCTGTCTCTCTCTCTCTCGAAATAAACATTTTTAAAAGGTTCATTATAAAATGTAATTATTCCACTGCAAAAATATCAAATATCTGACCTTTTCCTCTTCCCAGCCTCCATATTCTCATCTTCTCACAATCTATTACTTTCCCTAAAACTATAAAAACCACTTAATCGTATCTGCTAGTCTCCAACCACTCTTTATGTCACAGACCTTACTACTTATCCTAGATCCCTAGAACCTAGATTTATTTCTGAATAAAAGAAACCAAATAATGTTAACCAATACTCAGACTTTCTTATTCCTTATTCCACCTTTATTCCTAAACAACCCATGTGCTGATAAAACTTCCAAATATATAGGACTTCCCTGATTCTGTATCTTTCAAAGTGTTCCTTCTTTGAGTGCCTGTCTCATCTTCCAATTGTTCATCAAGGTACTACAAATCTTTTGAGCCTTAGCTCAATCTCACTTTCTACATACACATAGCTCTGATTTACTTTAATTAAATTAATTCTATTGTTTCTATGGATGCCCAGAGTACTTTATATGTCTTAGAAATAAGTACTACGTATACAGAGGGCAGTCAGATACCCAAAAAACCTGGAAGACAAATAAGATTTTTTCTAAGTTAAATTTAAAAGAATCAATACATTTTAATAGAATAAAGTCACCTTTTAAAGAGATCCAGGTCCACAGGCCAGATCAAGATCCAACTAATGGCATTTTGAGTTATTTAAAGATAAAATCTCAAAAGAATTGTATAAACTAGAAAAGAGGTAGGGAGAAATGCGAAATACATGAACACTCAAATAAAAACTTAGTGAGTATACCAATGCTCATAGCAGTATTATTCACAATAACCCAAAAATAAAACCAACCGAAGTGTCTATCAATGGGTGATAGATGAATAAAATGTAGTATATATAGGGGTGCCTGGGTGGCTCAGCCGGTAAGGCATCTGACTTTGCCTCAGGTCATGATCTGTGGGTTCAAGCCCCACATCGGGCTCTTTGCTGACAGTTTAGAGCCTGCAGCCTGCTTCAGATTCTGTGTCTCTCTCTCTCTCTGCCCAGCCCACTCTTGCTCTGTCACTGTCTTTCAAAAATGAATAAACATTTAAAATTTTTTTAAATAAATAAAATTAAGTGAAATAAAATAAAATAAAATGTCATACATACATATAATGGAATATTGCTCAGCCTTCAAAAAGAATGAAAATCTGATACATGCTATAACATGGATGAAGTTCGAAGACATGTTAAGTGAAATAAGCCAGACACAAAGGACAAATATTATATGATTCCACTTACATGACATATCTAGAAAAATAAAATTCATAGAGACAAAACGTAGAATAGTGGTTGCCAAGGGCTGGGGGAAGCAGGGGAATGAGGAGTTATTATTTAATGGGTACAGAGTTTCTGTAAGAGATGATGACAAAGTTGTAGAAATGGATGGTAACAGTGACTGCACAGCAACATGTATATATTTAAATGTCATGGAATCGTATACTTAAAAATGAATAAAATGATGTTTTATGTTATATATATACATACATATATATATATTTTTTTTTTTTTGCCACAATTAGATATATAAATTGGTGAAAGAAAAAGAGACAGATCTCATTCAAACACTGACTCAGGTAGAAGGGACCATTTCCACCTAACAGATATGAATTTCAATAAAGAATAAATAACACACACACACACACACACACACACACACACAAATACACAAGGATAAAAAGAAAAATAAACAATCAGTACCTAATATAATTAAATAATCCAAAGATAATTTCCTGCTTCCTAAGTCTCAAGTGTTAGACAGATATGCTAAATCATTCACTTCCTTTTTTCCTCCCCCCTTCTTGAATTTCGAGCTCTGTAAGCTATGAAAAAGGAGCTTTTATGAAAAAACCTAACTTTTATGTTGCTGTTCTTCTGCAGGAAAATGCAAGAAGGTAGTATCTGAGAAATAATTACTAGAAATTCATCAACATCCCTTCTAGAGATGATATAACTATAAAATATCACTGAGTACCTACTATATGCAAGATATGCTACAATTAAGTATAATGAACTATAGCACTATCTTCACTTTTCAGTAAGTGAATATAATCTAGTTTGGAACTAGAGAGCTAAGTGTTAAAAGGTAAACACAATAAAAAGTAACATACGCTTGGTGCCAAATGAGTGGCACAAACAATAGGTCCTTAAGGAGCTAAGAAAGGAAGAAATCTCTAGATCAAATACAATACTTACCCATAAACATGTTCATGGCTTTCAAGAAGTGCCAGTTCTCTACTTGGTTACTACCCTTCTGTGGACAGATGAAGTCCTCCCTAATTATTTTAGCCTCTCTGTATCATTTACTATACTATATACCATATTCTGTATTCAATTTCTTATAAGCAGGTTTGTCACCCCAACAGTTTTAAGTCAACAGAAACTATTCATATCACTTAGCATACTTCTATACATAAAGATCATGCTCCATAAAGACTTTAATTGAAATGAAGATTCCAAGTAAGTTAAGCACATAGGAATAATACACAGTATACAAAAAATGCAAAAAAAAAATATTATTTTATGTTTGCAACACAGAGAACTTTCGGGATGGGGAGGGTAGAGGACCTTTATCTCATCAATCCTCCCTCCAAAAAGTATTAGCACTATGGAAATGTAAAATGTTCAACAGTTGCTTTCAATTCAGGATAATTCTACACTGTATAGGTGACCCAGTGCATATTTTTGTGGTTTGTTGCAGAAGGAGATATACTTAATGAAGCATGAAATGATCTTAAAAAAAAAAAAAGAAAGAAAGAAAACTGTCAATTATGATGAAGTTTCAGTTCCCAATAGATTTCTAGGGAGTTTTTGGGTTTTGCTTCCATGTTTCTCTTGGAAGAGGTTCAGAGGTTATTAGCCTAATTTGAAATGCTAAAGTAAAAGTTTAATTGTATTTAGGAGTGCCTGGGTGGCTCAGCTGGTTAAGTATCTGACTCTTGATTTCAGCTCAGGTCATGATCTCACAGTTTGTGAGATCGAGCCCTGCGTTAGGCTCAGCACTGATAGCACAGAGCCTACTTGGGATTCTCTCTCTCCCTCCCTCTCTGCTCCTCTCCTCCTCATGTGACTGTGTGAGCATGCTCTCTCTCTCTCTCTCTCTCAATAAATAAATAAACTTCTTTTTAAAAAGTTTAGTTCAATTTATTTCACTGTAAAATGTAATCATCCTAAACTATTTGAAAGAAATTAAAAATAAAAAATTTCCAGACTACCAAATACATACTCAACTACATTGGAAAAATTACAACCCAACATGATCTGAAGAAAATATCTAAGAAAAGTAACTTTTTAAATTCCATAAGTGGATAAAGCAACAAAGTTAGTAATTTTAAGAAACAAAAAATTAAAATAATAAATCTCAAGAGAACAATAAGAGTCTAGGACCCTATAACTACCCATATTTTTTATACCAAAATTATAGCCAATATCCTTTTTTCTCAGAGATAATGTTTACTACGTGGTTTTATTTACACCTAGGAAATAGATAATTTTTATTGCTATATTTAGTTTTAAATAAACTTTTTATTCTAAAAAGTTGATGTCCATAAGTACAGAGCCTAAGTTGCCATTTTTGCAACCTATGTACAGCTGTGATTAGCTTAAGTATTCTATAAGTAAAAAAGTGTGGCCGAACCTAAAATAGAACCTAATTTTCTCATACAAACATAAGAGATGTATATCATAAGTCATCAGCAGTGCTACCATGTAATCATATAAGTCTATTATATTATTTATCACAGCTCTGTTTTCTCTAATGTACTAGAACTAAAAAATTAATTCTGGCAATTTAAGTTAACTTTCTACCTGTACCAAAGTCATAATTTCTGTGATAAGAATAAAAGAGGGTATGAATTAGAAGCAAATAACAACTGAAGATTAAAATAAGTTGATGGCACATACACATGCATTTAAATTCAAGAATTAAATGAACTTAAAAAAAAAAGGCTAAATTAAATGAGCTAAGCCAACACCTGTGTGTATGGGTGTGTGTGTGTGTATGTGTGTAAGGGAGACATAGAGACAGAAAGAGAAAATATAGCATGAATGCAATGTCGACAATTCTACCTAATATTCCACTCAGTGATATTATACCCTAGAATATGCATAAAATAAGAAATAAAACCTGCTCCACATAGCTAAATTCAATTCAGGAAGGCCTTTTAGGGAAAAAAAAATATACGTGTATGATTCAATAATTAAGCCGCAATTCATAATTTTCAATCAACATGAACTGAAAATACACTAACTACTTCATTCGGTGGTCAGCTGGAAAAAAATCAATTTCTTTCCACAATGAATGAACCAGCTGCTTTAGATGTAAGATGTAGTCTTATATTACCTCTGAATGATACATATTTATCAAATTTTAAAAGATCATTTTGGCAATACAAGGTTTTTGTCTTCTATACTAACCTTAGAATCTAACTCTCACATATGTAGTAGTACTACATATAATTAACATGCTATATTCTTCTAGTGTTATTTTTAAGGCCAATAAATAATGGATGCATAAGTTCTATTCTCAATAAATTATAACTGTTTAATCATTTGAAAAATAAGTTTTTTAGTTTTTTTTCTAAACAAAAAATTACCTCAAATACTTGTGTGTAGTCAGTAAATGCTAACGTGATATTTTTAACAGAGCCAGGTAGAGTCTTAGAGGGGGAAAAACAGTACATGGTAGGTGAGAAGCGCATATCTGAAAAAATGTTATCCTCATGTCAACCTGTCATTTCTTAAGTTACTTTAAAGAGCTCAAAATATTTTAAATTTTTAATATCTTAAATTTTAATTCATGTGTTATTTAGAAATGTGCTGTTGAATCTCTAAGTACATTAGGATTTTTGAACTATTATTGATTTCTAGTTTAATTCCATTGTGGCCTGAGAACAGATATTGTATGATTTCCATACTTCTAAGTTTGTTAAGGTATGCTATATGGCCCAGGTGGTCTATCTTGGTGAATGTATCTTGAAAAGAATGTGTATTCTGCTGTTGCTAGATGAAGTAGTGTTTAGATGTCCATTTTATCAAGATAACTGACAGTGTTAAGTTCAACTAAGTCCTTATTAGTTTTCTGCCTACTGGATCTGAACATTTCTGATACAGGGATGTTGACATCTCCAACTATAATAGTGGGTTCATCTATTTCTCCTAATAGTTCTATCTATTTTTGCCTCACATATTTTGACACTATGTCTTTAGATGCTTACACATTAGAAGTCACTATGCCTTCTTGGAAAATTGACTCCTTTATCACTACATAATGTCCCTTCTTATCCTGGACAACTTTCCTTATTCTGAAGTCTTATCTTTCAGAAATTAATATAGCTATTACCACTTTCTCTTGATTAGTGTTAGCATAGTATATCTTTCTTCATCAACTTGCTTTTAACCACTATATATCTTTATATTTAAAGTTCTTGTAGACAACATATCATTGGGTATTGCTTTTTGATCTATTCTGACAACTGGTGTCTTCTAATTGGTGCACTTAGACCACTGCTGTTTAAAGTAATTAATGGTATAGTTGGATTACTATCTACCATATGTAGGGGCGCGTGGGTGGCTCAGTCGGTTAAGCATCCAACTTCAGCTCAGGTCATGATCTCACAGTTCGTGGGTTTGAGCCCCACGTCGGGCTCTGTGCTGCCAGCTCAGAGCCTGGAGCCTGTTTCAGATTCTGTGTCTCCCTGTCTCTCTGGCCCTACCCTGCTCATGCTGCCTCCTTCTCTTTCTCTCTCTCAGAAATAAATAAAACATTAAAAAATATATACATCTACCATATGTTACTGTTTTCTGTTTGTTGTCCTTTTTCTTTGTTTCTATTTTTGCCTTCCACACTTTTTTTTCTGCTTTTAGGGGTTTTAAACTGAGCATATTATATGATTCTACTTTCTCACCTTTCTCAGCCTATCAATTACACTTTTTAAAAATATTTCCAAGTTTTTATTTAAATTCCAGTTAACATGTAGTGGGATGTTAGTTTCAGGTGTAGAATTTAGTGATCCAACACTTATATACAACATCAGGTGCTCATCACAACAAATGCTTTAATACTAATCACCTATTTAACCTATCTCCCCACCTATCGCCCCTCTGGTAACCATTAGTTTTTCTCTATAGTTGAGAATCTGTTTCTTGGTTTTCCTCTTTTCTCCCTACTATGTTAATTTGTTTTGTTTCTTAAATTCCACATATGAGTGAAATCATAGGGTATTTATCTTTCTCTGATTTACTTCACTTAGCATAATACTCTGTAGCTCCATCTACATCAGTGTAAATGGAAAAAATTCATTCTTTTTTATGGCTGATAATAAGCCATTATACATCTAGTACATCTTTATCCATTAATCTGTTGATGGTCTTTTGACCTCTTTGCATAGTTGGCTATTGTTGGATAAATACCTAGTAGTGCAACTGCTAGACTGTAGGGTAGTCTATCTTTAACTTTTCAAGAAACCTCCATACTGTTTTCCATAGTGGCTGCACCAGTTGGTACTCCCAAAAACAGTGCAAAAGGGTTCCCCTTCTCCACATCTTCACCAACATTTGTTGTTTTTTGTGCTGTTAATTTTAGTTATTCTGACTGGTGTGAAGGAATAGCTCATTGTACTTTTTATTTTCCTGATGATGAGTGATATTGAGCATCTTTTCATGTGTCTGTTGGCCATCTGGATATCATCTTTGGAAAAATGTCTATTCACATCTTCTGCCCATTTTTTAATTGGATTATTTGTTTTTTGGGTGTTGAGTTGTAGAAGTTTGTTACATATTTTGGATACTAACCCTTTATCTGATATCATTTGTAAATATCTCCTCCCATTCTGTAGGCTGCTTTTCGGTTTTGTTGATAGTTTCCTTCACTGTGCAAAGATTTTTTATTTTGATGTATTCCCAATAGTTTATTTTTGCTTTGTTTCCCTTGCCTCAGGAGACATATCTAAAATAACAAATGCATAAACATGATATATAGTCCACTTCATACGTCAGAATGGCTAACATTAACAACACAGGAAACAACAGACGTTGATGAGCATGTGGAGAAAGGGAGCCCACCTGCACTGTCAGTGGGAATGCAAACTGGTGTAGCCACTCTAGAAAACAGTATGGAGGTTCCTCAAAAAAATTAAAAATAGAACTATCCTACAACCCAGCAATTACACTACCAATATTTATCCAAAGGATACAAAAATACTGATTTGAAGAGGTATATGCACTCTGATGTTTATAGCAGCATTATTAACAATAGCCAAACTATGGAAAGAGCCCAAGTGTCCAATGACTGATGAATGGATAAAGAAGATATGGGATATATATACAACAGAATATTACTCAGCCATTAAAAAGAATGAAATCTTGCCATTTGCAACGACATGGAGGGAACTACAGTATACTATGCTAAGCAAAATAAGTCAGTCACAAAAAGACAAATACCATATGATTTCACTCATATATGGAATTTAGAAAACAAAAAAGATGAACATATGGGAAGGGAAAAGAAAAAAAAGAGGGAAGGGAAGCAAATTATAAAAGACTCTTAACAATAGAAAACAGGGTTGATAGAAGGCAGCAAATGGGAGATAAATACGTGATAGGTATGAAGGAGGGCACTTGTAATGAGGACTGGGTATTATATGTAAGTGATGTATCATTAAATTCTACTCCTGAAGTCAATATTATACTGTATGTTAACTAACTAGAATATAAATTAAAACTTGGAAGAAAAAAGCCCATCTTCATTTTTTTAAGACCTTTAAAACTTCTCTCAGCAATAATTTATTTTCCCAATATGTTTCTTTATAATTTCTATTGAATGAGATATGATTGTCTTCTTTTACTTTTTGAAGCATGACTTCCCTTTGTCCTTTGAACATATTTATAATAGCTGCCTGGACATAGTTGTCACCGAAGTCTGTCATCTGAACACCTTCAAGGCAGTTTCCATTGCCTGCTTCCCCCCTCCCCCCACCATATACAGGTCATACTTTTCTGCATATTTGCCTGTCTCATAGTTTTTGGTTTAAAACTGTACATTTTAGGGGCACTTGGGTGGCTCAGTCGGTTGAGCCTCCGACTTCGGCTCAGGTCATGATCTCATGGTTTTTGGATTCGAGCCCCACGTCAGGCTCTGTGCTGACACCTAGCTCAGAGCCTGGAGCCTGTTTCAGATTCTGTATCTTCCTCTCTCTGACCCTCCCCTATTCATGCTGTCTGTCTATCTGTCTCTTTCTCTCTCTCTCAGAAATAAATAAAACATTAAAAAAAATTTTAGCCGTACATTTTAGATAATATATTTATTAACACTGCAGTGTTCTCCCACCCATCTGGGGATTATTGTAGTTTGCTTTTTTTATTTCTTTAATCACTTGGCTGGACCATTTTAGTGAAGTCTGTCTCCTTCACAGTGTGAAGCCTCTGATGATACTCCTCAGAGGGCACAGCCTTGGGCATGCACAAAGATACTTTGGGATGACAGTAGTTTGGGCAGGGCTCTCCTTGTCTTTTCCCCCTCATTTCTATGTTGTCTACTTCTGTTAGTATCACACCCTAACTGCCAGCTCATTGCACTATGGTCTTCAACAGTGCTGCTGGGCATAAATTACTCTACAGTTTTATTCAACTAAATCCTGTCCTCTTTGCAGAGGATGGTCTTTCAAGCCAGTATTTTGAGTTTTGTTCCAAGCCCAGGAGGGCCAGTGTTAACTGTTTCTTTCCCTGGTTTTATCTGGTAAACTTCTAACTGGTCTAAAACTTATCTTGCTGTGCTCATGGAACTATCACCCTTCTCTTAACTGCCTACCACAGTCTATAAGAATACCTTTAAGTCCGAACTCTCCCATCCTTGATTCCAATAAGGCAGTGCCCTTGAGGAGAGCTTCAGAGCTCTCTGGTCTTATGACCTGCCTCCTCCCCACCCTTAGGCAAAACTTTGTACCACTATTCTAGTACTAGAGGCCCAAACAGAAGCCAGCTTCCCTAAAAGAGACACCCTTGTTTTATGAGTAGGGTGTGGGTTAGGTACAGTCACTCCTAGTCCTCTCATCTTGCCCCTCCCACTGAGAAACCTCCCTCCTACTAATGAGCTCTGATGCAGGGTGATTGAGGCCCTAGAATTCTCAGAGAACCATCCCTTGAACATTGCTTCCTTTCCCCCTACTGAGGGGAGGAGGCAGGGGGTCTGGGTAGAGGAAGAGTTTCCTAGACCTCTTACCTGTTCTTGCCTGAAACAGAGCTTCTCCAACATGGACCTACACAGGGAAGAGGACAAGAAATGCTGGTAGCTTGCCCCATCTGGGAAAAAAACCATAGTCCTAGACTGGGAGGGACCCTTACGGAGTATAATGAGGGAAGGAGCCCCATATGCGTGCCCAAACCCTCTGGGAGCAAGGCTGTTGGGGAGGGGAAAAGGGCAAGTCATGCCTCAAATGCCATGGACTTTCAAGTTTCTTAACTAAAACTTAGTAAATTTTCTTAAATGTTTCATCTGCCACATGTCCTTAGTACCATTTCCAGAAACTTTAAATGGCTGGCTGAATTTTATTTCTTTAACTTTTATCAATTATACTGGTTTTGCTAGGAAGAGGATCTGTGGAACATCTCATGCCACCATTTCAGAAGTCATCTCTGACCAGTTTTTCTTTTATTGAGTGTTAAAGAATCATTGCATTCCTGAGATAAAACCCATTTAGTCACAGTACATGATCCATTTTATGTATTACTAGATTCAGATTGCTATTATTTTGTTAAGGATATTTTTATCTATCTTCACAATAGATATTGGCCTGTTGTTTTCTTTTCCTGTAACATCTTGGCCTGGTTTTAAGATCAGAATAATGCTAGCCTCATGATAAGTATTTCCTCCGCTTCTATTTACTGGAGGACTCTGTGGATTATTGGGAACAAGTAAATGCTGTCAGCATTCAAAAGAATGTGTCCCAGGATTGATATGGGTGGAGAATTTGAGGCTGGCCTGTGAAGATGGTCTTAGGAGAGAGAAGTGAAAAAATGGCATAATTAAAGCCACAAATATGGAAAATTTCAAAACAAACTTAGGAAATAAGTAGCCCCTTTACTAGAACTCAGCAATTTTTGACATCTTGATAATGAGCCACTGAAACATAACAGAAAGAAATATTTTATACAAGGGTTTTATATCTCCAACTTTTAGTTCCTTTATGAAGAATCATCACACTCCTACAATCTTAATGAAGAAAATGGGTTGTGATAGTCTTTGCACAACACTATATAATAAATACCTTTTGAATGATGAAAAGCAGCAGGCACTTGATATTCTTTTAGCCTGTAAAAAATATGAACTTACTTCTTATATTTAGGGAATAATCAACTTATGAGGCCATGCCACAAACATAAGCTGAAAATGCCAAATATTTGCTCTCGGTATGGAAAGGCACATGACCCCAACCTCTACTAACTAGGCATCACCCAGTAATACAAACAAGTCAAGGAATGGTGATTGGAAACAACATATACATCCAGTTTTCAGGAGCAGATTTTGCAAATTCTATAACTAATATCATATGTAATGATGAAAGATTGAATATTTTCTGCTTAAAATCAGCAATAAGAAAGGACATTTGTTGTCACCATGTCTATTCATTATTATACTAGAAGATCTAGCCAGTGCAATCAGGCAAGAAAAGGAAATAAAAGATTCCAAGATAGAAAGAAAATTATCTTTATTAGCAGACTACATAATCATCTAGATCAGGTCAGCACATTTTTTCTTTAAAGGTATGGATGACAAATATTTTAGATTTGTGGGGGATTGAGGGCAAGATGACGGAGAAGTAGGGAGCTCCATACATTGCACTCGCCCCCATAACTCACATGGAAAAGATTTGAAGCCATAGGAAACCTTACAGAACCCAAGAGATTGGGAGAAAAAGGACGCAGAATCCACTGAGAAAGCCTTCTAACGTGAGTGAGAACTGGGGAAGATAAAATTGGGCCGGGATCGGAGACTCCAAGGACAGGGGTGATCCCCCTCTGAGGGAAGTGAGAGGGGAAAAAGAGAGAGTCTGAAATCACTCAAGACACGGTCCCTGTAGCTGGGAAACAGAAAAACCTCCGCTGGGGGCACAGAAGGACCATGCACACCAAATCCCTGCGCGCCAGCTACCCCCGCACCAATTCGTCCTGGAGGGGCTGCGCACGGACCACTTCTTTGTGCTCCTGCCTGGCTGGACGCTTAGAGGAGCTGCGCGCCTACCGCGCCATTGTGCTCCTGGCTGGCAGGATTCCTGGGGGAGATGCGCACATGTACTGGGTCGCCGCACTCCTGGCTGGCTGGAATTCAAGAGGGAAGGTGAAGAGTTTAAAAACTGGGAGATTTGCCCGCGAGATCGTGTTTCAGGTGACAAGACACTGAGGGACTTGGTTTCCCTCTCTACAGGGGGCCTGGTGCGCCCCGCAGGCACACCTCCGTCCATGCTGCCCAACCCAACTCAGAGGAGGAGGGAAGAGCGATTCTGGCTCCATCCTAGCTCCATCCCAAGGGGTAGGCAAGAGGCTTGGAATTGCCATGAGGGGATCATCTGTGATGTTCTGTCTACCGCAATTTCAGTGGGGCGTGCAGACTGGGATTTGGAAACTAGGCCTGGCCTGGGTTAAAGAGCACAACCAACTATGGCTGCACCCCTGGCACGGGGAGTTTACACACCCAAAAAGCAAGGTGCCGCGAAAGCAAGGTGCCGCGCTTGGTTCAAGAAGGGACTGGAGCGCCACCACTCTCCTCCCCACAAACCTCAAGGCAGAACTCCCGCCTGACCCATTGGATCACACCACGCCCATCCCTAAAAAGAGCTGCACTCCCCTTTTTTTCTTTTTCTCCCCAGAACACTGACCTGATTAACTCTGGTCACCGGCTTGCTTAAATAGTCACATTTAGTCCATTCTGTAGATGTAAATTCTACACCTATTGACTTTTTCATCTCTTTCTCTCAGGAGTAATTAGACTATATAGTTTCTCTGGATAACACCAGCCTCCTTCTCCCACCTATCCAACCATATTCCACCCTTCAGCTCTTTGAAAAAAACCTTCTTATCCCTTCTGCCTCTTCATTCTATTTCCAATTTTGTCTCATCCCCGCCCGGTCTTCTCTCTTTCTCTATGCTCTTCAACCAGCATTACATACACCCAGCTATTTAATTGTAGCTGGGAAATCCGGTTATATGCTTTAAACCATTTCTGTCCTTCAGTTTTCTTCTTTTTTCCTTTTCTTTTCTTCCTTTTGACCTTTTTAAGTATATTTTTATTCTCTGTTATTACCCTACCCTCCTCAGTCTTTTCCTTAACTTTTTGGTTTTTCCTCTCGGTTTGCAAGTTAGTTGGATTTGTCTGTGCATTTGTGTGCCTCTGCTCCCTGTGTGTTTGTCTGTCTGTTTTCTTCTCCAGGGCTACCTGAAGAAACAAGCCAAAGTACACATGGTGGAGAGTCCCAAATATCACTACGAGTAGGAAAATAACATAACCAAGGTCTCAACAAGAGAGACCAAGAGATACCATTCAAAAAACACTCTCCGAAAGGTGAGGCCCTGGACAATCAAAAGAGTCTTCTTGGATACAGAAGCGCTCACAGGTGCAGAGAGCATAACAAGTCTTTAAAACTAACAAGAGACAGAAAGCTAACTAAAATGACGAAACGAAAGAGCTCTCCTCCAAAGAAATTCCAAGAAGAAATGACAGCTAATTAACTGCTCAAAACAGATATAAGCAGCATAACTGAACAAGATTTTAGAACAATAATCATAAAATTAATAGCTGGGCTTGCAAAAAGCATAGAGACATCAAAAAAACTATGGCTACAAACAACGAAGAGAACAAAAATAGGCATGATGAATTTAAAAATGCGATAAATGAAATACATAATAAACTGGAGGTGTCCAATGCACAGATTGAAGAGGCTGAAAAGAGAATAAGTGATTTAGAAGACACCATTATAGAAAAAGAGGAAACAGAGAAAAAAGAGACAAACTGATCCAGGAACATGAAAGAAGAGTTCGAGAGCTCAGCGATACAGTCAAACGCAACAATATCCGTACCATAGGAATCTCGGAAGAGGAAGAGAAAGGGAAAGGTGCTGAAGGAGTCCTGGAACAAATTACAGCAGAGAACTTCCCCAATCTGGGGAAGAAAGTAAACGTTGAAATACAAGACGCACACAGAAGTCCCCTCAGATGAAATATGAATCGATCTTCTGCACGGCATATCATAGTAAAAACAGCAAAATAAAATGACAAAGAGAGAATTTTGAAAGCACCTAGGGAGAAAAGGGCCCTAACATACAAAGGGAAACCTATCAGAGTGGTGACAGACCTATCTACTGAAACTTAGCAGGCCAGAAAGGAATGGCAGGAGATCTTCAATGCGATGAACAGAAAAAATAAGCAGCCAAGAATCCTCTATCCAGCAAGCCTGTCATTCAAAATAGGAGAGATAAAAGCCTTTCCAAATAAACAGAAATTGAAAGAATTTGTCACCACTAAGCCAGCCCTACAAGAAATCCTGAGTAGGACGCTCTGAGGGAAGTATTGCAAGGAACGAAGACACCAGAAACACCACCACAAACATGAACCCCACAAAGGACACAAAGATTCTACACCCACATATTTCAATAATAACAGTGAATGTAAATGGGCTGAATGCTCCAATGAAAAAACACAGGGTAGCAGAATGGATAAAAAACCAAAACCCATCAATATGCTGTCACCAAGAAACTCATCTTAGACTGGAAGATACCTTCAGATTAAAAGGGGATGGAGAAAAATATATCATGCTACTGGAAATGAAAAGAAAGCTGGAGTAGGGGTGCCTGGGTGGCTTAGTCGGTTAAGCGTCCGACTTTCGCTTAGGTCATGATCTCACGGTTCGTGGGTTCGAGCCCCGCATCGGGCTCTGTGCTGACTGCCAGCTCAGAGCCTGGAGGCTGTTTCAGAGCCTGTGACTCCCTCCCTCTCTGACTCTCCCCTGCTCGCGCTGTCTCTCTCTCTCTCTCCTAGAAATAAATAAAACATTAAAAAAAAAAGAAAAGAAAAGAAACCTGGAGTAGCTATACTTATATCAGACAAACTAGACTTTAATTAAAGACAATAATAGGAGACAAAGGAGGGCATTACGTAACAATTACAGGGTCTATCCATCAGGAAGAACTAACAATCATAAATGTCTATGCACCGAATATGGGAGCACCTAAATATTTAAAACAATTAATCACAAACAGAAACAAGCTTATAGATAAGAATGTGCTAATAGCAGGGGACTTTAATACTCCGCTTACAGCAATGGATAGGTCAACCAGACAGAAAATCACTAAAGAAATAATGGACTTGAAAGACACATTGGACCAGATAGATCTGACAGATATATTTAGAACTCTACATCCTGAGGCCAGGGAAAATACTTTCTTCTCAAGTGCACATGGCACATTCTCCAAGATAGATCACATACTGGGACATAAAGCAGCCCTCAATAAATATAAAAGAGTTGAGATCATACCATGCACACTGTCAGATCAAAATGCTTTGAAACTTGAAATCTATCACAGGAAGAAGTCTGGAAAACCGCCAAAAACATGGAGGTTAAAGAGCACCCTACTAAAGAATGAATGGGCCAATCAGGCAATTAGAGAGGAAATTAAAAAATATATGGAAACAAATGAAAATGAAAACACAACAATTCAAAATCTATGGGATGCGGCAAAGGCAGTCCTAAGAGGAAAGTACATTGCTCTCCAGGCCTATTTCAAGAGATTAGAAACAGCGCAAGTGCAAAATCTAACAGCTCACTTAAAGGAACTAGAGGCAGAGCAACAAGAACGCCCTAAACCCAGTAGAAGAAGAGAAATGGTAAAAATTAGAGCAGAAATAAACAACATAGAGACCAAAGAAACAATTGAACAGATCAATGAAACCAAGAGTTGGTTTTTGGAAAAAACATACAATGGGCATGGAGGAAATGGACATGGGAAATGGGCATGGAGGGGGGCACTTGTGGGGATGAGCACTGGGTGTTATATGGAAACCAACTTGACAATAAACTATTTGTAAAATAAAAATAAATAAAATAAACTGAAAAAAATTTTAAATATGTGGGCCATATGATCTCTATCACAACTTTTCCTTTGTATAGTAAAAACAGTCATAGATAATACAGTAACAAATGAGCATGAGTTTCAAAAAAACTTTATTTACAAAAAAAAAAATGCCTGATACATGGGCCTAGCTTTGAGAAAAAGCGGTCTAGCCTGAAAACATGATGAAAACATGAAAAAAAAATAAAAGGAAAATATGATGAAATCTAACAAAATCACCTCACAGAAACAGTGAGTTTTAAAATGTTGCAAGAGTATATGCTAAGTGAAATAAGTCAGAGAAAGAAAAATACCGTATGATTTCACTCATAGGTAAAATTTAAGAGACAATACTAGTGAACAAAGTAAAAAGACAAACAACAACAAAAACCAGATTCTTAAATACAAAGAACTAGTGATTGCCAGAGGGAAGGTAAGTGAGGAGATGAGTGAAATAAAGGAGATTAAGAGTGTAACTATAAAGGGGCGCCTGGGCTCAGTCAGTTAAGTGTCAGACTTTGGCTCAGGTTATGATCTCACAGCTGTGGGTTCAAGTCCCAAGTCAGGGCTCTCCTGGAGCCTGCTTTAGATTCTGCTTTAGACTCTGTGTCTTCCTCTCTCTCTACTCCTCCTCTGCTCATACTCTGTCTCTCTCTCTCAAAGATAAACATTAAAACATTAAAAAAAAAAGTATACCTATAGTGATGAGCACCTAGTAATGTATAGAACTGCTGAATTATTATATTTTACATCCCCAACTTATATAACATTATATGTTAATTATATTTCAATTTAAAAAATAAAATAAAAAATAATTCCACCAGGCCTTTATTTTTAAAAACTGAAAAGCAGATTAGAAAATGTATCTGGAAATGCAAAGGACTTAGAATACCCAGAATTACTATGAAAAAAATGGGGGTGGGGAGGCAAAGTCCAGATTTCAAGACTCATTATAAAGATACAATATTCAAAATAGGGTACTACTGACATCAAGACAAATAGATCATGGGACAGAATAGACAGTGCACACACAGATTCACACATACATAGACAATTGATTTCTAACAAAAGTGCAAAGGCAAATTCACTGGGCAAAAATAGTCTTTTCAACAGTCTGGAGCAACTGGATTTCCATAGGCAAAAAGGTGTACTTTGCTCTGTACCCTGCAGTAAATGGAAAGATCATCCAGAACTGGGTCACAGACGTTATTTTAAAAATCTAAACATAAAAACTTCTTGGAAAAAATGAGAGAAAAATCTCGGTCACCACTTTGGATTAGGCAATGATTCTTAGATATAGCAAAAAAATATAATCCATAAAAGAAAAAAGTTTCATGAAATGGACATTATTAAAATGTAAAAACTCTACTCTTCAAAAAAAAAAAAAAAAAAAAAGAACCCCTACCACTGGGAAAATGAAAATACATAGCCTTAAGATTTCTTTTTGCAAAGTGTATGATGAAGGACTTGTATCCATTATATAAAAGACCACTCAAAACTCAAAAACAGGAAAATAACTCAATTACAAAATTTCAAAATATGTGAATATACACTTTACCAAAGAAGATATCCAAATGGCAAATAACAACATAAAAGAATGTTCAACATCATTAGTCATTAAAGACACGGAATTAAAATCATTTGATCCTGCTACTTATCTGTTAAGATGGCTAAAACTGAAAAGACTGACCATGCTAAGTGTTGATAAAAATGCAAAGAAACTGTATTTCACAGATACTGATGGTGAAAATGTGAAATGATATGACCACTTTGGAAAAAACGTTTAGACATTTCCTTAGGAAATTAAACATACACCTACCATCCAATCCAGCCATACCATTACTGAGTTTTTATTCAAGAGTAAAGAAAGCATATGTCCAAAGAATACATATCATAAATGTCCATAGCAGTTTTATTTGTAATAGACTAAAACTGGAAATAGCCCAAAGATCCACCAACAGGTAACTAGCTAAACATATAGCAGTATACCTATACAATGGAATGTTACTCAGAAGGGAAAAAAGAGGGAATGGATTACTGATACATGACAAAACATGGATGAATTTCAAAATAATTGTGCCGACTGAAAAAAGCCAGACTGAAGAGAGTACATAATAATATTCCAATTTATATAAAACTCCAGAAATTGTGATCTACTCCAGTGACAGAAAGCAAAATGAATGCCTGGCAGAAAGGGATGGATGGGGAAAAATTCGGTGGAGAGATTACAAGTGAGCAACAGTAAATTATCATGGATGATAAAGACATTTGTTATCTTTTCTGTGATGATTTCATGGTGGTTTTCAAATATGTTTGTTTTTAATATATATAGTTTATTCTATGTAAACAATACCTCAGTAAGTCTTAAAATTTTAAAAATTAAGAAAACAACATTTTTTTACATTGGTTAGACAACAATCTCTGAGATACAACATGTCAAAAATAGTTGATTAAAAATTGATAAATTAGATTTCTTTTAAAAATTTATGCTCTTTGAAGAAACACTAATAAAGGAATTAAAAGGCATGTAACAGAGGGAGTAAAATTTTTATAAATTATATACCTGCTGAAGAATTTTTTATCCAGATGGATTTTTTTATCTTTAAATTCAATTAAAAAAAACTTTTTTAATGAGATAAAGATTTGACCACATAACTTCACAAATAACATAAGCAGATGGCAAATGAGCACATGAAAAATCGCTCAATATTACAGTTCATTAGGGAAATGAAAATTAAAACCATAATGAGATGCCACTGCATAATAGTCCAATCGCTAAAATCAAAAAGGCTGACTTTACCAAGAGTTGGCCCACATATAGGGGAACTGGAACCCATATATGCTACTTGAAGGAATGTAAAACGGTATAATGCTTTCAAAAAACCTTTGGAAGTTTATTTAAAAAGTTAAATATACTCAGTCATTCAGCTTCTAGGAATTTATCCAAGAAAAATGAAATCATACGTCCACACAAAGACTTGACGTAATTCACAACAACTTTATTTAAAATAGCAAAAAACTGAAAATGACCAATGTTTATCAACAAGGGAATGGATAAACAAACTGTGATATATACATACAGTGGAATACTACTCAGGAATAAAAAGTTAAATTTTAATACATGCAATAACAAAGATGGATCTCAAAATAAATATGCTGAGCAGAAGAATCCAGATAAGACAGACTACATGCTATATAACTCTATGTAAAATTCTAGAAATTAAAAACAAATTATCATAAACTTCGTGGCCTAAGACATCTGTCTGGGTTCTGAAGGCCAGAAGTCCAAAATCAAGGTGCTGGTAGGGATGGTTCCTTCAGCAGCTTTTGAGGAAGAATTTATTTTATGTCTCTTCCCTAGCTTTTGGTGGCTGCTAGCAACACTTGGCAGTCCTTGGCCTGTATATAACTGCAATTTCTACTTCCATTAATCCCCTTCTCCTCCCTCTGTCTTATTTCTCTTACAAGGACATCTGTCATTGGATTTAGGGCCCACCTTAATCCAGGATGAGGTCATCTCCAGACCTTAATTTACATCTTCTAAATAAAGTCACATTCACAAGTTACAAGGGGACATATCTTTTGGGAGGCCACCATTCAACCACTACAAATGTACAGAGACAAAAAGCAAATTAGTGGTTGTCTGGAGATGAGAAGGAATGATTACCAAGAGACATGAAAAAGCTTTTAAAGGCAATAGATATGTTCATGATCATGACTGTGGTAGTGGCTTCATGGTATACGCATATGTTAAAAGTTATTAAAGTACATCCTTTACAATAACACCATGTTTCTGATGTCTGAGTCTCAAAATACAACCATCAATGGTACAAAAGAAAACCATAAAATTCAAAGTAAAATAAAGGGAAGATGATTATAAAGGATATAGAATTGAGAAAGAATAGTACAGTAAACTGAGCTGTAAATTATGAATGACAGAGGCTAAGGAAGGAGTTCTACTTACTGAAAGGGAAGACAAGTAAATCAGACAGCTTAAAATTAGTGCCCTGAACACTGCCTGCTATATAGACTCTCAAGAAATACTTACACACACACACACACACACACACACAGATGCACATGCCCACATGTATATGCATACACAAGAAAAAGAGCCAATGTACCAATGAAGTATTCATTTAGAATTCTCTGTGGTAACTGTAAGATAATATTCATAGACCCACACACAAAAAAAATAGGGACTACAGAACAGAAAGTTGCAAGAGGAAATGGTATTAGATCACTTTTTAAGGTGGCTGTATGTACCAACACATCAAACAGATTTTCTAACAGTAACAATAGTATAAATATGATTAAAAAAAATGTTTCCATCTTAATTCTCATTTGCCAAGAACAAAATTTTATGTGCCAATGACTAAAGTGGGAGAAAAGTTAAAAATAGAAGTAAAAGAGGAAAGCAGAAGCTCTCAAGGACTGGCTCCTTACAAGACTCTTATAATACCTACAATTTGATGATGTACTGGAAAATCTGCTGATACACAAAAATTCTTCCCATATTGTTTAGAAATCACTAAATTAAACACATATGCAAAACACATTTTTCTATTCCACAGAAAGTTCGAAGTTAAAAAACATATAGAAAAGCAAATAGCTATAGATTTATCTACAAATAAACTTTATTATGTTATTATATGGAAAATATATCACATGCTAAAGGGGAAAAAAGAGTCCTTGGAAAAAATCAAACATCCTCTTTAATGAGCAACATCCATTTGTTTTACTGTTATCGAGCTTAATTCACATGACTAGCAGCCTGGTTTGGCAGCCTCGATGCATAAAACAAATAATTCATAAATGTTTGACAATATTATTTTTAGTTCACATGCTTCTTGGATTGAGCCCACAAATGCTTCTACTTTATGCTACTCCAGGGATTCCATTCAGACACAAATACATTCGTTAATCATTGATACTGAGGGAAGAACTGAATACATACAACATTATATTTCAAATGTATAAATCGCATTTAGGCAGACATTTAGAGTAATTTTAAAATGATCATTGCTGCTCCTATTTTAAATAGAGTCAATGAAGTGTGACAGCATAATTGAGGCTACACGATGCTATGTGCAAAAAGTACATTTTTAATAATGGTTAGGGTCACCAAAGATCATGACCTGATAATTTTTTAACAATTTAATTGATCTCTCTTTCACAAAATAATGTTTGAGAATAGTCCCACAAAATACCTTGTTAAATGTAAACAGTGTTTACAAGTGCCTTGATATTATAACGCACAAAACATTTTCACTTTTGATGATAAATATATCTAAAATTAGAACTTAACACAAACATCTGAATCAATTGTTTCCCCAAATACTTCCAAACAAAATATTTCAAATTCCGTACAAGATTCTCAAACCCATGAGTACAAACTCTAATCTTGACACTGAATTTGGATCATCTCCATGGAGGAAATCCATGAACCAGATGTGAATTTATTCCTCCAGATGTATTTTATATGTTTGAGGAAAAATAACACATTTCTCACTGCTTTTTCTGATGCTACAAAAATACACTAGCATAAAGACAGCAAAACGAAAATGCTATAACTCTTGAGTTTTCCACTACTCTAACGCAGTCCTTTATTATTACTAACTTACCAAAGTATAGGGACAGTTACTCTTAATCAAGGAACATTAACTAGTAATTCAGAATCAATTTAATACTTACAATCCACCATTTTCCTGTATTTAGAAGCCACACTAATTATAATACAAACTGTTTTATGCGATCTTGTTTTGACATTACATGGAATTTAAGAGAAAAATACACCTACAGCTTTAACTAAAATGTCATGACTTCAACATCTGAGATAAATCTCTACACACAAAAAAAATTAATCACAGCAAAATTTAATAAAATCAGTAATACACCAATCTAATTACTAACAAAATTAGTAATACATGCAATCTAATTGCATGGTCTCAAAGTTTTAAAACATTTTATAATACCAATGAACACAAGTCCAAAAATCAAGAAACTTAGTATCACAAAAACAACCTCCATCACATTAAGATGTCAACTAACTAGAAACAAACAAAAATGGATCCTCTAACACATATATTTCCTTTGTCCTCCGGAAGAGATCCTTTAAACATAACAGCTTTATTTAAGTACTTAGCAAAAAAAAAAAAAGTTTAATCAGAAAAATTAATGATCTTGTTGAAATGTTTAATTCTATCCAGGAAAGGAAGTCTACACTTAATAATTTGTTATGATAATTGTGAGTGGGTGTAACTTTAATGCTTCTTTTACATAAAATATAAATATAAATTAAGCAATACACTAAATAGTAGCTTAATACTAAACAGCAGGTAATCATGTGTAAATCCACATTTTAGAAGTATAAATACATAAACCAGTACACGAAACCAACTTAATTACTGTCCATCTTATTTTTTTTTTTAATGTTTATTTTGAGAGGAGAGAGAGAAAGAAGAGAGAGAGGAGATGGGGGAGGGGGAGAGGGTAAGAGGGGAGGAGGATGTGGGGGAGAGAGAAGCTTGGGATTGGGCTCGAACTCATCAACTATGAGAGCATGACCTGAGCTAAAGTCAGGCACTTAACCAACTGGGCTTCCCAGGTGCTCCCATCACCTTATGTTTTCAATGATTTAATAAGAAAGTTAAAGTTATGTTATCCTGGCATAAAATGAGTATTTTAAATTTGATAACTCATTTTAATATGGTATAATTTTAGAAGATTTCTCGGAAACACTTTATGGTTATCCCAAGAACTTAAATTCTGAACTAAAAGAAGACACTTTTCCAGGTAGGAAACATTCTTAAATAATTAGTCTTTAAGGGGTGGAGATGATTTCCTATATGTGTCAGAAATAAATATGAAGTGACCGACAAGAATAAACATGGTAAGGTGTAGAGAAACTGATTTACTATGTTGTGTACCTAAAACTAATATAACATTGTATGTCAACTATATTCAAGTAAAAAAATTTAATTCAAAACAAAACAAAAAAATAAATATTTAATCACAGATCTCTTTCAGAATAAGCCACTTTTCCGTGAATTTTGGAGAATATAAAAAGAAAATAAAGGGGGCGCCTGGGTGGTTCTGTTGGTTAAGCGTCCAACTTCGGCTTATGTCATGATCTCACACTTTTTGGGTTCGAGCCCCGCGTCGGGCTCTGTGCTGACAGCCAGCTCAGAGCCTGGAGCCTGTCTTCGAATTCTGTGTCTCCCTCTCTCTCTGACCCTCCCCTGCTCATGCTGTCTCTCTCTCTCTCTCAGAAATAAATAAAATATTAAAAAGAAAACAAAAGGAAAGAAAAGACTTTAAATCTATTTAACAACAGCAACAAAAAGAATATATGGTAAAACTGTCCAATAACTCAAACCTGAGAAAGTGTTTCTTTTCTAAAACTGTAAAATACCAGAAATGATCCTTTTACACCCACACATATTTATTTAACACACAATTTTGGTGTTGTGCCAATAACTCTTAACTTCACCAAGATTTCCTCTTTGGAAGTAACTAACTGTGGTTAGATTTTAAATACAAATAAAGTAAGAACAAAACTTTAACTTAAGTGCTGTTACAGATGTTTTCTTCACACTATTAAAAAAAATCTATCAAGCGCAAAGACTCCTATTCATTTAAGAAGAAACAAGTTACAAGTTTTATTTAATTTTCACATTTGAATTAGAATGACATCAAAGTTTACTTTGAATTGGAGAAAGATGAAAAATCTTTGGTTTCAAGGAACAAAATAAGAATATCACTAGCCATGAAAGAAAATGTCACATTTCATACATGGTTAAGACTGAATTCTTGATTTCTAAAATATATCTGGCTTTTTCTTTCTTTAAACTCATGAAACAAAAGCAAAAAACCTGAGAGTAAATCTGGCATTTATCATCAGATAAATCTTTAATAAGATTTATTAATCTTTGGGGCAACTGGGTGGCTCAGTCAGCTGAGTGTCTGACTTCAGCTGAGGTCATGATCTCGGAATTCGTGAGTTCAAGCCCTGTATCAATTTTGGCAATTTACATTTTTCTTAAACCAGAAATTCTAAATTTTATTAAAATTTTTCATATTTTTAGAATAAACTTGCTAAAAGTTGCTATTATAATTTTTTAAATCTCAACATGTGTCCTTTATATTAATAACATTATTAGTGTCTACTTATACTATTTCTTCATCAGTGTTGTCAAGGGAATTCAATCAGTTCAAATTCTGGTGCCCGCAATTACAAGTTGTGTGACTTTTAACTTCCCTGAGCTCAGTTTCCTCAAATTTTAAATAGGAATGAAAATAGCAATTTTCCTAAAGGATTACTGAAGAAATTAAGTGAAATAATGCATGTAAATTATTTAGAACATGCTTGGTAAGTAATAAGTATTCAATCAAGCATGGTTTTCTTTATTTCTAAGCATTATTTGGTCTCTTTCAAACCTTCCTATTCCTCTTTCATATTGCACAAGTTTTCCATGATGGTTCCTATTCCTTCCTTTAATCTATAATCATTTTAAACAAACTTTATTATCTACAGTTCTTATTGTATTTATTCTCTTGTCTGTTATGTCTACTTGTTCTCTACATGGAAGTTTGTTTCCTCCTATGGAAACAATGTAGCAGCCTTCAGCAGAGGTTGCTTTACTCTGTGGGACTCTTTTGTTTACCCTGAGCTATATAAAAAGACACCTAAAGGACAGGTACATTTGTTCACTTGTTTAGCCAGGCCCCAAGGAATTTCACTGGTCTCTGACTAGGGAGATGGGAAAGAAGTTCATCTGCACACTAGAGTTTGTATGAACTATTTACCTTATATAATTTTTGTGTGTTTTATATTATTCTTTTAACTATTATGGATGACTTCATCATTGTTACAAAAATTCCTGGCTTCAGTGAGCAAATAAATATAACATTCTTTTAGATTTTTTCCTGAAATTCTAGTACATTCAAATCATACCAGAAATGAATATTCCTATCTCAAGTACTGCAAGTTCTAATATTTTCTATAAAATCACCTTTTTAATAAAGAGCTATAATATACTGCTGCATATTTTTAGAAATAACAGTGATAATAATGATAATACATTTGGGCAGTGTGTAAAGAGTTTATATAATTCTTTAAGCAAATTTAAAGCACAACATCTTTCATTTGTTTCTCACAACCAACCCAGCAAGATAGGGCAGGATTTACTATCCTCCACTTTAGAAATTAAACTCTAAGGTCCAAAGCTATTGGTTCATATATACACACAGAAGTGTACTACACTCTCACTTACTATTCATTCATAGTCCAGATATCTGGTTTTCTATTACCGGTAACTATTCTTTTGTTCTCCTGCAAATTCTGGATAATTAAATCCTACAATATTCCCTACCTATTTTATTGCTTCAATTATTAGTATATAATACTAACTGAGCTTCCAAATCTCCTAGAGACATAATACTGCTATGAGCATTATGAAAACACCATATAATTTCAATTCTAAGACATATCTTTCACACTTAAATGTTTTTACAGTCAGTATGGATCTTCCACTTAATATCAATAGAAACCTGCTGGTGATTATGCAGAAAATCAAGTTATGACACTATTATAAAAACAACTGTGCACATAAAATATTTATCTGTCCATCACTTTGGTTGAGGTATTTGGCTTTATAGCACCAAATGTGAATTAATTTTAATGTGAATTTGAATTAAGGTTTTTATGTCCATTAAGGTTTTTTTCTTCTTGTTATTACTCTTGTTTTTAGTAACTGCTATACCCAACATGGTGCTCAAACTCACGACCTTGAGATCAAGAGTCTCATGCACTACTGGGCTTCTAGGTGCTCTTCTGTTAAGTTTTTTGTTTTTATTTTTAAGATAATACTGAGATGCTGCTCTGAAACAGAAAGTAAAAATACATATAAAGTTGATTTTCACACAGCAGGTAAAATAATTAAATACAGTAGGAAAATGTTAACTTTTTAAGAATGGACGGCCAAATGCCAGGACAGAATTTATGCATCAGGGAAAACTGCACTATTCTCTTCTAAACATTCCAATGAAGCACTGCTGATTGAGTAATTTTTTTTAAACACTGCTCTTTATCATGTTACTTTCCTGTTCAAGATTCTGCAATGGCTTCTTACTGCCTCTTCTAATTCAAATACACATTTCTATGCAGCCTTCATCCATTATTTGACTTCATAAATTTATGAAATTTGAATTTCCATTTTCCCCCCACTTCTACTTCCCTGAGTCTCCGCATTAAGGCAGTCAGTGTCATAGGAAGTCTCCGCCTTTCTTAAAACTCTGCCTTGATCCATTCACTAACACCCTCCATCATTTTCTTCCTAGTGAATAAGACCGTACTCACCCTTTCATCCCATTGCAAGTTTTAATCTACTTAATTTTGAGCTCCTGTTATAGCTAGAGACATTATTATATAAGTTCCCAATAGCACTTATCTATTTATTTGTTTCTTAACTGTTCCATTTTCGTAACTTAGATCTTAAGAGGCTTGAGAATATAGAAAACATCATCCATCCTTTCTCTTTTCCATTAGAGGAGAGAAATTCTATTAGAAAGAAAAGGAGGGCTCATAACAAACAGAGTTGTCGAATCAAGAAAGAAAAGAAAGGAAAGAAGGGAAGGAAGGGAGGAAAGCTGGAAGGAAGGCAGGAAGAAAATTAATTAAGAGATAGGAAACTAAATCTCAGAGAAGTTAAATAAAGTGTCCAGAACAAAGAGTTAAATAGCTCAATCTTGTCAAAAACCCAGTTTAGTGATCTTTCTCTTCTACACAGTATTGACACACATGAAGAAGCAAAACAAGAGATATGTATTAAAGCCAGGTCCTATTTTGCTTTTCAGCTTAATATAAAAAAAAATAAAATCACAAGCAAGGCCCATTATATACTTCAGTTTCTTGCAGGTTAGTCCACTGACATACCTCTTTCCCAATTAGACTGAAAGTTTGTGAACTTCCATTAAAGTTCCAATACAAATTAGGTGTGATTACTGGGAGGAGAGAAGAGAGAAAAGATTAGGTACAGACCTGCTTAGAGACACAAAGTTGTATTTAAAGTTGGTAAAGTGGTCTTGAGAGACTCTCTTGGGTGCTATTTACAAAATTTTTTTTTATTACAATCATGCAATATGATTCCATTTGGGATTTCGAGTAAAGCTGGAATGCTTTATTCCCTAAAGAACAAAAAATGTTTAGTTAAAAAAAAGGAATGTGATACTTCTGGTCAAAAGTTCTGTTTCTGGAATTCATGATAAATGAAAAGAATTTTGGCAGTTCCTATGTCATTCTACATCTCACAAGCAACGTGCAATTCCTCATGTCACTAAAACATGGTTATGCACTGAAACAACTGATCTTATTACAAAACAAGTTAAAGAAACAAACAAAGCCTCCTTCAGTTCCTGCCTTGATTCATTATTAGAATTCACCTTTCCTTTCACCTCACCCACAATCCCAGATATTGAATGCCAAATGTTGGTCTCCCTGAAAGACAGGACATTAGACACTTTAAATATCAGCAAAATAGAATTCAGCTATCCTTAGTCACTGACTAATGACTCTATTCCTATTTGTACATTTTTAAAGTAATACTATGTCCTTCCCGGAAGTTCTTTTTGCATTCCAGATTACGACAGGGACTAAAGTGCAACAAAGGAAAAATGCAAAAAGTCAAGTGTCAGGCCCAGAGTTGGAAGCATATACACATATGTAGGTAAGTCTGGGTCAAATTCCTGTTCAGTAGGATATTAATCTTTACAAAATATTTTAAAGAAATATTACCTAATTTAGCCTAAAGAAAATTACGCTGAAGTATCAAATTTAAAATGTGACCAGAAAGTGTATATTCTAACATGGGTAAGGGGAAAGTATTAACAAAACATTTTTTAAATTTTGTAATAAATATTTGAATGCACCATACATCCTGTTTTTCTAATGCCATGTGATAACTGAATATAAGAAATATTATCACCAATTTTTCATCTCCCATTTTAGAATAGAAACTAAATATATCTGCCCTTCCCCCACCTCCAAAATCAGAGATCATAGTATCAAATTAGTTAAAATTTATTTCTAAAATTTACCCAGAGGAGTTTCAAAAAACAATTTTATAAGAACACTAGAAATCACCAATGTTTAAACAGTTGTACACACAGTATACCTAAATTGACCAGAGTTCATTTAACAAATGACTACTGTCTACTTCTACTGCTGATTACCTGCTAGAGCAACACAAACCCTTCCTCCCCCCCAAAAAAAAAGAAAACAAAAACAACACATCTTCCTCTGTTAAAGTCACATCTGCAGGAAAAAGGCTACTAAAAAAAGAACAGTCTGCTGTTCCAAGTTAATATCCTGCCAGTAGATATTTTGCAATGCTCAGGACTGGAAAATGTTTTCAAAGAAATAATTTTATTTTTAAGTTTTCTTATTTACTTAAGGCAGAAATTCTAGACTTAGAAAATTAAAATGTTAGTTGTATTATTATATTTTACTAAGTAAATCTGCCATCTTTGTCTGAGTCTCCCATTTTCTGAAACCCTATAGAATAAAAATGGTCTCAGTATTCCCTGTTCCTCTTTGCCTTTTTCATCAACTATATCTACAATTTCTGATTCATGTGTACATACTAGTAACAATAACAAACTGGAGACAAAATTCACTTTTTCAAAACCCAGAAAATGAGAATTTGGATATATGTACAGGGAAAAAAATGTTGGGAGGTATAAACGATACGCACAATTCTAGTTGAACTGCACTTAATCTTTCAAATAAAGCAAAAGTTTAGGTTAAATACTTAAGTGTACATATGTCATTGCAAAGTTAAAAGCAAATTTAAAAATTCTTGACCAAGTAATGTCCTATTATCTTATAGACATTGGTGAAAATCATTCATAAAACAACTTGATTCATTTGTTTTCATAAATCTCTTCAATTTACTATTTTTTTTAATTTTTTTAATGTTTTATTTATTTTTAGGAGAGAGAGAGAGACAGCGCGAGCAGGGGAGGGTCAGAGAGAGAGGGAGACACAGACTGAAACAGGCTCCAGGCTCTGAGCTGGCAGTCAGCACAGAGCCCGACGCGGGGCTCGAACCCATGAACCGCGAGATCATGACCTAAGCGAAAGTCGGACGCTTAACCGACTAAGCCACCCAGGCGCCCCTCAATTTACTATTAAAAGGGTTCTCTGATTTCAACTCCAATGGCTGATTCAATAAATGATGGCTTAGTAAATCAGAATTTACAGTATGTGAACCAAAGAATGTTTAATTTCCTAGAATAAAATTATTTATAACATATGATATCATATACCTAGTAGTTTGTCTTATAATTCCTTATGTTTTTATGTTATTTCTGTGGTTCTAAAACTGACTAAGCTATAGAATCACCCAGGAGGCTTCTAAAATTTTTCAGTGTCAGGCACCCATCTCAAACCATATACACTGGAATATCTTGGCAGTTAGGTCTCAGTATCACTATTTTTTAAATTTTTGACCACTGTAAAAACACATAGAATTTATCACTGTAGTTAATTTTAAATGTACAGTTCAATAATGTTAACTGCATTCATATCAATGTGCACTCTGGAACTGGAACTTTGAACTTTATTATCCTCCACAGCCAAAACTCTATACCACTGAACAACTTCTCACCAACACTATAGCTCCTGGCAAACACCATTCTACTTTTTTGTTTCTAAAAGTTTGACTACTTTAAAGACTTCATAATAGTGAACCTCAAGGTTCATCCATGTTGTGTCATGGGACAGGATTTCCTTCTCTCTTAAGGCCAAGATTCCATTGTATACATGTGCAACATTTTCTTTATCCATTCATCAGGGAATGAACACTTGGGTGGCTTCCACATTTTAGCTATTATGAATAATGCTGCTTTGAACACAGATGTACAAATATCTCTTTGAGACTCAGCTTTCAATTCTTCTGAATACATATCCAGAAGTGGATCTGCTGGATCATATGATATTTCTATTTTTAATTTTTTGAGGAGCCACTATATAGCAGCTGCACCATTTTACATTCCCATCAGTGGCATAAGGGTTCCAAATTCTCTACAACCTTGCTATCATCTTTTATTTTACAGGTTTTTCAACAGTACTCACCCTAGCCAGTGTAACGTGGTCTCACTGTGGTTTCAATCTGTATTTGCCTACTAGTGATGATTGCTAACTGATATGGAAAACAAAGGCAAAAGAGAAAACTTAAATTTCTTTAGAACTGAAAGCCCACTGACAAGTCCTTGAGACAGGCAGAGTGACCTTCCTCTAAGAACACAAATGCCGTGATGTTAATAATTTGCTAAGGGCAAAGGCAATCTTAGCTTAACATTACCCCGACCTCCAGGACACTGTCAGTCACCTTTAATATATAAAACTTTCTTTGGAAAATTTCTTTTTTTTTTTAAATGTTTTATTTATTTTTGAGAGAGAGAGGCAGCGTGAGCAGGGGAGGGTCAGAAAGAGAGGGAGACACAGAATCCGAAGACAGGCTCCAGGCTCTGAGCTACCTATCAGCACAGAGCCTGATGTGGGGCTCGAACCCACAAAGTGTGAAATCATGACCTGAGCCGAAGCCGGTCGCTTAACCGACAGAGCCACCCAGGCGCCCCTTTATTTCTACCCCCCCAAGATATATGTCAATAATCATTCTTCGAGCATATGGCCCAGTGATATACATCTGAAGGGTCTCATAACTAAGACTTCATTAAATAGTAATAAATGACCTTTTCCTAACAATACCTAGCCCCCTCAATGTCCTGGAAACCTTGCCTCCAAAATTCCTTAGAGACTTAGGCTATCTCTAACCCCATCTCTATGTGAAAGTATAAATTCAGCCACCCCTCAATATCCCAGTGCAGCTCTTTCAAGCCCACGAGTCCTGTCCCTATGCTTTAATAAAATTGCCTTTTTGCACCGAAGACATCTCAAGAATTCTTTCTTGACCATTCACTCCAAATCCCAACATTTCCACATCACCAACATTCAATACCTAGAGGTTATTATCCAGTCAAAGAAATGACATTTAGAAGAGAAAATAATCATGCACAGAGAGGTAACGGTTAAAATACACTTAGAAAGAAAACAGACAAAACTTTCAGGTAAGAATGGTTTGCTTCTTTCATCCCATTTCAGCCTGCTTCCTTCCTTGAATCTCCCTCATCTCTCCTTTTCCTATAGAATATTCTTTCAAACTGGGGTGCCTGGGTGGCTCAGTCGGTTAAGCGTCTAACTTCAACTCAGGTCACGATCTCACAGTTCGTGGGTTCAAGCCCTGCATCGGGCTCTGTGATGACAGCTCAGAGCCTGAAGCCTGTTTCAGAATCTGTGTCTCCCTCTCTCTCTGACCATCCCCTGCTCATGCTGTGTCTGTCTGTCTCTCTCTCTCTCTCTCTCTCTCTCAGAAATAAATAAAAACATTACAAATTTAAAAAAAAGAATATTCTTTCAATCCAATTCTGTTCCTAAGAAAGAATTTAATATGAATTTGGGAATGTTCCTAATCTTTCCCCAGGAAATTTACATATAAAGTCTTAACATTATTTAGAGATGGAAATATTTTTTTTCACATGGTAAAAAGAAGCGTTAAGCCACAACTTCAAAGCAGAGGTATTCAGGGCTGGTACTCCCACAAGCCAGTTTTAAAGATGACTAGCCAGCAGATGATCATCTACTTCTCCTAAGGCTGATTTTTTTTTCTTTTTTTTTTTTTTAATGTTTTATTTATTTCTAGGAGAAAGAGAGAGCGTGAGCAGGGAAGGGTCAGAGAGAGGGAGTGACAGACTCTGAAACAGGCTCCAGGCTCTGAGCCAGCAGTCAGCACAGAGCCCAACGTGGGGCTCGAACCCACGAACCGCGAGATCATGACCTAAGCGAAAGTCGGACGCTTAACCGACTAAGCCACCCAGGCGCCCCGATTTTTTTTTTTTTTTAATGTAAGCTACACTCTCACAACGCCAAGATGAAGAGTCGCATGCTCCACCAAATGAGACAGCCCAGTGCTCCAACAGTACTTTTTTTTTTTTTTTTTTTAAGTAATCTCTATGTCCAACGTGGGGCTTAAATTCATGACCCCAAGATCAAGAGTCACATGCTCTACTGATTGAGCCAGTCAGGCACCCCTGATGTTTTACAGAAACAAAAACAACCAAAATCAAAATAAGAATATATGCTGGCACACCATGCATTTACTTGAACACTGTAGAAAAAAACTGTATATTTCTTATGTATTTTAGAGTGTACAGAAAGAACTCAAAGCAGGTCCTGAAAATCTGCTTGAAAGCTGAATCATAAGAATTTTCCAACATCTTATTTGTTCAACACCCTCAATCATTCAGAATACAAACAAGATTCTAAAAATAGGCCAAATAACCAAACAGTTAAGAAGTGAAATTAGGTATCATAAAGCTTTGTTAGAAGGCACTTGGTTTTCCTCATAACTCTCACAGAGTTATTGGATACTATCAGATTATACACAATTTTAGCAAATTTAATTATATTATTTTCCAAACAGTAACAAATATATTTACATTGGGAGTGAAGATGGAGACATCGAAATCTGAACGAGGACATTCATTTAGGTTGGCCTTCTACCTACATACTGCATTCTACTTGCAAGCATCTGTTATAGCAGCATATTATAAGAATGGATTTTCATACTGAGTAGCCTTATGCATCACAGATTAAATTACATTAATAGGTTATCTTAGGTCTATAGCTGGTAAGGTACATATACCTTTGCAGCTGTGGTGCACCTGCACACACACGCACACACTCCTTGTCTACACCTTTCTTCTCCTTTGCCAACAGCTACTCAAACCTTGACTCCTTCATGAGTCACCACATAAGTAGCTCATGACTTTGGCATTATCCTTCCCTCCCTAGTCTCACCATTCCAATCACCTGAATCAAGTGGAGGAAACCCTCCCCTCCCTCCACCTGTTTCCCTAAGGAAAGCAAAGAATTCATTGGGATTAGAGTGTCACAAAATACTACAAATCTGAATCCAAGAATGCTCACCTTTGAAGTAGAAAGGCAGGGAGGAAGAGTACGGAGGAAAAGAAACGTGAATAAGAAGTAAGACATGATGGGTTTTTTCCTGGTTTGACTTTTGAGATTTTCTTGTATTTTAAAAATCTGCAAGAGGATTGCTTTTGATCCATCTATTCTTGTGTGTCTACCATGTACATGACCTGTGCCGGTCACTCTGGGAAGACAGAGATGAATCATAGGAGTTCTCAAAGGGCTTGACAGGTTATTGTCATGGGTCCCATAGACACCAACCAGAAAAGAGGAGAGGGGAGGAGAGGGGAGCGGAGAGGGAGGGGGAGAGGAGGGAGGGGAGGGGGAGAGGGAGGGGAGGGGGAGAGGGAGGGAGGGGGAGAGAGGGGAGGGGGGAGAGGGGAGAGGAGAGAAGACATGAGGCCCAGCTCACAAATACTTGTAATTTATTTGAATAAAAATATTCATTCCTCCACTCTTAGTAGATCATTTATGACAGACACTTTGGGGTATTACATACTATTAATACTTGTTCTACTTTCTCTCTCTTTAATATCAATAGGAAAAACTGAAGGCTTTCCCTATTTACTGGGTAGTTCTATAAAATGTTACAACAGGAAATCTCCCAAAGAATGTGATTATTTCAGTTTGTGTACTTATATGAAGAAAATTCTTTAAAAAATGCAATCAAAATCACCTACCCCTACTTGAAAAACAAGTAAATATTTTCTTATGCCGCTAAAGGAAACAAATATTCCCACATTTCTTCAGATGTAGCTATAAACATAAACATGCAACAGTTTTTCAAATAAAAATTTGTTATCTATCCACATCACATCTTTTTCTCACTTATTGGTATCATAAACAGCTTTCTAGACAAATCTACCTAATTCTTTTCCATAAATCTGAAACTTGTCTATATACCTAACCACAAACCTACTGAGAAAGTTTTCTGTATTGTACTATTATAAAAAATACCAAAGAACATGCTTGTTAGAACAAATTAAAACCTTATCATTATTGTGTGAGTATGCCAACACAGTTGGTATTTATAAACCTTTTATAATTTGGTCAGTCTGACTACCAAACTCTTCATTCACTGTTATTCACTGTTATTTTAATTTGCCTTTTAAAATTATGGCTGAGATTAGAGGCAGCTTCTCATGGTTGCTGGCAAGGTGAATTTCTTTTTTGGCAAAAAAAGTATGTATTCTACTTTTGTTGTTGTTGGGTTTTATTACTCATTTCTAGGTGCTCATTGATTACGGATATCAACCTTTTTTGTCTTTTAATTTGGCTTACAATGCCAACCACAGTACACAGCACTAAGAAAATTTATCTAAAACTTGGAAATGAGGGGCGCCTGGGTGGCTCAGTTGGTTAAGCATCCGACTTCAGCTCAGGTCATTTGAGCCCCACATCGGGCTCTGTGCTAACAGCTAGCTCAGAGCCTGGAGCCTGCTTCAGATTCTATATCTCCCTCTCTCTCTTACCCTCCCCTGCTCACACTGTCTCTCTCTCTCAGAAATAAATAAAACATTACAATTTTTTAGAAAAATAAAAATAAATAAAACTTGGAAATGAAAAAAGAATATAGCACATCTTTTCCATTGTCATACTGGAGCACAGTTTTAATAAGCACACCAAAGGATTATTTAAACTTTTGAGAATATACCTGTAATGGAGTTTCTAATTCACTTCCTAAAAAAATTTTTTTAATGTTTATTTATTTATGGGGGCACTTGCGTGGCTCAATAGGTTAAGCATCCAGCTTCGGCCCAGGTCATGTTCTCAGGGTTCATGAGTTCAAGCCCCACATGGGGCTCTGTGCTGAAAGCTCAGAGCCTGGAGCTTGTTTCAGATTTTATGTCTCTCCCTCTCTCTGACCCTCCCCCTCCCCCCACTCTGTCTCTCTCTCTCTTTCTTAAAATAAACATTAAAAAAATGTTTTAAATTTTTTTTTTTGAGAGAGAGAGAGAGAGAGCATGTGCACCCATTGGGAGAGAGGCAGAGAGAGGAGAGAGAGAGAATTCCAAGCAGGCTCCATGCTGTTAGTATACAGTGCAGAGGCCAATGAGAGGTTCAATCCTACCAACTGTGAAGTCATGACCTAAGCCAAAATCAAGAGTCAGATGCTCAACCAATTGATGCACCCAAGCGCCCCTCTAATTTACTACTTGATTAAAGTATCTATCAGAATATGGAAGAAGCAATAGTGCACACAAATTTGGCATTCAAATAACTCCTGAATAAATTAGAGAACTAATATTTTATAAAGTCCAAAGAGTTTACACAGATACTTGTACCATTAACCACAACCCCTCTACCATTCAAAAAATTGATTGACTTCCTGAATACTAAAAGGAAAAGTTACATTTTGGAAAGGATTGCCACAAAAATGTCAACCTATCTATCTGAATCCCAACTCATCCTACAACATGTTCTAATATCAAGAACAGATGGCCAGATAAAGAATCTATAGTGGTATACCGTTGGTTAAAAACTTTGATGACTATGGAATTAGATGAAAGTATAGTTACGAGGCTTCAAATTAAAAAAAAAAAAAAACTTATTGTTTAGACTGACAATGAGAAATAATATATTTTGTCAGTTTTAAACTCAATTTATAGGGGAAAAAATGCTCAACAAAATAAATGGTAGTAAATTTACAGAGTTGTAAAACTTTCATCAGTTTTAAACAGGTAGGGGAAATGACTGTTTTCTTTCAAACTATGTTTTCTAATTATTTTATATGAATAAGTGGTTATTTTTCTGATTGTGTTCTTATCTAGTTTAATTCAGCTATCAACACAGGAATTTCTCTCCACCTGGACCAATGCAGATAATATCCAAACAAGCTGACCACAAGCTCATGGTTGTGTTTCCCATGTAAAACTATTTCATGTTCCTTTGCTATTATTTCCTTGATGGTAATAAGCCTTGAGAAAATGGTTTTGTGTTACCTTCGAGCAATTTCTCTCTTCTCCTCAAAGGAATCAATAGCTATTTATTAAACAAAGAGCCATGCACTGTGCTTAGGTGTTGAGAAAACTAAGAAATTACAGATGACCCTTGAACAACAAGGGTTTGAACAGCACAATTCTGCTTATATGTGGATTTTTGTATTTGATAAACATAGTACATTTTCTCTTCCTTAAGATTTTAATAACATTTTTCTCTAGCTTATTTTAAGAATATAGTATCTAATACATATAATATACAAAATATGTATTAATCAGCTGTTTATCAGCCTTACCAGTAAGGCTTCCAGTCAATACCAGGCTATTAGTAGTTAAGTTTTTAGGGAACGAAGTCATACACAGATTTTTGACTGCATAGGAAAGGGAATATGTGGGCACCTCTAACTCCCATGTTGTTAAAGGGTCAACTGTATATGAATTTTTGCCTGTAAAAAGAGATCAAAGAAAGGCATAACAGGTGGAAATTCACTGACTCCCATGATGGAATCCCATGTGAAACAATCTACAATAAAATATACTGACAAAATCTTTTGGAATCCAAAGTGACAGAAAATGATAAATAACATGAGACAGATAAAAACTAAAATTTAGAAACAAAACATTTTCTTAGTCTGTGCACAAAATATTTTCATAAAAAAAAAATTCTAAAGGCCATATTGACTGAGATAGCACAACTGTAAATGTGTTATTATGATGTGAAAGCTCAAGAATATTTTCTAAATAAATACAATAAAAAATAAAAAGGACTCAAAAAATTGGACATAAACTCATAGAACTAATAAATGATTTTAGCAAGGTTGCAGGATAACTAAAAATCACTGATGAAGGAAATTACGGAAGAGCTAAATAAATGGAGAGAAATTCTGGGTTCATGGACTGATCAATATTGTTAAGATATCAATTCTCCCTATGGGGCACCTGGGTGGCTCAGTTGATTAAGCGTCGGACTTCGACTCAGGTCATGATCTCATGGTTCTGAGTTCGAGCTCCATGTCCCCCTGGAGCCTGCTTCAAATTCTGTGTCTCCCTTTCCCTCTGCCCCTCCCCTGCTCATCATGCTCTCTCTCTCAAAAATAAACTAACATTAAAAAATTTTAAGAAGATATCAATTCTCCCTAAATCAATCTACAGATTCAGTGCAATCCCCATCAAATTCTAGCAGGCTTTTTCATAGATCTCAACAAGTGAGTTTTAACAAATCCACAGAAATGTATATCCCCGACAAATATTTTCTGATCTTGATTTAACCTTCAAGTCTTTTCCACCATAATCATGCTCTGCATTATCAACATAACTACTTAATGTATACACAGCCATGAAAAATTTTAGTGCCCTACTTAGAGATATAAAAAACATTATGGCTAGCTTTCTTACTAGACCCTTGTTCTGACTATACACAATTTCATAAAAATAAATAAATAAGCCTTCATATTAAGAAATCAAAACTGATTCTGTGCAAAAGTATTAAGTGAGAAAAATGTTTGCTAGGTAAACATGTAAGCATAAATGAACTTGAGACACATTCCACTTATCTTTCAGTTACTCTTGCTGTATAATAAACTATCCCAAAACACAGTTGTTTAAATTAAGCACCATTTTATTATGTTCATGGAGTCTGTGAAATAGAATTCAGACAGTGCAGGGGCACAACATTATTCTCATGCTCTCAGCATAGAATATTAAGATCAATAGACTAAAATTAATTACTTCTGGAGAAGAGCATTAGTGATGGAAGGGGATATTTTCATGTAAATTTAACAATTTAACATTTAAATTTATTTTAAGTTGAGTGAAATGGCTTAAAATGTTTCAAAAAATAAATTTAAGTTTTAGCTACATTGATTTGTTTCATTTAAACAGTTAAATATATTTTATTGAATGAAACTATGCAGACTACAAAGCTGTTTTCTAAGCAGTGTGACTGCAAATGTTTCACCTTAAAAATAACTGATCATCTATTTTAATTCTACTTTAAAACAAACGTCCCACATTTTGCACCTGGATAAAAGAGATCAGACTTAACAAACACTTCAAAGAAAAAAATTTAGAAAAACATTTATAAATATGGCAGGTATTAGATGGACGGATTTAGTTCTTGATGGGTTTTTCCCCCCAGGTTTGTGTAAAAAGGTCAACTGCTAAGTAAAAACAAGAACAGGCATGAATGGGAGGATAAATAACCAAATAAGGATAAAGACAGAACTGGAGCAATTACCTAATGTATTAAATTCATAATCACATATGACTTATACCTTCTGGAACTGGGGTGAAATCATTACAGAAACACTAGTCAGCATTTCTTGTTAAGACTCCTAGATAACTAAAGGGTTCCTCCCAACTTTCTATGTCAAAGGTTGACATGCATCTCCCTTACAGGAGAACACTTTATACATTATCACCAAATCTTAGATTCTGATATACATAATCTCCCCTTCAAAAAATTCAATATTTGAAAATGTCTATATTCAGCTATGCATCAAACAATATACTCAATATCTCAAAAAATGCCTATGATATAGTCCAAATAATCCAGTTCTAAAGAGGTTCTGTAATGGTGACAAGAAAACCCTCACCACACCTTTGCTCACCCAGCTCTTTCTCCTCTGCATCCTTCCACTGACTAGAAAGACTACAAGATTCCATTAACCCACTGATACCTTTCACTATGATTCCTTTCCTTCCAAGAAAAGCACACCTGGAAGAGCTCTGAAAACAGTAAAGTCTATTCAAATGTTATTACTTCACAGAACTTATTTTCTTGGCTACAAGAACAACTCCCATTCACACAATTCTTTATAGATCACAAAGTATACAGCAGGTAATTAGCTCATCAAACAAATAAGGAAAGAAAGGAATCATAGTAAATGATAAAGACCTCTGAATTTTTATTTTAACTTGAAACATAAATGTACATCATTTTATTGTAATGAGAAATTTTTAGGTTATTTAGAAGAAATATTATTTGAAGGCTGTTCTTTCTATTGTTTTACCATAACAAACTAAAATTTGAAAATAATATGAAAGTATAGATTGAAACAGCTTTGGATACAACAGAAGGAATTTCTAGTTTTGGAGGTAATCTCAACTCCTCCTCTTCATATTTAGATCCACCTATTTCTGTCACTATGTGTATGATACCTATACCATTCATAATTTTATTTTCCAACTAATCATCAACATTAACTAATACATATCATCTTCACTAAACTATAGGAACATATAATTTTATAGACAGCAGTTGATAAATTATTTTGTTTCTTTTTGCAGTTCATTAATTTCTATAGCACTGTCAAACTCCCTCACTGGTCTTGTCTAAGATTTAGTGAAAACTGAGCTAGGAATTTTGTTCCATTTGTAAGCACTATCTTTAATGTTGAATTATAAACATGCAGGAAACCTAAAATCATGTATTCAATTTATTCCAAAACAGAACTTAAAATTTTTCATCTTTACTGACCTTCTTGATCCCATGTGCAAAATTAAGGATATTAATTTTATCAATTTTTTAAAAACCTTTAAATATTGTCTTAATTTCCTCACTATTGAGATCCAAAGAAATACTGAGTACCTACATGAACATGGCACCCATAAGATACATATAAACAATGAACAAAAGACATAGTAGATTCTGGCTGAAAAAAGCAAAGAAAATTCCATAGGTGAGCAGAATTGGCATGAACGTTAAATATAAATTAAGAAGGAAAGAGAAAGGGAATTTGAGGAGAAAGGAACAGCTTGATCAAAAGTATAGATGTAGGAAATGCACTCCATAAGACATTTTTGGAAAAGAAAATCAGTTTAACATGAACTGGAATACAGAATGTTTGAAAAGGGGCAGAAAAGGATGATAGTACTAGATGAGGCTTTCTTAGAATAACTTGTAGCCTGATAATGAAAGATCTTGTCTCCCCCCAATAAAGAGAATGAATTTCATTCTGTAGATAATATCATCAGAGCTTTTGGAAAAAGAATCAGATTGGTGTTTAAGAATTATAACTCTAGGGGGACCTAGGTGGCTTAGGCAGTTAAGTGCCCAACTATAGTTCAGATCATGATCTCATGGTTCATGGGTTAAAATGTTGCATGGGGTTCTGTGCTGACAGCTCAGAGCCTGGAGCCTGCTTCAGATTCTGTCTCTCTCTCTGCCCCTCTCCAACTCACACTCTGTCTCTGTCTCTCTCTCTCTCGCTCTCTCTCTCAAAAACAAACATTTAAAAAAAACTTCCCATAAAAAAAAAAGATAAGTCTATCAACAGTGAAATGTAAGCAGTGATAAAGGAAGTAAGACTGGATGGGAAATTTTTACAATTACCAAGAAGAAAGATTTAAGAACCTCCAACATAAATAGTAGAAATCAAGACAGACCATATTCTGGCCATGAAAAAAGGCATTCACTAGATTGAAAATTATTTGAGTCACACAAACCACATTCTCTGACCACAATGGAATTAAATTAAAAACCAATAAAAGAGAGATTATCTACTAAGTCCCCAAATAGTAAGAAACACATTCTAAGTAACCCATGAGTCAAAGAATAATTTAAAAGGGAAGTTAAAAAATAATTTGATATAAATGAAAATGAAACATAATTTATTAAAGTTTGTGGGATGCAGTGAAGGCAATACTTAGGGATTCATTTATAGTACTAAATACCTTTTATTTGAAGAGAATAAAAGTCTCAAATCAATGATTTCAACTTCCACCATAAGGAATCAAAGCAGAACAAACTCATTGAAGAGATCAATAAAATTAATAAAATTAACAGACTGATCAGAAAAATAAAAGTTTTAGTTTTATATTATACATAAATGATGTATTTGGAGTTCTGGAGATGTGAATGGAAGTGCATCTGTTAATACAGTTATGCAATTGTTTTGGCATCATTTGTTGAAAAGATTATCCTTTTTTCCATTGAATTATCTAATTCTGCTAAAAAAAAACAGTTGTGTATGTGTGTATGTATATCTATGTTTGGATTCACTCTTCTGTTCCACTGATGAAATTAATAATGTTCCATTATCAATAGTGACTCCAATAATTAAACTATTTTGGCAACTCTTAATTTCAGCTCAGGTCATGAGATTAAGATCCACACTGTCAGCACAGAGCCTGCTTAGACTTCTCTCTCTGGCCCTCCCTGCTTGCCCTCTCTCTCAAAATAACAAAGCATTTTTTTACAAACTAGTTTGGTCATTGTAGCTTAGTAACATGTCTTCAAGTCAATTAGTTTGTCTTCCAACTTTGCTCTTACTTGTCAAAGTTGTTTTACTATTCTAGTTCCTTCACATTTCCATATGAATATGAATTCCAATAGTGCACTGCTAATAAATACAAAAACAATTTCTGCATATTGATCTTATATTTTACAACTTCCCTGAATTCAGTTATTAGTTCTACTAGTGTTTGGAGATTCCTTAGGATATTTTATACATTGGTTCATTTTATCTACTCATTTCTGTACTTTTCATCCTTTTTTTCCTGACCATGAAATAGTCTGAAAGACCGTTTCTGACCTGTCTTCCAGTTTACTAATTCTCTCTTCAGCAATGCCTAGTATGCTATTAAGTCAATCTTCTGGTTACTTTTTTCAGCTACTGTATTTTTTCAGTTCTTGAATTTGATTTAGTTCTTTTATTAGTTTCCAACACTCTGCCAAAATGCTAAGTCTTTTATTTTCTTTAAACATCAAGCACAGTTTAGTCTGATTGCATTATCTGAATCCCTTGTATGTAAGCATGTCTCTGTTGTCTATTGTATCTTAATTTTTGTCACATTGCCTTGTCCCCTTAAATGTCTGATTGATTACTTTCAACAGAATGCTCAATATTGTATGTTTTTAAAAAAGCTGAAATAATTTGAGACTCTGCATGGTATTATCTTCCTCCAAAGTGAATTTATGTTTTCTTTTATCAGGAAGCTAGTCTAAAGTCTCTAGAAAAAGCAGATAACCTTAATCCAATCAAAGGTTAAAATAATTCAAGATTTGGTTTCAGCCTCAAGTTGAATGATCTATTTCTAATTCACCCATATGTCTATAACATAGACTATTACAACACTTAGTAATAAACCCAGAAGCTGATTTAATTTAAAAAGGATGGAAGTTATCCAGTTTCTGACTCCAACAAAATCACAAAATTCTGAATACCTATTTTATTATTGAAAGCTCTATGAATAGCTGTATGTTCTTTCTCTATAGAGCCAAATAATATTTGGTGTTAAAGTTTAACTAACTAGACTTTAAAAAAATTTTCTTTTAATGTCTATTTATTTTTGAGACAGAGACAGACAGACAGACAGAGCACGAGTTGGGGAGGGTCAGACAGAGGGGCAGACACAGAATCTGAAGCAGGCTCCAGGCTCTGAGCTGTCAGCACAGAGCCCGATGCAGGGTTTGAACTCACAAACTGCGAGATCATGACTTGAGATGAAGTCAGATGCTCAACCAACTGACCCACCCAGATGCCCCTCCAGACTTACTTTTTAAATGTAATAAACAGATAGCTACAATGTTGGTCACATGGAAAATAAACGCCAAACAACTTTATTTTTGCTAACAGTTATGAATTCAGTAATTATTTCACTATCACTAAGAGAACTGTTTTATACATTGGTCACACTTAATCCACAATTTATTTTCTCTCAAAATGGAATATTCAACTGTTAGAAAATATAAAAGTCATTTCTAGAAACATTAAATTTTCAAACACCATTGCATGTTCTGCTGACAGATACATTAGACAAAGGTGAAATAAATAAACTTAGAGAGTTTGAAAGTGTGTATCTTGGTTCAACAAAAGCTGCAATATCATGCTACGAGATATACTATCCCCATACATTTCAATTTCTCAAAGGAATTTGGGGCAATGCCAAAAAACTATATATATCTTTATAATCTAGAAACTCTGTATGTTCTTTTGTTAAAATTTCATTCTTCTTCTACTTCAGAAGAATGGTGACAGAGATTTTAAAAGGTCAAATACCTTTTGTGTTTCTGACAATTTTCAATTCCATCTTATCTTAAAATAGAGTAATTTTTTAAATGTCTTCATAATTTTATTTTTCTAGTCCTGCCAGTGTTTTCACATTACAGGAACAGTTACAAATAGGGAAAATTGCCAAGCACTTTAAACTGTTTATATCTTTAATAAGATCCAACTTGTCATGCTATCAGATCATTTACTTTACGGAAAGTAACTGAATACCACAGTTGGCTAGATAAAATCTATTTCTATATTGAGTTGACCTTTCAAATCATCAAAGCCTTAAAAAAAAAAAAAAAAAAAAAGCCAAACCTAAGTGATTGGAAAATAGGCTTTTTTAATGTTAAAAAATTCCTTCTTGCAAAAAAAAAAACAGATTTTCTTATATTCATCTAAATATTTTTAGATACAGCATATCTAAATTTTATAACATGTAAATGCAAGTTCTTGAGGTAGCTGCAAACCACCAACCATCCATAAGCACATTTTATACTCCTATTCTAAAGATAAATAATTTTCTAAAGCAAAAAAAAATTATTTTATCTGATCTGATCAAATGCTACTTATAAGCAAAACTGATTTAAATGACCTCACATCCTCTGTTTTGACTTTCCCTTTTTCATATATGGCACTCTTAGAGGTATGTAAGTTAATTCTGTGACACACATCCACTGTCCAAGAACATTCAGTAGTAGGAACACTGGCGAAAGTTTATATATATTTTTGCTTTTTCTGGAAATTTCCTTTGCTCTTTGACTCCTTCCCTAATGACAAGTAAAATGGCTGGATAGAACAGAATTATGAACGTTAGGTACCATATAAGGTTCTCATTTTGGCTTTAAAAAAATCAGTTTTATGAGTCTATCATGGGGAAGATTATCTTGGTAAGCCTTTGTGTAAATAAAACCCAAGGGGAGCAGAAGGTGTGGGCTTGTGACCACAAAGTCAGTATGCGTGTTGGGGCAATGTAGAATAGTTGTTATAAGGAAAAGGAAAAACAGGCAATAACGCAACCAAAAGTAGCCTGTATCCCAAAAGGGGAAAATACAGTCAGAGTTCTGCATTACAACCTCTACATCTAGTTATGTAAGGTACAATCTTAAAAAGAAATAGTGCCAAAAGAGAGATTCCCGGAGAAAAGCAACCAGAAAACAAGGCACACTCAACACTATCACAGAATACATGACTGAAGACATTGAAAAAACTAATTCTCATGACTTTAATATCCTCCTATGTGACCATCTCCAAATTATTGTATCTCCAAGCCAGACCCATCCTCTTGACTTCAATTGCATAACCTATTGTTTGCTGAATATGTTTCCTTGACTGTGTCACACACATTTCAGCCTCAACCTGAAAGTACAGTGGAAAAAGCATAAACGCTGGAGCCAGACTGCCATGATTGAAATTTACAGTAATAGGTAATATAAACCTTGAACAAACTGTGTGACCTCTGTATGCCTCAACTTCCTCATCTATAAATGGAAAAAGTAATACTTATTTTGTAAGGTTGTCATGAGATTTAAACACATAATGTTTGAAAGCTCTTAAAACAGAACTAGACACATACTAAGTGCCATAGGTGTATATGAAATTTTTGTAAAGCCATACCTAATAACCAAATTCAAACTCTCCATCCCCAAATCTATGCCTCATTTATAACATTTATTTCAGAAAATGACTCCAAGACAAAATTCTGCCTCTTTTTATACCTTAACCTATTTTTTTCAGTGAGTCCTTCACTTACTTGCCATATGTGCCAATAAAATCTGGCCAGAGAAGGGGAAAAGAGAAAAAGAGGAAACAGAAAAGAAGGAAAAGGGAAAAGGAGAGAAGACAGAAGGGAGAGAAACTGAGGAATTATGGCAGTATATACACCAAAATATTAAGAGTAGTTACATCTCTAGTTGAAGAAAATATAAGTAATCATATTCTTTGTATACCTTTTTGTATTTCTGAGATCTTCTAAAAGATAAAAATGTACTTCCCTTTTTGTCAGAGAAAAAAGGCATTTTGAAAACGTCTTTAATGATATTCTGGATAAAATCTAAGTTCTCTATTAGTTGGTCCCTATACGTCCTGCCACTCCCTGTGTGCCTTGTATCCTTTCCTATCTGTACCCCTGCACAAGGAGATATTCTCTATCAAGAACATAATCCCCATTCATTTTCCTCAGGCTAATTCTTGCCAAAATAGCTACCATCTTCTCTGTAAAGTCTTCTTGGATCAAATCCTGCTCTCTTCAAACTCGCTGTTCAAACCTAGGTTATCCTACTAGGATCTACCTTTAGAACTTAGTGTATACATACAGCATGTATGTTTAATAATTAAACTATTTATAAGCTCGTCTCCCTCTTTCCTAGAGATAAGGGGACACACTTATTTGTTTACCTACTTCAGCATTTAAAACAGTACCTGACACACAAGTAGTGGATCAAAAGTTTGTTACACTAAAGATTCCAAAGTCATACTATTTCTATTCTATTATGTTGCCTCTGTAGAGCAGTATAAAAGTTGAAAAGGTGAATTCCTAAAATAGCAGATTCCTAGTCTGGGAGTATTCTAAGTGTGAAACAGAATGCCACCATTCTTGTTCCTTCAAGTCAGTTATTTATTCACCAAATATTTATTTACTACCTCATATATACTTGGCATTGGGGATACAAGGATGAGCAAAAACAATGGGCTTCTCTTAAAATATTTTGAGGTAGGGAGAGGAGAGAGCAAATAATGGCTAAATATGCAAAGCTACTAAAAATAAACACTAGTGAACTGGCCCTGAAATTAAGAAATACATTTCTAATAGAACATATAATGAAAGACATCACCATATTTGGAAAGATCAAAGATTCTTAATTAGAAATGAGATCAGTTTACTTTAAAACAACAGTGTGCAATCTTTTTTTCTGGCTGCCACATACACGGATATATCTAGAGTTATGCATTCTTTCAACAAACTAACTCTACTCCTGATGAAGCTTCATAGTGCTTGCCAGTCATACTATCCCTTCTTTACTTTTATTTTTTTTAATAGTTTATTGTCAAGTTGGTTTCTATATAACAGTGCTCATCCTCACAAGTGCCCCCTTCTTTAAAAAAAAAAACAAAAAAAAAAAACAAAAACAAAAACAAAAACTAAAGCACCTGGCTAGCTCACTTGGTAGAGCAAGCAACTCTTGATGTTGGGGTTGTGGGTTCGAGCCCCACGTTGGGGGCAGAGTTTACTTAAAAAAACAAAAACAAAACCCCAAAGCAGTTCTTTATGACTCACAAAGCCAAGAACTTCAAGAGAAACCAATCTTAATTTCCTGGCCACAAATAATTAGTCCAGGGGTGTCTAGCTGAAGGATGCCCTTCAGTCCTTATAAGGACTCTATATTGGAGGATATGGCAGAGATGACTATCTGCCCACTTGATAACTATTTTTCCTTTTTCCTCTATTAGTAGATTTTTATCAGGAATGACAATATGCTCAGCTTAAATACAAACACACAAACCCACAAAATTTTTCCGCCTCTCTTGTAGTTAGGTATGGTTACATACTAGTTCTGACCAAGGAGATGTAAATAGAAGTCACTTAAGTACACTTCTGGGAAAGCTCCTCTTAGAAGGAGGAAGACTCAGCCACATTTTTAATCCCCTTTTCCCTTCTTTCTGCCTAGAATAAGAACATGAAAATAAGGGTAACATCCCATAAAGGAAGAAATGGAAAATTAAAGCCTGAATCTTTAATGAAATCACAAAATTAATATACTAGCACCAAGCCATCTTCCTCTAAACTTTTTTCCTTTAGAGGGTAGAAAAATATATCCCCACCTTATTTAAACCACTACTGTTTGGGTTTTCTGTTATTTGAAGTTGAATCTAAGTCTAATAAATGCTGATGGTAAGTAATGGAACTAAATTAAACCTCTCTTTAGAAGCAAGGAAAGAATGTAATTCACAAAGACATACACAGGCCAAGAGTGAAAAGACACACTGAAATGCTGAACACTCAAAGCACAGTTGCCTGAAATAAGAACTTAGGGTTTAAAGCTATCTGAGCAAATTTCTTCTCAACTGGACAGAGCACTAACTAAAACGGCATTGCTTTCTCTTCTGGTTAAGGCTGAGAACAATATTGTTTTTTTAAATGTCCTTAAATAAACTCTTTAAGAATTAAATAAATAAATCAGTCACAAGTTTTGATAGATGAATTATCAATATCAAATTCCTAGGCATGTTACATATTTGTACACATTTATTTGGCACACAATTAAAGACAGGCTCATTAAACATTTAAAAGCAATGGCCAGAAATGGGTATGCATAAGCTTATTTTAAAGGTGATGGGTAGAGGGAAATCAGAGAGAAGGAAATCCAAAACTATATGAATTCCACAGATCCAAGAATAACCAGGGACAGTCCTGTTTACTTGCCAGGCTTCCTCCAATCTGATAACTTTCCTTAGACTGTCCCTTTCATCTGTAATTTCTGAAAAACAGCTTTTCCAGATAAGTCTTCAGGCTAGTTTACGTTCCTCTGAGAGAGAAAATTGCTTCCTGTAGTTCTCTGAAAACACTAGGAAGTGTATGAAAACAGAGGTTAGCAAAAACTGTGCAGGATAGTAAAAAAAAAAAAAAAAAAACCAGATAAGTTCACTGAAGGACAAAGCTAATGTCACAGAGTAGGGTCTAGCAGAAAAAATGAAATCTGACATCCAAGTTTTGGATTTAATTGAGCTAACATATACTATCCAGATGAAAGTGACAAAAGTTAGAAATAAACATCTTCAATATGGCATTTTAAGAGAATCAAAAGGATCTGTAATTATAGTAACAAAACACTTTCAAACACCTTTTCCATCTCCCACTTCCCTAAAGTACACAGTAAGACTAACATGATTTAATAATTAAAACTGTACAATTATAATTTTCTATACCTTGGTTCTACAAATTTGAGAGAAAAGGAAAGGAAAGAGAATTAAGTCTCCTGGGATTGCTCCAAGTAAAAGAAATCCTTTTTACATCACTAAGTTTTGGAAAACATGCCCTAATCATGACAACAGTAACAGCAGTTTAACACATAATGATTACTATGTTCACACACTGTTATAAGCAGTATTAATAGTATTATTAATAGTATTAATTAATAGTATGTGTATTAATTCATTTTATGCTCACAATGATCCTATAAGATAAATACTACTTTTATTCCTATTAGAATGATGGGGAAAAGGCACAGTCTTTAAATAATTTGCCCAAGGTCACAGAGTTACTATCTGAAGCCAGAATTAAAACTCAAGCAGCCAAGTTTTAGAGTCCATGATCTTAATCACTCTACCACATTGTCTTTCTAGGTGTTAAAACACCAAATTCATTTGTAGCTACCAAATGAAAATTCATTTGTAGCTAAACTGGACAGACCTGAACTTATTTCTATATTTGCACTATCTTGTCAAGGTACTTCTATTTTCCCAATCACCCAAATTTGAATCTGTGAGATGAGTTTTGGCCCTCAGTGCATTCCATATTCAACTAGTCATCCAACTAAACCCTGTCAATTAAATACCACTCCATCTCCATTCTGAAACCTCAATATGACCTACTGCAAAGCTAGTCAAAAATAATGTCTAGAGATATGCCAGAGTTGGAAGTTTTATTTTGAAAAGCAGAAGGCAACTTAAGATCCTAAGCTTACACTGACACAGTATAACATCGAGTATTACATGGAACAAGATCCCCATCTTAGTCACTTCAACTAAATTATGTGTCTAAAGTCTCACTCACAGTATAATGTAATTGAATAGGTTAAGATTCAACATTCTGCCTCACATATGTGCAAGAAAATCCAATTTATTAAAAATCCTATAGTATTTGTTCTTTTCTTGTTTGGTTGGGTTCTTTTTCATGCTTTATTTATTTTTGAAAAAGAGAGAGAGAGAGAGAGCAGGGGAGGGTCAGAGAGAGAGGGAGACACAGAATCCGAAGACAGGCTCCAGGCTCTGAGCTAGCTGTCAGCACAGCCCTGACGCAGGGGCTCAAACCCACAAAGAGTGGGATCATGACCTGAGCCGAAGTCAGACGTTTAACTGACTGAGCCACCCAGGCACTCCCCAAGCCCTACAGTATCTGTAATTTTATAACACACCTAAACATTTTAGAACCTCCAATTTTCAAAAAAGAAATGTGAATATGTATTTAATACAAATTTAGTAAACAGACTTTTGAGAAAGAAAAAACATAGTATTTCCAAGTACAGTAATAAAAACTTTAATATTAACCTGAATAGGTTAAGTTAATGCTATAATTTTATGGAAAAGAACAGACCCTTTGAGAAGATACATATAAGCCGAGTAAGCTGAATATATATACAAGAGGAAGTTCACCATCACTATAAAAATGCTACTAGTGATATATACTACTACATCACTATAAAAATGCTACAAAAGGCAGCACAGGTACATCTGTCTTATTTACCATTGTATTCCTAGCACCCAACAAATTGTCCAGCACATAACAGGCACTAAGAAACTTACAAATAGGGGCGCCTGGGTGGCTTAGTCGGTTAAGCGTCCAACTTTCGCTTAGGTCATGATCTCGCGGTTCGTGGGTTCGAGCCCCGCGTCGGGCTCTGTGCTGACTGCCAGCTCAGAGCCTGGCCTGTTTCAGTCTGTGACTCCCTCTCTCTCTGACCCTCCCCTGCTCACACTATCTCTCTCTCTCTCTCTCCTAGAAATAAATAAAACATTAAAAAAAAATTAAAAAAAAAAAAAGAAATTACTTACAAATAAATCACTGGAAGTATTCAATAATATACGCTAAAGCCACATGACCACCTGGCAAGAGTTCTATATACAAACTGATCCAACCATCGAACGGGAGGTTGGAATTTGAGGAGGAAAACTTTAAGGATTCCATAGTATTTTCATCATTATCTCAGATTTTAAATGAGGTCACACTCTAATAGGAAGAACTTTTAGACAAATGTCTACCAATAACTAGAGGCTGCCTCATAACCTACCAGTCAGTCTCTTTCTGCAAATCTTTGCTAAGCAGGAAAAAAAGAAAGAAGGGAAAGGGAATCACAAAACGTTAGTGGTATCAAAGGACAAATTACCTATGGTTAAAACATATACCTAAGATTAACTTATATATATAACTTATGAATATATAAATATATATTATTATATGTAAATATATAATATATACATATTTAGAAACTGATTACATTAATCTAAAAAATGACCAAGCCTATGAATTGTGTTAAAAGAATAAATCCTCATATGTTGTGTTATGTACATTAACAAATAATTAGTGGGGGGAAATTCCTTGATATGGTATCATTAAGTACATAAAATCATTTTTCTTCCTTACAAGTCCCAAATTAAAAAGTCCCATATCAGTTAAACAACCGCTCTGTTACAGGATTAATTCAGAAAAACGGGATTTTTATATCTGTACTTAACTTGTTTTAATGATAAATTCTAAATGTGTGACTACATCTGTCTACCCTTTCTTTGTACTTGAATGAAATACAAATATTTTAGAAAAAATTGTATCATATATAAATAGGTTGAACATTAAGTGCACAACTCATTTGATCACAGAAAATTATAATCATGATCATGTACAACTCATGTCCAAATAAGTCTTGGCTACATTAAGCCAACAAACTAAAGTCCCTCACTATTTCATATTAAGGATATTTACTTTAATCATTTCGTAAGGTTAAAACTATACAGTTAAAATTTGCTTGGTAATACCTAAATTCTAAAAGCATTTTACCTGGTTCATTGCTTTCCCTAGGCTATTTCAGCAACAGGTAGCCTTGGTTATTGATAAACTAAGGAGCTATCACTCTTCCTGTCACTGCCTTTTAATTTTTAATAGTGCTTATCACTTCTCACATATTTTATGACTTACTTATTCATTACAGTAGTGCCAGTTTCTCTCCACTAGATATTTAAGTTATAAAAAGACAAGAATTTTATCTGGTTCACTGTTGTACCTTCAACACTCATCTCAAGGCTTGACACCTAGTAAGTGCTCAATAAATATTATTAAATGGCATTCAATCACAGATAAATTTTCAATATGTCTATAAATTATAAAGTAGAATTCTGGACAAATAAGCAAACTACCCCCAAATTTTTTTTCCTAAGAATTTATAACCCAGCTCTTTAATGATCTTTTTTGTTAAAAAAAAAAAAAAAAAAGCACCACTGTTACTTGAACTGATACACAAATTTAGTAAACCTGCACAATACACAATTAATGTACAGAAATCTCCTGCATTTCTATACACCAATAATGAAGCAGAAGAAAGAGAAATCAAGGAATCTATCCTGCTTACTACTGCACCAAAAACCATTAAGATACCTAGGAATTAACTAAAACGGTAAAAGATTTATACTCTGAAAACTATACAAAACTTATGAAGGCTATTGAAGAGGACAAAAAGAAGTGGAAAAACATTCCATGCTTATGTATCGGAAGAACAAACATCGTTAAAATATCTATACGATCCAAAACAATCTACAGACTTCATGCAATCCCTATCAAAATAACACAAGCATTCTTCACAGAACTATTAACAAACACTCCTATAATTTGTATTGAACCACAAAAGACCCCAAATAGCCAAAGAAACCATGAAAAAGAAAAGCAAATCTGGAGGCATCAAGCTGTATTACAAAGATGCAGTCATCAAGACAGCATGGTACTGGCACAAAAACAGATACACAGATCAATGGAACAGAATAGAAATCCCAGAAATGGACCCACAACTATAAGTCAACTAATCTTCGACAAAGCAGGAAGAATGACCAATGGAAAAAAGACAGTCTTTTCAACAATTGATTGAAAAGAAATGGCAAAATGGACAGCAACATGCAGAAGAATGAAACTGGACCACTTTCTTATACCATACACAAAAATAAACTCAAAATGGATGAAAGACCTAAATGTGAAACAGGAAACCATCAAAATCCTAGAGAACACAGGCAGCAACCTCTCTAACCTTAGTGAGAGCAACTTCTTACTAGACATCTCTCCAAAGGCAAGGAAAACAAAAGCAAAAATAAATTATTAGGACTTTATCAAGATAAAAGGCTTCTGCACAGCAAAGGAAACAATCAACAAAACTAAAGGCAACCTTCAAATTGGGAGAAGATATTTGCAAATGATATGTGTGATTAAAGGGTTAGTATCCAAAAATCTATAAAGAACTTCTGAAACTTAACACTCCTCCCCCTCCAAAAAATTATAGTTAAAAATGGGCAGAAGACATGAATAAACATTTTTCCAAAGAAGATATACAGATAGCCAACAGGCACATGAAAAGATGCCCAACATTATTAATCATCAAGGAAATACAATGAAATAAATGAGATATCACTTTGCACCTGTCAGAATGATTAAAACTGACAATACAGGTTGGGTTGCTTAGTTGGCTCAGTCAGTGGAACATGTGACTCTTGATCCTGGGGTTGTACGTTCGAGCCTCATGAGTGTACAGATAACTTAAAAATAAAACCGGGTACTGGGGCAAGATGGCGGAGAGTAGGGAGCTCCGTACATTGCACTTGCCCCCATATCTCACACGGAAAAGATATGAAGCCATAGGAAACCTTACAGAATCAAAGAGACTGGGAGAAAAAGTACGCAGAATCCACTGAGAAAGCCTTCTAACGTGAGTGCGATGGGGAAGATAAAATCGCGCCGGGATCGGAGACTTAAAAGGACATGGCGATCACCCTCTGCAGGGAGTGAGAGGGGAAAGAGAGAGTCTGAAACTGCTCAAGACAGTCCCTGTCTCTGGGGAACAGAAAAACCTCCGCTCGGGGCACAGAAGGACCGTGCGCGCCAAAACCCCGCGCGCCAGATCCCCGTGTGCCAGGTCCCCTCACGCCAACTCCTCCTGGAGGGGCCACCCAAAACCACTCCTTTGAGCTCCTGGGTGGCTGACCCAGAGGAGCCGTGTGCCACGGTCCTTTGTGCTCCTGGCTGGCTGGACCCCTGGAGGAGCCGCAAGCATACCGGACCTCTGCGCTCCTGACTTGGCTGGACACAAATAGGGAAGGTGAAGGGCTTAAAACTGGGAGATTTGCCCGCGAGTTGGTGTTTCAGGTGACGAGACATGGAGGGACCCGGTTTCCCGATCCCCAGTGGGCCCTGCGCGCCGCTCAAGCAAACCCCCGTCCTTACTCCCTATCCCAACCGGGAGGAGAAGGGAGCGGTGATTCTGCCTCCAACCCCAGGACTAGGCAATAGGCTTGAAATTGCCCTGAGGGGATCGCCAGCCAGGTTGTGTCTACAGCAATTTCAGTGGGGCACGCGGACTGGGATGTGGAAACTAGGCACGGCCTGGTTTAAGAGCGTGACCCACTTTGGCTGTGTGCCCTGCACAGGGATTTTACACAACCAAAAAAACGAGGTACAGCACTGGGTTCAAGAAGGGACTGGAGGGGCGCCTGGGTGGCTTAGTCGGTTGAGCGTCCGACTTTCGCTTAGGTCATGATCTCGCGGTTCGTGGGTTCGAGCCCCGCATCGGGCTCTGTGCTGACTGCCAGCTCAGAGCCTGGAGCCTGTTTCAGTCTGTGACTCCCTCTCTCTCTGACCCTCCCCTGCTCACGCTGTCTCTCTCTCTCTCTCCTGGAAATAAATAAAACTTAAAAAAAAAAAAAAAAAAAAAAAGAAGGGACTGGAGCGCCACCACTCTCCTCACAACCTCCAAGGCAGAACTCCCCCTGACACATTGGATCATACCACGCCCATCCCTGCTAGAGAACTGATCTCTGCCTTCCCCCTGCCCCCCCAACCCCAAACACTGACCTGATTAACTCTGGTCACCGGCTTGCTTAAACAGTCACATTAATCCATTTTGTAAATGTAAATTATACACCTAACCAACCTTTTCATCTTTCTCTCAGGAGTAATTAGAATAGTTTCTCTGGATAACACCAGCGTCCGTCTCTCACCTATCCAACCATATTCCACCCTTTAGCTCTTTGAAAAAACCTTCTTATCCTTTCAGCCCGTTCATTCTATTTTCAATTTTGCCTCATCCCTGCCTTGTGTTCTCTCTCTTTCCTTATGCTCTTCCATGAACACTGCATACACCCGGCTATTTAATTGTAGCTGGAAAAATTGGGTATATGCTTTAAACCGTTCTAGGTCCATAGGATTTCCTCTTTTCTTTTCTTCTTTTTGACCTTTTTATATTATTTTACTTTCTATTATTTGCCTTCCCCCCTCCAATTTTTCTCTTAAATTTTTCATTGTCCCACTCGGATTGCATGTTTGTTAGATTTGTCTGTGCATCTCTGTGCCTCTGCTCCCTGTTTGTTTGTCTGTCTGTTTACTTCTCCAGGGATACTTGAAGAAACAAGCCAAAGTACACATGGTGGAGAGTCCCAAATATCACTACAAGTAGGAAAATAACATAACCAAGGTCTCAACAAGAGAGACCAAGAGATACCATTCAAAAAACACTCTCCGAAAGGTGAGGCCCTGGACAATCAAAAGAGTCTTCTTGGGTACAGAAGCGCTCACAGGTGCAGAGAGCATAACAAGTCTTTAAAACTAACAAGAGACAGAAAGCTAACTAAAATGACGAAACGAAAGAGCTCTCCTCCAAAGAAATTCCAAGAAGAAATGACAGCTAATTAACTGCTCAAAACAGATATAAGCAGCATAACTGAACAAGATTTTAGAACAATAATCATAAAATTAATAGTGGGCTTGCAAAAAGCATAGAGGACATCAAAAAAACTATGGCTACAAACAACGAGGAAAACAAAAATAGGCATGATGAATTAAAAAATGCGATAAATGAAATACATAATCAACTGGAGGTGTCCAATGCACAGATTGAAGAGGCTGAGAAGAGAATAAGTGATTTAGAAGACACCATTATAGAAAAAGAGGAAACAGAGAAAAAAGAGACAAACTGATCCAGGAACATGAAAGAAGAGTTCGAGAGCTCAGCGATACAGTCAAACGCAACAATATCCGTATCATAGGAATTCTGGAAGAGGAAGAGAAAAGGAAAGGAAAGGTGCTGAAGGAGTCCTGGAACAAATTATAGCAGAGAACTTCCCCAATCTGGGGAAGGAAGTAAACGTTGAAATACAAGACGCACACAGAAGTCCCCTCAGATGAAATATGAATCGGTCTTCTACACGGCATATCATAGTAAAAACGACAACATATAATAACAAAGAGAGAATTTTGAAAGCAGCTAGGGAGAAAAGGGCCCTAACATACAAAGGGAAACCTATCAGAGTGGTGACAGACCTATCTTCTGAAACTTAGCAGGCCAGAAAGGAATGGCAGGAGATCTTCAATGCGATGAACAGAAAAAATATACAGCCAAGAATCCTCTATCCAGCAAGCCTGACATTCAAAATAGAAGGAGAAATAAAAATCTTTCCAGGGGCGCCTGGGTGGCTTAGTCGGTTAAGCGTCCGACTTTCGCTTAGGTCATGATCTCGCGGTTCGTGGGTTCGGGCCCCGCGTCGGGCTCTGTGCTGACTGCCAGCTCAGAACCTGGAGCCTGTTTCAGAGTCTGTGTCTCCCTCTCTCTCTGACCTCCCCTGCTCATGCTGTCTCTCTCTCTCCTAGAAATAAATAAAACATTTAAAAAAATTTTTTTAAAAATCTTTCCAAATAAACAGAAATTGTGAGAATTTGTCACCACTAAGCCAGCCCTACAAGAAATCCTGAGAGAGATGCTCTGAAGGAAATGTTGCAAGGAACAAAGATACCAGAGACACCACCACAAACATGAACCCCACGAAGGACACAAAGGTTCTAAAACCACATATTTCAATAATAACACTGAATGTAAATGGGCTGAATATACCAATGAAAAAACATAAGGTACCAGAATGGATAAAAAAACAAAACCCATCTATATGCTGTCTACAAGAAACGCATTTTAGACTAGAAGATACCTTCAGATTAAAAGTAATGGGATGGAGAAAAATATATTATGATACTGGAAATCAAAAGAAAGCTGGAGTAGCTATACTTATATCAGACAAACTAGACTTTAAATTAAAGACAATAACAAGAGACGAAGAAGGGCATTACATAATAATTACAGGGTCCATCCATCAGGAAGAACTAACAATCATAAATGTCTATGCACCAAATATGGGAGCACTGAAATATTTAAAACAATTAATCACAAACAGAAACAAGCTTATAGATAAGAATGTGCTAATAGCAGGGGACTTTAATACTCTGCTTACAGCAATGGATAGGTCAACCAGACAAAAAATCACTAAGGAAATAATGGACTTGAAAGACACATTGGACCAGATGGATCTGACAGATATATTTAGAACTCTACATCCTGAGGCCAGGGAATTTACTTTCTTCTCAAGTGCACATGGCACATCCTCCAAGATAGATCACATAATGGGACATAAAGCAGCCCTCAATAAATATAAAAGAGTTGAGATCATACCATGCACACGGTCAGATCATAATGCTTTGAAACTTGAAAACTATCACAGGAAGAAGTCTGGAAAACCGCCAAAAACATGGAGGTTAAAGAGCACCCTACTAAAGAATGAATGGGCCAATCAGGCAAATAGAGAGGAAATTAAAAAAATATATGGAAACAAATGAAAATGAAAACACAACAATCCAAAATCTATGGGATGCGGCAAAGGCAGTCCTAAGAGGAAAGTACATTGCACTCCAGGCCTATTACAAGAAATTAGAGAAAGCGCAAGTGCAAAATCTAACAGCTCACCTAAAGGAACTAGAGGCAGAGCAACAAGAGGACCCCGAACCCAGTAGAAGAAGAGAAATAGCAAAAATCAGAGCAGAAATAAACAACATAGAAACCAAAGAAACAACTGAACAGATCAATGAAAACAAGAGTTGGTTTTTTGAAAAAATAAACAAAATTGACAAACCTCTAGACAGGCTTCTCAAAAAGAAAAGGGTGAGCACCCTAATAGACAAAATCATGAATGAAAATGGACATAATACAACCAACCCCTCAGAAATACAAGCAATTATCAGGGAATACTATGAAACATTATATGCTAACAAATTGGACAACTTAGAAGAAATGGACAAATTCCTAAACACACACTCACTACCAAAATTCACACGGGAAGAGATAAGAAATCTGAACAGACCCATAACGAGTGAAGATATCGAATCAGTGATCAAAAATCTCCCAACAAATAAGAGCCCTGGACCTGATGGCTTCCCTGGGGAATTCTACCAGACGTTTAAAAGAGACTTAATACCAATTCTTCTCCTAAGCCATTCCAAAAAGTAGAAATCAAAGGAAAACTCCTGGACTCATTTTATGAAGCCAGCATCACTCTGATTCCCAAGCCAGACAGAGATCCAGCAAAAAAAGAGAACTACAGGCCAATATCCTTGATGAATATGGATGCAAATATCCCCAACAAGATACTTGCAAATCGAATCCAACAGCACATAAAAAGAATTCTCCACCAAGGTCCAGTGGGATTCATTCCTGGGTTACAGGGCTGGTTCAACATTTGCAAATCAAGCAATGTGATACATCACATCAACAAAAGAAAAGATAAAAACCATACGATCCTGTCGATAGATGCAGAAAAAGTATTTCACAAAATACAGCATCGCTTCTTTTTTTTTAATTTTTTTATTTTTTTACAAAGAGTTTATTGTCAAATTAGTTTCCACATAACACCCAGTGCTCATCCCCACAAGTGTCCTCCTCTATGCCCATCCCCCCTCCCCCCCACATCCATCAGTCCTCAGTTTTTGTCAGATTTCAAGAGTCTCTCGTGGTTTGCCTCTCTCCCTTTCCCCCAACATTCCCCCCCTTCTTCCTCAGTTAAGTTCCTCATAATCCTCCTACACGTGCAAACATATGATATTTGTCCTTCTCTGCCAAGCATCGCTTCTTAATAAAGGCTCTAGAAAAAGTCGGGATAGAAGGAACATACTTGAACATCATAAAAGCCATCTATGAAAAGCCTTCAGCTAAGATCATCCTCAATGGGAAAAGACTGAGAGCTTTCCCCCTGAGATCAGGAACACGACAGGGATGTCCACTCTCACCACTGTTGTTTAACATAGTGCTGGAAGTCCTAGCATCAGCCATCAGACAACAAAAGGAAATCAAAGGCATCAGAATTGGCAAAGAGGAAGTCAAACTTTCACTCTTCGCATATGACATGATACTCTACATAGAAAACTCGACAGACTACACCAGAAGCCTACTAGAACTGATCCAAGAACTCAGCCAAGTTGCAGGGTACAAAATCAACGTACAGAAATCGGTTGCATTTTTATACAACAACAATGAAGCAACAGAAAGAGAAATCAAGAAACTGATCCCATTCACAATTGCACAAAAAACCCTAAAATACCTCAGAATAAACGTAACCAAGGATACAAGAGATCTGTATGATGAAAACTATAGAAAACTTATGAAGGAAATTGAAGAAGACACAAAGAAATGGAAAAACATTCCATGCTCATGGATAGGAAGAATAAATATAGTCAAGATGTCATTACTACCTAAAGCACTCTACACATTCAATGCAATTCCAATCAAAATTGCACCAGCATACTTCTCAAAACTAGAACAAACTATCCAAAAATTTGTATGGAACCACAAAAGACCCCGAATAGCCAAAGGAATACTGAGAAATAAAACCAAAACGGGAGGGATCACCATCCCAGACTTTAGCCTCTACTACAAAGCTGTCATCATCAAGACAGTATGGTATTGGCACAAAAACAGACACATAGACCAATGGAACAGAATTGAGAACTCAGAAGTGGACCCAAAGTATACAGCCAACTAATCTTTGACAAAGCAGGAAAGAGTATCCAATGGAAAAACGACAGCCTCTTTAACAGATGGTGCTGGGAGAACTGGACAGCAACATGCAGAAGAATGAAACTAGATTATTTTCTCACATCATGCACAAAAATAAACTCAAAATGGATAAAGGACCTGAACATGAGACAGGAAACTATCAACACCCTAGAGGAGAAAGCAGGAAACAACCTCCTTGAACTCCACCGCAGCAACTTCTTACTTGACACATCCTCAAAAGCAAGGGAATCAAAAGCAAAAATAAATGATTGGGACCTCATCAAGATTAAAAGCTTCTGCATGGCATAGAAAACAACCCACAAAACTAACAGGCAACCAACAGAATGGGAAAAGATAGTTGCAAATGACATATCAGATAAAGGGTTAATATCCAAAATCTATAAGGAACCCACCAAACTCCACACCGGAAAAACAAACAACCCAGTGAAGAAATGGGCAGAAAATATGAACAGACACTTCTCCAAAGAGGACATCCAGATGGCCAACAGACACATGAAACGATGCTCAGCATCCCTCCTCATCAGGGAAATACAAATCAAAACCACACTGAGATACCATCTCATACCAGTCAGAGTGGCTAAAATGAGCAAATCAGAGAACTCTAGATGCTGGCGAGGATGTGGAGAAACGGGCACCCTCCTCCACTGTTGGTGGGAATGTAAACTGGTACAGCCCCTCTGGAAAACAGTGTGGAGGTTCCTCAGGAAACTAACAATAGAACTCCCCTAGGACCCAGCAATAGCACTGCTAGGAATTTACCCAAGGGATACAGGAATGCTGAGGCATAGGAGCACATGGACCCCAATGTTCATAGCAGCACTCTCCACAATAGCTAAAACATGGAAAGAGCCTAAGTGTCCATCAGCAGATGAATGGATCCAGAAGATGTGGTTTATCTATACCATGGAATACTACATGGCAATGAGAAACAATGAAATCTGGCCATGTGTAGCAACTTGAGGGTGTTATGCTGAGCGAAATAAGTCAGGCAGAGAAGGACAAATATCATATGTTTGCACGTATAGGAGGATTAGGAGGAACTTAACTAAGGAACAAGGGGGAGAAGTAGGGCGAAATGGTGGGGGAAACGGAGAGAGGGAAACCATGAGAGACTCTTGAATGCTTACAAAAACTGAGGACTGATGGATGTGGGGGGGAGAGGGGATAGGGATGGAGGAAGGCACTTGTGGGGATGAGCACTGGGTGTTATGTGGAAACTAATTTGACAATAAACTATTTGTAAAACAAAAAACAAAACAAAACAAAAAAGAAGTTTCCAGAAAAGCTGTCTCTGTCTGGGAAAGAGTCAGTATGCCTTGAACAATAGAAATTACAATTAATTCACAAACTGACACCACATCTCATACAAGTTTTATATCAGTTTATTTCTCTTTCCAAAGTACATACTACTGAATTTGAGAAAAGTACTGAAGATCTTACTATACCCTTAATGAAATCTTTCATTATGCACCCAGTAGTGGAATCTAACTTTTCAATTAGATTTCACGTAATCAAAGTCATTCCCAAATTCACACGTACTACAGACATTTCTTGTAAATACCAGACTATCTTTGGTGGGTATAAAAACTGCTAACTCTTTAATTACCACAGATTTTTTGTATCATTAGACTATTCTCATTTCAATGTTAAAACACTTTTCATGTCTTTCTAATGCCAGGTAATCCTTCCTAATTAGAATAAGGCTTATCCTGTTAACATCTTCATTTAAAAAGAAAACTTCAAAAAAAAAAAGTTTGCTACAACTAACAGAAAGAATATTTTAAGTTTTTAAAAAGCTTTAGTAGAGAGTCAAAGAACCAGAATTTTAGTGTCATCTCAACCAAGAGTTAGGAGCTTTATGCACTTGGGCAAATTACTAAATATCTAGATTTCATTATCTTATTTTTAGCATGAATACAGATTAATTTCAACACTTAAAAAAATTAATTTACCTAGAACTGTCTGTTTTCTCTTTACCTTTCCAAATCTTGAAATTATATAAATATTCCCTATTCTGAAATGATCAGCCTACATATATTTCAGATTCTGGATATTTGTATAATTCTCGGCTGAACTTGAAATATTTTTAAGTTAGCCAGAATTTTCTGTTTAAAGAAATAAACTTTAATGACTGATTATCTTTATGATTAATTTATGAAACAATGATCCTACTTTTACCTTTTATTATATTTAAGAAGATGTCAGAAATCATTTTTACCATTCCCCTTCACGGACACTTCTCAGTACAATCCAACAGTATATTATTGCTGACCTAAGTACAAGCTACATTGAAATACTTCCAATTAAGATATATGTGTATACTGCTAGGAATTTACCCAAGGGATACAGGAGTGCTGATGCATAGGGGCACATGTACCCTAATGTTCATAGCAGCACTCTCAACAATAGCCAAAACATGGAATGAGTCTAAGTGTCCATCAACAGATGAATGGATCAAGAAGATGTGGTTTATCCATACAATGGAATACTACATGGCAATGAGAAAGAAGGAAATCTGGCCATGTGCAGCAACATGGATGGACCTTGAGGGTGTTATGCTGAGCGAAATAAGTCAGGCAGAGAAGGACAGATACCATATATTTGCACGTATAGGAAGATTTAGGAGGAACTTAATGGAGGACCATGGGGGAGAAAAAGGGGGAAAGTGGTGGGGGAGAGGCAGAGAGGCAAACCATGAGGGACTCTTGAATGCTGAGAACGGACTGAGGGCTAATGGACGTGGGACAGAGGGAAGGGAGGGTGATGGGTATGGAGAAGGGCACTTGTGGGGATGAGCACTGGGTGTTATATGGAAACCAACTTGACAATAAACTATTAAAAAAAAGATATATGTGTATAATTTCAAGGCATATCTGAAAAGCAAAGGAAGTCTAGTAATGATAAAATTTGCTATAAATTAGTAGACAGCCACATCACTGATATATTTATAAGTGATTAATAAAATTTTAGTTCTCAAAGATCAAAAAATTTTCCTAGATAAATCTACTTACATGTGTTCTGTCACCTTAGTAGCTCCTTCTCCCTAAAATTTTGTATATTGGTGTTATTAGTGACTTTTTTATAGACACATGAGTACCACTAGAGGCCACCAAATACTTCACTTTTTTAAAGTGGCACATTTGTAACTATAATTATAAGGAGATGACTATGCACAGAAATATCCATAACTGGGAAAGTTCCATGTGAATACTCAAAGCACAATATTAACTCAAGCAAAAATATCTGAACATACTTCATATGATAAATAAGATGTCTGGATCATAGGAGAACTTGATTATGAAAACAGAACTGAGGGTTGGGGAGAGGAAATACCAAATTATCATTTCTTATATACCTCTGAAAATAGATTATATGACCTAGGAAATGGATGATCTCTCTGGCTATTGTCGTGTGTGTGTGTGTATACACATATAATATATATAAATATTTATAATACTAATACAGATAGACTAATACAGACAGATAAATAAATAAGTCTATCCTCAGAGTTCCGTACTCTTTCTACCATACCACAAAGTCTTTCACATAAAATAATGTTTGTATATCAGAAGTTTTATATCTAAAGTTGGTTACCATCTATAGCAATTAAAACTTTAATACAGAAGTCCTATTGTCAAAATCACCCCACATATTTGAATATATCCAAAATTCTGACTTGAAGGAGAAAACCTGGCTTAGAAGCATAGATAATACCTGGGAAAATTCTGGGTTTCTAGGTGAATGGCTGCATGTCCTCTTATTTCTTTCAGTGTCTTCCCCCACCCCCTCACCAAAGGTAAATAGAAAAAAATAGAAGGCTCAAGTAGCATCCAGATTCTGTAGCTTCAAATAAAATTTATGAAACAAAATGGGAATTCTTGCTATTTGAGTACCTTTGTTGAATACTGATACATTCTTTTTCAAAGGTTTTTGGGTACTCCAGAGAAACTATTCAGTCATACTTTTGGTGTTCTATCTAAAGTCTTTCCTTAACTAACGGTTGCAAAGATGTTCTCCTAAATTTTTTTTTAAAACCTTTATAGTTTCAGGGTGCCTGGGTAGCTCAGTGGATTAAGTGCCCAACTCTAGATTTCGACTCAGGTCATGATCTCACAGTTCAAGAGCTCAAGCCCTGCATCAGGCCCCGCACTGGCAATGTGGAGCCTGCCTGGGTTTCTCTGTCTCTCTCCCTCTTTCTGCCTCTCCCCAGCTTGCCCTCTTTCTCTTTCAAAGTAAAAAAACAAAAAACAAAAAACAAAAAACTTTAGTTTCAGCTTTTATATTTAGTCTATAATTCATTTCAGGCTAATATTTTTCTGTGGCGTGAGGTATGGCTAGGATTCAAGTACAGAAGACTGACAGAATAGTAATACCACCACTTCCCAGAGAAAGTAAAACACGGACTGACAGACGGACGGATGGAAGGAAGGGAGGGAAGGAGGGAGGGGAAGTAGTAATCAAAACAGTTTAGTACTAGTAAGAAAACGGACACATAGATCAATGGAACAGAATAGAGAGCCTAGAAATAAACCCATGCTTATACGGTCAATTAATCTATGACAAAGGAGGCAAAAATACACAATGTGGAAAAGACAGTCTCTTCAACAAATGGAGCTGGGAAAACTTGACAGCACAAGAATGAAACTGGACCACTTTCCTATACCATGTGCAAAAATAAATTCAAAATAAATTGAATTTGAACATAGGACCTGAAACCATAGGACCAAAACTCTTTGAAGAAAACATAGGCGGTAAACTCTTTGACATCAGTCTTAGCAATATTTTGGAAGGACCAGTCTTCTCAGGCAAGAGCAACAAATCTGAAATAAACAAACAGGATTACATCAAACTAAAAAGCTTTGCAGTGAAGAAAACCATCAACAAAACTAACAGGCAGCCCCAAAAGATTCCACCAAAAAACTGCTAGAACTGATACATGAATTCAGCAAAGTTGCAAATATAAAATCAATGCACAGAAATCAGCTGCATTCCTATACAAGAGAAAGAGAAATCAAGGAATCGATCCCATTTACAGTTGTACCAAAAGCCATAAAATACCTAGGAATAAATCTAACCAAAAAGGTGAAAAATCTATACACTAAAAACTATAGAAACCTTATGAAAGAAAGTGAAGAAGACACAAAAAAATGGAAAAATATCCCATGCTCCTGGATAGGAAGAACAAATATTATTAAAGTGTCAATACTACCCAAAGCAATCTACATATTCAATGCAATACCTATCAAAATAACACCAGCATTCTTCACAGAACTAGAACAAGCAATTCAAAAATTTGTATGGACCCAGAAAAGACCCCAAATAGCCAAAGCAATCTTGAAGGAAAAAAAGAAAACAAACAAAGCTGGAGGCATCACAATCCTGGACCTCAAGATGTATTACAAAGCTGTAATCATCAAGACAGTATGGTACTGGCACAAAACCAGACACTCAGATCAATGGAACAGAATAGAGAACCCAGAAATGGATCCACAAACGTATGGTAAACTTTTATGAAGCCAGAAAGAATATCCAATGGAATATAGTTTCTTCAGCAAGTGGTGCTAGGAAAACTGGACAATGACATGCAGAAAAATGAACCTGGACTACTTTCTTACACCAACCACAAAAATATACTCAAAATGGAAGAAAGACCTAAACATAACATAGGAAGCCATCAAAATCCTTAAGGAGAAAGCAAGCAAAAACCTCTCTGACCTAGGCCACAGCAACTTCTCAATCAACACATCTCCAGAGGCAAAGGAAACAAAAGCAAAAATGAACTACTGGGACTTCATCAAAAGAAAAAGCTTCTGCACAGTGAAGGAAACAATTAGCAAAACTAAAAGGCAACCGATGGAATGGGAGAAGATATATGCAAATGATACATCAGATAAAGCGTCAGTATCCAAAATCTATATAAAGAAGTTGTTAAACTCAACACCCAAAAAACAAATAATCCAGTAAAGAAATGGGCAAAAGACCTGAATAGACACTTCTCCAAAGAAGGCATTCAGATGGCCAACGGACACATGAAAAAATGCTCAACATCACATACCATCTGGGAAATACAAATCAAAACCTCAATGAGATACCACCTCACACCTGTCAGAATGGCTAACATGACCAACTCCGGCAACGATAGATGTTGGCAAGGAAGCAGAGAAAGAGGATCTCTTTTGCACTGCTGGTGGGAATGCAAACTGGTGCAGCCACTCTGGAAAACAGTATGGAAGTTCCTCGAAAAATTAAAAATAGAACTAATCTACGACCCAGAAATTGCACTATTAGGTATTTATCCAACAGATACAGGTATGCTGTTCCAAAGGGACACATGCACCCCAATGTTTACAGCAGCACTATCACCAATAGCCAAAGTATGGAAAGAAGCCAAATGTCCATCAATGGATAAATGGATAAAGAAAATGTGGTATAGATACACAATGGAGTACTACTCAGCAATCAAAAAGAATGAAATCTTGACATCTGAAACTATGTGGATGGAATTAGAGGGTATTATGCTAAGGGAAATTAGTCAGAGAAAGACAAATATCATATGACTTCACTCATATGAGGGCTTTAAGATACAAAACAGATGAACATAAGGAAAGGGAAGTAAAAATAATATAAAAACAGGCAGGGGGACAAAACATAAGAGACTTTTAAATATAGAGAACAGAGGGTTTCCAGAGGGGTTCAGGGAGGGGGATAGGCTCAATGGGTAAGGGACTTAAGGAATCTATGTCTGAAATCATTGTTGCACCATGTGTAACTTAACTTGGATGTAAATTATAAAAAAATTAATAAATTATAGAAAGAAAAAATTATACCTTGGGGTATAAGGCTCAGGGAAAAAAAGAAAATGAAACAAAAAAACTAAGAGACAACCTATTGAATGGGAGAATATTTGCAAATCATACATCCAATAAGAAATTAATATCCAAAATACTTAAAGAACTTATACAACTTAATGGCAGAGTACTTTTACATTTTTTCCAAGGAGACATACAGATTGCCAACAGACACATGAAAAGATGCTCAACATCACTGATCATCAGGGAAATGAAAAAGCACAATGAAATATCACCCCACAATTGTCAGATTAGCTATTATGAAAAAGACAAAAAAAAAAAAAAAACCTTGGAGAGGGAATAGAGAAATGGGAATCCTTCTGCACTGTGGTGGGAATGTAAACTTGTGAAACCACTGTGGAAAACAGTATGGAGGTTCCTCAAAATATTAAAACTAGAACTATCATATAATCTAGTAATTCCACTTTTGGGTTTTATCCAAAGAAAACAAAAACACCAATTCAAAAAGTTTTATGTACCCCTGTGTTCATTGCATTATTATTTACAGTAGCCAAAATATGGAAGCAACCTAAGTATCCATCGATGATCAATGGATGAACAAAGAAAATGTGACATATATATATCATATATATATATACATATATATGTAATATTATATATATGTAAATTAAGATATATTTATCTCAAACCTATGGGTTTTGTTCATCAAACTGGCACAATGAAGACTGTGTTGCATCTTCTCTGAAACCAAAAGTACAGGGTTTTTTTTTTCCCAACTAGGTGTCCAACCATTCAATTCAATTTTGACCCTACCCAGAGTTAGTACAGACCCCATAGGTCAGTCAAGGGCTCAGGGCTCAGCTCCAGAAGACTGTCTTCACTTCAGACATTAACTGTAAACTGGTGCCTAAGCTAATCCACATTTCTGAATGCAGAATACAAATTCAGGGGCTTACACAACCACCTGCTTCAGGTTCAATAATTTACTAGAAAAACAGAACTCAGGAAAATCATTTTACTTATATTTACCAGTTTATTATAAAGGATACAACTCAGGAACAACCAAATAGAAGAAGAATACAAAGCAAAGTATGGAGAAGGGGGACCAGTAAAGCCTCCATACCTTCTGTAAGCATACTACCTTCCAATCACATCAATGTGCTCACCAATTCAGAAGATCTCTGAACCCTTTGGTTTAGGTGTTTTTATAGTAACTTTCATTAGTCAGGCATGACTGATTAAATCACTGGCTGTTGGTGACTGAACTGGGTCTCCAGCCTCTCTCTTCTCCCCAGTGGGGCTGAAATTTCCAACCCTCTAATTACATGGTTGTTTCCTCTCACAGTCCAGCCCACACCCTGAAGCAATCTATGGTCCACTAAACCAATCAACTATCTCATTAGCATACAAAAGACAATAAATTCCAAGGATTTCAGGAGCTCTGTGCTAAGAACTGAGACAAAATCTAAATATTTACTTTTTATTATACCACAAACACTGAATTAGGGATGTTCAAAATAAAGTGGTCAAGGAGAATTAAGATAAGGGAAAAGATGTTCAAATTCAGCAACAACACTGTGGCAGAGAAAAGCTAGTTGGTCACTAAATCTGTTTCACTTTTCCCCTCAGCACAATCTAGGCTTTATTTGCCAAACTCCCGTTATAGTTAACTGGGGCTATATAACTGACTCCCAGGCCTATCCCATAGAAACCAGCCCTACTGTCCTTCATACTTTCTCTTACCACTCTGTCAACTGCATGGTGATACCCAAGATGACCCTGAGAACCACACTCTGAAGATATCCCACTGCCATTAATTAGACTTTATGCAAGTAAGAAGAAAAAATATTTCTACCATGCTATCCATTAAAATCTCAAGGTTTATCTATCATAACAGCTAGTATTACCTTCATGAATTAAGAAAATATTAAAAACTTCAACTGTGATTTCAGAATGGAGATGACATACACTATACTTCAGAATAAACCCTTGAGATGTGGGTAAGATTGGTATATGAGTTGAGAGTGGATGGCAATAAATCACAATATTATAATAATTATAATACTTAATATTATAGTTCATTAAAATATTAATAGACAATCACCAGATAACAGCCTTGTAGGAAAACTATTATTATCAGAAAGAGTAAATTCACTTTGCTCAACATTTTAAAATTCTTGATACCATATTATTTCCAGTATACCACACATGTCCCTTAGAAAACTGGAGACAGTAAATGAAGCAGAATCATTTGAAACCTTTTATAATGAAGAAGAAACAGGATAAAAGCTAAAAGAGATAAAGTCAAGAACGGATTTTTTTTTTTTTTTTTGGCTAGTACTAACCATACTTGAGATCAGTGGAAACAGAAGAGTAGAAAAAGGAACTAGAAGTTAAGAAGAGTAGAGTAATCCGCAGGGTGACACAACAATTATATGACAGATGAGTACCAGTATTCCTTGTGATAATGAGGCCAAGCTATTTGCAAACAATTGAATTTGTAGTAGGTTAGGCCTGTGTAGATCTATATCTTCTTAAGGAACTTCTCTATGGCCTCAAAGCATCGAGTATGGGAGAACCTGCGCATGGCAACCACTTTGTCCTATGGTGGTTCTGAGACCAGTACTGAAGTAGCAGATCATGGAGACTGGGTTGGTGAAAGATTCTTTAGCAAAACTGAGATTATAAATGCATTAGTAAAATAAAGAGAATTGTAAGTAAATGAAAGTCTGGTACTGTATAGGATAACAAACCACCTTACTGAGCATGGAGGAATATGAGAATAACATGAAGACTGAGTATCCTCTGCTTCAGAGATGTTGAGAGAATCTATCTCAGATGCATGCTCTACACTACATCAAGTTCTAACCTGCAGTATGGTTTTATTACTTCGAACAAATGGGAATACGTAACAAAAGGTGAGTTCAAACCACCACTTACCAGCTTAACTTCAATTTATGTAACTTTGTCGTGAACATAACTTTAAAAGTCCTGTTTGTAGTCCTTAGCATGTTTTAAAAGCTCTACACGCAGGGGTGCCCAGCTGGCTCAGTTGATTTAGCACGTGTCTCTTGACTTCAGCTCAGGTCATGATATTGCATTTGGTGGGATCGAGACCCATATCAGCAGATGAGCTGTCCACGCAGAGCCCACTTGGGATTCTCTCTCTCCCTGCCCCTCCCCAACTTGCACTCTCTCTTCTGGGAAATCAAATAGCTATGTCCTGGTTTAGGAGGTTATAGGGAACACAATGCAAACAGAACACTGCTTTCTAGCAGGTTGGTATCTAATTAATGCGTATACAGGGGTTGGGTCTTGCCTGTGCTCATGAATTCCTTAGTCCATGTTATCAATGGAATATCTTATCTTGTTCTCCACCCTGCTTTCTACATCTGCTCTTTTGAGTCTTGGGAATGCCTTGTTTTTCTACATGCTTTCTACACGCTGTTACTGGCATGTAGCCCACTGACGTGTTGCACAATGTTTCCCTGAATGTATGCTTTTTTTTAATGTTTATTTACTTTTGAAAGTGTGTGTGTGTGTGTGTGTGTGTGTGTGTACATGGGGTAGGGGAAGGGACAGAGAGAGGGAGACATAGAATCACAAGCAGGCTCCTGGCTCTGAGCTGTCAGCACAGAGACCGACATGGGGCTCAAACTCCATAAACCATGAGATCATGACCTGAGCTAAAATCAGGCACACAACTGGCTGAGCCACCCAAACACCCCTCCCTGAATGTATACTTAATAAATACTGGAGTTTAAGGCAGTCTGAGGAGACTTCTCTTAGCCTCTCTCTCACCTCTCTTGACTTGCATGAAGTCTTGAGTAACTCTTTCTGCCATCCTTGGCTTTGCTAGACAAAGCCGAAAGCCGAACCCACACTCTCTCAAAATAAATAAAAACTTAAAAAACAGCATTTTTATGTTTTCAGCATCAACTCCATGCAAAATCAAAAGTCCTTCCACATATTCTTTATACCATCTTTTTTTTAATTCTTTTTTGTAAATAGTTTATTATCAAGTTGGTTTCCATATAACATCCAGTGCTCATCTCCACAAGTGCCCTCCTCCATGCCCATCACCTCCCTACCCCTCCCCCCCACCCCATCTGCCCTCAGTTTGTTCTCGGCATTCAAGAGTCCCTCATGGTTTGCCTCCCTCCCTCTCCCCCACTATTTTTCCCCTTCTTCTCCCCTATGGTCTTCCGTTAAGTTCCTCCTAATCCTCCTATACATGCAAGCATATGGTATGTCCTTCTCTGCCTGACATTTCACTCAGCATAAAACCCTCAAGTTCCATCCATGTTGCTACCCATGGCCAGATTTCATTTTTTCTCATTGCCATGTAGTATTCCATTGCTTTTATACCATCTTTAAACTGAATTCATCACCAAGCACCCTACATCAGCTTTGGACACCCTGCAGTGACTTTGGACACTACCTACAGTATCTTTCAGAAGTATCTTTTACAATTATATATTTTTTATTTTTAGATGTCTTTGTGTATTTCTCAACTCTATCTCTCACTGGAAAATCATCCTGCCCATCTTTATTCTAAATAATTACTTATACCGCTGGCTTTTCACACTCACATGCAGAAATCTACATTTTTTCCCCTAGTGTCCCAGATTTCATCTTCTTAGCTAATAGGCTATAACTCCAGTGCTTTAAAATCTTCATGAACCCTAGAGTGTCTAGCTAGCTCAGTTGGTGAAGCATGCGACTTTTGATCTCAGGGTTGTCAGTTCAAACCCCATGTTAGATGTAGAGATTACTTAAAAAGAACTAAATAAAATATTTGTGAACCCTAATTCCATCATTCAATAAGTTCACTACCTTTCTCATTCTCCTTTCATGTATAGTCCACTACAAAGGAGAAAGAATATTCTCTTCCATCACTTCTACACTCAGTTCCCTGACCACACAGTATTTATATCTAGGTCAAATGGACAACTACTATCCCATTTGTTGTGTTCAGTACATTTTAAACAGCTTAAAGAATTAAAGCATTACATGGTACTTATACTTACTTCTCTGCCCACAAATAGCATCCCATACTAAAGTTACTTCTCCTACGTTAAAACTGCAGATTATTGGGGCGCCTGGGTGGCTTAGTCGGTTAAGCGTCCGACTTTCGCTTAGGTCATGATCTCGTGGTTCGTGGGTTCGAGCCCCGCGTCGGGCTCTGTGCTGACTGCCAGCTCAAAGCCTGGAGCCTGTTTCAGAGTCTGTGACTCCCTCTCTCTCTGACCCTCCCCTGCTCACGCTGTCTCTCTCTCTCTCCTAGAAATAAATAAAAATAATTTAAAAAAAAAAACAAAAAAAACCCAAACAACTGCAGATTATTGCACACACAACAATCCTCTTCTCTCCAATCTATACTTAACAATTACAGAAAACTGGATCCATATTGAAGGTAGTCAAATCACCAGTTCATATTTTAATAACTGAACTAATTTTTTTACCAATATGAAACATAGAAATTCTAACTAAATATCTCTTTTACTCAAGCTACTTTTTTTTTTTTTTAATCACAGTATTTTATTCTTCTAAACAGATAGATAGCTCGGGGCACCTGGGTGGCTCGTCAGTTAAGTGTCCAACTTAGGCTGGGTCATGATCTCACAGTTTGGGGGTTCGAGCCGCGTGTCAGGCTCTGTGCTGACAGCTCAGAGCCTGGAGCCTACTTCGGATTCAGTGCCTCTCTCTCTCTCTCTGTCTCTTCCCAGCTTATGCTCTGTCTCTCTATCTCACTCTCAAAACTAAATGAACATTTAAAAACAATTTTTTTTAAGTAGATAGCTCTACAAATGCCTCAGTGCAGGCATTCCCTAGTGAAGAATATGATGTATATTCTGAATAATAATACAAAAGGATTCACTTCTGAAACAGGGCATCTTTAAAAAGACATAGTGCCAAAACAATACTATTTTGCTGATGTCCAAACCCTAGCCAATAAAAACATTTGCTCCCATAATCAGAAATAGATTGTTGGCCATAGAATGCCTCTGCAAAACAATTCTTAAATTTTCTTTGAAATACTGTCACTAAAATTAACTGAAATTTTATTTATATAACTGTCTGTGGTTTCCATGTATGCCTAAAAAGCACAAGAAAAAGATAAAAATATCTCAGAATTGGAAAAGCAGTCATTATGTTTGGTTTAGCTTATTTTCATATTTTTATTTTTAAAATCCATTCAAATTAAAGTCCAGCGTTTCTCAACAGAAGAAAAGGGGGGTAAATGGGGGGTCAAAGTCTTTACATAAAAACAGAAAGAATAAATTCAGTATCCTCTAAATTAAATTTGGGTTTTGACTTATTAGTGAATGGATATCTAAAATCCTTTCCCACAGTAATAAAGTTTAGTCTTCAGGCTAAACACAATAATTTGTCATTTAGATTTATATACAACAAATATATGCTGTCTGGAGAAGAGAAGTGGCAACAGAAAATAATTTCAATATAATATTATGTTCTGAACCCAGATTTGTCCTCAGGCAAAATAAATATGTGAAGCTGGTTTCTATCTAACAACACAGCATTCTTTTAACATTGCTGAACTTCGATTCTTCAAAATTATAAAACGCTGTTTGCAGATCTTGCATTTACACTAAAATACAAATGCTACCCACAGTTTAAAGTGTCACTCTCAGAATATTCTCAGATTTTGGCTGAAACTGAGTCAGCATTTCATGTGGTAACGGGCTTAAATCCTAGCTATGCTACATTTTAGCTGTTAGAGCTAACTGAAACTGTTTTAAATTCCTAATCCTCAGTTTACTTATCTGTAAATTAGATTTACTACCATCAATCATCCAGTGTATGTGAGTTAATCATAGTCTGTCAATCCTATACAACTGTTAGATACTAACATTTAATGTTACATGCTAAAAATTGTTCCACCTCCTCAGAAAAGCTAACATTTTTTTCCCTATAAATTATGGGGAAAGGGTCACTATCACCCTGGCATCAACTAACCACTTAGGATCTGAGCCAGATCACCTTCAATTGGAAAAAAATTTTATCAGGCCTATATGTGGTCTTGATGCTACAGGAGTTATATTAGATTACACAATATTTGACAGTTATTCAAGTTGTTGCTATTTAAATGCAGAATAGTTGCATGGCTCTAATATATCATTCATAGCACAAAGCAATAAATAATAAAAGGACAATAATAATTTAAGTTAATGATTCTGTTTTTAAAATTAGCTTTACAGCACTCTCAACAATAGCCAAAACATGGAAAGAGCCTAAGTGTCCATCAACTGATGAATGGATCAAGAAGATGTGGTTTATCTATACAATGGAATACTACATGGCAATGAGAAAGAAGGAAATCTGGCCATGTGTAGCAACATGGATAGAACTTGAGGGTGTGATGCTGAGCGAAATAAGTCAGGCAGAGAAGAACAGATTCCATATGTCTGCAAGTATAAGTGGATTAGGAGGAACTTAACGGAGGACCATGCGGGATGAGAAGGGGAAAAATAGTAGGGGAGAGGGAGGGAGGCAAACCATGAGAGACTCTTGAATGCTGAGAACAAACTGAGGGCTGATGGGGGTGGCGGAGAGAAGAAGGGGAGTGATGTGCATGGAGGAGGGCACTTGTGGGGATGAGCACTGGGTGTTGTATGGAAACCAGCCTGACAATGAACTATTTAAGAAAATAAAATAAAATAAAATGAGCTTTAATAGAGGTTAGGTAAACAAATTTATTTTGTACCTGACAAAGCACAATAGACATTAGAGTACTGGAATTGCTTTCAATAATGAAAAAATTAAAAGGGGGAAAAAAAATCCAGTGTAACCCATTAGATAAAACAGTCTTTATATATTAGTCTACCACAAAAAATTCTTGAAATGCTTTGCTAAGAATCAGCCAAGACATCATCTAGGCAACTGTTAGGTAAGAAAAAGATCTATCTAAACTCTTAGCACCTCTACTTCACCAGTCATCAGCACATGACTCTACTTGTTATTAGAGATACATTGATAGCACTTGAACATGGGAGTATCTGTCACACAAAGGAAAAATATCATTTATTAGGTTAGTGAAATCAATATGTGTTATCTCTCTCTCAATACTGGGAAAACATCAGGAACATCACAGTATCCATTCCCCTGGCTTTTGAAGCACAAAAATAATCCCTTCCCAGTCACAGCTAATACCTCCAATAATATCTGTTGTTCTTGAAATTTATGACAGTGGCTTACTGTTCACACGGTCCAACTAATATAGTTTATCCCACCACACTTTGATGTGAGGAATGGTAAGAACTCACAAGAGTTCTCAATGGTCCCTAGCACTAAAATTTTCCACTTTCAGTCATTACTAAAAGGGATGCTGAAGCAGGGCTTAAAAGTTTTAATAGTGCAAATACCTGGTTATTCACACCACAAGGCCAATTACAAGTATTTTTAGGCATGTGGGAAAGAAGAAAAAGAAATACAAGGCGCTCTCCAAAAGGTTACTTTTCCTTAGATCCTCACATTCTTCCCCTATTTTTCAATGCCAAACTTTCAGACTTGCTCTTTCTGTGTGTCTACAGAACCTACAGCGCTCTTTATACAGTTTTGTAACAATTGAAGTTAAGCATTCATCCTCCGTAAACAGAAATCAAGAGCCATTAGCTAGAATGAGAAAATGCACAATTTTCAACATCACTTTTATTCCTGATGGGTATTTCTGGCCCATGATAGTAAGAGAGTGAACAATTCTGCTGAGGGAGTTTGGGAAGGAAAGGGAGACGCTCTAAGATGGCAAACAAACATTAACAATGACAGCAATAACAATCATCACCATCATTATCAATAAGTTACTTGATTTACTGAGTAAACTACTTCCACTTACTTTATGGAAGCCATTGTTCTCAGTATTTTGTATATTTTTCCCATTTTATCTTTATAACACCCTATGAGATTAGTATTGCATTATCCTCACTTTATAGATGAAGATGCTGCTGCTCAAAGAAATTAAGTAACTCTTCTAAAATCACACCACATATCTGAGACTTCAAGCTAGGCAGTCTCCTCCAGAGTCTGCACTCTTCGCTATCAAGTCATACCAAATGTTCTCTCAACAAAAACTACTTTAAAGAACACTTCTCGGGGCACCTGGGTGGCTCAGTCAGTTAAGCGTCCAACTTTGGCTCAGGTCATGATCTCACGGTTCATGAGTTTGGGCCCCATGTTGGGCTCTGTGTTGACAGCTCAGAGACTGGAGTCTGCTTCAGATTCTGTCTCCGTCTTTCTCTGTCCCTTCACCACTCATGCTCTGTCTCTCTCAAAAATAAATTAAATACAGGGCGCCTGGGTGGCTTAGTCGGTTAAGCGTCGACTTTCACTTAGGTCATGACCTCGCGGTTCGTGAGTTCGAGCCCCACGTCAGGCTCTGTGCTGACTGCCAGCTCAGAGCCTGGAGCCTGTTTCAGAGTCCGTATCTCCCTCTCTCTCTGACCCTCCCCTGCTCATGCTGTCTCTCTCTCTCTCTCCTAGAAATAAATAAAAATATTTTAAAAAATAAATACATACATACACACATACATATATACATACATAAACATTTAAAAAACAGAACAGTTCTCATATGTGTGTATATATGTATATGTATTCAATCACACAATATAGATACATACATACACACACCCACACTCCACTACGTTGGACAACGAAACTTTATAGCCATATTGCCAAATAATTTAGTTTCATCTTTCCAGTCCCTCATTTTACCACCATAGATCCATCATCAGATAGAATGTCCTGGCCTTCAAAATTATGCTCAATTATTAAATTCCTTTAAAATGACTGACAAAAATAAAGCAGTTGAATTCCACTACTATGAAGCAATCTGCAGACTGTGTAGCTAAAAAGAACTCAGATTTGTGATTTCAAGACCAAACTAAATATGACTGGTGATCGTTAAACCTATCTTTAGGGGGGAGAAAAGTTTTGTTTCTGCTTAGTTTTTATCAGAACAATAACCTGAAATTTTTTAGACAAAAATGTAAGTGTTTGTTTAGTGCCACACTATCACTGAAGTTACTAGGCTATAATTTTGACTAAAGAAGCAGAGGAATTTTTCAGCTTCCATGTACAGAAAGATAATCAATTTCATCTTTAATATTAGAAAGAAGCTTACATGGGAAAAGGACAGCAAAACAGGTACTTCAGAATCAATATATTCAAAAGTAACTGCACTTGAGTAATCTAGTGATCACTAATAATCACTAATAATCTAATGATTATTTCTAGTAATCTGTTACAGTTAAATCACCAAATTATTTAACAGTAACTATAATATAAATATGACCACAAATGTAACATAAAAAGAAAAGTATCATTATAAAAGTACAATAAAGCAACACCAACTTACCAATTCAATTCCCTGTGGAAAAGGAGTATCATCCCAGTCCTTCTGTGGAAATCTCTGGATTATTTTCCCCAGACCTGCTCCTGACCCTGTTAACAAAATCAAAGTATATTAGCTATATAATACTCATTATATTAATCCTTATTTATAAATGAATATTTGTTGAATACATCAATATATTAAATGTTCTAAAGTTTTACAGGGTATGAAAGTATTTACCTTCTAAACATAATACTGAAATAACAAGCAATCTCTATCCTAGAGATTTTCAAAAGATTGACACATATGAAAAGCTAAGAAAAATAAGCAGAGACATTGAAATCTAGTAAAGCCTCTACTATACCATGGTAGAACTGCCCCTGTTCCCAGTAAGGAAAGCAATCTTCATAGTATCTATAGTTGAAACTTTAAAAATAAATAAATAAGTAAATTTAAAAAAAAAAAAACTCTTCTAGGGAGACAAAGTAATCTTAAGTAGTAAATGAAATGGTACTGTTAGCACTAAGCTTCAGTTATGGAGTATATAAATATAAACACTATTACAGGTAAAATAAAGATTTTTTGAGTGGGCTGAGAACTTGCAAATGTCTAAGTAGGGTTTCTCAACATCAGCACTATTGGCATTTTGGGCCAGATAATCCTTTGTTTTATGATGGGGCAGGGAAGGCCTGTCCTATGTATTATATGATATTTAGTTTACCAGCATCCTTAGTCTCAAACCACTATGACCACCATCACCCCCAAGTCCCTACAACCAAAAATATCTCCAGACATTGCCAAATGTCTTGGGAAGAGGGGGCAAAATTACCCCTGGTTGAAAACCACCTGCTTATAAGATCACTGTTGTTATACAATCATCCTATGATTCTAAAGAATGGATCAACTTATAATTTAACACTGGAAATACAATCTGTGAGTAATTTAGGGATGGAAAGTACACGTTAGATCTAAACTGCTTTTTTGCTCTACTTCTTAAAGGGCTTCAGGTGCTTGCATATTTTACATGTTGTCCCAGTTCACTGTGAAGTAAAAGCAACATTCTGATTATTTGTACACCTAAGGGGGCCTTTACACCTGATTAATTTGTTTTTTTTTTTTTTAACAGTCATCTACTATCATCTCTTACCCTCTCTCTGTGAACTCAAATTCCCCCTTGGCCCTCACCTAGAGATCAATCACTTCACGGCCAAAGTTTTAACTTTAAAAGATTTTTAAAAAGTTAAATTCATTTAACTGAACAGCTCAGTACTGTGTTCTAAAAATGAGGTCACATTTGAAAAACGTAAAATGAAAACATTCTCAACTAAATAAACTGCTGCAGTACAGTAACTCCTCATATATCCATCATTACAGGGGAATGAAGGATTTCATTAAAGGTAAACTAAATTAAAAATAGTTTATCACAGGCACTCATTTTTTCAAAGTCCACTTCAAACAAAACCACTTATGACATGTCAAAAAGACCTAACTCGACAAATTGTTAGGTCCTGGAGATACACATATGAAAAAGACATGGCCTCTATCCTCAAGAAACTCACAATTATTAGGAGAAACAAATAAACTGATAATGAGTATATCCTGGTAAGCATAAGGAGAGAAGGGAACCTAACTCAGCATACCAGAAAACACTACGGAAAACTTTCTAAGAGAAGTGACAGCAAGCTTTTTTCTTTCAGTACCATCTTTGTATCCTCAAGCACAGAGCATACTGAATGCCTGGCACTTATTCATACTGAGTTAAATGTTTATTTTAATAAATTTGTTAATAGTGACAGAATTATTTTCAGCTCACATCTCCCTGTCTTTTCAAAGAGAAATAAATGCACATTATTTATCTAATCATATTTAATAAGGTATCCATACACTACTTATTCAGCTGAGAGTGATATCTAATGTACATTAGGCTCAAGAAATATTTTATCATATTAATTTTTACTAATTATGAAAATAAAAATGGTAACTACAGAAAAAAATTTAAATGCATAAAAATATAAAGAAGAAATTACCCATAATCCCACAGGTGGAGACAATTACTGTTAATATATTAGACTATTTTATCTCAGACTTTTTATGCACGTGTATTTTTCCTACAGAATTGAGATCTTACTGAAACGTAGCTTTATCTATTAATTTATTACTTGATATTTTACAATGAGCTTTTGATGTTAAACATATTTTCCACTTATTATTATAAATAATGCTATAAAAAGCAGTTTTCTATATAAATCTTTACCCTAGTCTCCCTTTTCCCCAGAAAAATTCTTAGATGTACAACTACCAGGTCAAAGAGAATGAAAAATTTTAAAACTAACACAAAGCCATAGGGCCCACCAGAAAGATATTCAACAGTCTTTTTATACTCAGGAAATTATTTTTTTTTAACTTAAGTTTATTTTATCTTAGAGAGACGTAAGTTTATTTTATTTTAGAAAGACCAAGAGAGCATAAGAAGGGAAGAGGGGCAGAGGCAGAGAGAGAATCTTAAGCAGGCTCCATGTTCAGCACAAAGCCCAACACAGGGCTCAATCCCACAACCCTGGGATCAAGTCAAGAGTCGGACACTCAATCAACTAAGCCACCCAGGCGCCCCCATTGTGTAAATTCTTTAAGAATAAAACTGGCATTTTTACTACATTCTTAATAACAATAGTTATTTTAAAATTTTGTTTTAATTACTGCCAATTAGTTCTTCTTTGAGGGCACCTGGATGGCTCAGTCCGGCAAGCATCTGACTTCGGGTTAGATCATGATCTCATGGCTTGTGAATGCAAGCTCCACATCGGGCTCTGTGCTGACAGCTCAGAAGCTGGAGCCTGCTTCAGATTCTGTGTCTCCCTCTCTCTTCCCCTCCCCTGCTGATACTTCAACTGTCTCTCAAAAATAAATAAACATTGAAAAAAATTTAATGAAAAAAATAAACAAATTAAAAGTTCTTCTTTGGCAGCAGCATAACTTTCAAAAGTTCTCCAAAAGCAATATATTTACTGATTTTAAAATGATATGCATAATATAACATGAAAGCTCAGTTTTGAAATACTGATATAACATTTCTAAATGCGCATAGAAATATGACTTGTGAGTGCAATGACTTTCAGTTATATGATAATGTTATTTGAAATGGAAATTATGTTAGAAAATGACAAATAAAAATGGAAAAATAGGGGCACCTGGGTAGCTCAGTCGGTTAAGCGTCTAACTTCAGCTCAGGTCATGATCTCACGGTTTGTGGGTGTGAGTTCCATGCTGGACTCTGTGCTGACAGCTCAGAGCCTGGAGCCCGCTTTGGATTCTCTCTCTCTCTCTCTTTCTCTCTCTCACTGTCCCTCTGCCCCCCAAAAATGAATAAACATTAAAAATGTTTTAAAGAAAATGGTAAAATAATATTTCACTATAAATAAAATGTGAAAAGAGCTACAATAATTTGGTTTCCAAATATCAAATATAAAAACTGCTGCAACAACCAACTTTTGAGTAACTTAATGAAAGTACTATACTAATAAGTAAACAAACATTTTCTGATTCTTGTTTCTTTATTTGTAAGCATTTAGTCTGAATATTTAAACTCCTTTTTCTAACTTATATATTTTACCTGGCACTTATTCTTTCAGGCAATACAAGCTATATTTAATAAAGCTGAGAAGGTGTCATTTTACACTGGGGAATAAGCCATAGTGAGGGAAGAGTCTTCTAGAGTCAGATGTTCACTCTGGACTGATCCTTATGTCCAGAAATGAAGTATGCCATATCAATCTGAGTTGCTATGGAAGCAGCTTTTATTGGCACTGCATATTAGATGGGGCTGAGTTATTGCAAAGAGAGAGGAAGAAACTCCTGAAAAGAAAAGTGACTACTACTTAGAAAGGAAAAGTATTAGGTAGACAAAATTGTGACTTTCCACTGCACTGTCCACTGCTAAACTGGAAAAGGAGGGGGAAGTTATTAATCAGTGTCTTCATGTTTTTTTTCCCAGTCCCTACTCTCCTACTGTAAATTAAGAATTATGATGACTGGGGCACTTGGGTGGCTCAGCTGGGTAAATGTCTGATTCTTGATTTCGGCTCAGGTCACGATCTCACAGTCATGAGATCGAGTCCCACAGAGAGCTCACACTGGGTGTAGAACCCGCTTAGGATTCTTTCTCTCTCTCTCTCTCTCTCTCTCTCTCTCTCCCCCCCTCCCTCTGCCCTTTCCCTGCTTGCATACATTCTTTCTTTCTCTCTCTCTGAAAAAAATAGAATTATGATGATTAAATGTAGTTAATATATTAAAAAGGGGATGCTCAGCAGGACACCAGCACATTTGGAAGTAGGTTTCTTTGAAAAAATAAGTATATACGCTACACAAACTGCCCAAAACAAATTTAGGAAGTGTGAGGAAATACTGGTGTGGTCTGGCATACTTTTCTCCTCCTTTATATTTGGTAACCCACTTTCCCCTGGGTCCTGGTACGGCATTCGGGCTACCCAGCTCAGCCACAAGGATTTGCAAGTGACCCTGGGTGATCCAACCATCTATCACCCCCCTGACAAAGTGACTGTTCTAGCTTTGGCCAGTGACTCCAGAAGAGCCCAACAGTATTCTCCAGGGTTGCTAACTAGTATACTATAGGTGTGGCAATGCCGGTAGTTATAAGGGAGACATATATCTGCCAACTACTGATTGAGTAGCGATCAATTAAGTGGAATAATGTAATACTTGCTCTATACAAAACAGGATGCTTGATAGTCGTTGTTTGTAACAAATGACAAAAATTAGTTATTTGAGTGCCTTCTGTGTGTGCTTATAGATCTACAAAGTATATACTGCTTGGTTTAATACAGGCTTTGAACTTTGAATGATGCTACCCTAATACATAATTCACTAAATCCTTTTCTATGATATGTTTATCTCAACAAGATCAGAGAATGTCTACACTGACTTTTGTTTTATGATGTCCATCTGCTCACATCTTCTTCTATAAAAAAAATGGAATCACTCACTGTTCAAGGAAGGGCAGCAGTCACATTCAAAAGCATACAATCCTGCCACTCCTCTCACCAGCCAGAAAATTACTAAATCCTTTATTTGGTTTTATTTACTTTTACTTGTCTATATCATCTCTGTAGAATGAAAACAATGATTTTTGGCTTGCTTTGTTTACCTGATCTATCCTATGCACTTAGGATAATTCCTGGTATTTATTAGATACTTAATAAAATACTTGTTGAAAAAATGAATAGGACTATTAGGTGAGCAAGGGCATCTATAAACTGGCAAGCAACTTATGACCAGAATGATCTGGCCATAAAAAGCATCCTAGGCAAAAAGTATTCTTCTGCTAGGGAATTTTGAATAGAAAAAAAAAAGAGAGAGAGAGAGAGAGAGAGAGAGAGACCAAAGCAGTAAAAAAAAAATAAATAAATAATAGTACCAAGACTTACTATGATGTAGAGAAAGGTCAGGCAACCACAGGGGGTCATGTGTAAAACTAAAGTTACAGAACAGCAGAAACTCTAGGCAGACTTGCCAGTAGAAATATATTATGAGTATACACAAATGTAGAAAGAAGCAAATGCCACAGAGAAAAGCTGTACAGCCAAGTTCTACCTCTAGTAAATGGTGGCAGATTGTAATGCCTGTCATCAAACTTCTAAGGTATTTTTACAATCTCCTTCCCTCTTAGGCTAGAATAGGTCTGCATTATTTGTCACAAAAGAATCCAAACTAGAATACCTTTTAACAAGCACCATGATAGATCAACTTCTTTCAAACTGGTAAAAGGTCTGGAAACAATTACATTAAAAGATTTAGTAAGAAAACTTAAAAAGAAAAGTAGCTGCACATATGAGAATACTGTGTCCCAAATATCAGAAGAGCTATTACATGAAAGCGAATAGAATAGAATAGAATAGAATAGAGCCAAAGATATAATTCAAAGGCCTTATTTTTGAGTCAACATAAAGGAAGAACTTTCTAAGAATGACATCTATTAAAAAAAACAAAAAACAAAAAACAGGGGCTCCTGGGTGGCTTAGTCCGTTAAGCGTCCTACTTTCGCTTAGGTCATGATCTCGCGGTTCGTGGGTTCGTGCCCCACGTCGGGCTCTGTGCTGACTGCCAGCTCAGAGCCTGGAGCCTGTTTCAGTCTGTGACTCCCTCTCTCTCTGACCCTCCCCTGCTCACGCTGTCTCTCTCCTAGAAATAAATAAAACATTTAAAAAAAAACAAACAGAATAATTTGCACAGAAAGCAGTGGTAATACCTGTGGACAAGCTACCAATTTTTCTGGTCTGGAAAACCACACAGAATGGTAAGAGAACAAATCCAGAAAAGCTGGCAAGTACACTATTACAGAAATTCATTGATTCAGCAATAACACTTGTGTTAATGTGCTAATCTTTGTTTTAGGTGCTAAGGAAAAAAGGATAAAACTTGCTGTGAGAATATTTAGGACTTGAGGTTTTTGAAATGCAAATAAAAAGGCAGATCTAGGCCCTGTATAACAACATTTGAGTAAAGATTAGGAAAGAAAATGGTATTGTTTAGAAATCAGGTCATGAGTCTAATGAAATCAGAGACAAACCAAAAAATTCCAAACTAAAAAACTCCAAGTTTTGGAACAGAGATATTGCTTATTTCTATTTTGATAAAATAGCAGCGTCATTTAAACCCAAAGATGAGAAATACAAGCTTTCAAGAATCCAAATTAAAAATAAGTAAGGGAGTACATAAAAGAACAATCATAAAAGTGGACATTCCTTCATGAGTTAAAAAGCAATTCAAAATTGTCTAAAAGTACAGGATCAATATTTCTTCTCACGATGACTTTGGGTTTTTTTAGATGATTTATACACATAGCAAACTTTATAATCAGTTCACTTAATACTGCAAAGATATTCGTGAAAATTTGTGGCAATTTAAGTATGGACTCTCTGACTGGCTAACACACTGCAAAGTAAATTTATTATTATTTACATGCAAAGACAAAAGTTTCTTTAGCTCTATTAATAATACAGGGTATTTGTCTTTCTCTGTCTTTCCCTTTTTCACTCAGCATTATACTGGGGGGCAGGGGAAAATAGGGAAAGATTGGTAAAAGGATACAAACTTTATAGTTCAAGTCGAATAAGATCCTTTCAACAACTATTTATGATAAAAATTCTCAATAAGGTATAGAGGAAATGTACCTCAACATAATAAAGGCCATATATGACAATCCCACAGCTAACAGCATACTCAACAGTGAAAAGCTGAAAGCTTTTCCTCCAAGATTATAAACAAGACGAGGATGCCCGCTCTTGCCATTTTCACTCAACACAGTATTGGAAGTCCTAGCCAGAGAAATCAGGCAAGAAAAAAGAAAAGAAAGAAAAGGCATCAAAATTAGTCAAGAAGTAAAATGGTTACTACTTGTAAATGACATATTATATATAGAAAACATTAAAAACTCCAGCAAAAAATGTTAGAACTAATTAACAAATTCAGGGACACCTGGATGGCTCATTAGGTTATACTTCCAACTCTTGATTTTTGGCTCAGATCATGATCTTATTGTCATTAAGATTGAGCCCCGCACCAGGGTCCCTGCTGGGCAATAAGCCTGCTTAAGATTCCCTCTCTTTCCCTCTGCCCTCACCGCCTCACTCCGGCACACATGCTCACTCTCTTTCTCTCAAAATAAATCAAGAACTAATTAAATCCAGTAAAAGTTACAGGATACAAAATCAATACATAAAAATCTACTGCATTTCAGACCCAGGTGGCTCAGTCAGCTAAATGTATGACTTTGGCTCAGGTCATGATATCACAGTTCACGAGTTCAAGCCCTGTGTCAGGCTCTGAGCTGTCAGCAGCTGGAGACTGCTTCAGATTCTGTGTCTCCCTCTCTGCTCCTCCCCTGCTCACACTCTGTCTTTCTCTCAAAAATAAATAAACATTTTTAAAAAGTTAATCAACTGCATTTCTATGCACTAATTAAAAAACTACTGGAAAGAGAAATGAGGGAAATAATGTCATTTACAATTACATCAAAGAGAATAAAACATCTAAGAATAAATTTAATCAGGGGAATAAAAGACCTATACACTGAAAAGTACAAGACACTGATAAAAGAAATTAAAGAAGAAACAAATAAATATATAGTCATATTAACTGGAAGAATTAATATTGTTGTAATGTCCAAACTACCCAAAGTAATCCACAGATTCAATGCAATACCTATCAAAATTCCAATGGCACTTTCCACAGAAATAGAACGAATGATCCTAAAATTTGTATGAAACCACAAAAGATCTCAAATAGGCAAAGTTATCATTAGAAAGAACAAAGCTAGAGGCATCACACTCCCTGATTTCAAACTATATTACAAAGCTATAGTAATCAAAACAGAATGGTACTGGCATAAAAACAGACATATAGCTCAATGAAACAGAATAGAATGAAGAACCCAAAAATAAACCTTTGCATACCTGGTCAATTAATTGACAACAAAGGAGCCAAGAATATACCATGGGAAAAGGACACTCTCTTCAGTATATGGTGCAGGGAAAATTGGACAGCTACATACAAAAACAATGAAACTCAACCATCATCTTACACTATATATAAAAATCCACTCAAAATGGATTAAAGCTTTAAACATAAGACCTAAAATCATAAAACTCCTAGAAGAAAATGCAAACAGTAAGCTCCTTGACATCAGTCTTGATGATGACTTGTTTTAAATTTGACACCAAAAGCAAAGGCAACAAAAATAAACAGCTAGGACTATGTCAAACTAAAAAGCGTCTGTACAGCAAAGGAAATGATCAAGAAAATGAAAAAGGCAATTTACCAAATGGGAGAAAATATTTCAAATCATATGTTTGACAAGGGGTTAATATATATAAAAACTCATGCAACTAATTAAATAAAATAATCTGATTTAAAAATGGGCAGAGGATCAGAACAGATATTCTTGCAAACACATACAGATGGCCAATAGGTACATAAAAAGGTGCTCAACATCCCTAATCATCAGGAAAATACAAATCAAAACTACAACAAGACATCCCCCCAAACCTGTCAGAATGACTATCCTCAAAAAGACAAAATTAACAAGAAATGGCAAGGATACGGAGATAAGAGAAATGTTGTGCACTATTGGTGGAAATGTAAACTGGTGCAGCCACTATGGAAAACAATATGGAGTTTCCTCAAAAAATTAAAAATAGAACTACCCTGTGACCCAACAATTTCACTTCAGGGTATTTATCTGAAAAAAATAGAAACACTAACTCAAAAAATATATGCACACCCAAGTTCACTGCAACATTATTTGCAATGACCAAGATATGGAAACAACCTGAGTGTCCACTGGCAGATAAACTGATAGTGAAAATGTAGTGAGTGTGTGTGTGTGTGTGTGTGATGGAATATTACTCAGCCATAAAAAGAAAGAAATCTTGCCATTTGCAATAAGATAGATAGACCTTGAGGGTAGTATGATAAGTAAAATAAGTCAGAGAAACACAAATATCATATGACCTTAATTATATGTGGAATTTAAAAAAATAAACCAAGCTCACAGATACAGAGAATGGATTATTTGCCAGAGGCTGGGGGGGTGGAAGGGAAGAATGGGTAAAGGGGGTCAAAAGATACAAACCGCCAGTTATAAAATAAATAAGTCCTGAAGATGCAATGTACAGCATGGTGACTATAGTTAATAATACTGTATTAAGTATCTGAAACTTGCTAAGACAGTAAATCTTAAAAGTTCTTACAAGAAATAGACTTATTGTGGTAATCATGTCACAATGAATATAAATATTGGGACACCTGGGTGGCTTGGTCGATTAAGCATCTGACTCTTGGTTTTGGCTCAGGTCATAATCTCAAAGTTTCATGAGTATGAGTTTCATGAGCCCTGTGTCAGGCTCTGCACTGTCATTGTGCACTGGGTTTCTCTGTCTCTCTCTCTCTGCCCCTCCCCAACCCGCACTTCTCTGTCTCTCTCAAAATAAATAAACTTAAAGATTCTCTTCCCAAAAAATGAATACAAATATTGAATCATTATATTGTACATCTAAAACTAATATACTATCAACTATTCCTCAATTAATTAATTAAAAAAGACAGCATAAAAATAGTACAACTGAACTGGTATGAAAACAGATATAAAGACCAACAAAACAGAATAGAGAGCCCTCATGTACAAAATCAAATGATCTTCAACAAAGGTGCCAAGGAGGAAAGAACAGGCTCTTTAGCAAATACTACTGGGAAAATTGAAATACCCACGTATGATAGAATGAAGATGGACCCTTATTTTATGCCATATACAAAACTTAACTCAAAATTGATTGAAGACCTACTTTAAGACCTGAAACTGTAAAATTCCTAAGAAGAAAGCACAGGGAAAAAGCTTCATGGCATTGAATTTGGTAACAGTATCTCAGATATGACATCAAAAGCACAAGCAACAAAAGCAAACAGACATCAAAGCTAAAAACTCCTGTGCAACACGGGAAACAATTAACACAAGGAAATGCATCCTGTCGAGTGGGAGAAAATATTTGCACATGGTAAGGGGTTAATATTTGAAATAGATAAAGAAGGGGCGCCTGGGTGGCTCACTCAGGTGAGCATCCAACTTCAGCTCAGGTCACGATCTTATGGTTCGTGGGTTCGAGCCCCAGGTGGGGCTCTGCTGACAGCTGGCTCAGAGCCTGGAGCCTGTTTGAGATTCTGTATTTCCCTCTCTCTCTGACCCTCCCATGCTCACGCTGTCTCTCTCAGAAATAAATAAAACATTAAAAAAAATTTTTTAATGAAATAAAGAATTCTTATAGCTTAACAACAATAACAAAAAACAAATAATCCAGTAAAAAAAAGACATTTCTGCAAAGAGATACAAATGGCCAACACCATATAAGAAGATGTTCAGCATCATTAATCACTGAAAAAATGCAAAACCAAACCACAATGAGGTATCACTTCACACAAATTAGAATGGTTGCTATCAAGATTCCAGAACATAAAAAACATTAGAGAGGATGCAGAGAAACTGGAACCCTTGGGGACTGTTGGCTATAATGTAAAATTGTATAGCCCTTATGGAAAACAGTATGGAAGTTCCTCAAAAACAAACAAATAAACAAAACAGAATTACCATATGATCCAGCAACCCTACATCTGGGTATATATTCAAAACAACTGAATACAGGATCTCAAAGAGAGATTTGCACATCCATGTTCCCTGCAGCATTATTCACAATTGTCAGAGGTAGAAGTAACCAAAATATCCATTAACAGATGAATGGATACACAAAATGTGATATATATACAATATGGAATATTATTCAGCCTTAAAAAAGGAAATCTTGTCATATGCTATATGGATGAACTTTGAGGACTTTAAGCTAAGTAATATAAGTCAATTACAAACAGACAAATACTGCATGATTCCATTTAAATGCCGTATGTACAGCAGTCAAGCTCTTAGAAACAGAAAGTAAACGGTAATGGCCAGGGGCTGGGGGCAAAGGTGATAAGGGGAGTTGTTCAGTTGGTAAAGAGATTCAGTTTGGCAAGATGAAAAAATTCTAGCAATATGTTGCAAAATAATGTGCTATAGTAAACATATAGTAGTTAGCACTACCGCACCATACACTTAAAAATACTTTGGATGGGAGGTACAAAGAAATGGAAAAGCATTCCATGCTCATGGATCAGAAGAATATTGTAAAAATGTCAATACTACCCAAAGCAATCTACACATTCAATGCAATAAAAATCAAAATTACATCATCATACTTCTCTAAACTAGAACAAACAATCCTAAAATTTGTATGGAACCACAAAAGACCCGAATTGCCAAAGTAATATTGAAGAAGAAAACCAAAGCAGGATGCTTCACCATCCCAGACTTTAGCCTCTACTACAAAGCTGTAATCACCAAGACAGTGTGGTATTGGCAGAAAAACAGACACATAGACCAATGGAATAGAACAGAGAAACCAGAACTGGACCCACAAACATATGGCCAATTAATCTTTGAAAAAGCAGGAAAGAGTATCTAATGGAAAAAAGACAGCCTAGGGGCGCCTGGGTGGCTTAGTCGGTTAAGCGTCCGGCTTTCGCTTAGGTCATGATCTCGCGGTTCGTGGGTTCAAGCCCCACGTCGGGCTCTGTGCTGACTGCCAGCTCGGAGCCTGGAGCCTGTTTCAGTCTGTGACCCCCTCTCTCTCTGACCCTCCCCTGCTCACGCTGTCTCTCTCTCTCTCCTAGAAATAAATTTAAAAAAGAAAAAAAGAAAAAAAATAAAGAAAAGAAAAAAGACAGCCTCTTTAACAGATGGTGCTGGGAGAACTGGATAGCAACATGCAGAAGAATGAAACTAGACCACTTTCTCACACCATACACAAAAATAAACTCAAAATGGATGAAGGACCTGAATATGAGACAGGAAACCATCAAAACCTTAGAGGAAAAAGCAGGGAACAACCTCCTTGACCTCAGCCGCAGCAATTTATTACTCAACACATCTCCACAGGCAAGGGAATCAAAAGCAAAAATGGACTATTGGGACCTCATCAAGATTAAAAGCTTCTGCATGGCAAAGGAAACAATCCATAAATCTATTAGGCAACCAACAAAATGGGAAAAGATAGTTGCAAATGACATATCAGATAAAGGGCTAGTATCCAAAATCTACTATGAACTCATGAAACTCCACACCCAAAAAGCGAATAATCCAGTGAAGAAATGGCCAGAAGATGTGAACAGACACTTCTCCAAAGAGGACATCCAGATGGCCAACAGACACATGAAACGATGCTCAGCATCCCTCCTCATCAGGGAAATACAAATCAAAACCATACTGGGATACCACCTCACATCGGTCAGAGTGGCTAAAATGAGCAAATCAGAGGACTCTAGATGCTGGCGAGGATGTGGAGAAACAGGCACCCTCCTACACTGTTGGTGAGTGTAAAACTGGTGCAGCCCCTCTGGAAAACAGTGTGGAGGTTCCTCAAAAAATTAACAATAGAACTCCCCCATGACCCAGCAATAGCACTGCTAGGAATTTACCCACGGGATACAGGAGTGCTGATGCATAGGGGCACATGTACCCCAATATTCACAGCAGCACTCTCAACAATACCCAAATCATGGAAAGAGCCTAAATGTCCACCAATTGACAAACAAATCAAGAAGATGTGGTTCATCTATAAAATGGAATACTACATGGCAATGAGAAGGAATGAAATCTGGCCATGTGTAGCAACATGGATGGAACTTGAGGGAATTATGCTAAGTGAAATAAGTCAGGCAGAGAAGGACAGATACCGTATGTTTTCACTCATATGTGGAACAGGAGAAACTTAACAGAGGATCATGGGGGAGGAGAACGGGAAAAATAGTTACGGAGAGGGAGGCAAACCATGAGAGACTCTTGAATATTGAGAACAAACTGAGGGTTGATGGGTGTGGAAGAGAGGGGAAGGGGGTGATGGGCATGGAGGAGGGCACTCGTGAGGATGAGCACTGGTTGTTATATGGAAACTGACTTGACAATAAACTATAAAAAAATACTTTGGAAGGTAAACTTTATGTTATGTGTTTTTAATCACAATTTAAAAAGAAAGATAACACAACCAAATACTCATGGACAACATTTATAACAAAACTAGGTGAAAAGGTGTCTCCAAACATAACTGCAATTGGAGAAAAACTACTAACATCCACAAAGTCTCCAAAATATCAGCATCTGTGCAGGAGTAAGAAGGAAGTAACAACACTGGTTTAAGAACAGCAGACATGAAAACAAGAGAAACCCACAATAGCTAACAAGTATTCACTGGAAAGCTGAATGGCCAATTTGAAAAGAGCAGCTGAAGATGGAAGAGCAAGGACAATACTTCTGCCACAAGGACTAAAATTGTTGGAGTAATCTAGGCTCCCACACTGGAGAAATTGCAAGGAGTGGAATCAAACTGAGCAGAAGAGGACTTACACTTCTTGATTCAAAGACACAAAAAAGCTACAGAAATCAAGAAAATCTGGTACTACCATTAAAATCAATAAATAAATCATATTAACAGACAATAAAAGGAAAGCCTTATAACTGTCTCAATAAATGCAGAAAAGCATTGGGTAAAGATGTAATATGCAGTCATGATTAAAAAAAAAACTCACTGAAGCACAAATACAACTTCCTCTATGATAAATAATATTTATAAAAAGCCGTGGCTGGGGCGCCTGGGTGGCTTAGTCGGTTAAGCGCCCGACTTTCACTTAGGTCATGATCGCGCCGGTTCGTGGGTTCGAGGCCCGTGTCGGGCTCTGTGCTGACTGCCAGCTCAGAGCCTGAAGCCTGTTTCAGTCTGTGACTCCCTCTCTCTCTGACCCTCCCCTGCTCACGCTCTCTCTCTCTCTCCTAGAAATAAATGGGGAAAAAAAAAAAGTCGTGGCTAACATCATACTCAATGGTTAAAGACTGAATGTTTATATACTAAGATTCAAAAAAGGATGTCCTGGGGCACCTGGGTGGCTTAGTCGGTTAAGCGTCCGACTTTCGCTTAGGTCATGATCTCGCGGTTCGTGGGTTCGAGCCCCGCGTCGGGCTCTGTGCTGACAGCCAGCTCGGAGCCTGGAGCCTATTTCAGACTCTGTGTCTCCCTCTCTCTCTGGCCCTCCCCTGCTCACGCTGTCTCTCTCTCTCTCTCTCTCTCTCATAGAAATAAATAAAAATATTTAAAAATAAAAAAAAAATAAAAAAATAAAGGCACTAGAAAAAATGAGTTTAACAAGATGTCAAAAAGTAGTAGTATAAAAATATTGATTGGGGGCCCCTGGGTGGCTCAGTCGGTTAAGCGTCCGACTTCAGCTCAGGTCATGACCTCACAGTTCATGGGTTCGAGGCCCGTGTCAGGCTCTGTGCTGACAGCTAGCTCAGAATCTGTTTCAGATTCTGTGACTCCCTGTCTCTCTGACCCTCCCCTTCTCACCCTGTCTCTCTCACTCGCTCTCTCTCTCTCTCTCATTCTCTCAGAAATAAATAAAATAATTAAAAATATTGATTGCATTTCTATATAGTAAGAATACAAATTAAAAATACCACATGCCATAGCATCAAAAATCATGAATAACAGGTCACAGGTAAATGAATAATAAATTGCAATATATCCACACAATGGAATATTATTCACCACTAAATGAAAAAAATTGCTGATATATGCTAAAACATGAATGAATCTCTATTATTTTGAGAAAAAGAAGCAAACACAGGAGCACCTGGGTGGCTCAGTCAGTTAAGCATCTGACTCTTCCTTTCAACTCAGGTCATGAACTCATTGTTCATGAGTTGGTGCCCCACGTTGGGACTAAGCCCCACTGCTTAGGATTCTCTGCCCCTGTCACTTTCTGCCCCTCCCTACTTGCTCTCTCTCTCTCAAAATAAATAAATAAACATGGAAAAAGAAATTAAAAATTAAGAAGCAAACACAAAATACTATATACCACAGAATTCCATTCCTATGAAACTGCAGAAGAGACTAATCTATAGTGATAGAAAGGAAATCAGTACTTGCCCGGGGCTAGGAATGGGTATCTAGGGTTGATCTGAATGAAAAGGGTGCTAGAGACCTTTTTAGAGTGAAGACAATTTTCTTTATTTTTATTACAATGGTGTTTATATACTTCTGTTATCAGAGTTAAGACAATCTGAGAGAACTATATCTTCTTTAAATTTAGCCTAGAAGGAGGTGTTAAGATGGCAGAGAAGCAGGGGGACCAGGATTTCCCTCATCCCTCAAGCATAGCTAAGAGCGGGTATTTTGAAAGAATAAACAAACTGATAAGCCCCTAGCCAGGCTTCTCAAAAAGAAAAGAGAGAGGACCCAACTGATAAAATCATGAATGAAAAAGACATCACAACCAATACCACGGAAATACAAACAATTATTAGAGAATACTATGAAAAATTATATGCCAACAAACTGGACAACCTAGAAGAAATGGACAAAGTGTTAGACACCCAAACACTACCAAAATTCAAAAGGGAAGAAACAGAAAATTTTAACAGACCCATAGCCAGAGAGGAAATTGAATCAGTTATCAAAAATCTTCCAACAAATAAGTGTCCTGGGCTAGATGGTTTCCCAGGGGAATTCCTCCAGACATTACAAAGTTAATACATATTCTTCTCAAGATGTTACAAAAAACAGAAACAGAAGGAAAGCTTCCAGGCTCATTTTATGAAGCCAGCATTACCTTGATTCCCAAACCAGACAAAAACCCCACTTTTAAAGGAAAATTACAGGCCAATATCTCTAAAGAACATGGATGCAAAAATTCTCAACAAGATACTAGCAAACCAACATTACATTAAAAGAATTATTCACTATGATCAAGTGGGATTCATTCCTGGGCTGCAGCACTCATTCAATATTCATAAATCAATCAATGTGATAATCACATTAATAGAAGAAAGGATAAGAACCATATGATCCTGTCAATAGATGCAGAAAGCATTTGACAAAATACAGCATATTTCATAATAAAAACCCTCAAGAAAATCTGCATAGAAGGGGCATACCTCAACATCATAAAAGTCATATGAGAAAGAACCACAGTTAATAACATCCTCAAGGAATAAACTGAAAGCCTTCCACCTGAGATCAGGAACATGACAGGGATGTCCACTCTCACCACTGTTGTTTGGCATAGTGCTGAAAGTTCTAGCCTCAGCAATCAGACAGCAAAATGAAATAAAAAGTATCCAAACTGGCAAAGAAAGAAGTCAAACTCTCACTCTTCACAGATAGCATAATACTCTTCATAGAAAACCCAAAAGACGTTTAACATAGTGCTGGAAGTCCCAGCATCAGCCATCAGACAACAAAAGGAAATCAAAGGCATCAGAATTGGCAAAGAGGAAGTCAAACTTTCACTCTTCGCAGATGACATGATACTCTACATAGAAAACCCGACAGACTCCACCAGAAGCCTACTAGAACTGATCCAAGAATTCAGCCAAGTTGCAGAGTACAAAATCAAAGTACAGAAATCGGTTGCATTTTTATACACCAACAATGAAGCAACAGAAAGAGAAATCAAGAAACTGATCCCATTCATAATTGCACAAAAAACCATAAAATACCTCGGAATAAACCTAACCAAGGATACAAGAGATCTGTATGATGAAAACTATAGAAAACTTATGAAGGAAATTGAAGAAGACACAAAGAAATGGAAAAACATTCCATGCTCACGGATAGGAAGAATAAATGTAGTTAAGATGTCATTACTACCTAAAGCACTCTACACATTCAATGCAATTCCAATCAAAATTGCACCAGCATACTTCTCAAAACTAGAACAAACTATCCAAAAATTTGTATGGAACCACAAAAGACCCCGAATAGCCAAAGTAATCCTGAAAATAAAACCAAAACGGGAGGGATCACCATCCCAGACTTTAGCCTCTACTACAAAGCTGTCATCATCAAGACAGTATGGTATTGGCACAAAAACAGACACATAGACCAATGGAACAGAACTGAGAACTCAGAAGTGGACCCAAAAGTATACAGCCAACTCATCTTTGACAAAGCAGGAAAGAATATCCGATGGAAAAAAGACAGCCTTTTTAACAGACGGTGTTGGGAGAACTGGACAGCAACATGCAGAAGAATGAAACTAGATCATTTTATCACACCATGCACAAAAATAAACTCAAAATGGATAAAGGACCTGAACATGAGACAGGAAACTATCAACACCCTAGAGGAGAAAGCAGGAAACAACCTCCTTGACCTCCACCGCAGCAACTTCTTACTTGACACATCCCCAAAAGCAAGGGAATCAAGAGCAAAAGTAAACTGTTGGGACCTCATCAAGATTAAAAGCTTCTGCACAACCAAGGAAACAACCCACAAAACTAACAGGCAACCAACAGAATGGGAAAAGATAGTTGCAAATGACATATCAGATAAAGGGTTAATATCAAGAATCTATAAGGAACTCACCAAACTACATGCCCGAAAAACAAACAACCCAGTGAAGAAATGGGCAGAAGATATGAACAGACACTTCTCCAAAAGGACATCCAGATGGCCAACAGACACATGAAACGATGCTCAGCATCCCTCCTCATCAGGGAAATACAAATCAAAACCACACTGAGATACCACCTCACGCCAGTCAGAGTGGCTAAAATGAGCCAATCAGAGAACTCTAGATGCTGGCGAGGATGTGGAGAAACGGGCACCCTCCTACACTGTTGGTGGGAATGTAAACTGGTACAGCCCCTCTGGAAAACAGTGTGGAGGTTCCTCAGGAAACTAACAATAGAACTCCCCTATGAGCCAGCAATAGCACTGCTAGGAATTTACCCAAGGGATCCAGAAATGCTGATGCATAGGAGCACATGTACCCCAATGTTCATAGCAGCACTCTCCACAATAGCTAAAACATGGAAAGAGCCTAAGTGTCCATCAACAGATGAATGGATCAAGAAGATGTGGTTTATCTATACCATGGAATACTACATGGCAATGAGAAACAATGAAATCTGGCCATGTGTTAGCAACGTGGATGGACCTTGAGGGTGTTATGCTGAGTGAAATAAGTCAGGCAGAGAAGGACAAATATCATATGTTTGCACGTATAGGAGGATGAGGAGGAACTTTACAGAGGAACAAGGGGGAGAAGAAGGGGGGAAATGGTGGGGGAAAGGGAGGGAGGCAAACCATGAGAGACTCTTGAATGCTGACAAAAACTGCGGACTGATGGATGTGGGGGGGAGGAGGGATGGGCATGGAGGAGGACACTTGTGGGGATGAGCACTGAGTGTTATGTGGAAACTAATTTGACAATAAACTATTTGTAAAAAAAAAAAAAAAAAAGAAAGAAAACCCAAAAGACTCCACCAAAACCTGCTAGAACTGATGCATGAATGCAGCAAGGTTGCAGGATGTAACATCAATGTGCAGAAATCAGTTGCATTCCTATACACCAATAATGAAACAAAAGAAAGAGATATCAAGGAATTGATACCATTTACAATTGCACCAAGAACCATAAAATACCTAGGAATAAACCTAACCAAAGAGGTAAAAGATCTGTACGCTGAAAACTATAGAAAGTTTATGAAAGAAATTGAAGAAGACACAAAGAAATGGAAAAACATTCCAGGCTTATGATTCAGTAGAGAAAATATTGCTAAAATGTCAATACTAACCAAAGCAATCTACACATTCGAAGCAATCCCAATCAAAACTGCACCAACATGCTTTACAAAGCTAGAACAAACAGTCCTAAAATTTATATGGAACCACAAAGGACCCCAAATAGCCAAAGCAATGTTGAAAAAGAAAACCAAAGCTGGAGGAATCACAATCCCAGACTTTAGCCTGTATTACAAAGCTATAGTCATCAAGACAGTATGTCATTTGCATAAAAACAGACACAGACCAATGGAATAGAAGAGAGAACCCAGAAATGGACCCACAAATATATGGCTAAATAATCTTTGACAAAGCAGGAAAAAGTATCTAATGGAAAAAAAGACAGTCTCTTTGGGCAAATGGTGCTGGAGGAAATGGACAGCAACATGCAGATGAATGAAACTGGACCACTTTCTTATGCTGTACCTAAAAATAAATTCAAAAGGGATGAAAAACCCAAATGTGAGACAGGAAACCATAAAAATCCTAAAGGAGCAACAGCAACCTCTTCAACCTTGGCCACAGCAATTTCTTCTTGATATGTCTCCAAAGGCAGATATATATGTATATACACATACATATACATACACTCCAACACACACACAATGGAATACTACTCAGCAATGAAACAGAATGAAATCTTGCCATTTCCAGCAATGTGAAGGATGGAACTGGAGGGTATTATGCTAAATGAAATAAGTCAGTCAGAGAGACATATATCATATGATTTCACTCATATGTGGAATCTGAGAAACTTAACAGAAGACCATAGGGGAAGGGAAGGAAAAATAAGATACAAAGAGAGGGAGGAAAACCATAAGAGATTCTTAAATATAGAGAATAAGTTGAGGGTTGATGGGGGTGGGAGTTTGGGGGATGGCTAAAATGGGTAATGGGCACTGAGGAGGCCCCTTTTGGGTAAGCACTTGGTGTAGTATGTAAGTGATAAATCATGAGAATCTACTCCTGAAGCCAAGACTAAACTGTATGTTAACTAACTTGACAATAAAAAAAAAAATTGCTTATACTCAGAATGGAATCTGCTATATATAATCTATGGAAGGATGAAAGAATCCTAGCAAAGCTCTTCTATAATGAATACATTCCTCCTGTAATAGTTTTCTCTATATTTGAACATATCCTTCTAGTCTGTTTATATAGCTACTGTGACACAAAAGTACAGTATCTCAAGGCAGCCTATCTTATCTTTGGATGATTATCATAGCAGAAGATCTTTCTGAGAAACCAATATATATTTAATTATGCCATTATATTATCATAATCAATCCATCAAATTCTATTACTTCAAAAATTACACTAATTTTTATGTGAATTAAAACTGAGAAGATAATTGTGTCTTTTTAAACCTAAGAATAGTTATTTTTCTCTCTCTTTTCTGTTTTTTCAGCACAAAATAGTTAGGTATCTTTAGATGAATTTGAATAATTTAAAACTCTTTCTAAACCCCCAGAAGATAGGAAATATATTTAGTTATTAGGTTTACTAGGTTAAATACTGTATCCCAAAGATTCATGTCTACCTGCAACCTGAGGATGAAACCTTATTTGGAAATAGTCTTAGAAGATATAATTAGTTAAGATGAGGTCATACTGGATTAGGGTAAATCCTAATCCAATGACAACTGTCCCGGTAATAAACCGAGACACAGATAAACACGTAGGGAGAACATGTGAAGAAAAAAGCAGAGACTATCGAGTTGCAGGTTTCAGTCAGAATGCTAAGGACTGCAGGCAACCACCTTGTCTACACCTTCATTTCAGTCTTCTCATCTTGAGAACAGTAAAAGAATAAGTTTCTCTTGTTTTAAGGTACCCATAATTTGTAGGGCTTTGTTATACCACCCCTAGAAAACTGAAACATTGGTAATAAATACTTCATTATATTAACAGGTATTTGATTTGCTGACATGAAAAGAAAACTTGAGAAAAAAATCTCTTTTGCTGTAATACTACCTGTTGGTCACAGTCAACATTCTTGGGAGACAGGATAAATTTAGTCCCATTTCTACTTGACAGTCTTTCAAATCTCTGAATACAGCTAACAAAAATCTTGTCCCCTGCCTCCTTCTCTATGCCTCTCCCCATTGCTCTAATCTTCTTTTTCAATTCTAAATATTTTCAATGTACCCCATGGATCCCAATTTGGTATTATTTTACATGGTTAAGAATATGGATTCGGGGGGCACCTGGGTGGCTTAGTCAGTTAAGCATCTAATTCTTGATTTCAGCTTAGGTCATGATCCCAGGATCATGCAATCAAACCCCACGTTGGGTTGCATGCTGAGCATGGAGCCTGCTTAAGATTCTCTCTCTCCCTCTCCCTCTGTCCCTTTCTGGCTCACACATGCTCATATTCATTCTCTCTCTCTCTCTCAAAATAAAGAAGTTAAAAAAAAAAAAAAGAACATGGACTCAGGATCTACACTACCTGCATCCTAACCTAGTTACATATTTATTTGTCAAGCAGCCCTGGGAAAACTACATTACTTCTCTGTACTTCATTTTTTCCCATCATTAAAAAGGGATACTATTACCTAGGTCTTAGATCTTGTGAAAAAATACAGAAGTTAGTATGTAATGTATTTCAACAAGTGTTCAGCAGATGGTAAATACTACATGTAAATGTTGTTGATGATGATGACAGCCATGATGATTGTAACAAAATGAGTATGTGTCAGTTTGTCTGAGTGGACTTCAATATAATATTTGAGATTACTGAGCTGATCTGATATATTGTAAAGAACTGCTGCTCTGGATAACTGGACCACTAACAGTGAAGCTTCCTATTGTAATGGTCTTCTGGTGACCACAGAATTCTTGATTTATTGAAGTTACTTTTGAATGAAACATGTAAATCTTTTTTTTTTAATTTTTTAAGTTTATTTATTTATTTTGGGGTGGAGGGTCAGAAAGAGAGGGAAAGAGAATCTCAAGCGATGGTGCAGAGCCTAATGTGGGGCTCAAACTCACAAACCATGAGATCATGACCTGAGCCAAAAACCAAAAGTCAGATACTTAACCAACTGAGTCACCCAGGCACCCCAAAACATGTAAATCTTTTTTTAAAAAATGTTTGATACTAGCATGTATCTGTACAAAAGTGTTTGGGACTCAAGTTCTATGTCTGTGAAATTTCTTTAGTCAACACAGTACATTTGCTTTCTACATCCTACCTCTATTACCCACTGTATATCACTTTTTGTATTTTAGTTAGGACATATTATTATGTTATATCATAAAGTATGATTATCATTATACATATACATTTCATAAAATGTGACTATCTTAACAATTTAATGGATATTGACAAATTCTCAATAAAAATTATTTTAGTAAAAAAACACCAAAAATTGAAAAATGGAAATGATTTGTGTTATCCTAAAATCTGCTCAAGTTTCTTCAGGAAATATTTTCCAAAAAAGTTCATTAATATTGGCATAGGCCTGATTAAATTTTTTAATTTACCAGCTGGAGTCAAAATTTCTACTTGAAAAACGTATTGGTCAAAACATGCTATATACACATTACTGACACTGGTTAACAGTCGTAATACATTCTATCCCAAAACTATCTGCCTGGAATTTCAGCATTGTGCCAACTACCTTGTTCTCTCCCTCACTGAGAATATCATCTCAAGGTAAATGACAAAAGCAAAAGCACAATGCCAGAAAATCAGAAATTCTGACGTTCCAGATATATATAACTGACTTGCTCATCTTTAATAGGGTAGAAGCAGACCAAGAGAAACTTAATTTACCTGTTCACAGGTAAAATTAAGATAAGGGTCATATTTAACTTGGAGGTCTCATGCTTCCCATCCCTGAATTATAAAATCTGCTTTTTAGCAAACAATAATTGTTAAATGTTGTTTACTTATTCACCAGAGACTTGTGTTATAATGCTAAAATAATCAACTAGAAAATTGAAGCTCATCAAAATAAGTAGATCTATTTGTGTCGGTCAAGACCAATTTTCAAAGGATAAGGAAAAGGAAAACTGTTCATTCACTGAAATGAAAGCATGCAGGAAATCATTCCACAAAAGGCTTTCATATTTGATCCATTTAGTATTTAATCAAAGAAGTCTGTTTATTTCAACTGAAACAAGTCTTTTGTGGTTATTCAAAAATTTAGGTAGGAATGTAATGTGATTTTCTGATTTTTCCAGTATAATCTCCTATTATTCAATAGGTTTATTTAGAACACACAAACTATTTTTTCCAGAGTTAAACTTAGCCAAGAGCCCACAGGCTTTTACAGAAGTGAAAAAGAATGCATTTAAAATTGAACAGAATACATAGAGAACAAAGTATAACATTAAAAATAATAAGCTGACAATAGTTACACAACCTCAGTATCCATTAAACTCGAAGTTCATTGATAATGTATAAATTCAATGATTTAGAGAATAAATGATAAGATTAAGAAAAATAGAAGATTAAGTCATTCAGAGAAAGACAAATATATGACTTCACTCATGTGGAATTTAAGATACAAAGCAGATGCAAAAATAATATAAAAACAGGGAGGTGACAAAACATAAGAGACTTAAGTACAGAGAACAAACTGTGGGATGCTGGTGAGACGGTGGGTGAGGGATGGGCTAAATGAGTAAGGGGCATTAAGGAAGACACTTGCTGGGATAAGCACTGGGTGTTATATGTAGGAGATGAATCACTGGATTCTACACTTCTGTAATGATTATTGCACTATATGCTAACTAAGTTGGATGTATATTTAAACAAATAAAAATAAAAGCACAAACTGAAATCAAAACTAAACACATGATTTGCATTTTGTAAAGCTCTTGAGATTGCATTTTCTTAATGAATAAAACATCTTCTTTAATAGCAGTGAATAAAGAACTATAGGCAGTCTGAAATACTGTACAAACTATATGGATGCAAATCAGTATTTTCGAAACAAAGCCTTCTCAAGTGTGCATCTCCAAATACCTACCAAATGTGCCCTCTCCCCAACATCACTCACAATCACCCAAAGAGTTCACACTCTTACCATCTTTCACCTGGATGACAGCAGCAGCCTCGCCACCTCCCTGACCTGGCATCTGGCAGTATGGAAATGAGTTCTGCAAAGTCAAAGGTCATCATGCTAACTCTCTTGATTAAAATCACTAAATGATTCTCCCACTGGCTACATAATAAAATTGTCTAAAATCATTACTTTACAGACTTCCACATCACCCAAAATGGGAATAACAAGGACTGAATTAACTCACCAACCTGCAACAACTAAAAACGAGACAAAAATATGTGAAACAATGGTTTTTAGACACTGACGTCAGGCAGTAAAGGACAGTGAACCCTTAGAGAAAGTAAACAAATTAAGTGGACCCTACAATTGCTGTAGCTTATTCCCTGGTGAGCATTTCAAGACTGCAGGAAGGGGGAATCCAAGCAGAGCCCAAGAGTCTTCCTGAGCTGAGCCAATAGAGAGTTGGAAGCCAAGAAAAGACAAGAAGGTTGAAGTTCACAGGGCAGAGCACCAAAAAGAAGAGAGAAGTCCAGAGATCCACAAAGGACCTCCCTGAGTCTTCCCCTAAATACTTGATTGGTACCACCAGAGGCCTAGGAATAAACCACATGAAAGGAATAGAATGATTCTCCAGAGCTCACAAAAGGCAGGATTAGTTTCTCTTCTCAATAGCCAAGGGTTGGAAAAAGGTGGGGGAAGGCAAGTAAGTAACTCTCTTAATTCCTTGGGCTTTATGCAGAAATTTCAGAAGGGTATTGCCTCAGTAGTGTGGAAAAACTAGTCCTAAATTCAATGCTGCTGTGGACCCACCTTAAAAAAATGAAAAACAAGGCTTAAAAAATTCAGCCATTTCCAAGTAATTTAATGTAATTTAATTACATCTGGGAAAACCTCAAGAGTATAAAAATTCAAGAACATAAAAATATTCACCACTCAACAGAATAAAATTCACAATGTGTAACATCTAGCCAAAGACCACCAGGCATGAAAAGAAAAATATAACCATAATGAGAAGAAAAATCAATCAAAATAAACTTCAAATCAACACAGATGAAATTCGTAGATAAGGACATTCAAAATTATGGCTATGATGCATATTTTCAGGAACAGATATGAAAAATATCCTGTGTAAGATTAATAAATTAGACACTACAGAAAAAAAAAAAGATCAGTGAACAAGTTATAGCAATAGAAACTTTCCAAAATGAAACACAGAGGCAGACTGAAAAAAAATATGAAGAGAGCATCAATGAGCTGTGGACTAATTTTCATTGGCCTGATATGCATGTAACAGGAGTCCCCAACGGGGGAAGAAACTGAAAAAGATTTGAAGTAATAACAGCCAAATTTGATGAAATTTTATTTTTCCAAATTTGATGAAAACTGTAAATCCAGTGATCAAGGAGCTCAACAAACTCCAAATACAATAATAATAATAATAATGAAAACTATACCAAGGCATGTCAAATTACTTTAAAGTTAAATTACTTTAAAAAGATATAAAGCAAAAATCTTACAAATCAAATAAAAAAGACACATTCTATACAGAGTAACAAAAATAAGAATGACAGCAGATTTCTTATAAACAATGCAAGCCAGAAGACAGTAGAATCACATCTTTAAAGTACTGAAAGAAAAGAAAAATCAACATTTTAGGCCCTCTGTGCCGGAGATTAATCTTCCCAACGAAGAAACACCAAACATTCTAATCTGGGAAACACTTTTGCCATGTCAGGCAGCACCGGCATGAACCAGTTCAGGAACCACATAAAACAAAAAGACCAAAATAACAGTGCAAAAGCTCTGAAAATTAAACTACCACTAGAATAACAACTCACAAAACAGACCATGTTCCATGTGCTAAATCTAAATAGAATGACTAATTAAATGGCCAAAATAGTCAGGATAAAATTAAAAAAAAAAAAAAAAGCACCCATCATAACAGGAACCAGGAAAATCAAAACCTGAATGAAAAAAGACAATGAACTGATGTCAACACAGATATGACTCAGACATGAATCAACACAGAATAACTAATAAGGATTTTAAAGTGTTGTGAAAAAAAAGCTCATCAACAATCACAAAATCTCTTGAAATATGAAAAAACTGAAAATATCAGCAAAGGAAGAGAACTCATAAGTCAAAAGTAAATTCTAAAACCAAAAAATAACCCCCCAAAAGAAATAATCTTTAAAATAAGAAAAACTAAATAACCAAAATAAAAATCTCAATGGATGGATTCAATAGTAGACTAGAGACTGTACAGACTAGAGATTGTACAGAACTTTAGGACAAATCATTAGACTTTACCCAATCTGAACTAAAGAAAATAAACTAAAAACTAAAATATAAAGAACAGAGTCTTGGGGGACCCATGGGTCCATAACAAAATATCTAGTGTTCACAACACTGGAATAATAGAAAGAGAAGAGAGGGTGGGACTGAAAGTATAGTCAGAGATAAAAATGGCTGAAACATTTCCAAATTTGGCAAAGCAACAAAAAATTCAGCTGAGTGAAACTCCAACAGGATAAACTCAAAAGAAATTTATACCAAGACACCTCATAATTAAACTTCTGGAAACTAAAAAGAAAATGCTCTTGAAAGAAGGCAGAAAGAAAGAATACATTGCCACTAGAATAACACCAATAACAATAAAAGAATGACAGCAAATTTTTCACCAGATATCATGGAGGTCAGAAGGAAGTGGCACAACACTTTTTAAGTGCTAAAAGAAAAAACTGTCAACTGCGAATTCTATTTCCAGCAAAATTACCCTTCAGGAATGAAGGGAAAATCCTGATGTTTTCATATAAAAAAAACTAAAACAGTCTGTCACTAGCAGACCTACCTTTAAAGATCAGCTAAAGGAAGTTATTCAAACAGAAAGGAAACACTAAAAGAAGTAATATTGGAGCATCAAGCTGAAAGAATAATAGAGTAAAAATATAAGTACGTGCAATAGTCATTTTTTTAAAAAAAATTTTTAACGTTTTTACTCATTTTTGAGAGACAGAGCGTGACAAGGGGAGAGGCAGAGAAAAAGAGAGACAGAGAATACAAAATAGGCTCCAGGCTCTCAGCTGTCAGCACAGAGCCCAATGCAGGGCTTGAACCCACAAACCATGAGATCATGGCCCTAGCCAAAGTCAGACACTTAACCAACTGAGCCACCCAGGTACTGCTAGTAAACTGTTATTCTCCTTATGAGTCTCATAAATCATATAATTAAAATAAAAATTATAACAGTTCGATGTTTGAATACTTTCTATAATAATCCCAAATAGTTGTTCATCCTCTGCCTTAAACATCTCTAAGTGAAAATGAAATCACTACTTCCCAAATTATTAGGAAGTTCTTTCCTATGTCAAAACAGTTGTTCAAAATCCAAGTCTCCCTAGGACAAGGTTTTTGTTTTCACTCAGGTCAGACACCCTCAGATCCAGATCCAACTAACATTTATAAGTGCACTTACTATACATGACACATTTAATCTTAACAACCTATGAAACCAAAATACTAATCTCCATTTTAAACACAGAGAAATAAACTTGCATTTCAGGTAATGTTTCCAAAGTCACACTGAATAAATGAGTGGCAGATCACAAATGTGAATCCCGGGGCGCCTGGGTGGCTTAGTCGGTTAAGCGTCCGACTTTCGCTTAGGTCACGATCTCGCGGTTCGTGGGTTCGAGCCCCGCGTCGGGCTCTGTGCTGACTGCCAGCTCAGAGCCTGGAGCCTGTTTCAGCCTGTGCCTCCCTCTCTCTCTGACCCTCCCCTGCTCACGCTGTCTCCCTCTCTCCTAAAAATAAATAAAACATTAAAAAAAAAATTAAAAAAAAAAAAAAAAACAAATGTGAACCCCAGTCATCCTAAATCTAATACTCAAACCCTTCTCAACCAATGGCTGGTGTCCTGATATCTACTGGCTCCAAACCACTTGCAGGGCACTACCATCTACTCTGTATCCTTATTCCAACAATCATTGGGATCACTTAAAATCTCTCTGTCCTTGAAACTTACTGCTTGCCTGACAGGGTGGATGAATGGAAACTGCTAGAACCAACTCTTCTTTCAACACAGAATGATGTTGACCCTAGTCTATGACCCTAGTAAATCTATGCAGTTCTAAGGCACCAGCTCTCTCCTGTTCCCTACTGAAAGAAACTAGACTATCCAAGGGTAAGCCCAGAGGCACAACATTAATGTTTTCTGTACTCCATGTAACAAGCTAAAAATAAGCTCAACCATCTCCCACAAGTAATCGTCCAATTACTGTCTGCTCTAAAGTAAATACGTTTTCCATTTCCTTCCTATGTCACTCTGCTAGGTGACAAACACTAAGTCCAAAACACTTTCTTATCTCAAAATACTAGTACATAAATACATCAACAGTAATATGAATAGAAAAAACAAAAATATAAATATCTTCCCACAGTAAATAATCTTAGAAAGTCCTCACAGATATACACCATTAAGTCTTGTTAAAAAAAAAAAAAAAAAAGATTATCATGAGATCTCCGGCCTGTCTTAGCTTTATCTCTAACTAGCAACCTTAAGAAAATTCTCTGACTTCTCTGAACCTTGGTCCCTCACCAGAAAATGATCTTAGGTCCCTTCTGGCTCTAAAATTCTGTACATGATGATAGACAACTATAAGAAAATATGAAATATATACATCTTACCACTAGAGGGCATAAAACCATGCTTGCAGACAAAAGTCTCTTCCAGATGAGATTACCCTCCTGGAAAAACTATACTCATTTATACTACATGAATTTAAACTAACGCTCAATAATTTGTCTTCTGGCAAAGAACTTCAGGCTATTGCCTATTGTTATTTTGTATGATGCAGAATAAGAGACCTTTCTGCACTGGTTAAAGTTATCTTAAACCAAAGTCAAGATCACAAAGACATGCTTATTTTGTAATACTGAGAAAATAGCAACCTGGCAAATAAAAGAGAGGTAGAAGAAGAAGAAAGAACAGAGGTATAAGAAAAAGAAAAGGAAGGAGAAAGAGAAGTAACTTTAAAAATTTTTTCTGCAGGGGCGCCTGGGTGGCTTAGTCGGTTAAGCGTCCGACTTTCGCTTAGGTCATGATCTCGCAGTTCGTGGGTTCGGGCCCCGCATCGGGTTCTGTGCTGACTGCCAGTTCAGAGCCTGGAGCCTATTTCAGAGTCTGTGTCTCCCTCTCTCTCTGACCCTCCCCTGCTCACGCTGTCTCTCTCTCTCTCTCTCTTAGAAATAAATAAAAATATAAAAAAAAAAAAAACTCTTTAAAAAAATTTTTTTTCTGCAGTATAATTGTATATCTGGGCCTTTTAAAGTATTTTAGGAATGTATTACCATTATATCACAGAATATTTAGCCTCTGTTCATAATACAGCAGAAAATAATGTCCCGCATGAGAATTTCAAATTTCTTAGAAACAACTTAAAAACACTAGTATGTTAGCAGTATCTATAACATATTAATCATTTTGGAATGAAAAGAGAATAGCAAATTTAACACAATTCTCTACTATGACTTGCTGTATCACTTTAACTATGTTTTGTAAGTTTCCCTCCTATTGAAGACAGGATTACTATGTGACAGGTACTTAGTTCTAGCATAAGAATTTTTAAATAGAACATTTTTAATCTAGGGAGAAATGTTACTGATTGAACAACAGCAAAAGTCACCATGTTCATCTTTCTAAAACAAGAGATTCCTATTTGTTGCACAATGCAACCAAGCATGGTACATATTTCTGACTACAACTCTTTTAACATTTCCCTATCAATGGCTTTCTTAACCCTAAGTCAATAAAGGAGAAGGCAGAAAAATCTCCTTGTTTTAAATTATCTCTAGCCACCTGTGCCTTACAAATCAACCAGGTCTTTCAAGAAATAAAGATCCCAATGTCTTCTTCCCAAATATATTAAACATGTCCTTCACCTACAATGTTCTCTCCTTTCACAAATCCATATTCTTTTGCATCTCTTAACTTTCAACTCAAAGTTCACCTTTGAACAGAACTACAGCATGGATAATTCAAGCCTTATATTTTTTTGCTCAACTCTTCTTAAAAATGACTTCCTGTCCTGCAAAACCAAAACCAAATTCTAAGACTGGGTTTACTTTACTTTACTGCAGGTTGCTCTCCTTGAGACTCTCCTGAAAACAAACACTACTTTCTTCTACCAGATAAAAGAGCATCTTTCTCAAGCTCCCACTGTCATCCATCTATACTCCTTATTGAGCGCTTCTACAGGCATAGCAAATTAATCAAGACCAAAATGGGATTTTCTATCTTTTCTGTAAAACTTGTATCTTCTCCTTCATTCCCTGTCTCAAAGAGTGGCACCTCATCCATCCAGGCATTCAGTGTCTCAGTTACAATTAGGTTCAGTAGCACTTGACAGAAAAAAATACAGTATCAGCAATTTAAAAAGACTGCAGCCTCTTTCATTTCATATAAAAGAACTCTAAAAGGGGCACCTGATTGGCTCAATCAGTTAAGCATCTGACTCTTGATTTCAGTTCAGGTCATGATCTAGTGGTTGTGAGATGGAGCCCTGCACTGGGCTCTGTGCTGACAGCTCAGAGCCTGCTTTGGATTCTCTCTCTCTCTCTCTCTCTCTCTCTCTCTCTCTCTCTCTCTCTCCCTGCCCCTCCTCTGCTCACACACACTCTCTCTCTCAAAATAAATAAATAAACATTAAAAAAGAAAGAAAAAAAGAACCCCAGGAGTCCAGGACTGACAGAGCTATGATCTCAGGAATCTAGCTTCTTTTGGTTCACCACTCTACCATCTACAAGGTTTGCCCCTCACTGTCATAGTTTAGCATTTCTGTTAGAGCTCCAAATAACACATCCATGCTTCAAGTAGAAACTGAGGAGAAAGAAAGAGACAGACTATTTAAGGAGAATTCCTAGAAGAATAATATCACTTATATATCACTGGCTAAACCCTAGTCGCATAGTCATGTCCAACCAAAAGAGAGTCTTAGTTAAGCAACAATTATACTGATACTCTTTTGGAAAAAAGAGAAAAAAAAATATTAGGAAGCAACTGGTAGTCCCTACCACAGTCTGCCCATTAGTCTGACAAAGTGCCAACACATTATCCAGAACTACCTGTTAACCAGGCATATGGGGAACTCCCCAGGAATGAAACCATGGGTATAGGGATATGAGAGGTAACCATACATAAAGAGCCTTTTGCTTGTGCAACATACATGTGCTTTAAGTACCCGCATCTTGCCCAATCCCAGATATATCACTTTTGATGATGAAATGCTGCTTGCTAGGTATGCCTTGCGTATAGGTAACTCATGTCACTGATATCCAGTATTTGGATACTTGTTCTCTGTCAGAAATAACAGCAAGCCTTTTTCCAAAGGAGAATATTTGCTTGCCAAAGATGTAGCTTAGCTCTAAAATCAAAGGGCCCTTACAGTGATTCTCCTTTCAGAGCCTACAACACTCCATATACAACCAAAGGACAGTTTTACAGATTACTCAATAAAGGGGTTGTAATAGTACATTTATATGTAATACCTTCTGACTCCAAATCCAAAGAGGCCCATCAGTTATTGCAATCATTTTGGAAGCAGGGAATATAAGATGTAATAGCTTTTCTTCTACATCAGAGGGGACATCTCAACATGTCCCAAAACACTATAATCTCAGAAACTTCATGAAGATGTCAGATCCTAAAACTTTCTATGTGTTTCATATGCCCATCATCTGGGTCCTAATAAAGGATCTAGGGTACCTGCTGGCTTTCTATCACAAAGTACTGTCAAATAGCATGATATTATCACTGTGTAGGACCAGTGGAATGTACTCTGAGACTGTGAGATGAACAAAATCTCTATATACTAAACTATGGCACAGAGCTAAAAATCTGATGTAACCATGGAGGCAATATAGTGACATCGTACTACATTGTTGGCTATTTCTGTATTTTCTGTTAGGGGAGAGAGAGAGAGAGAGAGAGAGAGAGAGAGAATGATGAAAGGCACCAGGTGTCAGGGTCTGTTTCTAGTAAACAGACCGCATGTGGAGACCGAAATACCACAAGAGTGGTGGAAGTAGCTTATGATCACACACCATGATTCTCCAGGATCTAACTTCCACACAGGCAAAACAAGTATTAAATGCAGACTGAACCTTTCCACTCCTGAACCTTTCAAGTCTTTAGTGTGGCACTAATCTCTGTAATTCAGGACATGAGGCTGCTTTTGGCTTACTAACTTGTTAGAAAGAGAGAGCTCCAGGGGGTTAAACTTGGCTCTTCCTACCATAATGGCTCTTAACCCATGGACATGGAAGCCAATTTGGGAATCTTCCCGGCTGTCAAACACATTTATTCCAGATATGTACTAAGAAACAAGATATAACCACAGGATGTCTTCATAAGACTCACCAGGCCTACTACGAAATAGTTTCACGCCAAAATTTCATTCCATTTCTGATTTCCATAAAGTTCCCCTTCCGCCTAGTGAGACAGGCTGGTATCCCGAATCACTAGGAATTAGCTTTAGCTCAGGTTCCAATAACCCCTGAAAGGTTTGAGTATTTTCCCTTTCCTGGTCTACAGTTATACTGATAAAAGGCGAAAGGTCCATTTCTTTAGGGAAAGCTATGAAAAAAATTAACTATACCTACTTATGATATCACCCAAAAAAAAAAAAAAAAAGTTCTGTTCTGCCTCAATGGAAGATACTTTAGTGAGCCACCTCTACACAGCAGTCTTAGGGACACCTTGATCAATTTGTCTACAATGATAACCATGCCCACCTTGCCTCTGATGGCTGTCACTTGCCTCTCTGCCATTCCAGGATCCCACTGAATTCAGAGGGCCCATCTTAACAGCATCTCTCATTCATACCAAGGCTAGACAAAGTAGCCACTACTGCACTTTCTAAGGTTGTGACAGTCCCCTCATCACTTTATTTTCTTAAAGATGGTAAAGAACATCCATCTTGGGGGACAAAATTAGAGATTAATGAAGCCAGCTAAACATAATAAATTTACCCCAACATTCCTTATTCCCAACTCTGGCATCTTAATTCTATTCAGTGTGGGTCACTCTTGAATCAAGGTTTTACTCAGCCAAACAACCACTTATAACCAGTCCTCGCTGCTTGAGCAATGACCAAATCTGAAATCTCTCATTAAGTGAACCTACATTAATAAATTCAACTCAAACTAAAATTAGATTCCTCCTTTCCTGGTCTAGTACCCTCAAAATCCAAATTGGTATCTATTTCCTAGGTTTTTGCTAATATAAATGAGTAAAATATGGCAATTCTTTTGATGCATAAAATTTTTCTTAAGAGTTTGAAATTGGCCCCTTGGACTTGCTGGATCTGACTCTAGCAATAGGTCTAGAGACTGTGAGGTGGTAGGGATACGAATGAGAACAGCCCTGGTTCTACAAGGTACAGTCAAGGAAAGAGAGGTTGCTTCTGCTGGCAAGGGAGGCTCAGTAAAAATTACAGATTAAGAAGACCTAAACAAAAGAAAACAAAACACCTGAAGTCAATCCAAATACTCCAAGTGTCATCATTCCAATTCTTGGAATCTCACTCTTTCCCAAACAATGCCCTCAATTTACACCAAAGAAACCTGATTAAGCTGTGGATTCAACCTATGTTGTAAATTCAACAACTTGTTGGAATAGATCCTGCACCTGATTTTGACTCTGACAGCCCTAGAGTCATAAGATGTAAAAGATTCATTTGAGGCAATCACAAAACTCTTTTCTTCTCTAAGCATAACTTCAGCCAAGATTTTAAAACTCTGCCACTCCTGACATTTGCTTTAAATCCGAGTTCCTCAAGCTCAGCACTGCTGACACTGTGGGCCAGATAACTTTGTTGTTATGGTGAAAAGGAGGAAGTTCTATACAGCAGCATCCCAGGTCTCCACCCACTAAATACCAGAACCACCCCCCCACCACCACCACCTTTATAACAAACCAAAATGTCTCCACACATTGCCAAATAGCCCCTGGGGAGCAAAATCACCTAGGCTGAGAACCAGCCTTAAACTCTATAGTGGTGTTTAAAATAGCCAATCCTCCCACAATCTTTATATTCCTTTGTTTCCTAAAATACATCACCACTCAGTCCACCAAAGCTCTGCCTTCAACAGGTACTGCATTCCAGGTGACTGCTGGAGAAAACAAGTAAGTTGTATCACTAGGCATCATGGAATGCTTACAAATGACCCCCCTACCGTATTTCTTGCGGATCTGTTGCCTATAACACTTTTAGTACCAATTACTATACTGGTCAAGGATCAGAATCCATTCTAGGTAGTTTAAGCAAAAAGGGATTTAATACATGAATCAGATGCTCACAAAATCACTGGAAAAATGGGAGAGGCAGGCTCTATCTAGAGTGAATGAGCTCCCAGAAACAACTAGCCTACAGAACTATTCTACCTCAGTCACAATCAGGAAAGCTATCACCATCACTGAAGGAAAGTGGCAAACAAGGAAGCTGCTGCAGAAATAGAAAGCCATCCACTTAATCAGGAAGCAAGCTAAATAGCTACTACACAAACTGGTAGCTCAGAACCATTCTATCTCACCATCCATGACAACAAAATTCAAGCCCACTCCCACCTCTATCTCCAAATCAAAGTGTATCTGAAGGGAAGAACCTAAATCATGTCTAGAAACAAAGTAGCCGATAAAGAATGTACTGGTCAGGAATATTATTAAACATTCTCATTCTAAAAGCCACACTTCTCACTGTCATTTTAAAAATGTATTTTTCAAGAGACATCATGAGTTTTGACCTATCAATAACACAGTTTCCTGAGCCTGCTGAAAAGTAGATTCCAAACTAAGGTAAACACCATCTTGCAGGAAACTCTTTGCATATCATCTGGCCTTCCATAAAAAAGAATCCCCTGTATCAGTAACAAAACCGTATATGTCTTAGGATTTTGAAATTCAATATTCTCCCATGCCTACTACAATAGTTTTGTTTTGGGTCTTCCTCGTTTCTTACACAGGACTACTGCAGTAACTTCTCAGCTGACTTGACTTCTCCCTGACTTTACTCCAAATCATTTTCCTGAATGCTACCAGAATTTGTCCAGTTAATTGACTCCTCACCACATGCAGGATAATGATCAAATTCCTAATAATCTGAATCTGACTTAACTCTCATCCACACCCTTATGAGCACTCTAGTTTCAACAACCTATGTATAGCACCCCAAATGAGTAGGTCCATTCAGATTCATCTATCTGCCTTTGAATATACTGTCCCCTCTGTCAGAAATGCCTCTTCAATCCTATCTCCTTTTCTCCCATCATCAAGTTAACTCTTACATATTTTACAAGATTAACTTCAAGTGTCACCTCTTTAGAAATGCTTCCTGACACTCATGTCCCAAGACTAAGTGTTCCTTTTCTGTACTTCTAGATCTTATTCCAAGTCTTTAAAGGGGAAAAGTCCAACAGTTGGTGTAATCTCCAGCAGCATTTGGTTGTTTTAAAACATAAAAGAACCAAAGAATTGTGAGGTTCATTCAGTGCTGGGAGTATTCAATGAAACAATCAGGAGAATAAGAAACCTGAGGGTAGATCAGAACAAAGTTAGAGTAAATAGCTATGGAACTTTAACTAGAAAATGGAAAAAAAGATGCTTAAAGGGGGTTGAGAGATTATTTCATTCTATTGTTGAAAATATCCAAATTATCTTAAAACTTTGTTTTTCATTACAATGAGTCAAAATCTTCTCCAAGTATTGTCAACAGTTGATGTCACCTCTAATTACAAAGAATAAGTCTATTCCTTCATTAATATACAAAAAACTGAATGAAGACCATAATCATGATTCTCCCATCCTCCCCTCCTACTTCTTCTAATGGAACTGAGAAATCTTCCCATTATATACTGTTCTAATCCTTATTACATAATGCCCAATTAGAGTTATACAACTTAAGGCATGTGTAAAAAATGGGTTCAAAGTAAGAACTTAAAAAAAAATTTTAATGTTTATTTATTTCTGAGAGACAGAGACAGAGCACAAGTGGGGGAGGAGCAGAGAGAGAGAGGGAAACACAGAATCCAAAGCAGGCTCTAGGCTGAGCTGTCAGCACAGAGCCCAAAACAGGGCTCGAATTCACATATCATGACCTGAGCCGAAGTCAGCCACTTAACCAACAGAGCCACCCAGGCGTCCCAAAATAAGAACTTTTAAAAGAATTAAAAAATAGAAAGCTAAGAGATAAGAAAGAAAATTTATCTTAGGAAAAAGCAAACATTTAAATTTGTAAGCAAACTAATGTCTAAATGAGTAGTCCAAAAGTCTAACAGATAATTTAGGAGCTAAAGATAGGTACAAGGTACTCTAATTTCTTAGATTCTTCCATAATAAGTAATCAACAGACACTATACTTGCCACTACACTTGATAATTCAAGAAAATGAAGTTTAATAACATTCTCTAAATAAATCCGACTAACAATATTAACATAGCAAACAAATATCAGGAAATAAAGAGAGAAGTTAGTTATCAGGTTTACTAAATTGCCCATATTTCATATTGGAGAACCAATTGATGCTGTCTAAAGTTATTCAATATATTCATTCCTCTATTATGTGTCCACCAACAAAACAAAAACAAATGGACATCTTAGTTTAAGAAAATAGGAATGAGGGTTGGCATGGTAAAGGAGACTTTTCACTTTATATTCTTCTATTTCCTAAGTGTTTTATTTACCAAACAAAACAAGGGGCACCTGGGTGGCTCAATCAATTAAGCGTCAGACTCCTGATTTCAGCTCAAGTCATGATCTCACGGTTTGTGAGATCAAATCCCACATCAGGCTCTGTGCTAACAGTATAGATCCTGCTTGGGATTTTCTCTCTCTCTCACTCTCTCTCTACTTCTACTCTGCTCAATACTCTCTCTCTCTCTCTCAAAATAAATAAATATTTAAAATTTTTAATTAAAACAACAGCTAAAAATAAGTTATTAATACATATGAGAAAAAATAAGTAGTAAAACTTGTGATGATATACTTAAGAAAATAACAAGCAAATGAAATGACCACTGACAAGTTTATATGGTTTCTTCTATTACTCTGAAATTACCATCACTGTAAAACCACAAAACACTCACTGCTACAAGTCAGAGACAGTGATGCCTCTACCAGAGGCCAACATCTATCACTGCTTCCTGATAATATGTATAAGGAGAAAAAACTGAGCCAAGAGAGATGTTACCATATTTTATAATAATCTCTAAGACTAAAGATAATAATTCTAGACTTCTTCTTATCCTTTAACACAACACACACAACAAATCTGTTAAAAAAACCCACTGCTTCTTCTCCTAAGTTCTCACTTGAATTCATTCCCTCCTCTTTACTACCACTCTCTTAGCTTTCATAATTTCTTGCATTAATTTGTATCCAAACCTCCCAATTAGCCCCCTTCTGTGAATACCAAAACAATCATTATAAAACATGTAAATGTGATGATGTCACATCTACATTTAAAACATGTCAGTGGCCTCCTACTACCTATAATTTAAAGTCCAAAGTCCGTGGCATGACATTCAAGGCCCTTCATGATCTTGCTCCAGCGCAATCTCGCTGGCTTTGTATTTTCCCACATCCCTATATTACTCTGTAACTCAGGCCACACCAAAACTACCTGTAGTTCTTCTAAAAGTTATTCATTTTAGGCCCCCACATATTTATTTATGCTCTTTCTTCTTCCTAGGAAACCCCTTATTCCATTTTTCAACTAGAATACCCTGATTTCTTATAGATATAACACAGAAGTCATATCCTCTTAAAAGTCTTCGGTGTCTCCTCTCCTCACTACTAGACACGTTAGGGTTTACTTTCTCTGTGCTCTTCCTAGTATCATGTTTATGCCTCTATCATGTCTCCTTTCACTTATTTTCTGTTTACTTGATTGTCTTCTCCATTAGAATATTACCTTTTAAGATAAGGAAGTGTGACTTTTCTCTTTGAGTCAGGTAATTTATAAAAGCAATATTCAAAATGGCAATGTCTTAACTAATTAGTCAGTACATATGTCCAAAAGCTGGTATCTACAGTAGGGAACTTAATATTGAAAGGACTTTCCCAATACAAAAAGGTACAAGGGAAAATTCAGCTTCTGGTACAACTAAGTAAGCACCTACCAGATCAATCCTCACACAAATAACTATAAATTATAAACAAATACAAAAATCAACCACCTAAAGACACTGAAGAGTGACCAAAAGAAGGCAAATATTGGAGGGGAGTCAATAGTTGGAAGAAAGTAGTATTGGGTGAATTTACATTTACAGCCTTTTCCTGAGGACAGATCCAGTTAGCACCACAGGATGTACCTAAAACTCCATATAAAAACCTCACAACCTTATCATCTTGAAGAACCAGAGGACAGAGTTCAGGGAGACCACAGATGGTGAAAAGAGGAATCTCAGAAAGAAGACAGCAGAGAAGGAAAAGCATAAAATTCTAGTACAAACTCTAAAAATTTCTGGCTCACTTCTGAAGCACATATGCAAGGAGTAAACTATAAGAAGCCTAGCTAAGGACAGAACTGAATTAAGACTACCACCCAAGAGAGAGCTTAGAATTTGAGTCCAATCAGGTTAATAATTGCCTGCTAAACACATGTATCAATACTTTTTGAAGGAATTTATAACAGAATTCAAAGACCTCACAACTTCATATTCACGATATCCAGGAGGCAATTCAAAGTTCTTTGACAGACAAAAAAATCCAGAAAGGGGACCCATTTTCAAGAGAAAGGATAAAACAGGGACTAAGTACATATTGCTCATATGCTAAAATTAGTAGACGAAGACTTTCAAGCAAGTATTAGGACTATGTTCAATGATACAGAAAAATATATAATCATAACAAATAAAAAGAAACCTTAATAGAGCAATAGAAACTTTAAAAATAACCAAAAAGAAACCCTAGACTGAAAAATAAAATATCTAAAATTTAAAATTCACTGGATGGGCTTAACAGCAAATAAAGATGAATGAGTAAAAACTCAATGCCCTTGAAAACAGATCAATAAAATTATGGAATCTGGACAAACAGAAAGGGAAAAAAAGATTCATGGGGAAAAAAAGGGAACAATGAAAACAACAAAAAGAACAAAGCCTTAGGGCCAGCAGACCTGCACACAAAATACCAAAAGAATTTCTCTGGGCTGACAAAAAAATGAAACTAAAGGGAAACTCAGATCTTCAGAAAGAATAAAAAGCATTGGGGATATATATTCATTAATTCAACAAATACTTAATAAGTACCTAGGATAAACAATGTCTTTTAAGCAATAAATGTGTTTCATTAACCTTGTATATAAATCATTTTTGGGGTGCCTGGGTGGCTCAGTCGGTTAAACATCTGACTTTGACTCAGGTCATGATCTCAGGGGTTCGAGAGTTCAAGCCCCAAACTGGGCTCTCTTCTGTCAGCGGGGAGCCCACTTCGGATCCTCTGTCCCCCTTTCTCTGCCCCTCCCCCACTTGCACTCTCTCTGTTTCTCTCAACAATAAACTTTAGAATAAATAAATCATTTTTAATTTATGCAATATTTTCAGGGATGTTTTATCAGTTTTCTATATTCCAGCCATAATTCTCTATACAATCTCCTATAGACTGAATGTTTGTGTTTCGCAAAATTCATAGGTTCAAATCCTAACCCCCAATGTGATTGGTATTAGGAGGAGGCCTTTGAGAGGTGATTAGGTCATGGGAAAGGCGCACTCACGAACAGGATTACTGACCTTATAAGAGACCACAGAGAGCTCCCTTGGCCCTTCTGTCATGTGAGTACATAGCAAGAAGACGACTGTCTATAAACAAGGAAACAAGCCCTCATCAGACACTGAGTCTGCCAGCACCTTGATCTTGAACTTTTCAGCCTCCAGAACGGTAAGAAACAAATGACTGCTGTTTATAAGCTCCCCAGTCTATGGTATTTTTATTATAGCAAAACCATAGAGACTAACACACCTCTCCTAAATTGTGCATTTGAAAGTTTATTAATTTTATGAAACCAAGAATATAAATAAAAAGTAACATGATAGGCACACACTGCTTTATTTACTGACTATAAAACCTAACAAACTAGAAATATGGACATCAATTGTGTTTCCACTCTGTCTCATGTTCAGTTCCTCAATATGTCATCTCTGTCTCCTAAATATATCTTGAATCTATCCATTTCTCTCAGTATTTATTGCCTCTACTCAAGCCATCATCATTTCTTACCTAAATTACTATTTCCCCCCTCCCCATACATTATTCACACAACAGACAAAAACTGGATCATGTCAGGGCATCTGGGTGGTTCAGCTGGTTAAGGGTCTGACTCTTGGCTTCTGCTCAGGTCATGATCTCACAGTTTGTGGGATCCAGCTCCACATCAGGCTCTGCGCTGACAGTTCTCTGTCTCCCTCTTCCCCTGCCCCTCCCCCACTAATGCACGTGCACATGCTCATTCTCAAAATAAACAAACATTTTTTAAAAATTGGATGTCACTGTTGCTAACTGCCTACTCACTGCACTTTGAATAAAAATCCTTTGTACTATGAATAAAAAATACTTAATAAGCTTACAAGATGTGTGTGATCAAGCCTTTCATAAAACCCAGTCTAGTCTCAACTTCACCCATTACATTTCAACTATAGAGTCCCTCCTTTCAATTCCTTGAACATGCCAAGATGTTTTATACCTAAAATTCTTTTCATAGACTAGTTCCTCGAATTGCCTTAATCTTCCTGCCCTGTCCATCCCCTAGAAGACTGAATGATCCCCCACAAATTCATATGTTGAAATCCTAACTCACAATGTGATAGCACTGGAGGTAGGGACAGATAGAAGATAGGGCTTTTTGGAAGGTCATGAAGGTAGAGTCCTCACAAATGGCATTAATGCCCTTATAAAGAAGCTGCCAGAAAGCTTTCTTGCCCTATTTCCGCCATGTAAGGATACAACAAGAAGACGGCAATCTGCAACCTAGAAGAAAGCCTCACACCAGAACCCAATGCTGGCTTCCTAATCTCAAACTTACTGCCCCCCAGAACAGTGAGACATAGGGGCACCTGGGTGGCTCAGTCGGTTAAGTGTCTGACTTAGGTTCAGGTCACGATCTCATGGTTCATGGGTCCAAGCCGTACATCGGGCTCTGTGCTGACATCTCAGAGCCTGGAGCCTGCTTCAGATTCTGTGTCTCCCTCTTTCTCTGACCCTCCCCTGCTCACACCGTCTGTCTCTCTCAGAAATAATAAAACATTAAAAAATTAAAAAAAAAAAAAAAAAGAACAGTGAGACATAAGTTTCTGTTGTTTATAAGCTATCTGGTCTGTGGAACTTTGTTAAAGTGGCCTGAACCCAGCTATTCACATAGCTGACTCCTTCTAATCCTTTACATGTTTGTTTCTGTGTCACTGCTTCAGAGAGCTTAGCCTGACCATCTTGTCAAAAATAGGTCTCCCCATTATTCTCTAATGTTCTACTATTTTTTCCCTTATTCTAACTGTGGTGTTTCTGTTTTCTTTTGTTTTCCTTTGCTTTTTTATTGTCTGAAACGCCTATAAAATTATAAACCTATTAAAATAAAGACCATGTCTGCACAGTTTACCAAGATGCCCAGTGGCCAATACAACATGAATACTGAGAGTGCTTAATAATTTTTTTTAATTTTATTAACCAAAAGCCAAAAATAGACTTAAAATGTCACACATTTCAAATATTGTTTCATTTTTAATGGTTTATTTGTCATCTCAGTTTACCATGCTGAAGGTAGAAAGGTGTGAGGAGAGTGATTTGACAAATAAATGTTCACGCAAAAATTTTATTAAAATAAGGCGATGTGGAGAAATAGGCACACTCCTACACTGCTGGTGGGAATGTAAACTGGTGCAGCCCCTCTGGAAAACAGTGTGGAGGTTCCTCAAAAAATTAACACTAGAACTCCCCTATGACCCACAATAGCACTGCTAGGAATTTACCCAAGGGATACAGGAGTGCTGATGCATTGGGGCATGTGTACCCCAGTGTTCAGAGCAGCACTCTCAACAATAGCCAAAACATGGAAAGAGCCTAAATGTCCATCAATGGACAAATGGATCAAGAAGATGTGGTTTATCTATACAATGGAATACTACATGGCAATGAGAAAGAATGAAATCTGGCCATTTGCAGCAATGTGGATGGAACTCATGGGTGTTATGCTGAGCGAAATAAGTCAGGCAGAGAAAGGCAGATACCAGATGTTTTCACTTATAAGTGGATCAGGAGAAACTTAACAGAGAACCGTGGGGGAGGAGAAGAGGGAAAATAGTTGGGGAGAGGGAGAGAAGCAAACCAAGAGAGTCTCTTGAATACTGAGAACAAACTTAGGCCTGATGGGGATGGGGGAGAAGGGAAGATGGGTGATGGGCATGGAGGAGGGCACTTGGGATAAGCACTGGGTGGGGTTTTTTGGTTTTGTTTTTCTGGGGTTTTTAAATTTTTTTTATTTATTTTTGAGACAGAGCACGAGGGGGTGGAGGGGCAGAGAGAGAGGGAGACACAGACTCTGAAACAGGCTCAAAGCTCTGAGCTGTCAGCACAGAATCCAATGCAGGGCTCGAACCCACAAACTGTGTGATCATGATCTGAGCCGAAGTCAGATGTTTAACCAACTGAGCCATCCAGGCGCCCAGAGCACTGGGTGTTATATGGAAACCAACTTGACAATAAACTATGAAAGAAAAAGAATAATAAAAAATAAAGAGAACATAAAATAGTTCTTTTATTGTCCCTGAGAATCTGTGTTACTCAGAATTAGGATAAAAAATACTTAAATTATATAAATCAAAATAACTAAAACAAATCACTGGCAATCTGCAATCTAATCTACATCAGAAACAGATCTTAAAATACAACAAGAATATTATTGAAAATATTTAACAATTTCAATTAACAGAGATAAAAACATTCCTACTTTCATTTAAAAAAGACCTAAATGGAACATTAAATTCTACCAAAAAAAAGAAAAGGATCTTTTAAACAGACACAGCATTTTGAAAACTCAATTTCCTATCAAGAAAACAGTTGTCTAAGTGGTATAAGAATGTTCTTAAAAAAATAGTAAACATCTAAATCCTAGACAAAGAGTACTCTCTGTCTCTAAAAACTAGTTGTAGAGGCTGCATTTGTGCTATTAAAAATAGAAATTTATTGCCTAATAATTGTTCTCTATTTATTTCCTTTATTATCTCTACAGGAGAACCAGATGATAATGACTACATCAGTTTTTTAAAAAAGAGAGAGCTGTTCTGGTTTTGGCATTTTGTTCTTTGGGTTTTTTTTTTTTTTTTTTTTTTTTGCTTTCATTTCTTTAATTCTATTAAAAGCAATCTTCAATTCACCCATCCTGCCATGGAAGTTCTTAAAATAACATTCTGTGCAGTTTTCTTCCAATGATCCCAAGGGAAACTATTTTTATTAGTACCAAGGAACATTGCATCATTCTATTCTCAAACATCTGTATCTGCTGTAATAAATTAAAATATGATACTACTTATTATCTATCAGGTTGGCAAAAGTTAAACTGATAATACCAAAAGCTGATAAGGGGATTTAAAACAAAAACAAAAAACAGCATATCTTATATATCTTGCTGGTAGAAGTATAAATTGACCAAATTTAGAGGTCAATTCGTTTTATGTTTCAGAAGTTTTTAAAATGTGCATGCTTTTAAAACAAGATTTTCATTCCAAAGATTTTATTCAACAGAAATAAGCAGTGAGGAGAAATACATAAGCCTGTTTACTGCAACACTGTTGGGTATTACTGAAAACATTTAAATGACTTCTGTATCATTTGGATATTTGAAATGGGTAATGCAGGTTAAATGAATTATAATATAGTCACACATCAGTCACAGTCCAGTCACAATAAGCACAATCCATTTTTTTAAATAACAGTATATAGCTATTCAAAATAGTATATACCTTTATTAGTACAGAAAGATATCCAAAATATAGTAAATGGGGTTAAAAGTCACAAAACAGCATGATGGTATGAGCCAATCTTTTAAGAAACAAAACATTATTTTGTGTGTATAGTTCATATGCCTTTTTAAGTAGTACAAATACCAAAATATTAACAAAAGAACAACTTATTTTTTGTCGGATTTTTCTTTTTCTGTAGGCTTCATGCCTACTGCAGAGCCTAATGTGGGGCTTAAACTCATGACCCTGAGATCAAGACCCAAGCCAAGATCAAGAGTTGGATGCTTAGGGGCGCCTGGGTGGCTTAGTCGGTTAAGCGACCGACTTCCGCTTAGGTCATGATCTTGCGGTTCGTCGGTTCGAGCCCCGCATCGGGCTCTGTGCTGACTGCCAGCTCAGAGCCTGGAGCCTGTTTCATTCTGTGATTCCCTCTCTCTCTGACCCTCCCCTGCTCACGCTGTCTGTCTCTCTCTTTCTTTCCTAAAAATAAATAAAACATTAAAAATTTAAAAAAAAAAAAAGAGTTGGATGCTTAACTGACTGAGCCACCCAAGTGCCCCACGTTTTATTTGAATTTTTAAAAATAATTCGAATGAGCATCTACTACTTTTACTGTAAAGGGAAAAGGATGCTTTCATTTGGGAAAAAAACTTATTTCCCAAATACCAAGCCTACTTTTTTTTTATAATTTATTGTCAAGTTAGCTAACATACATTTGGATAAATCCCTAGTAGTAATCAAGCCTACTTTTAAATTTCACCCAAATAAATCCTGCTACTTCTATAATAATACGAAGTTCTTCAAAAAAGGCACCTCTTACTTTACTTAGAAGTAAAAGCTGTTTACTCTGGTAGGCAGTGACATATTTGTGCTGTTTTATTCATACTGTCTCCAGCCATAGAGAAACCAAGAATAGACCCTGGCCATGTGGGTGGTCCCAGTTATAAGGGTCAGGCGTGCAGTCTATGATATATAATACTGAAAACGTAAATGGTCCCACATAGTCCCTTCAAGGCAATTTTTTTTTTATTGAGATACAACTGGCATAAACATTTTATAAGTTTCTGGGTATTTACCTTCTAATACCCCCTCTCTGCAAAGAGAGCTTTCATACTATTCTTACTTTCTAATCTTATACTTATATATATAAAATTCACCTGCTGCTCAAAAACAAAAACACTGTATAAGTTTAAGGTACACAACATATTGGTTTCATGCATTTATATTGCAATACAATTTCCATTGTACATGAGCTAATACCTCCATCATATAATTATCACTTCTTCTTGTGGTAGGAACAATTAAGATATACTCTCATAGCAAGTTTAATGATTATAATAGTTTTGTTGTCAGGGCACCTGGGTGGCTCAATCGGTTAAGCGTCCGACTTCCGCTAAGGTCATGATCTCTCAGTTCGGGAGTTTGAGCCCTGAATCAGGCTCTAATCTGTTAGAGCCTGAAGCCTGCTTCAGATTCTGTCTCCCTTTCTCTGCCCCTCTCCCACTCACATTCTGTCTCTCTCTCAAAAATAAATAAGCATTAAAAAAATAGTTTTGTTCTTGATTCCCTTGCTTTTGTGGATGTGTCAAGTAAGAAGTTGCTGCGGTGGAGGTCAAGGAGGCTGTTTCCTGCTTTCTCCTCTAGGGTTTTGATAGTTTCCTGTCCACGTTCAGGTCCTTTATCCATTTTGAGTTTATCTATACCATGGAATACTACATGGCAATGAGAAAGAATGAAATCTGGCCATGTGAAGCAACATGGATGGACCTTGAGGGTGTTATGCTGAGCGAAATAAGTCAGGCAGAGAAGGACAAATATCATATGTTTGCACGTATAGGAGGATTAGGAGGAACTTGACGGAGGAACAAGGGGGAGAAGAAGGGCGGAAATGGTGGGGGAAAGGGAGAGAGGCAAACCATGAGAGACTCTTGAATGCTGACAAAAACTGAGGACTGATGGATGTGGAGGGGAGGGGGGATGGGCATAGAGGAGGACACTTATGGGGATGAGCACTGAGTGTTATGTGGAAACTAATTTGACAATAAACTAGTTGTAAAAAAAAAATAGTTTTGTTGTCTATAATCATTATTACACTGTACATAGATCTTCAGGACCTAACTACTAGTTACAAGTATTTACCCTTAAACAACACTCTCTCATTTCCCCTGGTCCCTGTTAACCATAATTTCACTGTTTTTTAAGTTCAGGTTTTTTTGGATTCTACATATAGAGTATACAATAGCTGTCTTTCTCTGACTTATTTCACTTAATATAATGTCCTCAAGGTCTACCCATGTTGTTGCAAATAGCAGGATTCCCTTTTCCCTCATGGCTGAATAATATTCGTGTGTGTGTGTGTGTGTGTGTGTGTGTGCACGCCACATCTCCTCTATCCATTCATATGTTGACAGACACGTTATTTCCGTATCTTGGCTAATGTGAATATTCCTGAAATAAACATGGGAATGCACATATCTCTTCAATAACCTTTTTTCATTTCTTTTGGATATACAACCCAAAGTGGAATTGCTGTATCATATGACAGTTCTATTTTTTACCTTTTTAAAGAACCTCCATACTATTATCCATACTGGCTGAACAGGTTTATAATCCCAACAACATACAAAGGTTTCCTTTCCTCCACATCTTTGCCAACACTGTCATTACCTACCTTCTTGATACCCATTTTTACCGTGATGACATGATTCCTTATTATGCTTTTGATCTTCATTTCCCTGGTAATTTGTTGGGCTTCTTTTCATGTTCCTGTTGGCCATGTGAATAGTTTTCTTTGGAAAAATTCCTAATCTAGTCTTCCCCCATTTCCATTTGTTATTATTAAAGTATAATTAACATAAAATGCAATATTCATTTCTGGTGTAAAACATATTGGTCCAACAATTCTATACATTACTCAATACTCAAGTAAGTATAGTCACCATCTATCATCATACAAAGCTACTACAATATTATTGATTATATCCCCAAAATTGTACTTCTCATCTCCGCAACTTATTTTATAACTAAAAGTTTGTACCTATTAATCCCCTTTATCTATTTCATCCATCCACCCACCCACCTCACCTCTGGTAGCCATCAGTTCTTAGCATTTACGAATCTGCTTTTTGGTTTTTTCATTGGTTGTTTTGTTTTCTGGATTCCACCAGAAGTGAAATCATATGGTGTTTGTCTTTCTTAGTCTGACTTAATCACTTAGCATAATACCCTCTAGGTCCATCCACACTGTCACAAATGGCAAGATCTTATTCTTTTTCTGGGTGAGTAATATTCAACCTACTACACTCCACACAAACACCACATCTTTAAACATTCATCAATGCAAACTTGGGTTGCTTCTGCATCTTAGCTATTGTAAATAACACTGCAATAAATATTCATTTACATTCTTGAATTAGGGTTTTTGTATACTTTGGGTAAATATCTAGTCATAGAACTATAGGATCATATGAGATTTTTTAAAGTTTTGTAACATTTACTTATTTTTGAGACAGAGAGAGAGAGTGTAAGAAGGGGAGAGACCGAGAGAGGGAGACACAGAATCCAAAGCAGGCTCCAGCCTCTGAGCTGTCAGCACAGAACCCACTGCAGGGCTCGAACTCACCCACCATGAGATCATGACCTGAGCTGAAGTCAGATGTTTAACCCTACTAAGCCACCCAGGCACCACCATATGGTTTTTTAAATTTACATCCAAACTAGTTAATATATAGTGCAATGATGATTTCAGGAGTAAAATCCAGTGATTCATTCTACACATAACACCTAGCACTCATCCCAACAAATATCTTCCTTAATGCTCCTTACCCATTTAGCCCATCCCCCCACCCACAATCCCTCCAGCAATCCTCAGTTTGTTCTCTGTACTTAAGAGTCTCTTCTGTTTTGTCACCCTCCCTGTTTTTATATTAGTTTTGCTTCCCTTCCCTTATGTTCATCTGCTTTGTATCTTAAATTCCCATTATGAGTGAATTCATATGTCATGAACAAATATTTTGTCAAATGCTTTTCCTGCATCTATTGAGATAATCATATAGTTTTTATCCTTCCTCTTGTTAATGTGGAAGTATTAGACTAATTAATTTGTGAATGTTGAACCACCTCTTGTACCTCTTGTACCTCTTTTATAAATCCCCTTGATCACAGTGAATGAATTTTTAAATATATCCATGAATTTAATTAATACTTTTTGAGAATTTCTGCATCTATGTTCATCAGAAATACTGACCTATAGTTTCCTTTTTTTGTAATGTCTTTGACTGGTTTTGGTATCAGGGAAATACTGGCATCACAGAATGAATTGGGAAGTTTTCCTTCCTCTTCTATTTTTTGGAACATGTTGAGGAGAAGAGGCATTAAGTCATCTTTAAATGTTTGGTAAAGTTTGCCTGTAAACCAACCTGATCCTGGTCTTTCCTTTGTTGGAAGTTCTTCTATTACTAATTCAATTTTAGTACTAGTAATCAATCTGTTGAGATTTTCTATTTCTTCCAGATTCAGTTTTAGAAGATTGTATGCTACAAATTTATCCATTTATTCTAGGTTGTCCAATTTGTTGGCACATAATTTTTCATAATATTTTCTTATAATTCTTTGTATTTCTGTGGTGTCAGTTGTTATGTCTCCACTTTCATTTCTCATATTATTTATCTTTTTTCTTCATGAGTCTGACCAAAGGTTTACCAACTTGTCTTAAAGACAAGATTGGTTTCATTGATCTTTTCTATTGTTTTTTAGTCTCATTTCCACTCTAATCTTTATTACTTCCTTCACCCTACTAGTTTTGAGCTCTGTTTGTTCTTTTTTCTAGCACCTTTATGTTGTTTAATTGAGGTTTTTTTTTTCCTTGAGGCAGGCCTGTATCACTATAAACTTATATTTTAGAACTGCTTTTGCTGGATCCCAAAGATTTTGGACCATTTGTTTCCATTTTCATTTCTCTCCATGCATTTTTTTTCCCTCTTTGACTTCTTTGTTGACCATCCATTGTTTAGTAGCAAATCATTTGACTTACTTATGTTTGTGTGTTTATGATTTTTTCCTTATAACTGATTTTTAATTTCATATTACTGAGGTCAAAAAGATTCCTGACATGATTTCAATCTTATTTATTTATTGAGATTTGTTTTGTAGCCTAACACATGATCTATCCTGAAGAATGCTGCAGATGCACTTGAAAAGACTATGTATTCTGCTGTCTGGGGGTAGAATGTTCTGTATGTGTATACACACATACACATACACATACAGTCTGTTGGTGATATGTGTCATTCAAAGCCACTATTTTCATTAATTTTCTGTCTGGATGATCTACCCATTGATATAAGTGGAGTGTTAAGCTCCCTTTCCATCATTGTATCACTGTCAATTTCTTCCCTTGTGCCTATTTAATATTGCTTTATGAATTCAGCTGCTCCTACATTGAGTGTATAGATATTTACAATTACTATACCCTCTTGTTTGATCTCTTCATCATTATATAGTATCTTTGTCTCTTGCTACAGTCTTTGTTTTAAAGTCTATTTTGTCTGATCACCCATCATCAGGGAAATATAAATCAAAACCACAATGAGATATCACCTCATACTTGTCAGAATGGCTAAAATTAACAACTCAAGAAGCAACAGATGTTGGTGAGGATATGGAGAAAGAGGAATACTTTGGCACTATTGGTGGAATGAAAACTGGTACAGCCTCTCTGGAAAATATGAAGTTTCCTCAAAAAATTAAAAACAGAGGGGCGCCTGGGTGGCTTAGTCGGTTAAGCGTCCAACTTTCGCTTAGGTCATGATCTCGCAGTTCGTGGGTTCGAGCCCCGCGTCGGGCTCTGTGCTGACTGACAGCTCAGAGCCTGCAGCCTGTTTCAGCCTGTGACTCCCTCTCTCTCTGACCCTCCCCTGCTCACACTGTCTCTCTCTCTCTCCTAAAAATAAATAAAACATTAAAAAAAATTAAAAACAGAATTACCCTATGACCCAGCAACTGCACTTCTGGGTATTTATCCAAAGGATACAAAAATGCTGACTAGAAGGAGAATATGCACCCCAATGTTTATAGCAGCACTTTGGTAAGAGCCAAAGTATGGAAAGAGCCCAAATGTCCATTGACTGATGAATGGATAAAGAAAGGGTGTGTGTGTGTGTGTGTGCACGCACACACACAATGTAATATTACTTAGCAATCAAAAAATGAAATCTTGCCATTTGCAACAATGTAGATGAAACCAGAGTGTATTATGCTAAATGAAGTAAGTCAGTGACAGAAACACAAATACATGGTCTCATATGTGGAATTTAAGAAACAAAAACAGATGAGCATAGAGGGAGGTAAGAAAAAATAAGATAAAAACAGTGAGAGGGGCAAACCATAAACAACTCTTAAATACAGAACAAACAGAAGGCTGCTGGTGGGGAGTGGGGCGGGGGCTAAATGAGTGACAAGAATTAAGGACAGCACTTGTTGGGAGAGCACTTGGTGTTTTATATAAGTGATAAACCACTAAATTCTACTCCTGAAACCATTACTACACTATACGTTAACAACCTTGGATTTAAATTAAAACTAAGTAAGTAAGGGGGCACCTGGGTGGTTCAGTGGGTTGAGCACCTGACAGTTCATGAGTTCAAACCCTGCATCAGGCTCTCTGCTGTCAGAATGGAGTCAGCTTCGGAACTTCTCTCTCTCTCTCTCTCTCTCTCTCTCTCTCTCTCTCTCTCTCTCTCTCCCTCTCCCTCTCAAAAATAAACATTTAGAAGGAAGGAAGGAAGGAAGGAAGGAAGGAAGGAAGGAAGGAAGGAAGGAAGGAAGGAAGGAAGGAAGTCTATTTTGTCTGATATAAGCATTGCTACCCTGGCTTTTTTTTTCCAACTTTCATCTCCATGGTATGTTTTTCCATCCCTTTACTTTCATTCTGTATGTGTCTTTCAATCTGAAATTAGTCTCTTGTAGGCAGCATATAGATGGGTCTTGTTTCTTTATCCATTTGGTCACCCTAAGTCTTTTGATTGTAACATCAATCCATTTACATTTAAAGTAATTATTTATAGGTATGTACTTACTTCCATTTTATTAATTATTCTTTGTTTTTGTAGTTCTGTATTCCTTTCTTCTTCTCTTGCTCTCTTACCTCATGGTTTGATGGCTTTCTTTAGTGCTATGCTTGGATACTATTCTCTTTATTATTTTTTTTTAATTAAACTCTCCTCAAAGTGGGGCTTGAACTTGTGACTCCAAACTCACAATCCTGAGATCAAGAGTTGCAAGCTCCACTAACTAAGCCAGCTAAGTGCCCTTCCATTCTCTTTATTTTTTGTGTATCTATTACAAGTTTTTGATTTTGGTTACCACTTGGTTGGTATATAACATCTTATGTGCACAGCAGTCTCTATTGACTGTCGCTTACACTTGAACACATTCTAAAAGCACTAAATTATTACTCTCTCCTCCATGTTTTATGTAGATGACATCATATTTTATATCTTTTTATTTTGTGTATCCCTTGTGTAACTTTTGTGGACATAATTGGTTTTATTACTTTTGTGTTTTAACCACCATACTGGCTTTATTAAGTGACTAATTTGCTACCTTTAATATGTATGCTTTTACCTATGAAATTTTTTCCTTTTGTAATTTTCTTACTTCTCATTATGGCTATTTCTTTATACTTAAAGAAATCCCTTTAGGGGCGCCTGGGTGGCTTAGTCGGTTAAGCGTCCAACTTTCGCTTGGGTCATGATCTCGCGGTTCGTGGGTTCGAGCCCCGCGTTGGGCTCTGTGCTGATGCCAGCTCGGAGCCTGGAGCCTGTTTCAGTCTGTGACTCCCTCTCTCTCTGACCCTCCCCTGTTCACGCTGTCTCTCTCTCTCCTAGAAATAAATAAAAACATTTAAAAAAAAAAAAAAAAGAAATCCCTTTAACATTTCATGAAAGGCTGATTTAATGGTGATTAGCTTCTTTAACTTTTGTTTGGGAAACTCCTTATCTCTCCTTCTGTTCTGAACGATAATCTTGCTGGGCAGAGTGTTCTTGGTTATAGGTTTTTTCCCCTTTCAGTACTTTGAATATATCATGCCACTCCCTTCTGGCCTGAAAAGTTGCTGCTGAAAAATCAACTGGTAGATTTATGCAGCTTCTCTTGTATCATCTTATAATCACCTCAGTACTTAAAACTGGATTAAGGTGATATAGAATCACTAGTGTCCCTGGTCACCTGCTAGAAGCAACCATAAATCTTTACACTTACACCTTATCTCTATAACTTATCTATTTATAACATCCAATATCAATCAAATATGAGTAGGCATAAAAGGAAAGATTTAATTGTTTCTTTAATGTTTATTTTTATTTCTGAGAGAGAGACAGAGTGTGAGCAGGAGAAGGGCAAAGAGACAAGGAGACACAGAATCCAAAGCAGGCTCCAGGCACTGAGCCATCAGCACAGAGCCCGATGCGGGACTTGAACTCAAAAACCGTGAGATCATGACCTAAGTCAAAGACAGACGCTTAACAGGCTGAGCCACCCAGGCACCCCAGAAAGATCTTTTTTAAAAGCAACAATAGATTCCCCAACAGGGATTCAGAAAATACAGTGATCAGAAATACTCTACAAAATGCCCATGGCTTATGTCCATGCACAGACTTCTACAAGAATGTTCCTAGCAGCTTTATTTATAATAGCCAAAAACTGGAAAAAACCGAAATGTCCTTCAATAGAAAAATGGATCAACAAACTTAGATATATCCATGTAACAGAATACTAGTCAGCAATAAAAAGAAACTATTTAACATACACAGCCACATGGATGAATCTCAAAATAATTATTCAAAGTGAAAGAAGTTATCCCAAAAAGTACATGCTGTACATTTATAAAAATTTCCAAAAATACAACTAATTTGCAGTGACAGAAAGCAGATCAGTGGTTACTTAGGGAGACAGGGAGTAGCAGAGATGAAAGCAAAAGGAGGCAAGAATTATAAAGACACATGAAGAAACTTAGAGCAGTAATGATTATGATTATGTTGACTGTGGTGATGACTATGAACATCAAAACTCATCACACTGCACATTTTTTAATTTAATTTTTTATAGTTTATGATTTTGAGACAGAAAGAGACAGACCACGAGTGGGGGAGGGGTAGAGAGAGAGACAGACACAGAATCTGAAACAGGATCCAGGCTCTGAGCTGTCAGCACAGAGCCCAACACGGGGCTCGAACTCACAGACCTCGAGATCATGACTTGTGCCGAAGTTGGACGCTCAGCCAACTGAGCCACCCAAGTGCCCCACACTGCACATTTTAAAGATGTGCAGTTTGTTTTATATCAATTGTATCTCTATAAACCTGAACAAAAATCATGCTAAATATGTTCAAGGAAACAAAATGCATAAGTGACAAAATCATCAAAGAACTTGAATTATTTTTTATAAAAGAATCAATAAATAACCTAATATTGGAGCATACAATTAACCAAAATTAAGAATTCTGTGGGTGGGATTAATAGCAGCTCAGAATATAGGTCAAAAGAAAATATGCCAAGTAAAACACAAAGAGACAAAAGGATAAAATAAAACAAGAACAAAAGGAAGGGTGCAAGAGACAGAGGACAGTATGGCAGGAAAGTAAAAAATGCCAAAAGGAGAAAGAAAATGGTACATGCAAAGTGATAATGGCTTAAAATTCTTAAAAACTGATGTTAATCATCATCATAGAGATACAAGAAGCCCTATGATCAAGCAAATAAGTACAAAGAAAATCATACTATGCTCAAAGACAAAGACAAAAACAAAGGGAAAAAATGCTTAAAGGAGCCAGAGGAAGGAAATCAGATTACCTTCATGGAAAAAAAAAATTAGACTCTGCTACCTTCATTAAAAATAATAGAAACAAAACACAACAGAAACACATCTTAAAACTGCTGAATGATAGGAACTAATAGAATAGAAATCTATTCCCTGCAAAAATATCTTTTAGGCATAATGTGAAATAAACACACTTTCAAAAAAGAATAGAGCATTCTTAGAATTCCCACAAAGAAAAGTCTGTATAATTATTTTGAGACCTTTTTATGTGGCTGTGCATATCAATAGTTTCTTCCTTTTAGGGGTTCCTGGGTGGCTGAGTCAGTTAAGCATCCAACTTCGGCTCACGTCATGATCTCATGGTTCTTGGGTTCAAGCCCCACACTGGGCTCTGTGCTGACAGTGCAGAGCCTGTTTGGGATTTTCTCTCTCTCTCAAAGTTTTAACAAAATTAATAAACATAAAAAATAGTTTGTTCCTCTTTATTGCTGAGTAGTATTCGACTATATATATAGATATACCTCAATTTGTTTATAAATTCATCTGATGAAAGACATTTGGTTTGTTCCTACTTTGGGACTATTACAAGTAAAGTTTGCTTCAGGCAGAAGAAAACTTATACCGGAAGAAGTCTATGGAGAAGCAAGAAGGAAAATTAAAAAAGGAGTGACATAAAGAATAAACTCTAAGTAAACCTAAATGAATACTGACTGTTTTATAGGCTTAAACCTTTTAACTTTTGGGGCACCTGGGTGGCTTAGTCGGTTAAGCGTCCAACTTTCGCTTAGGTCATGATCTTGCGGTTCGTGGGTTCGAGCCCCACGTTGGGCTCTGTGCTGACTGCTAGCTCAGAGCCTGGAGCCTCTTTCGGTCTGTGACTCCCTCTCTCTCTGACCCTCCCCTGCTCACGCTGTCTCTCTCTCTCCTAGAAATAAATAAAAAATATTAAAAAAAAAAAAATTTTTTAACTTTTTTTAAACTTAATTTTATTTTAGAGTAGGGGAAGAGCAGGGAAGAGGGGTAGAGGGAGACAAAGAAAGAATCTAAAGCAGTCCCAGGCTCAGAGTGGAGCCCAATGCGGGGCTCAATCCCACAACCCTGGGACCATGACCTGAGGCCAAATCAAGAGTCAATGATCAACTGACTGAGCCACTCAGGCACCCCTAGAGGGTTTAAATTTTAAACAAAACTAAACTACAGTAGCCACAAAGAAGTCAGGAGCGATAAATGATGTTAAAGTATTCCAAGGTCTTTGCACCAGCAGGAAGAAGATAAAAGTGTCTGTATTAGTAATCTTTTATAATTCAGAGAACATTCAGTAGTAATCATAAAGAAATGTTTGACATTTCATTCTTAAATTCAACAAATACTTATTGACTGCCTACTATGTGCCAGGCACAAAACTATGTGTAGTATGTATATACAGTGGTAAACAGAATAAACTACAAACAACTCAAAGTCTATCAATAGTAGAATGCATAAACGCATTATGGTTTGTTCATAAAATGGAAAACTACACAACAGAAACAAACCACAACTGCATACAACCTAGATGAACCTCAAAATATAATGTTGAGTGACAGAAGATACCAAAGAATATTATATTCTTTCATTCATATGAAGTACAAACATATGCAAGAGTAATCTATGGAATTAAAAAAGGAGAGGAGGAAGGGTTAATGACTGGAATAGACTGGGATACTAATAATGGTCTATTTCTTAAATTAAGTGGTGGTTACATGAGTCGGTCCACTCTAAAGATTATTTACTGAGCTGTATAGTTTGCATACTCTTGTGCATGTGTGTTGTAATTCAATTAAAGTTTTTTAAAAGATGGTGCAGTCTACATTTACTGACATGGAAAACTTTAGAACATAATTCTGAGGAAATTAACTTCTGAGAAAAAGAAGAAACTACTGAATAGCAGTATCATCTCTCTTTTATAATAAATATCCTGGGGGTGCCTGGGTGGCTCAGTCGGTTGCGCAGTCGACTTCAGCTCAGGTCATGATTTCACAGTTCGTGGGTTTGAGTCCTGCGTTGGGCTCTGTGCTGACAGCTCAGAGTCTGGAGCCTGTTTCAGATTCTGTATCTCCCTCTCTCTCTGACACTCCCCTGATCACGCTGTCTCCCTCTCTCTCTCAGAAATAAATAAAATGTTAAAAAAAATTTTTAAAGACATCCTGCATATATATACATTATGCTCAAAAGAATTCTGGAAGTGTACACAAGAAAACATTAGTGATAGTTTTACCTGAGTGGCATAAATATGGGTGATGTGTTTCTCCCCATACAGGTCTGTCTTTTAAATTTACAATAAACATGGAAATATTACATAATAAATATACTTGATAAGTAATTATAAAAGAACAATAGCCCTTTATCCTCTTTATTCTAAAAATAATTCTCCTTCAGGGTACATGGCAGGTCATCATCTCGTGGCTTTTAAGTTCAAGCCCTGCTTCGGGCTCTGTGCTGACAGTGCAGAACCTGCTTAAGAGTCTTTGTCTCTTCTCTCTGCCCCTCTCTGCTCTCGCTCACAAAATAAATAAATTTTTTAAATTACAAATAAATAAAATAAAAATAATTCTCCTTCAAACCATTGATTGCCAGAGGAAAGGCAGGTGGGATTATGGGAAAAATGAGTGAAAAGGAGAAGTAGGTAGAGGCTTCCAGCTATGGAATTAACAGGTCATGAAAATAAAAGGTACAGTTTAAGGAATACACTCATTTGTATTGTAATAGCACTGTATGGTGACAGATGGTAGCTACACTTGCGGTGAGCACAGCATGACTATAAACTTGTTGAGTTACTATTCTGTACTTCTGAAACTAATATAACATTGTATGTCAAATATATTCAAATAAAAATAAAAACAGAGATAATTCTCCTGTAAATAAAAGATCAAAGCCAAATGGGAACAGAAACGCTCTGTTTTCTCTCTGACAATTTACTAATATAACACTACAGTCCAAACAGCAGGACTATTCTTTCTTTCTTTGTTGTTATTGCTATTAAAACAATTTTAAAAGCTTTTTATGGACTTAAGCATTTGTCACAAGCTTCATTCCAAGCTTTGGCCTTCTCCACACTATTTTTACACTCTAGTGTCTCTTATATTCATCTCTATTTATATGGCTGTTCTTCCCTTTTCTATGTCCTTTTAATATCTTCATTCATCAACACTCTCATCTTGGGGCACCTGGATGACTCAGTTGGTAGCCTGCTACTCTTGATCTCAGAGTCGTGAGTCTGAGCCCCACATTGGACATGGAGCCTACTTTGAAAAAGAAAAATTTAAAAAAAAGATGCACTCTCTCTTATCTTACCTTCTTTTCTTCTCATGGGGCAATGCCCCATGATTTTTTAAAGAATATCCTTTTCTTCAAAGAGCCAGAAACTAGATTAAAATTTCACCAATTCCACCATATCCAAACATCACATTCAGATGTCTCCCAGCTCTCCCTGTCACTAAAAGATAAAACTCTTTTATAGCTAACTATAATACACTGCAAACCCTTACAATGCAGTTACTCAATATTCAACACTTCATGTGCTTCATTTTGGTGTTTTCCTAACACTGCTTTGACCAAACTTTTAAACAGTAAAATAAAATGCACAAATATTTACCATAACAATTTATTATTATTTAATTTTACAGGTATTGAATAAAATTTACAAAATGAGAAAAAAATGCACATGTCATTCTACCATTCTAACACAACTTATTTTGGTACACTTCCTCATTTCATCTATTTTCATTTGTTTTTTGTTTCAGAATTGTAATTACTTTGCATGCATGATTTGGATATTTGGCTTTTCACCCCGAACTATACCATAATCATCTCTCCATGTTTCTATATGTCCCAACATCACTTTTCATTATAATTGTTCCACTGTTGCTACACATTATGGTTATCCTCACTACTTAGCTATGATAAATAATACTACAACAAACATCAACAGATACTAAGTTTTGTATATTTTGTATCATATTTTTAGGTTAGATTCAAAGTCTTCCTTAAGGTATCATGAAAAAGGTGGTACTTGAATAAAAGGATAGAAAATTTTTAATAGAGACGAGAAAGACAGAACAAACAAGGCCCTGAATCTGACCTTTGTGGGAAATACAGAACAGTTCAGTTTGGCTGATGTATATCTATAAAAGAAAACAATAACAATAAAAATTGGAAATGTGTTGAAAAAAGATAATGAAAGAATTTTATTAAGTAGACAAGGGCTGGAGGGTGGAAGGGGTGCCTGGATGGCTCAGTCAATAGAGCATGCTACTTTTGATCTTAAGGTTGTGAGTTCAAGCTCCATCTTGAGTATAGAGATTACTTAAAATCTTAAAAAAATAAAAAGTTGACAATGGAGGGCAACTTAAGTGTTTTTCTTTTTAAAATAATGTACAGGTTAGTGCAACTGATATGTATTTCACAAAATTAATAAAAATCTTTTTATTTATTTATTTATTTATTTTTATTTCTAGGAGAGAGAGAGAGACAGCGCGAGCAGGGGAGGGTCAGAGAGAGAGGGAGTCACAGACTCTGAATCAGGCTCCAGGCTCCGAGCTGGCAGTCAGCACAGAGCCTGACGTGGGGCTCGAACCCACAAACTGCGAGATCATGACCTAACCGAAAGTCGGACGCTTAACCGACTAAGCCACCCAGGCACCCCAAAATTAATAAAAATCTTGAGTGATTCTGAATGTGTAAGTAGTACTTCCAAATTTTTTATCTGGAGATCTCGCTTTTTTGTTTGTTTTGTTTTGTTTTGTTTTGTGTTTTGTTTTGTTTCAGAGAGAAAGAGAGAGTGCGAGTAGAGGAAAAGGACAGAGAGAATTCCAAGAAGGCTCCAAGCCCAGGATGGAGTCCAAAATGGGGCTCAATCCCATGATGCTGGGATCACGACCTGTGCTGAAACTGAGTCAGATGCTAAACCAACTGAATCACCCAGGTGTCCCTGGAGACTTATCTTAAATCATAAAATTATAAGAGTGCCTGGGTGGCTCAGTCAGTTAAGCATGGGACTTTGGCTCAGGACATGATCTCACAGTTCGTGGGTTCAACCCATGTCAGGCTGTGTGCTAACAGCTCAGAGCCTGGAGCCTGCTTCAGATTTCGTGTCTCCCTCACTTTCTCTGCCCTGCTCATGCTCTCTTTGTCTCAAAACTAAATAAACATTTAAAAAAAATTTTTTTTTAATTTGTTTGTTTAATTTATTTCTAGGAGAGAGAGAGAGAGACAGCATGAGCAGGGGAGGGTCAGAGAGAGAGGGAGTCACAGACTGAAACAGGCTCCAGGCTCTGAGCTGGCAGTCAGCACAGAGCCCGACGCGGGGCTCGAACCCACGAACTGCGAGATTATGACCTACGCAAAAGTCGGACGCTCAACCGACTAAGCCACCCAGGCGCCCCTAAAAAATTTTTAATCATAAAATTATAAACCATTCTCTATATCAAAACTTCTGTTAACCTTCAATCTTTTTCAGAATCCCCTTCTAAAAAGTGAGTTAATTCAAGAGAATGAGAAGACAAGCCACAGACTGGGAAATAAATATCTATAAGCAATATATCTGATAAAGGACTGTTACCCCAAATATGCAAAGAGGTGACTCAATGGCTTAGTCAGCTAAGTGTCCAATTCTTGGTTTCAGCTCAGGTCATGATCTTGTAGTTCATGGAATCAAGCCCCAGCATCAGGCTCTGAGCTGACAGCACAGAGTCTGCTTGGGATTCTCTCTCTCACTCTCTTCCTGCCCCTCCCCTGCTCAGGCTCTCCCCTTCTAAAACAAATAAATAAACTTAAAATTTATATATATGCAAAGAACTCCTAAAACTCAACAATAAGAAAATGGACAACCCAATAATTTTAAAATGGGCAAAAGATTTGAAAGGATACCTCACCAAAGATGATACGCAGAGGCAGCAATAAGCATATTTTAAAAAGTCCAACATCATATTTCATTAGAAAAATGCAAATCAAAACAGTAAGATACTACTACACATCTATTAGAATGGCCAAAATCCAAAACACTGACAACAACAAATGCAGATAAGAATATGAAACAACAAGAACTCTCACTCATTGATGGTGGGAATGCAAATGGTACATCCACTTTGAAAGACACTTCGGTAGTTTCTCACAAAACTAAACATACTCTTCCTATATAATCCAGCAATTGTGCTCCACTGTATTTACTCAAAGGAGCTGAAAACATATATCTACACCAAAACCTGCACATGGATGCTTAGAGTAGCTTGATTCATAATTGCCAAAATTTGGAAGAAACCAAGATGTCCTCATAGGTGATGGATTAATTAAACTGAACATGTGGAACAATGAAATATTTTTCACAGCTAAAAAGAAATGAGCTATCAAGCCATGGAGAGACATATAGGGACCCTAAATACATATTACTAAGTGAAAGACACAAATCTGAAAAATGCTACATATGGCATGATATCAACTACATGACATTCTGGAAAAGGCGACAGTAAAAAATATCATTGTTTGCCAGAGGTTAGGAAAAAGGGAGAGATGAATATGTAGAACACAGAAGATTTTTAGGACAATGAAACTATTCTATATTTTGTATGGACTTTATGTGATTATGATGTGTCAATTTAGGTTCCTCAACTGTAACAAATGTCCTACTCTGGTGCAAGATGTTGATAGTCGGGGAGACTATCCATGTGGGAGTAGAGGGCATATGGGAACTCTGTACTTTCCCTTCAAATTTGCTATGAACCTAAAACTTCTCTAAAAAATAAAGTCTTGGGGCATCTGGGTGGCTCAGTCAGTTAAGCGTCCGACTTCAGCTCAGGGCATGTTCTCACACTTCCTGAGTTTGAGCCCCGCATCAGGCTCTGTGCTAACAGCTCAGAACCTGGAGCCTGCTTCAGATTCTGTGTCTCCTCCTCTCTCTGCCCCTCCCCTGCTCATGCTCTGTGTCCCTCTGTCTCTCAATAATAAATAAATATTTTAAAAAATTAATAAATAAAAATAAAAATAAAAAAATAAAGTATCTTTTAAAGTAGTTGATATCTCAAAGCACCTATGAGTCCTATATACAATAAAGCAGCGGTTCACTAATGCTTTATTAAATCTTAGCTTGACCACAGATTTAGAAACATCAAAATAAGCATGCCAGAAGCCTGCCCAAGTTAAGCAACAGCTCTTGATTGAGATTTACATTACAAGGGTGTATTCATCTGTTAAAACTCAAATTGTATGCTTATGATCTATGCATTTTATTCTCTATAAATTTCAATTCAATTTTTTTTTAACTTTCAAAATAAAAGATAAAATCTAATTTTAAAAATAAAAAGCATCTGGGGCGCCTGGGTGGCTCAGTCGGTTAGGAGTCCGATTTCAGCTCAGGTCTGGATCTCACAGTTCATGGGTTCAAGCCCCATGTCGGGCTCTGTGCTGACAGCTAGCTCAGAGCCTGGAGCCTGTTTCAGATCCTGTATTTCCCTCTCTCTCTGACCCTCCCCTGTTCATGCTCGCTGGCTCGCTCTCTCTCTCTCTCTCTCTCTCTCAGAAATAAATAAAACATAAAAAAATATTTTTAAATAAAGGAGAGGTGCTAGCAAAGAAACAATAATTAGCAATGCAACCACAAAGAGAAAGGAAAAAACAAGTGAGGATAAAATGCAAGCTAAAACGTTGAAAAGCAGGGGGCACCTGGCTGTCTTATCTGTAGAGCATGCAACTCTCAATCTCAGGGGCCTGAGTTCAAGCCTCTTAGGGATGGAGCCTACTAAAAAATAAATAAATAAAAGTTGAAAAGCAGCCAAATAAATTTAGCTGAATTAGCTCACCTCAGAACATTAAATCCTAAGCCACCACGAGATTTGACCAGGAGCTACCTGATTTCTACTTTAGAACCCCCAACGAGCTCTGCAGCTGGCAGTACCAGATACTTCTACAAGTGAAATATGAGTAAAACTGTTGAAAAGCTTAGTTAAGAAGCAAATAGTACCCTAAATAGTCTCTATGCACCTGGGTGACTGTCCTTGCTCCATCCCAGCAGAAGAGTAGAGATTTACCATCAAGAAAAAATGTAAAAGACAGTAACTCGCCTATGGGAATACTTAGCATTTGAGCTGAAAAGAAAGGGAATTGTATAAAAGTTTATATAGTGAATTCTGCAATCTCAAATCTTCCCCCACCTGACTCACCAAATTCTGGCAACCAAATCTATACTTCCCAGGTAGGAAATGGAAAGATCCTACTCTGGGAAGTCTGACAAATAAAAGGTTAAAAAAATAAAATAAAAAACTGGAGGAGGTTATCAAACCCAATCCCAGCACAATCACCCAATAGTGAAGCCAATAATCTAAAACCTCACAACGAGTAAAAGATTAGGAGAAAGCTAAGGAAAGTCTCTAACATGGGAGATCAAAACAAGGTGGGGGGAGGGGGGACTGAACACCACACTAAAGACTGGGACACTTAACCAACTAAGCCACCCAGGCACCCCTAGAGTTTCCCATTTCTTACCACAAATCCAGACTACACCTCTACATTTAGAAATGGAGGCCTACATTAAGAGACTGGATTACACACCTTTGACAACAGATGTTTTCTTATCCTATAAATTATACATAGAAGCATAAAGAAGGTAAACTGTGGGAAAAAAAAAAAAGAATATTTCTTTTTACGAAGCTTCTTTTTGTTCCTGGCTATGTTCCCAATTTTATGAGGAAAAAGAAAGTTCTAACAATGAATCTCTAAATCACAGAATCTACCAATACTTAAATATTAATCTATCAATATTAAGAGCACAATGATTACTTTGGGGGTAGTCTGCAATTGTTTTTGCTAAAGGGCACTTTTTCTCATAAGAAGTAAGAATTACTTCTGACCTAAGATATTACTAATGGTGAATCATAGTATAATTATTTTGGCGAACTTTAGGGTAATGCATAGATCAAGATTCTCCAACAAAAAACAAAAAAACATTTGGTCTTTTGTCCCCTTATCAGGTTGTTTCTGGATAAAAAGCCTAGGAAAGCACTGCATTAAAAACAAATCTGTTTGTCAAATTCTCAGAGGAAATGGTTATAAATATTTGAAATATAAAGAGCAAAAACAAACACACTGTAGCAAAAGTAGACAAGTTAATGTCACATCTATGAAGATATATTATCCCCCATCATTCCTTTTTCATAAACAAAAGAGTAAATAATGCTAAGTACTATTAGACTTTACTAGTTAAGCTGCATCAATATTTCAATGTTTACTTAGATTGATATTATTTCCTCCCATTTTTCATATTTATTGCTATCTCTAACCATTTCTAAGTGCTGTGAACAACGTTTTTTTGCTAATAAGCTTCTTTTCTGGAGAAAAAAACAGTTTGACTAATTCAAATTGTAGAAAGAAAACTCTGGCACATGAAATCAAGAGGATTATCTAAGATTATACATAGTTAGGGGGCGCCTGGGTGACTTAGTCGGTTAAGCATCCAACTTCGGCTCAGGTCATGATCTCACGGTTTGTGAGCATTATGTTTATCCACATGCACTGGATTTTTAAATCAAACATCATTTGGTGAATTCAGTCTTAAAAATCTAACTCCCTCTCTCCAGAATATGATCTCCTATCATACTATCACCCCCTACACCCTCACACTCCTACAGAGCTGATTTTTTTTTTTAATGTTTATTTATTATTGAGACAGAGAGAAACAGAACATGAGTAGAGGAGGGGCAGAGAGAGAGAGGGAGACACAGAATCAGAAACAGGTTCCAGGCTCTGAGCCATTAGAACAGAGCCCGACGCGGGGCTCGAACCCACGAACTGCGAGATCGTGACCTGAGCAGGTCAGACGCTTAACCAACTGAGCCACCCATGCGCCCCATACAGAGCTGATTTTAAATGGTAACCCTCCCCCTGTAGCCCATCCCAATATTTTCTACTCCTGGGTGTGGTAGATTTAATAACCTCTCTCCCAACAGTATCTTTTCTCTGAATTGAGATTCTCTTTTGAACCCATATTTACTCCATATTTATCCTAAAATGAAGTCTAATACATGAATTATGCTAGATAAAACTATTCAGATATAAGGTAATTTCCTACCATAGAAAAATGATTGCCCTAACTGGTGCACCCAAACATTTTCTAGTAGAAACACAGGTAGTTTTACTTGTCACAACTTATAAGTATTTACCATGTCAGACATCGGACTAAGCACCCAACAGGAAATATCACAGATTAGGCCCTAAAGATTAAGTTCTTACACAAAATCATATATAATGATAGTGCTGAAATTAAAATCCTATCTATGTAAGCCAAAGCCCGTGCTTTTAACAGCCCTCCTCTACTGTCAATGACTGCCAAGTAGAATTACCAATAGTATTTTATAACACGAACTAATCCCAAAACACACACACACACACACACACACAAACTCTTACTGTACTCTAATGCAGAGCTTCCCAAAGCACTGCTCAGTGAAAAAACTATCACACATTAACAGTTCTGTGACCACATAAGTGTAAGAATTGTTGTATTAAAAAGAGATGATCAAATTTCCATATTGCAGGGATTCTCAGAATTTTTAATATGCTAATCCATACTGTGAATTTCCAAGAAGTAAACACATTAAGCAGAATTTTCCATATATATTTAGCCAAAGTTACCACTCTTCACAGGCCATTGCCTAGAACTGTTTTTGTTAAATGCATCTTAGAAACTATGTATCTAGAGCTAATCAATTAATCCCATTTACATCAACTAAGTGAATTATTGTGCTTTAAAGGATGTAGCTGGTAGTATTAAGCAAGACGGGCTCTTTCCAATTGCCAAAACTATATGTAAGTTCACTTAAGTTACTTCACAATGCAAATTTAGTACAAGAATATGTGACGTAGTATGGAAGCATATGAAAAGTCTCCACAATTAGACCTCACTGAAAATTGAAACACTAGTTAGCATAAAGTAGGACTGGTATCCAGTAAGAACTCTAAACATTGTCATAACAGCTTCCTCATTCTGCCTCTACTATGAAAATGGTTATGTTTTACTCTCCACTATGACTACTTTCTCTACTACATGGTTTCTAATGTCCTAAGCTTCTACTTACTGCTTTCTTTGCTATCTCATAGTCAAATTCCATAAGAAAGAGGATTACATTCAGTTAATTTACCACTCTGTAAGACAGAACTACTGTACAGCTCTTGGATCAAGCTAATTTATAAGCCAATGGCCTTCATATATATCACTGATGCCAATCTGTTGTCCAATTGTGGCAAAGTGGAGAGGACTCATGACACAAAGTGTAACACTGATGCAAGCCCTTACAGCTATTTTTTTTTTTTTTGGTTGGTTTTTTTTTTTTCCCCCAAAAATGAGCTGCGACTGTCGCTCACACTTGGAGCATTATGCTCAGGTTATGATCTCACAGTCTGTTGGTTCAAGTCCCCACGTCAGGCTCTGTGCTAACAGCTCAGAACCTGGAGCCTGCTTCAGATTCTGTGTCTCCCTCTCTCTCTGCCCCTCCCCCACTTACATTCTGTCTCTCAGTTACAAAAATAAACATTTTAAAAAATTAAAAAGAAAATTTTTATCTAGTAAAAAATTTCACATGACCATCTTTTTCTTTGATAAACCACCTACACTAGGTCAATCAGTAAATCTCATCATACTTGCTGACTCATATTCCACTTCTAGGTGAAAATGTCATGGCCATGTTGAGAGCCAATGACCAGGTTTTAGATCATGTGACTTTACATCTGTTCAGAAATAATTAGATAGGTTAGGTACCCAAAGAACAACCCATTCACTTATGTGGTCTGCCTCAAAAAGGTGAGAAAGGCTAATGTGATTTATCCCAAGAAATGGGATAAACAAAGCAGACAGGCCAGCAGAGCCATAGAGGGGCAGTAGGACAGCTAGTGGAAGTCGCAAAGGAACAGGAAACCCTAGGCAGCAAAGGAATTGGCCAACAGGAAAAAAAGGGGGAGCTGAACAGAAAAGGCATGTAAAGATGAGCAACAGACAGGCTATGTGCCTGCATTTGGGAGTTACTGCTAGCTCCTATGAACTGAGCCCTTGGATTTCTAGATCTTTTCTGTATCCTTTATAAAAATTTTCCTTTTGACTAACTAGCTTAAGTAACTCTTTTCCTTGCAACCAATCTTATTTAAATTCAAATGAGGAAAATGTAATTCATTTCACTGAAATGAAACTGTACACTTCAGGTGTTAAAAGAGCATGGACGGGGCACCTGGGTGGCTTAGTCGGTTAAGCGTCGGACTTTCGCTTAGGTCATGATCTCGCGGTTCGTGGGTTTGAGCCCCGCGTCGGGCTCTGTGCTGACTGCCAGCTCAGAGCCTAGAGCCTGTTTCAGAGTTTGTGTCTCCCTCTCTCTCTGACCCTCCCCTGCTCACACTGTCTCTCTCTCTCTCTCTCCTAGAAATAAATATATATATGTATTTTTTTTTTTTAATTTTAAAAATTTTTAAAAAAAGAGTATGGACTATAGAGAGAATGCTTGGGATTGAATCCCAGGTTCTTTACTCTAAGATGCATAACTCTAGGCCGGTTACCTAGAGCCTCCAATTCCCATCTGTAAAATGAAAATATAGAGTATCTCCATCTCAGTAAGGCTATGAGGATTAAATGAGATGTTTGTAATGTGCTTTGTGTATATAGCAAGCACTGAATAAATGTTAGCTAATACTATTAATCTGCACGCACTTTTCTCTCACTCAACATAAAAATCTTATCCTTAGACCATAAATAAGAAAGAAGAAATAAATCTTATTTCTGAATGTAAAAAATCTCAGTGTTTTTTAAAAATTTACTAGACCACTGTAACCACAATGCCTTAACTCTAGGAAATTTCTCACCCTTTGTACAATTTGCATATAATATCAAACACTCTGAAATATCTTTTATTTTAATGAAATGATATACCTTATCTAAATCATCATTTTAAAATATTCCAAAACATAACAACTTTTAAAGCTGACAACAAAAGACACCCATTTTATAAAACAATAAATTATTTCTTTTATTCTAGGGTTATCATATCTGGAATCAATTTGCAGCCCTACTAAAATAACAAGAAATACAAAGAGAACAAATATATAGTAGCTCCTATTCAGGCCTTTTAATAACAAAAAGCATCAAATCCAAAGACTAGTGGTCTCATTACCATTTATGTGATTTTAATCCTACTAATGCCTGGATCATATTAGATAAACTTCATATGTTAAAATAGTTATTTTCTTCCTGGGAACAATTCACAGTTATTTTAATAATTATTTATCATCCTCCTGACATGGATAGTTGGGTTCTCCTGTTTGATAGCAAAGATATTCATTAAATCAACCTTAAAAATGATATCAAAATTTTTTTTCATTTTTTTAATTTTTATTTTTTGAGCGAGAGAGTGAAAGATCAAGCAGGGGAGGGGCAGAGAGAGAGGGAGAAAGAATCCCAAGCAGGCTCTGCATAGTCAGTGCAGAGCCCTACACAGGGCTCAATCTCATGAAACATGAGATCATGACCTGAGCCAAAATCAAGAGTCGGACACTTAACCAACTGAGCCACTCAGGTGCCCCTTTCTTATAAAATGAAACATATACCACCTATGACCCAGAAATTCAACTGCTAAATATTTACCCAAAAGAAATGAAAATATATTTTCACAAAAAGACGTATAAGAATATTCACAGCAGTTTTATTCATTATAGCCAAAAACTGGAAATACTCCAGGTATCCATCAATAGAAGGGACAACCTGCAAAAAAAAAAAAAAAAAAAAAGGAAAAGGACACTTGCTTCTCTCTCTGCCCCTCCCCTGCTTGCATGCTCACAAGCATGTGCTCTCACTCAAAAATAAATTAACTTAAAAAAAAAAAGGAAAAGGAAAAAACTTTTGATAGACATAACAAGGTGGATGCATCTCAAAAACATGCTGAATGAAAACCTTACATAAAGAAGTATACATGCTGTATGATTCCATTTACATGAAGTTCTAGAATGGGCAAAATTAATCTATGCTGAAAAAAATCACAATAGTGAGAGTGACTGCCTCTAGGAGGGTAGGGGCAAGAATGGACTGTGAACAGGCATAAAGGAACATTTTGAGGTAATGTACTCTACTGTATCTTTTTTTTTAACGTTTGTTTATTTTTGAGAGAGAGAAAGAGAGGGTGAGTTGGGGGAAGGCAAAGAGAGAAGGAGACACAGAATCTTTTTTTTTTTTTTTTTTTTTTCTAGGAGAGAGAGAGAGAGACAGCATGAGCAGGGGAGGGTCAGAGAGAGAGGGAGTCACAGACTGAAACAGGCTCAGGCTCTGAGCTGGCAGTCAGCACAGAGGCCGACGCGGGGCTTGAACCCACGAACCGCGAGATCATGACCTGAGCGAAAGTCGGACGCTTAACCGACTAAGCCACCCGGGCGCCCCGAGACACAGAATCTTAAGAAGGCTCCAAGCTGTCAGCGCAGAGACCAACACGGAGCTCAAACCCTTGAACCCTGAGATAATAACCTGAGCTGAAGTCAGATATTTAACTGGCAGAGCCTCCAGGTGCCCCTACTATATCTTGATAAGAGGTTGGCTTATGCAGTGCATAAAATTTCCAAAAATATAAACTTAAGATATGTAAATCTTACATCAAAAGAAAAAAAATAAAAAGAATATTTCATTTTAGAATGTTGATAATATGTATGCTAAATTTAATAATTAAGCATAATGATATCAACTAGTTACTTTGAAATACATCCAAAAGCAGATGAATAAATGGATGATCAAGGAATTAGTTGGATTAATATGTAATAAAATATAGTAAAATGTTAATTATACAAAAGAGATAAAGGCATGCAGTGTTCACTATAAACTTTCAACTTCACTACAGCTTTGAAATTTTTCATAATCATATGTAGAGGAAAAAAATCTATCCAATCCCTCAAGTTTCAATTTTTTACTTAAGCTTTTATATTTGGGGCTCCTGGCTGGCTCAGTCAGAAGAGCATGAGACTCTTGATCTCGGGGTCATGAGTTCACCTCACGTTGGGTGCAGAGATTCCTTAAAATTTTTTAAGTTTATTTATTAAGGAATCTCTGCACCCAACGTGGGGCTCAAACTCACCACCCCAAGATCAAGAGTCGCATGCTGCAACACCTGAGCCAGCCAGGCGCCCCGCTCTCGAGGTTTAATTTAAAATCAATATTTCCATTAGCCCTCTCCTGTCACCCTCAGCCTTCTGAACCCTCACTCTTCCTGCCTATAGCACTCACCTGGCAATTTTATGTTAGTTATCTATTCACACATTGTCTTGCATTTATAAAACACAGTGTATGCCTCTTGGGAGCTGACTCTTGATAGCCAGAACAGAAAGACAATAGTGATCTGTTGATCACGCTTTCTATGTAAGTATAAATTCTTTTTATGAGACATAATTTCCAAAAGACAACTAACCTGTCACTCAACAAAAATATAAATACATACATGTATCTGCATATACAACATACACAGATACTGAAAACTAAAGTAAAAACCATGATAACTTTTAACCCAGTAGCCCTTGGTTTTGTTGTTCTGTTCTAGGTTCTTGGCTAGTGAATTCACCAATGCAAAATTAACTGTTGATGCTTTCTCAAAATATTCTGTGAAGACCTCCAACACCAGAGGTCTCAGGTCTTTATCCTAAGATAAAAGTTTTCTTGGGGAGTTATGTGGAATCTAATTTTATGACCCTATGAGTCAGAAAAAACACATAAAAAGGGATGACTTTCTTTAAAATTGATCAACATCTCATTGTTCAATACAACATTTAATTAATCCTAAAAGGTTACTACTTTCCTGCTGCAAAAATTATACACATTTAGGATCTTGAAATCTCCTATCATTTTATAGGTACCTTCTATCTGCATCTGTTAAAGGCCAATAATAAAACATATTAACACTCTTCTGTAATCTTCCTTTATTTTTTTTTATACAGCTTATTTATTTTTGAGACAGAGAGAGACAGAGCATGAGCCAGGAGAAGGGCAGAGAGAGAGAGGGATACACAGAATCCAAAGCAAGCTCCAGGCTCTGAGCTAGCTGTCAGCACAGAACCCAATGTGGGGCTCAAACCCACGAACCATGTGACCATGACCTGAGCTGAAGTCGGACACTTAACCGACTGAGCCACCCAGGCACCCCTGTAATCTTCCTTTAAACAAAAAATACCACCATAAGAAATCAACATTTAGGTTATGGACAAAAGGAAATAAGCATATATATCATTCATATTTTATAGTAATTTCAAAATTTTTATCCCCAAAAGAAAAGATATGAAGCTAGTACTCAAACAAGTTGGTTATTTTTATAAATTTTATTTTTTTTTTTTTTTTTTTTTTTTTAGTTTAGAGATAGAGCATGTGAGTGGAGGAGAGGGGTAGAGGAAGAGAGAGAATCTCAAGCAAATTTCATGCTCAGCACAGAGCCTGACACAGGGCTTGATACCACAACCTCAGGATCATGACCTGAGCTAAAAATCAAGAACTCAACCACCTAAGCCACCCAGGTGCCCCTGGTAGATTTATAAGTAATTTTTTGAGGAACTTCCATACTGTTTCCCACCAACAGTGTACAAAGGTTCCCTTTTTCCATATCCTCTCCACCACTTATCTCTTATCTTTTTGACAACAGCCATTCTAACAGGTATGAACTGATACCTCACTATGGCTTTGATTTGCATTTCCCTAGTAATTAGTGACACTAAACATGTTTTTGTACACCTACTGGCTATCTATATGTCTTCTTTGGAAACACATCAATTCAGATTCTCTGCCTTTTTTTTTTAATAGGCTTCATGCCTAGCACAGAGCCCAATGCAAGGACTAAACCCATGACTCCAAGACCAAGACCTGAGCCAAGATCAAAAGTCAGCCACTCAACTGACTGAGCCATCCAGGCGTCCTTCCACTGCCCATTTTTAATCAGATTTTTTTTTTTACTGTTGAGTTCTATGAGGTGTTGTTGGTTGTTTTTTTTTAAGTAATCTTTAACACCCAATGTGGGTCTCAAATTCATGACCCCAAGATCAAGAAACATGCTCCACTGACTGAGACACCCAGACTCCCCAAGTTCTATGAGTTCTTTACATATTTTGGATACTACACTCTTTTCAGACATATGATTTGCAAATAACTTCTCCCATTCATTAGGATGCCTTCTTATTTTGATGGTTTCCTTTACTATGCAGAAGCTTTTTGGTTTGATGTAGTACCACTCGTTTATTTTTGCTTTTGTTGCCCTTGCCTTTGGCATCAGATCCACAAACACATCACCAAAACTTAGGTCGAGATTGCCACCTATGTTTTCTTCAAGGAATTTTATGATTTCAGGTCTTGAAACATTCAACGTTTTAATCCACTCTGAGTTAATTTTTATGTATAGTGTGAGATAATGGTCCAGTTTCATTCTTTTGCATTCAGCTAACTAGTTTCCCAACACAATTTATTGAACTCCATTGTCTTTCCTCCACTGTATGTTTTTGGCTCCCTTGTCATAAATTTTTCTCCAGTTTGTTTATTTTGAGAATGCATGTGTGAGAGCAGGGGAAGGGTAGAGAGAGAGAGGGAGAGAGAATCCAAGCAAGCCCCACACTATCAGTACAGAGCCAAAAGTAGAACTTCACGTGGGGCTCAAACTCACAAACCATGAGATTATGACCTGAGCCAAGATCAGGAGTCAGATGCTCAACTGACTGAGTTACCTAAGCATCTTTCCCTTGTCATAATTAATTGTCCATATATATGCAGGCTTATTTCTGGTTTCTCAATTCTATTCCACTGATTTGTGTCTATTTAAAACAATTTTTTTTTTATTTTTATTTCGGGGGGGTGGCAGAGAGAGAGGGAGACAAAGAATCTGAAGCAGGCTCCAGGTTCTGAGGTGTCAGCACACAGCCCAGGGCAGGGTTTGAACTCACAAAGCATGAGATCATGACCTGAGCCAAAGCTGGACATTTAACCGACTGAGTCACCCAGGCGCCCCTGTGACTATTTTTAACGCCAATATCATACTGTTTGATTACTATAGCTCTGTAATCTGAAATCAAGAGTCTGAAATTTAAAATCTGAAATTTGAGTCTGAAAGCAAGAAGTGTGATACCTCCAGTTTCGTTCTTCTTTCTCAAGACAGCTTTGGCTATTTGGGATCTTTTATGGAAATACTTGTTCTAGTTCTGTGAAAAATGCCAAGGAAATTTAGATAGAGATTGCACTGAATCTATAGATTGCTTCGGGTAGCATGGACAATTTTAACAATATTAACTCTTCCAAACCATGAGCACAAAATATCTTTCCATTTATTTGTGACTTTTTCATTTTCTTACATCAGTGTAATATAGTTTTCAGTATACAGATGTTGTACCTCCATGGTTAAATTTACTCCTAGGTATTTTGTCCTTTTTGATGCAATTGTAAATGTGACTGCTTTCTTATTTTTTTCTTTCTGATAGTTTGTTATTAGTATAGAGAAAAGCAACAGACTTCTGTATATTGATTTTGTATCCTGCAACTTTACTGAATTAGTTTATTAGTTTTAACACTTTTTTTGGTGGAGACTTTAGGATTTTTTGTGAACAGTATCATGTCATCTGCAAATACTAACAGTTTTACTTCATACTTTCCAATGTCAATGCCTTTTATTTCTTTTTCTTGCCTTACTGCTATGGCTAGGACTTCCAATACTGTCCTGAATAAAAATGGCATCCTGTCTTATTCCTGATCTTTGAGAAAAACCTTTCAAGGTTTGTTTGTTTTTTGAAAGATTTTATTTTTAAGTAATCTCTGCACTTAATGTGGGGATCAAACTTACAACCCCAAGATCAAGAGTTACATGTTCTACTGACTGAGCCAGCCAGACACCCCTCTGGGTTCTTTTTAAAATATAAGCTCTAAAAAAAACTAAATAAAATATAAGCTCTAATCCCAAAATGGGGTTTGAACTCACAACCCCAAGAGTCACATGCTTTACCAACTGCCTGAATCAGTCAGGCACCCCAAGCTTTCAGTTTTTCGCCATTGAGTATGATGTTAGCTCTGGGTTTGCCATACATGGGCTTTAGTATGTTGAGGTACATTTTCTCTATACCCATTTTGTTGAGAGTTTTTATCGTAAATGGATGTTGAGTTTTGTCAAATCTGTTTTTCTGTACCTATTGAGATATTTTCTCTTTCATTTTGTTAAACTACATTTACAACATAAAAAAAGAGGAATATGCCATATCAAATGGAAAACTTATCCTGGCTTAAATTAAAGTACCCGGAACACATTCAATGTATTCAAAATTTCTTTTAGGAAATGTGAGGGAATACTTGAACACTCTGTTATCCCTAAAAAGCAAAAAAGTATTTAACGTTAAAAAATAATATAACTCTGGGGCACCTGGGTGGCTCAGCTGGTTAAGTGTCAGACTTCAGCTCAGATCATGATCTTGTAGTTTGTGAGTTTGAGCCCATGTCAGGCTATGTGCTGACAACTCAGAGCCAGGAGCTTGCTTTGGGTTCTGTCTCCCTCTCTGTCTGTCCCTCCCCCACTCATGCTCTATCTCCCGATCTCTCTCTAAAATGAATAAACATTTAAAAAATAAATAAAAATAATATAAATCAAGCACTACATGAGAAAAGTTGTCCAAGTAAGTCTTAAAATAACAATGATCTGATAACTACCACAAAATTCATGATTTATTAAATTAACATAAAAACAATAACTACAAGATAATTCAAGATGCTTATATAACTGTGCCTCCATCTTAGGTAAAGCCTCCTACGGGACATTTGGAAATAGCAGACAGCTTGGAGATCTTAACAGTCAATATAGTCAGATTCCAAGACAGTTCTATTGTCACAGTCCTCTCTTCATGGCTCCAGAGTAGTTCTTATAATGAGGAAGGGATGGCCAGCAGCCATAATTTACCCCCCTCCCATCAATAATTTGTACAGTGACTCAGTCTCCCTCATCTCTAACCCTAACAATCAAAGTACTTCAGGAAAATTAAACTTAGCTTCTTATCAGATAAAAAGCTGAGCATAAATGATTTAGTGGTTATAATAAAGACTGATCTATACTAAAAATTCTCTTTTTAGATAAAGTACCTATTTAAAGAGAGGGAGGGGGCAGGAAAAGGGTGGCCTTTAGGTTGCCAACTCACATTAGTAAGTCACATTCATTTCACACATATTTACTACAGATCTTTTATGTGTCAAGTATTTTACCAAGGACTAAGAATTAAAAAAAAAAAAAAAAGTAGGATACAATTCCTATCTTAAAAGAGCTCATAGTGAAGTAGAGAAGTCAGCAAAATAATCAGCATAAAAAGTAAAAAGTAAAGTTGGAAGCAGCCCATACAAACCCAAAACTGTCTAGACCCAGACCTTTCTATGAAAGAAAAATAAGTTTCTATATTGTTGAAGACGTGTTAGATCTCTACTACAAGCAGCCAAACCTATATCCAAACAGAGTGCTCTTTATACTAATGGAAAAAGACCATTTTCCCCTCCAGAAAAAGAAAGGCATTGGCTATAGGAACAGACAGAAAGAGAAATATGAGAACATTTTAATAAGAAAAATTAAACACTTTCAAGTGAAAATTAGGGAGAAAAGGAAAACTTCAGCAAGTTTCTGACTTGGGTAAATGACCAAGGTGAAAAAGTTTGGAAGAGACAGGTATGTTCACTTGACAATGCTGAATTTCCAAGTCCTAGAAGACATTTAGGTGGATTTTTTTTTTCTATAGGCAATTCCACCTCCTAACTCCCATCTATATATCCTTGCTAGTATCCTCTTGATGCCTTGTGGCAGTCCAAAACTACCCAATGATTACAAATTTAGGTTTCATACTGATAAGGATGTGAGTCTTTTAAAGGAAGAATTTTCCACTTCTTTGCTAATGAGACTGATCAAGCTTAATAAAATTATAAATTCCTTAAGAACAAAGTCAATATTCCCCTCCCCAAATACCAAGCAATCACTCAATTATTGACACTTGATGGGGCGCCTGGGTGGCTTAGTCGGTTAAGCGTCCGACTTTCGCTTAGGTCATGATCTCACGGTTCGTGGGTTCGAGCCCCGCGTCGGGCTCTGTGCTGACTGCCAGCTCAGAGCCTGGAGCCTGTTTCAGTCTGTGACTCCCTCTCTCTCTGACCCTCCCCTGCTCACGCTGTCTCTCTCTCTCCTAGAAATAAATAAAATAAAAAAAAAACATTAAAAAAAAAATAAAAAAAATAAAAAATAAAAAATTATTGACACTTGACTGAATGGCTTAAAGGAGGGGCGCCTGGGTGGCTCAGTTGGTTAAGCGGCAGACTTCGGCTCAGATCATGATCTCATGGTTTGTGAGTTCAAGCCCCACGTCAGGCTCTGTGCTGACAGTTCAGACCCTGGAGCCCGCTTAGGATTCTGTGTCTCCCTCTCTCTCTACTCCTCCCCAACCCCATCTGAAAGAAAAAAAGAAAGAAGGAAAGAAATCCACTTCACTTATGAAAGGCTGCTAACCTTTTTCTAAAGAAGAGTCTAGATTTTTCCTAAATGCTCTACTCCTATTAACAGAACCTGTAAAAGGGAACCTTCAGTATCTTGCCTTGTTTTTCATTGCAGCATGATGCCTGGCACATAATAGCCAATACACTCTTCAAATAAACAAATAACTAAACAGTGCATTTACCTGGGGATCCCCCAATTTCAAAAGAGGATTTGTGCACCATGTAAGAACAAGAGCCTTGGACTCAAACAAACGAACACACCAGGATTCAGATACTGATGCCACAAGTTCCAGCTATGTAACCCTGAGCAAATCACTTAATGTCTCCAAATCTCAGTAACTTCACCTACCTTATATATTTAAGAGAAATCAATGAAACTAGATAAAGTTTGGCATATGGCATTTGATAAGTGGCAGTCATATTAATAGAAACTATGCATCCCATCTTTCAAACAATTAAAAAAGGCCAGAGAATGTGTAGCAACATGGATGGACCTTGAGGGTGTTATGCTGAGTGAAATAAGTCAGGCAGAGAAGGACAAATATCATATGTTTGCACATATAGGAGGAACTTAACAGAAGACCAAGGGGGAGAAGAAGGGGGGAAATGGTGAGGGAAAGGGAGAGAGGCAAACCATGAGAGACTCTTGAATGCTGACAAAAACTGAGGACTGATGGATGTGGGGGGGAGGGGAATGGGCATGGAGGAGGACACTTGTGGGGATGAGCACTGGGTGTTATGTGGAAACTAATTTGACAATAAACTATTTGTAAAAAAAAAAAAAAGGCCAGAGAATGTTATCCTATTATCTCCTGAAACATACTATGGTGACTTTATCAAATGCTATAGTGTTTTCAGATATCCTTCATTCCTCTACAATCACATTCTTCAAACACACAATCTGAACAATAGCAGTAAAAGAAAATTTGGGGGAGGGAGAAGGCTAATGCAATTAACTTGTATTTTCAAAAACCTTCAGTTTTTCACCATCCTAAATCAATCTTTATTGTTGTTCCTTCTAATTTCTTTCCTCCTTTAAAAAAAAAATGAGTTTTATTAATCTAATCCTGTGTGGATGTTGGTTTACTCAGGCTAAAATTATTTGGTAAAACATCTGTCTCAAAAGAAAAACAAGTAACATTCTTTTCAAATTCCATACAACCGCGTGGGATAATTATATAAAGCATTTGTAAAATTCACTCCAGTCCCAACTGCCACTTTCCATTGCAAATTAATTTTCATACTATTATTTTCCAAGCTTGTTCTGACACTTGATTTTTCTCTAAATGTAGCTAGACTTAGCTTAAGCTAGAAAAAAACAAAGCACGTATTTTTACCTACAAGCAGATGTCATTAACTATAAACAGATTTTTTTTCACTTAAAAACTTGTCCCAAAACTAGTTCTTTTCTTTAAACAAAAATCTTGGAGGCCCCTGGATGACTCAGTCTGTTAACATTCCACTCCTGATTTCGACTCAGGTCATGATCTCACAGTGAGATTAAGCCCCTCATTGGGCTCTGAGCTGGAGGTAGAGCCTGCTGAAGATTCTCTCTCTCTCTCTCTCAACCTCTGCTCCTCCCCGATGCATGAATGTGCACTTGCTCTCTCTCTCTCTCAAAAAACACAAAAAAATCTTCAATTTCAAGTTTTTAAGTTTTTATATTTCATATAAAATATGACAGAATATTTGCTTAGAGGAGAAAATAACTTCAGATGTCAAGTTCCCAAACAAGCAAATTGTTTCTTCAAATCATGGTACTGACCTTGTAAACTAGTAAAATAAACAAAAGAGCTACAAACAACAGATCAAGGGAAAAGAAGTTATCTACAAAAGGGTCTCATCGATGGAAAATGGGCCTTTCCAAGGAAGATAAAAATTCTTTCTCCTAACTCAGTCTATTAGGGAAATCGCTATAAAGAAAGTTCTATAAATCTGCCAGTTAATAAATACTAAGTAATTATTCGCCTTCCATTAGTTAGTAGTCTGGTAAAATAATAGAAGTATTTCTGCTGAAAGGACTATTTTACAGTTTCAAAGATTTTCTTTTCATTGAATATTGCCCTCAAGGGACTCTCAGTCTAGATAAATCAGACAAATACAAAAGACAAGACCTTGTCATTTTCAGAACTCAGATCACTGGTTTTAAATATGTTTAGGACATGATAAAGGCCAAAGACAAGTAGCAACGTGTTAATATTTCAGTGACATAATTTGAATTAGGTATAAGGTCTGATATCCCTGCTCCAGTTCCTTAGCATTCTCACCTTCATAAAGCTATGCAGTTTCCTCTGGTGATGCTTAAGCAATAAATCTTATTAAGTGATTTTTTTTAATTAGAATTTTCTTCTAATTAAAATCTCCCTGAAGGAAATGAGAGCAAAAATTAATACAATCTTTCTGGAAGAGAACTGAGCAATACATCTCAAAACTATTTTTTTTAATGTTCTGGCTTTCAAGAATGGCTGTAGTCAAAGGTTTAAATGATGTTTTCAAAGCTCGCACTCTCTCTCTCATGTTTTGGCTATCCTTGACTCTGTTCAGTATTCAGCCAGACTCTCTATACACAGCAGGGAAAATACACATTGGCACCCCCAATTTAGTCATGGTCTCTAATCTTAGTTATTCTTGTAGAAAGAAAGAGACTTTCTTGTTTCTTCCAGAAGAAAAGACGCAGAAATGGCTCTATTTAGTACAGTTTGAGATAGGGGATGGGAGTAACTAGGACTAGCATTTTCCCTGGGACTACAGGAATTAGAAGACAGCTTCCCATAGCAAAGGATGCTAAGGAGAAAATTAACATATAAATATAAATATACACATAAACATAAATATATCTATCCTTTGATCCAGCAATTCCACTTTTAGAAATTAAAACTTAACACTGTGTGCCAGACACTGTTTAAATAATTTACAAAAATTAACTCATTTAATCTTTTTTTAAAATTTTTTTTAATGTTTTATTTATTTCTGAGAGAGAGACAGCGTGAGCAGGGGAGGGTCAGAGAGAGAGGGAGACACAGAATCTGAAATAGACTCCAGGCTCTGAGCTAGCTGTCAGCACAGAGCCCGATGCGGGGCTCGAACCCACGAACCGTGAGATCATGACCTGAGCCGAAGCCTGACGCTTAACCGACTGAGCTACCCAAGCGTCCTTTAATTTTTATTTTTGAGACAGCATGAACAGAAGGGCAGAGGGAGAGAGGAAGACAAGAGAATCTGAAGCAGGCTCCAAGCTCTAAGCCGTCAGCACAGAGAATGACATGGGGCTCAAAACTCACGAACCATGAGATCATTACCTGAGCCGAAGTCGGAGGCTTAGCTGACTAAGCCACCCAGGTACCCCACTCATTTAATCTTCAAAACAACTCTATGAAGTACATGCTATTTATTATTATACCATTTTATAGATACAGAAACTCAGACACAGAAAAATTACATAATTTGTCTAAGGCCAGAACTACTAAGAGGAATCAACCAGGAATCAAACTCAGATCATCTGGCTCAACCCCTTGCTTGTAAGTACTAAACTTTACTGGCCTCTCTCTTTTTTATCCTAAGAAATTAAAGATGAATGCAAAGATTTAGCTAGGATGATTCATCACAGCATTTATTTTTAACAGTAAAAATTCAGAAATAACCAAAATGTCTACTCATAAGACATTAGTTGGTAAAGTGATTACATGGACATTAAATTATATGTTAAAATAATAAACACAATTTTTAGCTAATAAAAATTAGTGTTATCATATAATATATATTTAGAATATGGAAAGCTGCCAGTAACATGCAGTTAAGTTTTAAAAATACAGATTGAATAGAGGCTATGAACTTGTTTTGTAACAAGTAAATATTGATAATATAGGGAACATAGTCAATAATACTGTAATGTTTATTTATTTATTTTGAGAGAGAAAGAGTGGGGGGGAGGAATCTATATCTAGACTTACAGTGAGGATCATTTCATAATTTGTAAAAATATCAAATCACTATGATATATCTTAAACTAATAAGATATTATATGTCAATTATACTTCAACTAAAGGAAAAAAAGATGGACTACCTGGATAGCTCAGTGGTTAAGCATTTGACTCTTGATTTCAGCTCAGGTCATGATCTCACAGTTCATGAAATTGAGCCCCACATCAGGCTCTATGCTAACAGCATAGAGCCTGCTTGAAATTCTCTCTCTCCTTCTCTCTCTGCCTGTCCCCCCACACTCTCTGTCTCTCTCTCTCAAAATAAATAAATAACATAAAAAAAAAAAATCACACTGGAAACAAAAATGATACCTACAAACACATACCAAAACCTCTGAAAAAACATCTGTTAAAATGTCAGCAGTACATCACTTCGCACGCAGCAGGATGGCTAAAATCAGACAAATAACAAAGGAGTAGCAATTGCAAAGTCAAGGAAACAATCATGATTCTTTAAGAGAATGAAAAGTAATTCACTATAGCTGAGGGTTACTTATTTGCCAATTATTAGCTACCCACATAATTTCCTTAAGTCTTTCAATAATATCTTCCATAGCTTCAAATCTCATTACCCACAAACATAAATTACCCTTGGCAAAATGGTGATTTCACCATACCATTTCTCCAAAATTGTCCATTAAAAATGAATAATCCCTAGTAAGCCATAATATGTGCATAAGAGAAAACACCAGCTATGTTTTAGTTTGATATTTTAATCAGATTCTTTGGTAACTAGTTATTGTTTAATCACAAGTAGAAAAAATAGACTCATTATACAATAGTAAAAAGAAGTGATAAGAGGTCCCTTAGCACTCCCTCAATGCTCTCCTAACCACCTGCTCTGAGCCCAGCACCTAGCCAGAGCATGCCACCTGGATCAGGCCTTTGGCCTCCTTGTGGCCACCTTCCATAAGTACTCAGGCAGGGAAGGTAATAAGGACACCCTGACCAAGAAGGAGCCGAAGGAGTCAATCTAGAAAGAAAAGAGCCCACCTCTGGCCCAAAACTGTAAGATGCCAACACTGCAAAGGTGATGGAGGACCTGGACCAGAATACGGACCAGGTGGTGAATTCACAGGAATATATTACCTTCTTGGGGACCTTGGCGTTAATCTACAATGATGCCTTGCAGGGCTGAATAAAAATCAGGAAGGTAGAGACACTCTATAGGGCCCAGGTCAAATCCAGTGATGGGTAAATATACAATTTGGTGGGGGGAGGGTGTCAAAAAAAGAGTGATAGGACAGCTTTCAGAAAACATCATTTCAATTTAACTGTACAAATTAAATCAGCCCAGGATTTAGATGTTTGGAGACTTAAACTATTGTTTTTTTAAAAAGGCTTCAACTAACATTCATGCATACTGAGTAATGAAAATGGTATCATTATTTGTTCAGATTAAAATCAAACAGGAAAGATTACAAAGCATTAACTAAAAACAAATATGAACACATAGTTCTACAGAACTTATTTTTCTTTAAAAAGTAACAGAAAATGTAATGCTTGTTTAGCTGTGCTTTGATTTGTGCATGAATGTTATGACCATGTTTCTAGGTAACATCAAAGTTTTGTTAATGCTGAGACCATGGGTGGAAACAGTTACAAATACAAAGAGGTCCTCATCCCACATTTCTGTATGTGGTATATTCTTCTTTTCCTATGTTGAATTCTAATATAGCAGTCCAGTTTGTCCCATAGTTTAAACCGCATGGTTAAGGAATGAAAATATCTCCTGAAGTACAGTCTTGGTATAATCATCCAGAAGAAGACAGATCCCTGGACATGAAACTAGAAATAGGAAAGTGTACCTTAGATAGATCTGAGAGGAATGGACTGTTTGACCCCCATCTAAGGCCTAGATTTAAGGAAACATGTTGAAAGGAAAAACAGCCTCCATCATACGACGGCAGGCCATAAGCTAGCTAGGACATTATCTCTTTCAGAGACCACAGATCAAACAGACCTAAACTATACCTTGCAAACCAGATGACTGACTTGAAAGCTACTCTCTAGCTTCATTATCCTTGTTTTGTTTTCAGCCTTTAAAAAAGTCTTATTTCAGGGACGCCTGGGTGGCTCAGTGGTTAAGCGTCCAACTTCAGCTAAGGTCATGAGCTCACGGTTCGTGGGTTTGAGCCCCGCGTCAGGTTCTGTGCTGACAGCTAGCTCAGAGCCTGGAGACTGCTTCAGATTCTGTCTCCCTCTCTCTCTGGCCTTCCCCTGCTAGCTCTCTCTCTATCAGAAATAAATTTTTTAAAAAAGTCTTATTTCAGGGTTGCCTGGTTGGCTCAGTTGGTAGAGTGTGCCACCAGAGTGGCCACAAGAGTGCCAATAGAGTGGTACACTCAACCAACTGAGCCAGCCAGGCACCCCTCCTTAAAAAAATAAAATCTTTAAAAAAAATGTTAAGAAAAAAGTAGCATTCTATAAGAACACTAGAGAAACAGAAGAGGCAGGGAGCTCTGAGGTCAAGTCAACCCTTCCCATGTGATGGCTTTCCTTCCATTACTAACCTTGGAAGACTGAGGTTTCATTAAAAAAATATATGTATATACGTATATATTCCACTACATATATATATAATGGAATATTACTACCGTTAAAAAAAAGAATGAGATCTTGTCATTTGCAGCAATATAGATGAACCTAGAGGATATAATGCTTACGCAAAACAAGTTAGTAGGACAAAGATGAATACCATGTGATTTCAGTCATATGTAGAATTTAAGAAACAAAACAAATGAACAAAGGAAATAAGAGAGAAAGAATGGACTCTTAAATGCAGGTAACAAATTGGTGGTTGCCAGAGGGGATTTGAGGGGGCCAGAATGATACACTAGACAAAGAGGATTAAGAGTATACTTATTGTAATGAGCACTAACATAGAGAATTGTTGAATCAATATATTGTACAACTGAAACTAATATTACATTGTATGTTAATTATACTTCAGTTAAAAATAATAGTAAATAAAAAAGAACTGGAAAAATTCTGTACAAGTACCTAGAATCAAATTAAGGTCTAAAGAGGCACTACAGTCAAGATTCAGCAACCTTCTGTAATGTTTGAAATGTTTATAACAAGAATGCATTACTACAATAAATAAAATAAAAAACAATTTAGCAATAGATAGGTAAGTGAAAACAGGAAGGTGCTGATATACTAGAACCATGACAGGATGAGTCAAAACTGGATAGAAAAACAGATGAGCAGAGTTTCTAATCATTTGGACAAAAAAAGAATTTCAAGGCCAAGCAGAAAAAAATCAATTAGAAACTAGATCTCCAAATAGGAAAATTCAAGATGAGTAAAACAAGATGCACAGGTTGTAAAGAAAGGAGACCAGACTACCAGGAGGGACACAAGGGCAATTACTCTGCTTCCTATGAAAGCAAGCACTTTTCCCAAGTTCTCCTACAGAAATACTTCAGAACATCTTATGTAACAGATTTTTAAATTTTGTTTTCCAAAGTATCAAGAATTTCAACTCCAAAGATAAAGTACAGAAGGATAAGAAAAAAATGCAATGAAAGTAACTGGCCTAAGAAAACAGGGAGAAAAAAGTCATAACTTACTCTAATATAATCTTCATTTATTACTTACCAGTTTTCCTGTTCTGGTCCCAATATTATGACTTACTAGTTCTCTTCCAGTCTCAACATTTCTGCCAAACTGAGAATCTATTCATTGTTTGTCACCTCAGTACATCTGCCACTACTACTGTCCCCTAACCTAATAAACCCTCCCTATTCCTCTCCCCCAATCTTCTTCACTCCCTAGTCCCTATAATGTATTTATAAAGTTTTGATTCAAAGCTAGAAAATCATTTTGAGTCCCATTTAATTCCATTTAAAATACATATGAAAGTAAGCAAATTATTTAACTTTGACAGACCCCACAGGATAACTCACTATATTTCTATCAAGAGTCTGTGAGATAATGTATATGAAAATGTTCAATATTTTTTAAATAAATGAACTGATGATCTAATCTGATAGTCTCTGACTATAAAGAAAATGCCTAAATAAATGTAAGTTATGTGACACATCTAAAGAAAACTGATTTCCCCAACACAATAATATGGAAAAAACAGGTGGCATAAGTGAAAAAAAAAAATTTAAAGTAGTCTCCATACCCAGCGTGAGGTTTGAACTAAGCACCCTGAGATCAAGTGTCACATGCTCTACCAACTGAACCAGCAAGGCGTCCCAGCACAAGTAAAATTTACAACAAAGAACACACATAGATCTAGGAGCACCTGGGTGGCTCAGTCACTGAAGCATCCAACTCTTGGTTTCAGCTCAGGTCGCGATCTCACAGCTCCATGTGTTCAAGCCCTGCATCGGGCTCTGTGCTAGTAGTCTGGAGGCTGCTTGGGATTCTCTCTCTCCCTCTCTCTCTGCCCCTCCCTCACTCATAGTGCCTCTCTCGAAATAAATAAACTTTAAAAAAAATTTTTTTTAAAAAAACACACATAGATCTAAACCTTTCTAAAGACTATGTACAAAACTGTATGTGGGGGATATATATACATATACACACATATATATATTCCAAGAAATTCTGACTTTTCCACCATATATTATTCACCCAAATATTTAGATTGAATGCTGTTTTAACTTATAATGTTATAAGAATGGTTTTTTTTAATATATTTGGCTTTTGAAAGTATAATCTATTACAAAATTATTTTTTAATTAAGTCTTATATTTTACACTGTTCTGTCCAGATAAATTTCCTAATATGTACAAACAGCAAGCATTATAAAAGCTTCATGAGCCACTATGGTTATAGTAGGCTGAATCGTGTCCCCCCAAAATTCTACCAGAATTCCAGAACGTGACCTTATTTGGAAATAGGGTCTTTGGTGATGTAATTAGTTAAGGATCTCAAGATGAAATCATCCTGGATATATGATGCTTCCGAAATCCAATGATTACTTTCTTAGTAAGAGAAAGGAGGAGATGTGGACATAGAGACACAAAAGAAGGCCATGTAAAGATGAGGCAGAGATCAGAGTGATTGCTGTCCCAAACCAAAGAAGCCTAGAGCCATCAGAAACTCGAAGCAGCAAGGAAGGATCCTTCCTTAGAGTATATAGCAGGAGCACTTCCCTCCCAGCACCTTGATTTCAGACTTATTGTCTCCAGGACTGTGAGAAAATAAGTGTTGTTTTAAGCCACCAAATTTACAAGATGTGTTATGACAGTGCTGGAGAGCTAAACTGTAGCTATCACGTAATACACTGTACTCCTGTTAAAACGTCTTAAAAAGTAAAGATTATTTCTCTGGTGTTTTCCTATAATAGTGTGAAGGTCCCCTCAAAATACACTTTTTTTTCCCCTCTTCTTCTTAATCTTTTTGTTCCTATACTCCAGAAAAATCAATATCTGTAAAACTGTACATATTTTTTTTAATCTAGCCTGTCTCAAATTCAGTAGTTGTATGAAATATTTCCACAGGCAAAATTACTTTTTCATTCTTTTTTTTTTCAGTAAACAATGAAACACAGATATAACTAAAAACAAAAACAAAAAAACCTCTAATGAAAAATTCTAAAATGCTAAAATGGAGACATTGGTAAGTATATGAAAAAATTAAATAATTATGAAACTATAAAGTTACCTTTTCCTTTAAAAGGCAGATAAGAAAAATGAGAATTTTAAATGAATAGCCTTTACTTTATAATTTCATAACCCAAGTCATTACTTAAGTTCAGCAATAATTAAATAACAGAGTATTAAATCTTGTAATAACTAATGATCTCAGTTTTGACAACAGCAATGTTTTAAAATTAAGAAACAGTAGGGGCACCTGGGTAGTTCAGTCAGTTAAACATCTGATTCTTGACTTCAGCTCAGGTCATGATCTCACGGTTCATGGCATCGAACCCCACAGTGGGCTCTGCACTGACAGAGAGGAGTCTACTTGGGATTCTCTCTCTCCTTCTCTCTCTGCCCACCCCAGCTCACACTCTCTCTCAAAATAAATGAATATTTAAAATAAATAAACACTAGTCCACCACCAACACAGTGATTTAGTCAGGGTCTTCATTTTTATAACAGTTTTTAATGAAGATGATCATGTCTGGCACATAATAATACATAACACATAAATTAACATACAACTGAGAAATAAAATTGCTGCTGAAAAAGTTATTTCGAGAGGTTAGGTTTGTTAGGAATTCATTATTTTGATACTTGTCTCTAAAATTTAAAAGCTTACCGTGAAACCTTTCTCAAAACACTTTACCACTATCTTTTCCCAATACTGTATTTCCCTATCCACTAGTGCTAAGTTTACCTGTAGATTTCTGGTTCTACTAAATCAGAATTAAATGCCTTTTAATTAAATGCCTATGTTACTTGTTACCTCCCACAAAGTTCCCAAAGGTGATCAGGGACATGTCTGGATATACACCATTATAGAATATCTCCAAAACTAATCAAATGGCAATTTTATTTTCCAAAGTACACACTCTATAAAGGAGGAGTCAGAGCCCAATGATATACTTGTATTCTGTATACAGAATGTGTTTGAGACCCCAAGTCCTAAGGAACTTTCTCCCCATACCTATCCACCCTCTCCAGCATCAACTGCTCTAAATCCATCCATTTCCACTCCTTTTTCTCCCCTCATTTATGCTCACATCTGTCCTATACATTTTTTTAAACTCTCATTGGACCCATTTCTGCAATTTAATTCAAGCATAGCCAAGTAACCACTAATCACTCAGACAACCCAGATTAAAAAACATATTTAAAAACAATAATAACAATAATAAAGTTTTTATCCTTAAAGTGTTCAAAGTTTTCCAACCAGATACTCTTTTTTTTTTTTTTTTTTTAAGTAATCTCTACACCCAATGTGGGGCTCAAACTCAGGACACCATGATCAAGAGTCACATGCTCCTCTGACTGAACCATCCAGGTGCCCCTCCAACCAGATATTCTTTTTTTTTTTTTTTTTAAATGTTTTTATTTATTTATAGGACAGAGAGAGAGACAGCGTGAGCAGGGAAGGGTCAGAGAGAGAGGGAGTTACAGACTGAAACAGGCTCCAGGCTCTGAGCTGGCAGTCAGCACAGAGCCCGACGCGGAGCCCAAACCCACGAACCGCGAGATCATGACCTAAGCAAAAGTCGGATGCTTAACCGACTAAGCCACCCAGGCGCCCCTCCAACCAGATATTCTTACCTCTCAAAATCAGACGACTCAAACAAATGGTCTTAATCTGCTGTTTCCTATCCTTTCTCCTGCTTTAAGTTTTGCAATGTGTTTTACAACACAAGATTCCAGGTGAAACAATTCTGCGGTAAGACTATCCTTGATATAAATTCTCAAAATAGAGCAAGTTATACTGGAGTTCAGGCTTAGGTAATTTCCAGCCCAGTATTTGCCAACAGTGGTGTAACCATTCATTCACAAGAAGAGGCATATGGGTGGTGCAGACAAGTGCATCAGTTTCTCTTTTCTTTTCTTTTCTTTTCTTTTCAAGTAGACTCCACATCCAGCATGAAACCCAACGCGGAACCCAACACGGGGTTTAAATTCACAACCCGAAATCTAGACCTGAACTGAGATCAAGAGTTGGATACTTAACAGACTAAGCCACCCAGACACCCCAATGCATCAGCTTCTTATCCATAAAGTAGACTGAATTAAACAATCTGTACAGTTAACTTATAACTCTAACATTTTATGAAATGTAAAGATCTTGATTAACTCCACATGTCACTGATCTTTCTGACATACTGGACACTGAGAAATATTCCCTTTCTATGAGTCACTTTTTATGAGTCTGGATTTCCAACACAGAAAACTCTTAATTTATAATGGTTTAACCATATGAGGTTATAATCTGTCATGTAAAAAATAAAAATTCAGAGGGCAGTTATGACAATCTTACTATAAATCATTAAGAACCAGGTTCTTTCTAGGGTTTAGATCCTTATCTACATAGCCAAGATGCCTGCTGCAGCTCCAATCTTTATATAAGTGGGTGAGTCTCAGGAAAGAGAAAAGCTGGGAAGGTATACCCTTTAAGAATATTTCTGGGATACTGAGCTCATTTGCACTTACATCTAACTGGCCAGAACTTATTCACATGTTCATTAGAAACTGGAAAAGAAAAAAAGAAGAGAAATGAAATTTGAAAATAGTCTCTCTTCTGCATGGCCACATAACTAACCAAAAATCAGGAGTTCTATCACCCTCAAGGAGAAGAACAGCTACTGGGAAAAACTAAATCTCTCTCCCAAACTTGTCAATCCCATCTTATATGGCTCCTTTCATTTTCCATCCTCTTAGCAATAGATTCCCCAAAACTCAGTCCTTGGTTCTCTATTCCTCTGCTCTACACCAAATTTCTGAGGGCATTCACAGTGTCATAATAACTCTATCCTAATGACTCTCAAGTCTTTGTGTCCAGCCTTTACTTGTCCCCATTTCTGAAGTCTCCATTTGAATGACTATAAACTAAAACCCACCTATCTTCCAAGTTCACAAAGACAAATAAATTTTAACGGAAAAAATTTTCAACCACCTATTTAAGTAATGGTATCACAGGTATCCCAGAGTTTCATGTTTGGAATTTTTGTATCACTTCTGACTCCTCTTTCACTTCCCACAAGCCATGGGATTCATGTCATCATGAGCTTCTAAAGAGATAAAATAAATTGGACTTGGTGAGGCTTAGAGAGCATATGACTTAGGACGTGCATTTATCAAATTGGCTTTGGCCCCACCACAACTCTACTAAAATGTTCTAAAGTCACTGTCTGTATTACCAACTCCATTAAGCCCACTTATCCTTATTATCAAATCCATGAGGGACACCTGGGTGGTTCAGTCGGTTAAGCATCCAACTTCAGCTAAAGTCATGATCTCACGGTTCATGGGTTTGAGCCCCGCATCGGGCTCTGTGCTGATTCTGTGCTGGCTCTGTGCAGAATCTGTCTTCAGATTCTGTGTCTCCCTCTCTCCCTGACCCTCCCCTGCTCATGCTGTCTCTATCTCTCTCTCAAAAATAAATAAAACATCAAAAAAATTTTTTTAAATCAATGAGTCTATTTATTATAGACTCTTTGTGTCCCTCCAAAACCCATACATTCCCAATGTGATAGCATTTGGAGAGGGAGCAAAGTGATGGTATCTGAAGGTGACTAGGCCATGAGGGCTCTGTCCTCAGAGTGAGATGAGTGCCCTTATAAAGGAGGCTCCAGAGATTTCCCTTGCCCCTTCCACCATGCAAGGATATGATGAGAACACCACTATCCATGAACCAGGAAGCCAGCCTCACGAGACCCTCAATCAGCCTGAGCTTTGATCTTGGAATTCACAGCCTCCAGAACTGTGCGAAATAAATGTTCACTGTGTAAGCCACACAGTTGATGATAAGTTGTTACAGCAGCCCGAATGTACTAAGACACTACTATTAGTCCTCATTATACATCTTCAGAGCTTTTGATATTTATTCATCATATCCTTCTCCTCAAAACTCTCTACACCCAAGGTTTCCATGATATCACACAACCTTAGTTCTCTTGCAATACCTCTGACCACTCCTGACTACTAACGTTCTATCTACTTCTTAAATATTGAATTTTCTCTGGGCTCAATTCTTAGGCTACTCCTTTATTCACCCTATACACATTTCCTCAACAATCTCATTTTTTTTGTTAAATCTGACAATCAGTTGGCTATTGGTAATTGCCAAATTAAATCTCTAATTTTCACTTCTCTTCTTATATCCCGACCCATATATCTAAACACCTAAACGACATCTCTACCTTCCTTGAGTATAGGCAAGCACCTTTAATTTAACATATCCAAAACTAAGCTCAGCATTGCTTTCCTGCATCCAAATTTATTTCTTCTCCTGAATTCACTATTTGCATTCACAGCATCATCACCCACCCAATTAACAGTTAAAGACTTTGTTACCCTCAATCCATTTCACTACTAAATTTTGCTAATCTGAGCTTTCAAATTTCTCTAGACTCCATAACCTTCCTTTCTATTCCCTGCAAAACCTCCTAAGTTTTCTCACACTGGTCTTTCTCCCTCTAGACCACTGCCATTTGAGTCATATTTCTATGTTGTTTCTTGCTTTTCAAAAGACCCCACTGTCTAAATTCAAGGCTAAATTCCATAGCCTATACACAACTTCCCATAATCTTCTCTGAACCCACTCCAGCAAAGCTCACTTCAATTCCCATCTACACTATATTTCTCTCCATTCCTGGAACAAGACAGTCACATATCTACATGTTTTTCTCTCTGACTGTAATCTCCTTTACCCTCTTATCCACATGGCAATGCTTATTCATCTTACATAACTTGACTCTTGATTTTGGCTCAGGTCATGATCTCAGGGTCATGGGATCAGGCCCTGAGCTGTCCTCTGCACTGAGTGTGGAGCCTGCTTAGAATTCTCTCTCTCCCCTCTGCCCCTCTCCCCAGCTTGTGAAATAGAGAGAGAGAGAGAGAGAGAGAAAGAAGAATGGGGAAGGGGGGAAGGAACCCAGGCTGACTATGAATTACAATGGTTCCATAATAACCAGTAATCAGTTTTTAAAGTGTCTCAATCTATATGGACAAGTACTGTGCATAAGTTTACCTCTTAGCTTATCTCACTTACACCTAAATAAAAGTGATGCAATACCTAAGAAGTATTTCACATCTTCCGCTAATATACTTAGATGAGTTGGTATGAAAGAATACAAGAACCACAAATAATTATGATACTTGACTCCAAGTTAAATATTATCTAGATAAATGGATTAAATTCTAAATATATTAATGGACAGCAAAAGTAAACAAAAAGAGGGGTGCCCAGCTGGTTCAGTCAGTATAGCATGCGACTCTTGATCTCAGGGTCATGAGCTCAAGTTCCATGTTGGGTATGGTGCCTACTTAAAAAAAAGGGGAAAAAAAGATATTTAACTTTAAAAAAAAGTAAATAACAAAAAAATTAAAGTCATTAAGGGATTCAACCAATGTGGTCATTATCGATTTTTCTCGGACAAATTTCAGTAAAAGTAGAAGGAACAATAAGATAAATAAACATAGTTCATTAAATAAGTTCACCTGTTAGAAACATAATATTTCCTAATTTTCTAAAAATTGTGCCAGAATCATTTGCAAAGTCAGGAAAATAATGTCTTAATTTCAATTATCAAAACCAATCTGTCATAAAAATCAGTGGTTTTCAAGTTATACTCTCCTCAGCATGACAGTATATTATAAGAGCACAAAACTGGAAATGTATTAAATATCCAATAAAAAAGTGAAATGATGTTAAATTGATATACTCATAAGATGTAATAATTTAGCTACTGAAGATGTTTTTCTGGAATTTTATAGAATAATCTTTCCTTATTCATTAACAGTAAGGAAAAAGTAAGAATACTATGAGTATCTTTTTATCTTATGGCCTTATTTTATAATTTGCTAAGTTAATTTTTTTGAGATAGCTGTAATAATAAATAATACAGAAATCCCATTTCTCCTTACCCAGTTTCTCCCAATGGTAACGTCTTGTAAAATTATAGTACAATATCAACACCAGGACACTGACATTAATACAATCTATTTTCTTATTCAGAGTCCCCAGTTTTACTGTATTTATTCACAGTGGTGTGTGTGTTTCACTTCTATATGATTTATCATATATATAGGTTCATGTACCCACCACCTAGTCAAGATACAAAATAGTTCTATCACATCAACAATAGCCAAATGGAGTTTGAGAGAGCCCAAACGTCCATAAACTGGTGACTGGATAAAGAAGATATGATGTATATGTACATATATATACATCTATGTAATGGAATATTACTCAGTCATCAAAAAGAATGAAATCTTGCCGTTTACAATGATGTGGATGGAGCTAGAATGTATTATGTTAAGTGAAATAAGTCATTCAGAGAAAGACAAATACTGTATGACTTCACTCATAGGTGAAATATAAGAAACAAAACAGATGAACATATGGGGTGGGGAGAAGAAAAGGAAACAAACCATAAGAGACTCTTAATGATAGGAAACAAACCATGGGTTGACGGAGGGAGGTGGGTGGGAGATGGGCTAAATAGGTGATGGGTAATAAGGAGGGCACTTGTGATGAGCATTGGGTGTTGTGTATAAGTGATAAAAATCATGGAATTCTACTCCTAAAACCAATATTGCACTGTATGCTAACTAAAATTTAAATTTAAAAAAAAAAAGGAAGGAAAAAACCCCAAGAAACAAAACAGTTCTATCAACATAAAAATTCCTCCTATTACCCTTTTTTAAATTGATTGATTGATTGATTGATTATGGGGGAGAGGGGCAGAGCCGTAGAGGGGCAGAGAGAGAGAATCTTAAGTAGGTTCCATGCTCAGCTTGGAGCCCAACACAGGGCTGGAATGTCACAACTGTGAGATCATGACATGACCTGAGCTACAATCAAGAGACAGACGCTTAACCAACTGCACTACCCAGGCACTACCCTCCTGTTACTCTTTTTTTTTTTTTTAAATGTTTTATTTATTTCTAGGAGAGAGAGAGGGAGACAGCGTGAGCAGGGAGGGTCAGAGAGAGAGGGAGTCACAGACTGAAACAGGCTCCAGGCTCCAAGCTGGCAGTCAGCACAGAGCCCGACGCGGGGCCCGAACCCACGAACTGCGAGATCATGACCCAAGCGAAAGTTGGACGCCCAACCGACTAAGCCACCCAGGCGCCCCTCCTGTTACTCTTTTATAATCACATTCTTTTCTTATAGCTTTTTGTATTTTACTTGTTTTCAGTAATTGTGTATTCATTCAGTACATCTTTATTAAACTATGTGCAAAATACTCTTTTTGGATATAATTCAAATTGCGTTAATTATTTTTAACAGTTTGTAAAAGCAATTTTTCAAAAGACAAGGTTATCTTTCAACCCAATTTTAATGCAGATATATGAAAAAATTTAACTAAGAAATATTACTAAAAAAAGGTGTTACTAACTGAAAAGTCACTTTGGGAATACATATAGAGCACATTGATTAATTCCAGGAAAACTGTGGTATTAAGTATACAACATTTCAGTATTATATTATCATAATCTGATTAGCTTTTAGGGAGAGTTAGGTAATAAAATTATAGTAATTCCCAAAGAAAACTTTATAATAAAGATTTACAAAATGAACTAGGTTTGTTCTTCACTTACAATTCAAACAAGTACACAGATTTAGTGGATTTTCTTCCAATACGTTTTTATAGAGGGCTTTACATAAAAAGGACTATTCAAAGGATACAACTCAAGACATAAGAGTATTCAAATGTCTTAAAAGTGTTCCCAAATTAAAACATCTGCCATTCAAAAGAAATTGTTAAAAAAAAATTAAAAGACAAACCAAAAACTGAAAGAAACCATTTACAAAACACCTGATAAGGACTTGTATTTGAAAGTTAAAAAACAAACAAACAAAAAAACCTTTAGAGTAAGAAGCCAAACAATCCAATAGAAAAGAACAAAAATTTGATCTGAGACCTTACAAGAAAATATTCAAATATAATAAACACATGAAAAGGTGATTAAAATCATTAGTCACCATGAAAATGCAAATTGAAACCACAATGAGATACCATTACATATCCACTAGAAGTACTAAAAAAAATTTTAGAAAGTAAAAATAAATAAAATAAAAAGATCAACTGGAACTTTTATACATTGCTGGAAAGTATGCAAAATGGCACAGCCAATTTGGAAAAGTTTGGCAGTTTCACACAAAGTTAAACAGAAACTTATCATATGACTCAGCAATTATTCTCCCATATATTTATCCAAGAGAATGAAACCATATGAATACTCAAAGATCTGTATGCAAACATTCAGAAGAACTCTGTTCATAATAGCCAAAAACTGGAAACTCAAATGTCCACCAAATGGTGAATGAATAAATTCTACCACATTAACCAATAAAAAGAAGCAACTGACAATACATACAAAACGGATAAACCTCAAATATGTTTTTTTTTTAATGTTTTATTTATTTTTAGGAGAGAGAGAGACAGCGTGAGCAGGGGAGGGTCAGAGAGAGAGGGAGTCACAGACTGAAACAGGCTCCTGGTTCTGAGCCGGCAGTCAGCACAGAGCCCGACGCGGGGCTCGAACCCACGAACCGCGAGATCATGACCTAAGCGAAAGTTGGACACTTAACCGACTAAGCCACCCAGGCGCCCCAAATATGTTTTTTTAAGTAAAAAAAAAAAAGCCAGACATTAAAAACACTATATCATTCCAGGGGCACCTGGGTGGCTCAGTAGATTAAGCATCCAACTTCGAATCAGGTCATGATCTAGCAGCTCACGAGTCCCAGCCCTGGGACGGACTCTGTGCTGACAGCTCAGAGCCTGGAGCCTGCTTAGGATTCCATGTCTCCCTCTCTCTCTGCCCCTTCCCCACTACTGATCTCTCTTTCTCTAAAAAGTAACATTAAAAAAAAAAAAAATTTTAACACTATATAATTCTATACAGACGATATTTTTAAAAACAACCAAAAAGGACAGAAAACAAATCAATGACTGCCAGAGGCTAGGGAGGGAATTGACAGCACAGGGGCAGAAAGAATTTTTTGTAGGGACAGAAATGTTCTGTATCTATACCGTGACTGTGGTAGTGGCTACATTTACGTACACACCCGTCAAAACTCTTTAAACCATTCAGTTAAAAAGGTAAATTTATTATATGTAAATTATACTCTGATAAACGTGACCAAAGAAAAATCCCAAATAAAGAAATTAAAGGGGCGACTGGGTAGCTCAGTCGGTTAAGCGTCGGACTTTGGCTCAGGTCATGATCTCATGGTTCGTGGGTTCGATCCCTGCATCAGGCTCTGTGCTAACAGCCAGCTCAGAGCCTAGAGCCTGTTTCAGATTCTGTATCTCCCTCTCTCTCTGACCCTCCCCTGCTCATGCTGTCTCTCTCTCAGAAATAAATAAAACATTTAAAAAGAATTTTTTAAAGAAATTATAATAAAGTCATACATTTTACTCTCCAAATTCTATAATTTATAAAAGCTTCTGGATTCTGTGACCTAAAAAAATCATCTTCCCTGGGGTGCCTGGCTGGTTCAGTCTGTAGAGCCATGGGACTCCTGATCTACAGGTTTACTTAAGAGTTAGGGTTTACTTAAGAAAATGAAAAATAATGGGGCACCTGGGTGGTTCAGTTGGTTAAGAGTCCAACCTCAGCTCAGGTCATGATCTCATGGTTCGTGGGTTGGAGCCTCGCATCGGGCTCTGTGCTGACAGATAGCTCAGAGCCTGGAGCCTGCTTCAGATTCTGTACCTCCCTCTCTCTCTGACCCTCCCCTGCTCACACTGTCTCTCTCAGAAATAAATAAAAAATAACATTTAAGAACTGTTTTAAAAAAAGAAAGAAAATGAAAAATAAAAAGTAATCTCCCCTTTCCCTGCTATGGGGTGGTGAATGGGGTGAGGTGGGGGTTGTCAGAACCCAAATGAACCAAGGAAGGAGTCCATGTGGGAAGGATAATTCAAAAATGTTCTCAGTTCAAGTACTAGAAGAAGGGTGTCAATGCAGAGAGGCAACCTGGCTTGGGGCACAAGGTGTGAACAGAGTGAAGAGGATGTCTTCACATGAAAGCAGCCCAGTGTGGGGTATCAGAGCCTAAGGTGGGTGAGAAACATATCCACAAACAATGCGGAAGCTGATATGGAGATTCAGAGTAGGTTGAGGAAGGTGTCCCTATATTACAATATCCTGGTATGGGCTGTTAGATCCTGAGAGGGGTAGCAGAGTGGGAGAGATGGAAGGAAGAATGAGCAGAGAAAGAAAGGCATCCAGGAGAGAAGAAGGGGTGGTAGCAAGTATGAAAGACTGGTCAAATACAAGAGAATTAAGTATATTAAGGATAATGGAAACCAGATTTCTCACTATCAAAGAAGAGTATTACAAATATGAAACAGAAAAAGTAAAAACTAGAATGAACCCTGGAGTGTTGTACTGAAAGTAGAGGTTAGTGTAAGCTCATCAATTTCAATATATACAGATCAATAAAAATAGCTGTAAATGTGTTTCTGTACATACATCTATGTATCCCCCAGCTTCATCCATTAAGAAGGTCTGAGAACACTAACAACCCAACACCAACAAAAATACTAGCACTGAGATCTTAGCGTCAAAATGTCATTCTCAGGGGCGCCTGGGTGGCTCTGTCAGTTAAGCGTCCAACTTCGAGTCAGGTCAAGATTTGATGAGTTCATGAGATTTCAACAGTTCATGAGTTCAAGCCCCACTTCAGGCTCTGCATTGACAGCTCCAAGCATAGAGCTTGCTTTGGATTCTGTTTCCCTCTCTTTCTGACCCTCCCCCATTCATGCTTGCTCTCCCGCGCACGCACTCACACGCACGCTCTCTCTCTCTCTCAAAAATAAATAAACACTGGGGCGCCTGAGTGGCTCAGTTGGTTCGATGACCGGCTTCGGCTCAGGTCATGATCTCACTATTCGTGGGTTCGAGCCCCGCGTCGGGCTCTGTGCTGACAGCTAGCTCAGAGCCTGGAGCCTGTCTTCAGATTCTGTGTCTCCCTCTCTCTCTGACCCTCCCCTGCTCACACTCACTCAGAAATAAATAAATAAACATTTTTAAAAATTAAATAAACATTGAAAAAAATTGAAAATGTCATTTCTGGGGCACCGAGGTGGCTCAGTCAGTTAAGTGTCTGACTCCTGATTTTGGCTCAGGTCATGGTCTCAGGGTCATGAGATTAAAGCCCCACGTCCAGCTCTGCATGGACAGTGTGGAGCCTGCTTCGGATTCTTTCTTTTTTTTTTTAATTTTTTTTTTAATGTTTTATTTATTTCTAGGAGAGAGAGAGAGAGACAGCGTGAGCAGGGGAGGGTCAGAGAGAGGGAGTCACAGACAGAAACAGGCTCCAGGCTCTGAGCTGGCAGTCAGCACAGAGCCCGACGCGGGGCTCGAACCCACGAACCGCGAGATCATGACCTAAGCGAAAGTCGGACGCTTAACCGACTAAGCCACCCAGGCGCCCCTCGGATTCTTTCTTTCCTTCTCTCTCTTTCTCCCTCAAAAGTAAACAAACTTAAAAAAAAAAAAAAGTCATTCTCCACTAAAAGGATTCGGGGATCCCGAGAGAAACAGCCAATTGCAGGACTAAGGCAGGTATAGTATAGGATAAACTTTCTCATGCCAAGAAGTAAAGACATGCTCAAAGAATGATGGGGACATGTCATTAAGACATAGAAGCCAGACTGAATGGGTTCTCACTGGCCAAATGAGAAACAATCTAAACATCAAAATAAACAGTAACAGAATATAATCCATTTTAAAAAAAAAAAAAACCCTTCATACGGAGGTGCCTAAGTGGCTCCATTGGTTAAGCATCTGACTTTGGCTCAGGTCATGATCTCAGGATTTGTGAGTTAAAAGCCCATGTTGGGCTCTGTGCTGACAGCTCAGAGCCTGAAGCCTGCTTTGGATTCTGTGTCTCCCTCTCTCTCTCTCTGCCCCTCCCCTGTTCACGCTTTCTCTCTCTCTCAAATATGAATAAACATTTAAAAAATTGTTTTTAAATAAAAATTTCCCACTAAAGGAAGTTATTAGAAGAGTAATAGTGAAAGGAGCAGTTGACTGAGAGTGGGCAGAACAATGACATTCTGACGCTACAGATGGCTGTAACCATCAACAAAACACAATCTCAGCATCTCCTCTGAAAGACTGCAGGGACTATCAGCTGCTATATAAAATTCCTTGCAAATGTGCAACTGGAATTACCCTGAAACACATGTGTTTTCCAGTTCAATTAATTACATTAATCGAATTACAGTAATGCGAAGAAATGTAAATACAGAAATAAACTTGCACGAACCCTGAATTTTCTTTTTTTTTTTTTTTTTCTAGGAGAGAGGAAGACAGAGTGAACAGGGGAGGGTCAGAGAGAGAGGGAGTTACAGACTCTGAAATAGGCTCCAGGCTCTGAGCCGGCAGTCAGCACAGAGCCCGACGCGGGGCTCGAAACCACGAACTGCAAGATCATGACCTAAGCGAAAGTCGGACGCTCAACCGACTAAGCCACCCAGGTGCCCCACGAACCCAGAATTTTCTTAAGTTGCAAAAGTCCAAAGATGAAATCAAAATACAAAGCATTTGCCAAACTGTTCCTTATGAAGAAAACTTTGCGATGAATTAAATGATTAAAAGATGCATTAAACACTGCGTGCCAATTATACTCAAAAAAACTTTTTTAATCCAAAAAAAATTTTTTAATCACATATTAACATTAAACAAGACCTTCGGCGGTCGGCTGGCTGTCCTTACTTAAAAGATAGTGCTCAAACACTCTCAAATGACTATCATATCTTGTCTTGAAAGAACAGGGAGCATTTCCTAGAAACGTTTAAAACTGCAGGGACCCCTTTCCCCGGTACCACCCGTTCACTGAGGCGGTGACCAGACAGGCCTCTGACATCGAAGGGGTGAGGTAGCAGGGGACTCCCTCAGCATTTCCTTTTGGAGAGGACAGCCCCCCTGCGTCACTCGTTACTCACTCAGGATGCTGGGCAGAAGTTTATCCCCGAGGAACCTAACACAGTTGGCTCCTGCCCTCCCAGCCCTGAGATCCTGGCTCAATCCCGCGGGCACCAGGGCGCTGCCCCTGGTACCCGGCCTCCTGCAGAGCGAGGGTCGTAACACCCAGACCCGCCCCCAGCTGGCCCAGCTGGGCCTCCCTGGGCCCCCGCGGGCGCGGCCTCTTCCCCTTTTTCTCCCCTCCCCCTCCCCTCGTGCTGGTCCCTCACGCCCACCGCGAGGCTCAGCCCAGCCACGAAGGCCGGACACCGACCGCCGGCTCCGCCGCGGCCCAGCCCGGCCCTCCCCGCCTCCTGGCTGCGACGCCCAGAGCCCACTGGACAGCAGCCGGGGGGGGGACGGGGGCGGGGAGGCCCGGGGGCGGCGCCCGCCCCACACCCTTACCTGGCTTCTCGTGGTCATAACCTACTACGATGAAGTAGTCGGCCAGCCGGGCCATGGCCGCCACCGCCGCGCCCGGTAAGCAGGTGCCCGTCGCCGCCCTCGCCGCCGCCGCCCACCGGGCCCAGGAGGGCTCAGCATTTTCCCTGCAGCAGCAGTAGCGGCAGCGGCAGCACTTCAGCCATGTTTGACAACCGAGGCGCACTGTGCGCCTGCGCCGCGCCGAGCGCCTGCTCCTCCCCGCCCCCACCCGCGCGGACACTCGGACCGGTGGCCAGCGGCGAGCCCACCCCAGGGCTCCCCAGGTCGCTCGGACTGCTGGATTTGCGGAGTGGGCGGCTGGGCGTATTCCCGCCACCACAGCCACTCCAGGGGGTTCACTTGGAAGCCTGGCTGCTCTTTCGTGGCCCACCTCCCCCTCCCCTATTTTTTAGCTAAGCGGAGAGTCCTTCCTTCCGCTTTCTCTATTCTTTCTTTTCGGACCTCGGAAGAAGAGACAGGGATGGTTGAGGGGTCTCCTGGAAAGTTTGGTTCTTCCCCTCCCCCCTCTGCTCCCCTTCCAAAGACGAGATTCTCCCGCCCTCGACTGGAGCATGGAATTTGCACTGCCAGGGCTTTTGCTGCACGTTTCCTGTTTATGTTGTGCAGATGGGAATTTTAGGAACATGCCACCGAGCAGGCGGGGGAGAGAGAGGCTTTTGCGCAATCTTGAGGCGCCTCGTGCTTCAGTGCTGGGTGGGCTGGGGGCGGTTGGCCTGGGCTTCCCCCGGAGTGCCAGGTGGGGGTGGTTGGATTCCACCGAAGAACGCGGCATCCCCGGGATCCTCCTGAACTGGCCGGGTCCAGTACGGGATGAGGGAGGAGGCTTTGTCTCTCCCCAGGGAGCCCCTCCCGCCTCAGTTTTCTCCCCTCGCAGCGGTCCCAGGGCTCTTGCAGCAGGAGCAGGCGGTGGCTTCCAACATACCCACTCAAGCACGCAATAAAATGAATTTGTGCGTCTCATCCTACCTAGGGACTATCTAGGTCACTTTCTTTTTTTGCTGCTAGTATTGATCATTTCGAATTTGGCTAGTGAATCACCCAGATGAGTTTGTTTTGTCATTTGTATCTGAGAAAGTTTTAGTAGTCCTATAAGTTACAGGTGGTAGACTGAAGTTTTGGTAATCTCCATGTTTTGCAAATGTGATCATCTTCATGGTTGCTTATCGCTACTCATTACTAATTGAGGACTTGACCCATACCATTTACATCTGTCTGGTATACAGTAGGTGCTTAACAAATTTTTTAATGAGTTTAATGAGTACCATTTCCCCTCAACTACCAACCGGAAGTTGCAATAGCTTGAACTTTGAATTCAGAGTCCAGAGAGTTGGAGTTTCAATTTCTGAAAGTTTAATTGATCATTTCCTCTTACTGTGCCATACAAAAATTGAGAGGGTTGGGCTACAATGAAACTGAAATTCCCAAGAAGGAAGATGATACCTCTAAGAATTTGTTTGCAAATTGCTTGTGGTCAAACGTAATCAGCCTAGAAGGTAACAGATTGATCTCGAGAATAATTAAACGAAAAATGCCTTAGACACACCTCATGTAAGAATGAATCCTCTCTATAACTTCCCTGAAGAGCTCATCATCCAACTTGATCACTTTCAGTAAGGAGTAACCTTACTTCCTTGGGAGGCAGCCCATTCCATTGTTTAAAAGCCCTGTTAGAAAGGTCTTACTCATGTTAGAGTTGTCCTGTAACTTCCCCTACTCTCTCTGGAACTACCCAGAAATAAAAAATTTATCTTTTAGTTAGACTTGCAGATTTTTTAGGTACCTATCATGTTCCTTCCCCGTTTTATGTTTCTTTAAATTAAGGCAAAAGGGTGCCTGGTTGGCTCAGAAGAGCATGCAACCGTTGATCTTAGGGTGTTGAGTTCTAGCCTCATGTTGGGTATAGAGATTACTTAAATAAAACTTTAAATAATATATTAATGTGAAATTCACGTAACATAAAATTAACCCTTTCAAACTGTACAATTCAGTGGTATTGAGTAGATTCACAATGTTGTATAACTACCACTTATATCTAGTTCCAAAATAATTCCTATCATATTCGGTAAGCAGCCACTCCCATTCCCCTCCCCCAGCCCCTGGTAACCACCATTTGCTTTCTCTCTATGGATTTACCTATTATGGATATTTGATGTAAATGGAATCATACAATATATGATCTTTTGTGGGTTCTTTCATTTCGCATAATGCTTTGAAGCTTTATCCATTCTGTATCATGTGTCAGTACTTCATTTTGTTATGGCTGAATAGTATTCCATTGTGTATATATACCATATAAAATACAACGTATCTATTTTTTCTTGTTTTCTGGGCTTTTGGTGTCATATCTAAAAATCTATTGCCAAATCAAAGGTAATAAAAATTTGCTCCTGGGGCGCCTGGGTGGCTTAGTCGGTTAAACGTCCGACTTTCGCTTAGGTCATGATCTCGCGGTTCGTGGGTTCGAGCCCCGCGTTGGGCTCCGTGCTGACTGCCAGCTCAGAGCCTGGAGCCTATTTCGGAGTCTGTGTCTCCCTCTCTCTCTGACCCTCCCCTGCTCACGCTGTCTCTCTCTCTCCTAGAAATAAATAAAAATATTTAAAAAAAAATTTGCTCCTGTTTTCTTCTAAGAGTTTCATAGTTTTAGCTCTTATATTTAGGCAATTTTGTGTTAATTTTTGTATATAGCATGAGACAGGAGTCCCATTTTACTTTTGAAATGTGTTGAATTTTATTTTATTAACACGTGTTGGTATAAATTATTTTAGGAGCTCCTGGGTGGCTCAGTTGGTTAAGTGGATGACTTCAGCTCAGGTCTGAGGTCATGATCTCACGGTTTGTGAATTTGAGTCCCACATCAGGCTCTTTGCTGCCAGCTCAGAGCCTAGAGCCTGCTTCAGATTCTGCCTCTCTCTCTCTCTGTCTCTCTCCCTCTCTCTCTGCCCCTCCCCCACTCACACTCTGTCTCTCTCAAAAATAAACATTTAAATTCTTTAATAAATTATTTTCACTTATGTTTTTAATCGAAGCTTAGTTATTTTCAAAGCCTAGAATCAAATGCTGTGTGCTGTTAGGCATATTCCATCTGCTGGGTCATAGGGGACTGCCATTCCATTTGCAAGTGGGTGTTTGGTAGCATAGGGATTTTGACATATCCCAGGTATACGTATAAAGGCACCATGTGTTTATATACACATTTGGACATATTTAGCATACACTGGAGCTGTGTTTTGCTTCTCAGCCAACAACTGCCAATCTGCTGAAACTGATAAGCCGTAACAAGGCACCTGATTCCTGAGGTTGGCTGATGGCCAGACCATCATCTTTTACCAAAGAGTGAGGGAGTAAAACCCACATTTGTTTTGCTGAAGGCTGGCAGGAGCAGGAAGGGAAGAAGAATATGTGACATAGCATATGCCTTCCATTTATGTTTTAGAAGACAAAAAAGCAGGCAATTATGAGCAAGAATTATCAGCCCTTTGCTCCTACAGTTGGCTGTTGCGGAGTGAGTGGTTGATCTGTACAGTCATTTCAAGTGCTTCCTGTGGTTAGCCGCTACAGTTCAGAGAGGCAATATGAAAGTTAGATTTAACCAAATGTCCACAAGCAGGGCTGGGGCCTCTTAAAATGGTCTTTACAGTAGCAAAGGACACTATTTAGAAAATTGTCTGATCCATTGCCATATCTCCATCCTTTCAGATGCCTAAGTAAAAATCTTAATGATTGTTACCTTTGACACATGCCCCTCTCTCAGCCCCACATTCATCACTCAGTCCTATTGATCCTACTTCTCAAATATGTATACTTCTCTCGACCCCCATTGCCACCCACTATCTGAGCCGCTATCACCTTCCACCTTAACTATTGCAATAACTTCCTAACTGATGTCCTTGCCTCATTGGTGGTTCCAGATTTTCCACGTAGTTAAAAAAAAAAAAAAAAAAAAACACAGTAAGCAGGCTATGAACCTTATCTTCAAATTAAATTTGTATAGCAAACACACTGTTTCTGACTTGGATATATGCTTGAGGTGCAGGAAGGAGGCTTCAGAAATGGCTGATGGAAATTGTTCGGTAGTTGCTTTCACATGTATGATTATATGAATAGCTGAATCCTGACACAAATATTAAGTACCCCTGACATTAGCTATAGTGTAAGTAGGTGCTGTGAGAGTTTGGAGGCTGCTTTTACTTAGCTTGCATGGTTTTTTGGTGAGCAGGACTGGCTACAAATTTGAAGAGGCCAATGTAAAATTAAAACGTAGGTTCCTCTGTTCAAAGATTATTAAGAATTACAAAACAGTGGGGCGCCTGGGTGGCTTAGTCGGTTGAGCGTCGGACTTTCGCTTAGGTCATGATCTTACGGTTTGTGGGTTCGAGCCCCGCGTCGGGCACTGTGCTGACTGCCAGCTCAGAGCCTGGAGCCTATTTCAGAGTCTGTGTCTCCCTCTCTCTCTGACCCTCCCCTGCTCATGCTGTCTCTCTCTCTCTCTCCTAGAAAAAAATAAAAATATTAAAAAAAAAAAAGAATTTCAAAACAGTGACAGAGCATTAAACCAACTGTGGGACCCTGTAGGACAGAACATGGTGCGTGTCCATGAAGCCAACTCTTTTGGCGGAGCTTAGAGTGGAATGTGTGCATGTGTATATATGTCTGTGCAGGGATAAATTAATAGATTATGGGGGTATTAAACCCTCACCAGTCTCTCCAGTGTACCATCAACTGTTTCCCTTCTTGCTCTTCCTTAGTCCAGGCCACATTAAATAACCAAATGATCTTTTAAATAAATGTATATCGAATCATGTCTCCCTCAACTTTATACTTGTTGATAAATTCCCACATCATCATGAAATAAAGTGCAAAATCTTCATCATGTCCCAAAGGGTCCTATTTACTCTAACCCTGATGACCTCTTTGATCTTATTTCATGCCACTCTTCTTCCCCACTCAACACGTTTCAACCATACTGGCCTCTCCCTAATGTACCAAGTGCTTTCTCACCTCTAAGGCTTTGCTCTGCTGTTTCCTCCATTTGGACCATTATGTCCCCCTAGTTTTGCTTTTCCTTCAGAAAACTGACCATAGTTTATAATCATGTGTTTATTCTTTTGAAGATGTATTTATATCTAGCTACCCACCATGCTGTAAGCTCATTGAGGACAAGGATGCTGTTTGCATTGATGATTACTGTATGCCCAACATTCAGCACAGAGCTATGCATGTAATATGTGATCAGTAAATATTTATTAAAGGAATAAATGCACTTTCAAATCATGCAGGGCCATGCCTAAGAATTTCTTCATTAAAGTGGTTCTAATCTGATAGCATAGGATTCCCACCTGGAGGCAGGTAACATAGTGGTTGCTCCTATTAACACTTTTGGCTACAGATAACACCCAAATGGGCTAATCATCTCTTTTACATTCATGTATTAATAACACTCATTGGGCCATTAGTAGTAAATTTCTCTTGAAGTCATTTAATCTTATTCTGTTATAGCTGTTAGTATAACAAGCTTCTATATGTTTACCATCTCTGTATCTCTTTCATTTGTCCCATAACAACTTATATTCTATAAGCTTCAAGGAGTTTTGTCACATACACGAACTGATTTTTTAAATAAATGTTTTAAGTTTACTTATTTATTTTGAGAGAGAGAGCACACATGAACAGGGGAAAAGGGCAGAGAGAGGGGGAAAAAGAGAATCCGAAGCAGGCTCTGTGCTGCCAGCACAGACCCCAACACAGGACTGAACCTAACAGTGAGACCATGACCTGAGCTGAAATCAAGAGTTAGACACACAACCGGCTGAGCCACCCAGGTGCCCCAACGACTTATTTTCACACACACAATTATTTTAGTAAATTCTATACCCAATATGGGCTAAAATTCCCCATTCTGAGATCAAGAGTTGCATGCTCTACCAACTAAGCCAGCCAGGTACACGAGGACCGATTGTTTCTGCCCATCTATTTTGTGCAAAAGCACAAAAATGGGGCAGCAAGTTGTATGCCTATTTTCTACTTAAATTGGCTTATTTACGTGCACATTTTTCTGGAAAGGACTTATATTTTATTAGCTCCTTGGACAAGTCAGAGATCCCACAAAAGTGCCAAGTTTTGAGTCTTGCTTTACTTTTCCCTGTGAGTGACCAAATCTGTGAAGCTGATTGTGTTCTTTCTCTAAACCACTTTGTGTTTAGAAACTTCCAGGAAGTTTCTTAAACCTTGTTTTCAAATGTACTTTGTAAACAAGCCCTCAGCTTAGCAGCATCGTTTTGAAACATGAATAATATCTGCATTATAAAATTTCCTGTTTGAAAAAAGAGGCCTCTGAGATAATTATGCAATGCACTTAGCTCCTCACTTTTATTCTTCTTAATATCATTAATTTTCTCATTATTTTTCTGCATGGTCTAAGTGTGGTCAAACTGGCTTTAGGGACTGTGTCCACATATTAGCTGAGAAACCACCACAATGTTTTTAACTCCAAACATTACTAAGAATAAGGCTTGGATTGAGGGCCTAAAAATAATTCAGTTGGAACGTAAAGAAGAAATTGAGACACCAATACTACAAATATTTAGCATATTTGTGTGTCTTTATATATGATTTCATATTTACCCTGCTTTCGGGTTTATTTACAATCTGACCCTTTAAGAATTCTTGGGCACAAAAAAAGTGGATCATCATTAACTAGAATTTCTTTCTTTCTTTCTTTCTTTCTCTCTCTCTCTCTCTCTTTCTTTTTTTGTCTTTCTCTTTTCTCAACAGTGAGATTTTAAAGATGTTTCTTCCTTCCCTTCCTTCCTTATACTAAATATGAATCTACAATCACTGCAACTTCTTTGAAACTACACGTTAACAAATCACCAGAAGCAGAACTTCTGTGAGGTTTCCTTCTAGATCCCACCGATTAACTGCAAACACGTTCGTGTGTGTGTGTGTGTGTGTGTGTGTGTGTGTGTGTGTGTGTGTATGTTTCCTCAGCGATATTTAAGTATGCGAACCGAAGTTACAGGGGGGAAAAAGATGCCAACATTTGATAAATTTTATATAATTTTATATATTTTTACAACTTCTGCTCGATGACTCCCCCAAGGGAACGCTAGGGCTCTTGTCACTCGCTTACGCAAACGCGCGCAGACGCACGCACTTTCAAGATCCCTAGCTGCATATTCAGTACTTAAAGAGAGACAGAGAGAGAAGGATTGGCGGGGATTTTCAAGCGTCAGATCTCTAAGTGCTAGAGCGACAAGGCGCACCTGGGCTGATAAGGAGTGTGCCAAGGCTCTCGGGTGGGAATTCCTGGCATCGCTGCTTTGTCACTGACGTAGGCACTGGAGCGAGCGGAGCCCAGTCTCCACTCCACGGTTCGCTTTACTGGTTGAAGCAGCCTGTAGCTCAAAGCGAAGTTTGCATCTAGAGCGCGCTTCGCGATCCTGCAGAGGAGCTAAAGCCAATTCCCCCCACTCTCCACCCGCTCCCACGGATCATAGGCTTTCCAAAAAGACACAAGAGAGGAGGCAACGAGGGACGGCACAGAGTCCTCTGCAGACCGACCGCCCCCACGGCTGGTGGGAACTGGAAGGAACAAGTCCAGACCACGGGACCTTTTCTGGCTGTGGGCCGGCGCCCAGCTGTCCTTGACCTTTGCAGAAGTCGAGACGCGCGCGCCAGGGAAATGAAAGTAAAACCTGTCTTGGCGCGGACCCAACTGGAAGCTGGCTACATGTAAGTCGCATCCTCAGACAAGACTGACAGCCAGCCTGTCTTGGACAAGGTTGGTGCGAAGAGCCTGACTTGCAAACTGAAAAGGAGAGATGGGAAGTGGGAGAGAAGCAGAACAGTTTGGCTGGGGGCGGCTCCTGGAAACAGCAAGCCCTCAGTAATATCTGTCTGAGGTACCAACGGAAGAGCCGCCTGACCTGTCTGCTGCAGTGACAGCCCTCCAGCCCTCCAGGCGGCTGTAACCCAGCCACTATGCTGTGCTGCACCCCTCTGACCCCAGCCCTTACCAGAGTCAGAGCCACAGCCAGAGCTAGGAATCTGTCCCCCACCCTCAGCTGGAACTCAGGTCCATTCAGGTGATTCCCTTAGAGAAGAGTCCTCCAGATAAAAAACGGTGGCCGCGGCCATTCCTTAATGGGGTACAATGTCCACGGTTGGGTCCTGAGAATGAGAAGGCCGCTGAACCAGCAGTGTGTGTGACCCAGTCCAAGCCAGGTCCCCACCGCCTACCGCCCAGTCTTCTTTGCAATGGGTCTCAGAACCAATTTGGCAGAGCAGGTAGGAAGTGCAGAAATCTGCAGAAGGCACGTTATAGATGGAGAAACCAGAAGGGAAACATAATTTGCCCACGTTCACACAGCCTCAGGGTAGGGACTAGAAGCTGGTCGGCAGAGTCCCAATGGTCCCACGACCATGGCCTCTTGGTCTATGCACCCGGCTTCAGACTTGAGAGTAAGGTAGTGGGTGATAGATAGGACACCAGAAGCCCGAATGCAAGAACTAGGGAGCCCTGCAGGGCTGGGTTCCCTTCCAGTTTGGCCGTCAGAAACGAAGTAAGAAAATGTAGTCAAGAAGAGCTGAGGGAAGAACACAAACGGGTGACAAACGTGCCTGGGGGTGATTCATCATGAACAGGCATAAATCCTTGGGCGGGGGCTAGGATTCTCCTCTCCCCCTTAAAGGCATGATGACCCCAGTGTAGAAATATCCAGGCCGCGCCCCAGTCTGAGGTGCTTGCTTGCCAGGCCGAATTAGGACTTTATTGCTTTCTACCTTTGGTGTGACTTTGGTCAAATACTTCTTCTCTCTGAACTCTCTGAACAATTTTCTACGTGAGAAATGAGAACAATAATGTTAACCTAACTCACCTAACTCAAGGGTGAGTGTCAGGATCAAAGATCAGGATGTGACTGTTTTTGTAAACTTTAAAGCGATTAACATACGTGAAGCATTAGTGTGCTCCCAGGCTGTAAATCCTCACGTTTACAATGAGTGAATGAAGTCTCCGAAGGCAGCCAGGCAAATTCTCAGGTTGTAACCTTGTAAGGAATAATTGGATTACAAGGGGAAGGAAATGAAACGGTATCGTCCGTCCTAATTTTAGTTATTCCCATATTTCCAAACAGGCAACTAAATTCTGAAGCTTCAGATAATGCTCCCCTCCAAATCCCAATTCTCAAATCAGCCTTTCCGAGCCTTGCCCGTATTGCGAAATCTTACTAGCCCATCCCAGAACCTTGGAGTCTCAGCCTCTCGGGGGTGAGAGCGCGGGTGGGGGGTGCTGGCGAGCCCCACTCCTCTACTCGGCTCTGTGTCCTGCCCCTGCGGCTCTGCAGGAGTCTGGGGTCGCGGTCAGGTCAGGCGCCAAGCCGGCAGGGGGCGCGGTCCACTCGAGGCCACTGCTCCCGAGGTCCGGGGCTCAGGCCATCCGCGTGGTACCTCCCGCTGACTATTGCAGTTCCGTGCCAGTAGGCCTCACACTCTGGGTTGCATAGGTCCCGAGTAAGGACCTCAAGAGGTAGTACCGGGCCTACTTCTTCCTGGCTCGTGTTCTGAAGACTCAGGGCTGTGGCAGTTCCTGAACCGATCTCTGGAGCTCATCTCCCAGCCCTCTGGGCATGAGGGACCCTCCCCGCAATGCGCGCGGCCGAAATCCGAAGCCCGCGCGCGCCCGAGGGAAGAATGGGAGCGCGCGAGGGCAGTCCAGGCCCCGCCCCCTCCGCTCTTATAAAGCTGAGGCACCGGAGCCGGACACTCAGTGGTTTCTTGGTGACAGTAGGCGGAACAGCTCGAGCCTTGCCACCTTTGGTTTCTCACCGCGGTTTGGACGTTGGGGTTTTGCCAGTGCCAGAGCGACGTCTCAGACTTTCTCCTCCCAGATCTTGGCAGATCACTCCCTCAGCAGGTAGGCGCCATAGGCGGGGCGGGTTAGCGTGGGGTGGGGGGTGGGGGGAGGACTATAGAGTGCTGGAAACTGGAAGTGTTGGGTGGGGGGTACAACTCATTTTGGAAGGTCCTCTGCGGGGTGCGTCCTATATCCTGGGTCCAGCCGTGCACACAGCTGGAACTGCAGAGATCCAGTCGCCTCTACTCCACCAGCCAAATAACGAGAAGTTGAGGAGGGAACCTTGGGGAGCCTGGCGCTCGGCAGGGACCTCCCCTGCCGGGCCAATCACCCGCCCGGCGGGTGCAAATGTAGCTGGCGCCTCTCTGCGCCCGGGCGAGATAAGCGTTTGAGCCAGATAGAGCGCGGGCTGAGCGTGCCCGAGCGGGGGCCCCCCACACGTCCTCCGTGCCCCGCCCGGGTAGTGCTGCAGGCCGGGTGCTCACGCTTGGCCCCTCTCTCTCCTTCCAGGGTTTGCACATCGCTGCCGGCATGAAGCTGGTTCCCGTCGCCCTCATGTACCTGGGCTCCCTAGCCTTTTTGGGCGCCGACACTGCACGGCTCGACGTGGCGTCAGAGTTCCGAAAGAAGTGAGTCGCAGGCAGCTCCTTCCCCAGTCCTTGGACCCGGGAGACAAGGGAAACTGGCCGTTGGTCCCGAGGGGTTAGAAGTGAACGGGAGCCCGTCTGGACCGGGACCTCGCCTGGACGCATGCGAATCGAGTCTATTTGTGTTTTCCAGATGGAATAAGTGGGCTCTAAGTCGTGGGAAGAGGGAACTTCGGGTGTCCAGCAGCTCCCCCACTGGGCTCACTTATGTGAAGGCCGGGCCGACCCAGACTCTCATTCGGCCCCAGGACGTGAAGGGCGCTTCTCGAAACTCCCAAGCCAGGTAACTATGCCCCTGCGCAGAAGCGGGGTGGGCACGGGGGAATTCTCCTCCACTGCCCTGGCCCTGGGGATCGTCAGGGCTGTCTGGCAGTTCAGACGGCGGTAGCAGTTTTTTCCAGTACCCTCTGGTCCTTGAATGGCTCGGATTCCTGGTGGCTGAGGCCAAAGCCCTGCTTGATGGGGGTCTCATGTTACCTTCCTTCCCTTCCCCAGCAGTCCGGACGCCGCCCGCATCCGAGTCAAGCGCTACCGTCAGAGCATGAACAACTTCCAGGGCCTGCGGAGTTTCGGCTGCCGCTTCGGAACGTGCACGGTGCAGAAACTGGCGCACCAGATCTACCAGTTTACGGACAAGGACAAGGACGGCGTCGCCCCCAGGAGCAAGATTAGCCCCCAGGGCTACGGTCGCCGGCGCCGCCGTTCCCTGCCCGAGACTGGCCCCAGCTGGACTCTGTCCCCGGAGACACAGGCACGCGCGGCTCCGGCCTCCTCCTGGGGGGTGCATCAGGTGGTCGCCATCCCCCTTAAGATTTAGGCGCCTGTGGCAGCACCGGACAGGCGCGCATATGCATCCCGCTGGCTTCCCCGGGGGGCGGAGGGTTTCCCAGAGCCGAGCTCCTCAGCCGACCGAGACAGGGCTGAAACAGCCCTGCAGAGACCGGGAGTCCGGTAAGCACCGTCCAGCGGCGAGCCCTGGCTCTGCAGGAGCCCCTTCTCGGAAGCACCGTTCCGTCCCTTCCAATGGGCCCAGGTGCCCCGTGGGGGCACAGGAATGCGAGCGAGTCTCTGCCAGACTCACGCGAAGGAGAAAAAACTGAGATATGGACGCTTGAGACCCCCAGGGGCAGGGGTCTGAGTCACTGCCGTGCCTACCCACAAACTGATTTCTCACGGGGGACTGTCACCCCACCGGGGCGCAAGCCTCACTATTACTTGAACTTTCCAAAACCTAGCGAGGAAAAGTGCAATGCGTGTTGTATATATAGAGGTAACTATCAATATTTAAGTTCGTTGCTGTCAAGATTTTTTTTGTAACTTCAAATATAGAGATATTTTTGTACGTTATATATTGTATTAAGGGCATTTTAAAGCAATTGCATTGCCCCCCCCCCACTTATTTTAATAAGTGAATGTCTGAGCGAGGTGTAACATTGTTTGCTGCGTGGAATGTGTGAGAGCGTGTGCGTGCAGGACTGATTACCTCTTGTGGAAGAAGGAAGCACCGTGTCTCTGTATATCTATTACATAAAATGGGTGATATGCGAAATAGTAAATCAATAAACTGTCTCGACGCTGATTAATTCTCGGCTCACGAGTCTTGGGAGAGACGTTTACCCTGGTCCTGGCGCGTCCAGGAGCCGCCCGGAGTGGGAACGTAGCACCGCTGCTTGGGCGCGAGCCGGCCGGTTCCGCGCGCGGGCCGAGCTGTCGCGTGCGCTGCTCTCCTTATGCGCAGCGCCTGTCCTGAGAGCCGGTCGGGGCTTCGCGGAGGCGCCTAAGGTTGCAGCCTCGCGTGGCGGCCGGCCCGGGCGGGGTAGGGTGAGCCCTAGTGCAGAGGCGAGCCTCGACTCTCGGGGTTGTGCAACAGAGTCCCAGATTTATGGAGTTTCTCGCAGAACCCCTTGCGGAAAAGGATGGTCTCCGAGGGCTTCTAAGTGAGGAGTTGTCCCGGGCTGCTGCGGTGTAAAAGTTAGAAGCTACTCCAGCAAAAAGTTCGCACTGCTCCGGGAATCTGGCAGCGGCGCCAGTAACCCCAATCCTCTGCCGGCCTGGTGCCCCGGCCAGCCGGCGGGCTCATCAGCGAGGCTGTGGCGCCCCCAGCCGGCCTCCTGGAAACGTCCCGAGGGCCGTCAGGCTGTACGTGCGGTTTAATAAGTCCTCCTACGTGGGAGTCAGCACACAGCCCTAATGAGAGAGGAAAGAAAAAAACAGTTTGCAGATGCCAACCAGGGCCGCGGGCGCCCCCCCCCTCCCCCGGCAGACCTGCACGGCGGCTCCCTGTTCTGGGACCGTGACTCAGCGCCCACACGCTGCGCAGCGTGCAGCTGCTGGCCGGAGGCGGGCGCGACGGACGTGCCGCCGGAATCGTGCGCCTCCGACGGCCTGAGCCCTTCATTGTTCCTCCTCCTCTTGCAGCTCTCCTCTTCCTTCCTCCTCCCCAAGTTTTTTTCATTTTTTCTCCCCTTCTCTCCAGCCTGCCTTTTGCTCTCTCCTTCCTTCCTCCACCTTGCTTTCTTTATGCCTTATCATCTTAGAAGGTTGACCCCAGTTCTGGTGATAGAAGGTGGACACTAAGCCTCAGTAAGTGACTAGAAGAAGGTCAGGGGACGTGGGAACAGGCCAGGAGGGGAGGATAAGGGGAAGCACTGATTTTGATTCCGCTGCCCCATTTGTTTCATCCGACATTCTGAGAATCCAGGATGGAGACCAACTGCTTGCTCTTTTCAGCAAGTTTCCCTATCCTTTCCCCTTCAAAGCATGGCCGAAACGTTGGTGCTTGTGGGTGACCTCAGAAACCTTCCTGGTGGAGAAGAATCTGAGTTTGGAGAATGGAAATGTTTCTAAGACAGCCTGCCTTACCTTCTCCTGGACCTTTTGCACCGATTGCCTTTTTCTTCTTCGTGGGTTTTGTTTTTGGGGGGTTTTTTTTGTTTGTTTGTTTCAACTTTTTATTTAAATTCTAATTAGTTAACATACAGTGTAATATTGGTTTCAGGAGTAGAATTTGGTGATTCATCACTTACGTACGTATAATGACCAATGATCATCACAGTAAGTGCCCACTTTCATGCCCATCACCCATTTAGCCCATCCCCCTCCCCCCTCCACACCTGCAACTCTGGGGGCAAAGGATTGTTACTTTCAGAAAAAGCCTGTATAGGGGCCCCTGGGTGGCTCAGTCTGTTAGGCTGTGTCCTCAGCTCAGGTCATGATCTCACTGCTCCTGAGTTCCAGCCCCCCATCCGGGTCTGTGCTAACAACTGGGAGCCTGGAGCCTGCTTCAGATTCTGTCTCTGTCTCTCTGCCTCTCCTCTGCTCATGCCCTGTCTCTGTCTCTTTCTCTCTCAAACATAATACATTTTTTAAAAACATAAAGAAAGAAAGAAAGAAAGAAAGAAAGAAAGAAAGAAAGAAAGAAAGAAAGAAAGAAAAGACCTGCATATATAGCAAAAGAGATCAAAGATCAGTCCTAGGTCTGGGGTCCAAATTAATAGTGTCAATCTTCATAGAGTTCATTGTCCTATTTGATCTTAACAATTTTGTGAGGTTCATCAGATTTGAGGGGGTTACAAATGAAGCCACTGACTGACTATCCTTGTCAGCAAGGGCCTTTTAATAAAAATTCAGAGAGAACTCTGTGCCAGGCATTGTAAAAGGTACAGGGCATGTATGAATGAAAGAGTGACGAAAAATTCCAGCCATGGAATTTCTGTGCCAGTGAGTGGTTCTGGGTGGTCTGAAGGGGCTACAGAAGCTGCAGAGAGCAGCAAACACTTTGGCCTTGCAGACAGTGGCTTCAGGATTAAATACCCTTTTCCTTGAACCAAGGTTTGTCCTACAGCCACAGAGCCCTCCAGCCAAACCTCACCTTGGCAGAACTTCAGGCAGCAGACAAAGCTGCCAAAGGCAGGTTGGGCACTAGCTTAGGGCTGTTTTGACCAGGGAACAGGCATCTAGCCTTTAGCCTAAGGAGTCTTATGACTCCCTTCAGGGAATCCAAGGCAATGAAGGAGGTGGTTCAGCTCTGAGATAAACTGCTCAGCTGCAGTCCTTCCCAACTGAAAACTTTGTGATTGGAGATTGTCTGAACAGACAGGAAACTCTCCTACGACCAGTGTGATACAAGTTCAGAATTGACTGAAGGTCACCATCAAACCCTGGGACATTCTCCGTGAGCCATTCAATCTACCTTCTGGATTTTTTTTCATAAGGTGTTGAAGCTTGTCAGGATAAGGCTCCGAATGCCAAGAACACATCATTTATCAACAGTGATGAGTCATTTGTGAGCTGATTAGACATGTCTTCAGCTGAGTAGTCGCAGCTTTTATCTTTAGCTACTGTTGTTGGCTGTGGGAATGGTACCATCCATTTGTAATCAGACAAAGGGTACTGGGCAATTTCTTGAGAAGCCAACACCTTGGCTGAATAGGAGTGGAAGGCAGTGATGGGGAGGATAGAAATGGATTCTTTTTTTTAGCACTCACTTTGAATCAGACATTCTCCTTGTCACATTGTACACCTGATCTCATTTCATTCTTTTTTTTTTTTTAAGATTTTTTTAAAGGTTTATTTATTTTAGAGAAAGAAAGAGAGCACAAGTGGGGAAGGGGCAGAGAAAGAGGGGGACAGAGGATTCAAAGTGGGCTCTTGGCTGACAACAGAGAACCTGATGCAAGTCTCAAACTCACAAACTGTGAGATCATGACCTGAGCTGTGAAGTTGGATGCTTAACCCACTGAGCAACTGAGGCACCCCTACCTCATTTAATTCTTACAGCAGCTTTCTAATATAGGTGTTATTATCTCTACTTATAGATAAGAGAATTAAACCTCAGAGGCATAAAGGAACTTAGCCAAGATCACACAGTGAGTAGTAAGTGCTAGAGTCTACATTTGCACCCAAGTGTTATAGTCTATTTTAATGCTACAAATAATGGAGAGTATGTGGGATAATTTTAACATTTGGATTTTCAGGCCAGATGTCCCCAAATGTCCTCTAATATGAAGATGGCTTGGGTAGGTGATTTACACCTGTGGTTCTGGAAGATTTACATGAGGCTGGTAAGACTGGAAAGGAAAACGTCTTTAGTGGTATGCTCAGTTAGTGCAAAATAAATAAATGAAGTGAGTTTTAAAATTCTTGGTCCTGGTTTGAAGCAGGGTTATAAATCAAGAATAGCTTTTTCCCCCCTGAGCTAAGCCACTGACCTCTTTGGTTTTCATGCCAAATATAGTTAGAACATACACTGAAGGCCTCAAGAGCTGGCTTCTGAGGGGAAGGCCTTCTGAACTATTCCTGTCCAAACACAATCCCACTCTAAGTCTTGAGTCGCCTATGAGAACACCTGAGTCTACAAAGCTACAAATAAAGTTTCCACCCTTGAGGTGGAACCTTTTGTCTTTGGCAATTGTTGCCCAAGGCAGCTTTTCAGAGGCTGTTGTAAGCTGACTGCTATAAATTGAAGGCTGTCCCTCCTTTCCTCAACCAAGGAGAAGACCTTGTTATCCTGGGTCCCAATAAGGTTTCTACCAAAGCCAAATTGGAGGCTTGGTCTCCATTTGCATGGGAAGAAGGGTGAGGCTAGATAGCTATCTGATGGTCCCACTGGTCTTATTCCAGAGCTATTTTGGAACATTCTGGAAAAACAATAAAATGACTGTGACCACACAGGCAGCTGAATTTAGTAGATTATTGTACATTTATCCAATAGCAGGAAAGTACTCCCGAGTTATTAAGATGAGTTTTTGAAACATGAAAAAATGCCTTTTACTTATTATATGATATTCAGTGCAGAAAAAAGATTCACCTTTCATACCACTCCTAGAGATAGCTACTATTAATATCTTAGTATATACCCTTTTGGACATTTATATATATATACATGATGCATAGACATTTATACACATATTTTGAAAATTGAGCTAAAGTGCAGAAAACTGAATTAAACATATTCCTCAGTTTTAAGCAAACTGTCATTACCAATCTATTCAGGGCTTCTCTCTTGTTTTATTTAAATTATTTAATTTTTTCTCCTTTAATTTCCATACCCTTTTCTATCTCCTTCATAGGAACCCTCTTTAACATATCTTTATGATTATCTATATTCCTTCTCTCTCTCTGTATATATATATATATATATTCTCAATCCTTTTATTCTTTTGGAGTGTTCTTTTACTGTTGACTTGAAATACTACCTAATGATTAAGAATATTAAAGTCTGTCATGTTCGCACATTCCTTTTCATCCTTTTTGTGGAGAGTATTTTATCTTTTGCCATATAAAACATAGATATTTATGAAAAGTTATCAATTTTTTTCTTTATAATTTGTCTTCTTAAAAATACTTATTTATTTTTGAGAAAGAGAGAGATCCCAAGTGGGGAAGGGGCAGAGAGAGAGGGGGACATAGAATCTAAAGCAGGCTTCAGACTCTGAGCTGTCAGTACAGAGCCTGACACGGGGCTTGAACCCATGAACCATGAGATCATGGCCTGAGCAGAAGTCAGATGCTTAACTGACTGAGCTACCCGGACATCCCTATGATTTCTGTCTTTCTTTGTTTCCTTAAGAAGTCTTTCTCTGTGTATTTTAGAATATTGACCTATTTTTCTTTTAACACTTTTTAAAAATGTATTTATTTTTACTTTTTTAGAGAGAGCATGAGCTCTCTTTTATTTTTAAATTATTTTAATTTAATTAAAAATTTTTAATGTTTATTTATTTTTGAGACAGAGACACACACACAGACTGTGAATGGGGGAGGGGCAGAGCAAGGGCAGCATAGAATCTGAACCAGGCAGGCTCCAGGCTTCTAGCTGTTAGCACAGAGTCTGATGCAGGGCTCAAACCCATGGACTTTGAGATCATGACCTGAGCCGAAGTCACTCACTTAACTGACTGAACCACCCAGGTGCCCCTATTTTATTTTATTTTATTTTATTTTATTTTATTTTATTTTATTTTATTTTATTTTAGATAGAGCATTCGGCACAAATCGGGGAGAGGAGTAGAGGGAGAGAGAAAGAATCTTAATCAGGCTCTGTGCTGAGTGCAGACCTTAATACAGGACTTGATCCCATGACCCTGGAAGCATGACCTGAACCGAAATCAAGAGTGGGGTGCCCAACCAACTGAGCCAACCAGATGCCTGTTTTCTAACACTTTTGTAATTTCATTTTGTATTTTAAATATTTTTATGCAACTGGAATTTATTTTGGTGTATGATGTGAGATAGGGACTTAACTCAATTTCTTTTCTCCCAAATTGTTGGCCAGTTGCCTAACACATACACTAAGTAGTACACATTTTCTGCAGGATTTGAGAGGTTTCCTTCATCATATACTACAGAGGTGTTCAAGCTGTGTTCTATAGAGCCACAGGATTTTCCTGAGTTATTTCTGCAGATTCCTGGGGAGACAAAGAGGAAGCAAATGAGCCAGACTCCTACTGCAGCTTCAGATGGAGCAATTCTATCCTTTTTTTGTTTTATATGTTGGGGCTCCATGTCAGATTTTATTTGAAGAAAGAGTTCATCTGCCTGCAAATCAGTAATATAATAAATTTATTTTTTGTTTTCATTTTAATTCCAGTTAGTTAACACAGTGTTATATTAGTTTCAGGTGTACAATATAGTGATTCAAAAATTCCATATATCATCCTGTGCTCATCACAAGTGCACTCCTTAATCCCTGTCACGTATTTAACCAATCCCCGCCCACTCCCTAAAATTCTTAAACACTAAATACTTGAATTTATTTCTGGTCCTTTTATTCTCTTCCATTGCTCAGTCCATCTTTTCCTATATTAGCTTAACAATTTAAAAAATGATTATGCAATTTTTCAAGCACACAAAAAAAACAGAGATAATTACATGAACTCTCGTATGCTTATCGTTAAAATCTAACACTTATCAGGGGCACCTGACTGGCTGGGTTGGTGGAGCATGCAACTACACCCACATTGGGTGCAGAGGTTACTCAAAAATAAAATAAAAGTTGGGGCACTTAAGTGCTCGGTCGGTTGAATATCTGACTCTTGATTTCAGCTCAGGTCATGATCCCAGGTTCATGGGATCAAGCCGTGCATCAGGGTCTGCACTGAACATGAAGCCTGCTTAAGATTCTTTCTCCCTCTGGCCCTCTCCCCAGCTTGCACCTCTCTCTCTCTCTGTAAAAAAAAATAAAAAAATAAAAACTAACACTTATCAAGAATTTGCCATGCTTAATACATCTATCCCTTTTTCTTTTGTTTCTTGCCAAAGAACCTGGTTTTCTTTTCCTTTCTTCTTTCCTTCATTGTCCTGTCTTCTTCTCTTTTCCCAAGACACTATATCACTTCACCCCACACACACTTCTGTATACTTCTGTTAAAAAGAAATCTTTCTTACATAACCAAATGCTATTGTCACACTTAACATTAACAGTAATTTTGTGGTATCATCTCATACCCAGTCCATAATCAAATTTGCCTTATTGCCTCAAAAATGTCTTTTGACAGTGGTTGTTTCAAAACAGACTCCAATCCAGATTGTTATATCTCTAAAGTTTCTTTTAATCTTAAGCAACCCCTCTCTCTTTTGTTTTCATGCCACTGAAACTTGTTGAAGAAAACAATGTTTTAATAATTCTCATTTAGAACTTTTATTATTAAAGGGTGCCTGGGTGGCTCAGTCGGTTAAGCATCCAACTTTGCTCAGGTCATGATCTCATGGCTGATGGGTTTGGGCCCTGCATCCATGCGGCTCTGTGCTGACAGCTCAGAGCCTGGAGTCAGCTTCGGATTCTGTGCCTCCCTCTCTCTCTGCCCCTCACCCACTCACACTCGCATGCACGCTTGCGCGCACTCGCTCTGTCTCTCAAAAATAAACACTAAAAATTTATTTTTTAAATAACTTTTATTATCAAGATAAATCTTGATTCTCCACTACACTGTGCTTGTGTAAACTCAGCCAGAACATCCTGGCCTGCTCACTTGTCAGGGTCGGGTGGGGCCCTGGAGTAGTCAATGTTGTAGTATTTGTTACAGAGGGAGAGTATCTTTGTGCTTTTCTTTGCTACACTCTTTTCCACTTGACCTTTTCCCTAGTAAATCAGAGGCATTGCCTGGAAGAGAATTAGGATTGGTACAACCAGAATGCAAAGAGAAAGAAACAGTCAGAATAAAACAGTCAATGTTCAGTTTTCTGACTTTTAAAATAGCCTCTTGAAGTCCACATCAAGAACAATAGTTTTGAAAGCCAAAGCTTTTTATTTGCAGAGAACCAGGTTTTGTTGAGAGAAGAAAAAGCCCTTAAGAATTAAAAGGAAGGCCCGGAAGCCTGAGGGATTGGGTTTTGCCCTAAGGACATATTGGAGAGAGTCTAGAGAGAGTGCCAGACTAAGGCCCTTCACCCAAGCATCCCCTGGGCTGGGGGGAGGGCTGGGACCCAGAAGGTTGGAGGGAGCCCTGGGCCGACAGCACCCTGCAGAGACTGCCAATCAACCCCCCTGGGGAGTCCAATCAATGCCTGGAGCTCATCTGCCTTTTGGGTAAGTCCACTGTTGCTGAGCTGGAGACTTGTTAACTGTTTGTTTGTTTGGTTTTTACCACTGCAGCGCAAGTGTAGGTGGGGGTGGGGGAGTATCTTTCATCATCATTAGCCATACTCAGGTGGCCCAGCAGAAGTGATGCTTGCCTGTGCCCACAGTCACTGTTGAGCCCCATCTTGATTGCTCTGTGTGGTAGAAGACGTTAAGAAGTCACCCCCAAATTCTTAGATCAAAGGGTGGGCACTTTACACCAAAGGGGGCGGTGGAGATACAGAGAGAGCCACTCACCTTTGCATTCGGGTGGGACTGGGCACTGGAAGACTCAGTGCATTATATTCACAAGTCACAGAAGGGACAGGGTCTCCCAGCTTACTTCTGCTCTTGTTCTCTAGTTTTTGTCTGAATTTGATTGGTTTGTTTCTTCAGTTAAAGCAGTGATCTTTAACCTCTTCTGCCTGCTAAAATCACCTGAGGGAGAGGGGCCTGGCTGGCTCAGTCAGTGGAGCATGTGACTTTTGGTCTCAGGGTTGAGTTTGAGCCCCATATTGTGTGTAGAAATTACTTAAAAATAAAATCTTTAAAAATAAATGTAAATAAAATAAAATAAAATCACTTGGGGGAGTTTAAAAAAAAATACTGTCCCCAAGCCCTGATGAGGGACCGGAAGGCAAGCTGAGGGCCAAGCACAAGCTAGCAACCCTCCACCTTGTGGGATAATATTACACATATCCCACTCAGCCCACCTCTGCCACCAAGGTGAGACATGTGTAATATTCCTCAGGGGCTCTGGGCTGCCCAAGAATAAAGGAAAAGACAGAAAACAGGTGGTTAAACTGATACAATTGCAATAAAAGGACAAGCTTATCATTAGCCTAAAGTCAAGGATCTCCCTACTGTCTTTTTTTTTTCTAATGTTTATTATTTATTTTTGAGAGTGAGAGAGGCAAAGCCCAAGCAGGGGAGAGGCTGAGAGAAAGGGAGACACAGAATCCGAAGCAGCCTCCAGCTCTGAGCTGTCAGCACAGAGCCCTATGCAGGGCTCAAACCCACAAACTGTGATATCATGACCTGAGCCAAAGTCTGATGCTTAACAGACTGAGCCACTCAGCTGACCCATCTCTACTGTCTTAATGTTAATGCTTTGCTAGAGGGAAAAACAACCTTAGCTTGACAATGGCTAGGCCTCCAGTAATTTGTAAATTCTCTTTAGCGTATGGAAATTCCTTTAAGAAACTTCCTCTTGACTTTACCTCCCCCAACTCCATAGTGTGTAAACAGTGACTCTTCACAACCTCAGTGCAGCTCTTGCTGTCCATAGGTCCCATCACTGTGCTTTAATAAAATTAACTTTTGCACCAAAGATGACTTCAATAATTCTTTCTTGGCCATTGGCTCTGAATCCCATCACCCCAAAACTTCATCAGGCCCCATCCCAAACCAATTGAACTAGGTTCTCTGTGGGGCATAATGACATTGTGTGATTGTGAGTAAAAGTTTATCTTTGTGAGGCCACTTAACTTTATTCAGCCCAGACATTATCACTCCTAAGCTATTTCAAAAATGTACCCCAGTGATCATAACAGACTGAGACCAAGAGTTAGTTTACTTATTTAGTTTTTTTTTTTAATTGTATATTTTATTTATTTCTGAGAGAGAGAGAGAGTGCATGAGCAAGCAGGGGAGGGTCAGAGACAGAGGGAGTCACAGAATCTGAAACAGGCTCCAGGCTCTGAGGTGGCTGTCAGCACAGAGCCCGACGTGGGGCTCGAACCCACGAACTGTGAGATCATGACCTGAGCCAAAGTCAGATGCTTATCCGACTGAGCCATCCAGGCACCACTATTTAGTTAGTTTTTTAGTTGTTAGTTTTAGATTTAGGGTTGTATCCAGTAACATAGCCAGAAATAGAGGGGTTAACTGCAGCCAGCAGGGACAGGTGTTTGGCGAGAACACCAGGTGCAGGTGATGGGAAGAAGGCCAGCCTAGGGTGAGGTAACAGACAGCAGATGGTTTTGCTGTAAGGATCTGGCATCAAGGAGGAACACTAGGAAGTAACAAGGCATCATGAATGGCAGAGAACACAGCAGTAGGCATTATAAGAGCAGAGGATAGGCAGGCCCCAGGGAAGTCCAATTGTAGAAGACAGAGAGAGGACACTGCTTGTCATGGGCTGAATTGTGTCTCCCCTCCCCAAATGCATATGTTGTAGGCTTATCCTTCAGGACTTAGGATATGACTGTAATTTGGAGATAAGTCCTTTAAAAAGATAATTAAGAAAAAATGAGATCTCGTGTGTGGACCTTAATCGATTATGACTGGTGTCCTTATACAAAAAGGAGATTAGGACACAGACAAAAGGTAGACTGAAGGATGACCATGTGAGGGCACGGTAAGAAGGCAGACATCTGCTAGCCAGGAGGAAGGCCTGAGTAGAAACCAAACTAGTTGACACCTTGATCTTGGACTTCTAGCCTCCAAGACTGTAAGAGAAAACATCAATTGTTTGAGCCACCCAATTTATGACATTTTGTTATGGCAGCCCTAACTACTGTCAGAGGAATTGGCGAGAACAGAGGAGGGCTGTAGTCCTGGAGATTCGGTGTCGTATCTGATACCAGACATACAACAAGGGTCAGGGAACCAGCACTGGGTCACTGATTAAGGGCAAGCAGGATGTCATTCAATCAATCAATCAACCATCTTTTTTTAAGCTCCTACTCTGTCATGGGCCCTGTTCCAGGCACTGGATATACTGTGGTTGCAGTGGTCCAGATGAGAGATGATGTTGGCTCAGATTAGGAGGGTAGCAGCGAATTAGCAAATTGGACACTGAAACAACCCAACATGGAAGCAATGCTCCTTTAAGACTTCCTGACCAGGCATATACCTACCTACAGTGGGTTTTGAATGACTTTATTTGCAGAGAGAAGGAGCTGTGGGAGCAGGGAGCAGGCATGTTACTTATAACTAATCCAGGTAAATGATTTGTCTCTTTGGGAGAAGGTGAAGTTTCAGTTTACACAACGTTTTCACTGGCACCTAGGCTAACAAATGTAGACGTTTCCCCTGAATGTCTCCATCCCATATTCCTTAGTTTAACACGCAGCATTCCAACTTTATCTTAACTTTATTAGTTTTCCTGAAACATCAAAGTTTCTTTCCCAGCCCATGTTTCAATGGAAAACTCAAGCATAACCAGGCAATAACTCCATCATCTGCGCCACTGTAGACAACCATCAGATAAACTTCCATAATTCATACCACATCTGCTCTCCCAGCTCTGTAACAAAAAACACAACCTCCAAATTATTTTTTCACAACATAAGCATTCATTCTGAATTTCCCCCACCAATTTTCTATTAAATGAGAGAAAAATTGTCGACACTGAATCAGCCAGCTTTTATTAAAAGCTGGGAAGTCTTTCAAAGCTTTCAGAGTAAACTGTTCTATTAAACATGACAAGTAGATAATGGGAAATAGTTGCATCTATATGGTCCTTGTTGATATCTTTGTAAATTCTGGTAACTGGGGACCGCCTGGATATAGGCATTCTTCTTTCTTTTATCACTGTGGAGGACTCTTTCCTCTCCCCATCATTTGAAAAATTGAAGTGATGTGAGAGCTCAAATTGATTTGCATTCTGGTCTTATTTCATTCAGCAGGCAGCATGGGGGTAAGATTAAAGGACATAAGCTTTGAAGCCAGGCAGTCTTGAGTTTGTACATAGATTCTTCTTCCACCTCACCCTGTAATTTTGTGCAAATCCCTTAACCTGAGTCTCTACTTCATTAGCTATAAAGTGGGGATAATAATATTTACCTTATAGGCTTGTTGTGAGGACAACTTGTATGACAGCTTCAACTCTATGCCTGGTAGTGTAGTAAATGCTCATTAAATGCCAGCTGTTTTTAATAGTAACAACTAAGGCTGTTCTGATTAAAAAAAAAAAAAAAAAAAGCACCTGCTCTTTCCCTATGCTACAACCCAAAGCTGAAACAATGGGTGTACCACTTGACCTTGGATTAATAATCATCTTTAAAATGAGGAGATGAAATCAATGACCTCTTAGTTTCTTCCCTTATAGTGCCAGTTTTCTAAGATCTTATATTCAATGAGAAATGAGTAGTGAAGAGCAGAGGAAATGAAACTACCTTTTCTGATTAGTTGCTCTGTGCTTCACTAGTACATCCAGTTACAAAGCTTATAGGATAATGTCTTTTTAAGAAAGCTTGGAGGAGGAGGAGGCCTGGGTGGAGAGTACCAGTTAACTTCAAGGCTGCAAAAACAATTCTTTCTTCAGGGTAATAGAATGAGAGCAAAGGGACATTTGACCTTTTCAAGATGTTTTTTAATGCAAAATACAAGGTATGCACATAATCTTGTTTTCTGACCAATCCCTTAAAAAATCTGGCATATTAATAACTTTACTTAAAAGCATGAAGATGGGAGCCAGAAGGAAACTTTTCTTTCTGAACAATGACTGAAAAGGGAATTCTAATGAATATTTTGGCATACGTATCTCATTTTCTGGCTGCTGCAAGACCCAAGAGCCAGTAGGTCATAATTAAAGCCAATAATGGCAACTCCAGACAGTTATCCAAATATTTTCCTGGTGCTGTCAATTCTCTGCATTAAATGATTTAACATCATATTTGGGGAGTGTAGAATGTACATGCAGAGAGGGAATTAAACATTGATATGAATTCTGGAACATTTGCTGCAAGTTGCCCCAAAAGATATTGTTTATTACATTCAAAGGAATTATAGAATGTTTTCCTTAGTAGATAATTTTAAAGGACCCTTTCCGTGCAGAGAGCTGTGAAGTGTGTCCTTAAGTCCTCAGAACAAGATCACATTTTCTGCTGGAAAGAAAAAAAATCACGTGCTTGGGGCTGAAACCCCATGTTATGTAAGTAAATGAACTTGTCCTACCTCTACTACACCTTTCAGGAATGTTCTCTTTGATCACCAGGAGTTGCTAATGCTGCAGTTGTAATTATGTAACTTACAAAAAGTCAAAGCTACTTACTTTTCTTTCAATTGCACTTTCAAAAAGAAAACCAATAAATATATCTGTTTGTAAAATCTGTCTAGGAGGGGCTGTAAAATCTGTCTGGGGTGGTTCAGTCAGTTGAGCATCTGACTTTTCATTTCGGCTCAGGTCATGATCTCATGGTTCGTGTGTTCAAGCCCTGCGTTGGGCTCTGTGCTGACAGTGAGGAGTCTGCTTGGGATTCTCTCCCTGCCTCTCCCGCTACTCCCCACCCCTTCAAAATAAATAAATAAACTAAAAAAAGTATGTTTAGGATCTTGGAACAAGGTCTTGAATTTTGTCTTTTTTTTCTGTAACAAGTTTTGTAACTTTAAAAATAATGACTCCACAAATTCCTTCAGTCCCACCCCCACCCTCCTCCATCTTTCCCTTAAACAATAAAAAAGTTTCCCTCTGGATGGAAATTAAGCAGCTCAATCTAAAATGGGGCTGAGAGAGCATAAAGCACCATTTGGGGATGAAATAAACTGGCCTGTTACTTCTTAAAGACAAAACTGGATTCACTCTGCGAAACAGTTCAGCAAAAATTTGGTTTCCAAACTCTAGTGCTGTGCTGTGGCGATGGAAACTTTCCAGCCACAACTTGAAATTAGGAGCCAAGCACAAAACTAAGGCAAGGAAGACATTTGAGTCCAAACCAGACGGTGATCTTGGCACTGCCTTCTCCTGAGTCCAGAGCTACAGGGGTTGTGAGGTGGTAAGTTCCTTAAATCTCTAGGTGCACCAGAGAGCAGATTTGAAAAACCCCTTGTCTCCCCCATCTTTTTCCACCCACACAATTTACCCCATGTTTTACATCATAAGAGATGGTGAAAATACTGTGAGGCGTATACACAATTCTTAGGCCTACTTCCACTTAATCATACTTGGGTTTCTCTCCGGCCTCCCCATTGAGTGTGAGCAACTCCTTGACATTGGGCAAGAGAACATGAGACTCACAGCCAACAGCCTCTGCCTCTGTGATCTGGCCATTCTGTGGCAGTCAGTGTCCTGTCTGGCCTACAGAACCAGGCAGGCATCTGGCTTGAGGGTGGGGGGTGTGGAGGGGGGGGTGGGCTTTTTTTGGTTCTTTTGTCAAAATGCACAGAGTCCACTCGAAAAGACTCTATATTCTCCACATTACAAGATGGCAGTGTGCCAGTTTCTGGGCCAGCTGGCTGACTCAGAGATGAGGAAGCTATTCCATGACACTTTGTTTTCATTCCAGCCCAAAGGGCAAAAAGTGTGAATCTTTGCTGCCACCTGCTGTTTTCTTAGAAATACATTCTTGAAATGATTCTGGGATGCTTATGCATTGGTTTATTTTAGCAAAATGCCTTGAAGAATTCAGGGGATTTCAGAATATATGTTTATGTAGTTGGATACCATCTGGTCTGTCACTTCCTAGGATGGATTGTTGGGCCACACACGTGGCTTCCTTCTTTTTGGCCATTAAGCCCTGTCTGCCTATCCCTTGGTATAAGCTAGGTAGGGGGCAGGAGGGAAGGGCAGATTCCCTGACTGACCCCCGACAACCTTCCAAGGGAGTTCATACAGGTCTCTTGATCAATGAGATTTAGGTTTGGAAGCCCTTTCCCCACAGACTCGTGAAGTCCTGAAGTTGAGACTGAAGGCAAATTCCTCAAGCACAGACTATTCTCCCAGGGGTGTGCTAGTGAGTAGTAGACCTCAGAATATCCTTTGGAAAGTACTTTCCTGGTCAGAGGTGGGATGAGGTTCCTTTGTGATGTTTCCAAATGTTTTCTTGAGGAAACAGAAGCAGATTAAGGAAGAGGTGGTCTGTAGGAAAATGAAGGTAGCCCAATTTGAATCACTCCCAGGTGAGAATTCTTGAGCTCAGGTTAGGTCAACAGAGGGAAAAGCACAATGAAGAGCATAGGAAAAGATAGTAGTCATAAGCTTAGATGGGCCTGTTAAGGGCCCTTAGTCATCTTAGTAGAGGCACCCAGAGCACAGAGATGTCCTAGTCTTGACTATATTAGTAGTTGTTGCTGCTCCTAATCAGAAAGTGGGATTTTCCTTTGCCTTCTCCAGGAAGATCCATTTGTATGTAAATAAGTTCCTTTTTATTGTCTTCTAAGAATTCTTTTGATCAAGAGCTTTTTATTGGCAGAGATTAATGAATCTAGTAAGTGTGTTTTCATATAATTTTAAGTGCCTATTCTTCATCTTAAGAAAAAAAAAGTAAGATCTGGGACTTCGTAGATGGAAGGAAATGACGCTCGATCTTTCTCCTATCAAAGAGAAAAGGCATCTGAATGTTACTAACAGGCATTGAAGGTATGTGATAGCCTATTGCTCAGTGTTTGGCATGGTAGTTGGCATGTGGTAGCACGTTGGTTGAATGAATGATCAAACTTATCACCCATTGTTCTTGCCAGTAGGTCTGTGAGTCCTGTTGGGAAGGAATGGGTGGGGGGTAGAAAGGAACAGAAGAAAGACTCTCAGAGTTAATAAGGTGAAAAGTCTGTGGGTAGAGCAACTACCCATAGCAACTAGAATTCTATACTAGGACCCAAGCTTATACCATATAAGCTTCAAAATATGTGTATTACTTACAAATTAAATCTAATTTTTGGGGAGAAAATCAAAGAAGAAGGTTAGAATGTACAAAATTCCTTCCGTGTCTCATTTCCTAAAGCATTACCACTGTTAATGTTTTGCACAAGCCTCACTGTTTATGCTTCACATATTTTCTTGTTTACGTGCCCATTGTTCTCTCTTGAATCTTGTAAAGGCTTTGGAAAAGTTCTGGTCTGTTTCAGCAGAGTTCAGGGAAGGGGCTTGTGTATTATACTAAAGAAATAGTAGGAACTTCCTGAGGGGGCTAATGTACTGATGGTAATGGGAAGTGAAGTGGAGACCCAAAACAGAAAGAAAACTCCAGAGGACTGGGTCAAAGTAGTGATTTCAACTTCTCCTCTCCTCCTGGAGATTCTCTCTTTTTTAGGTTTCTTTTTTTCTTCTTCCCTCCCCCAGCTTTATTTATTTATTGAGGCATAATTGACAAATAAAATTATATATATTTAAAGTATACAGTGTGGTAATTGAAAATACGTATATATTGTGGCATGATTACCACAGTCAAGTTAATGAACACATCCATCACCTCACCTAGTTACCTTTCCTGTCTGCGTATATGGTGAGAGTGCTTCAGGTTTACTGTTGGGGCAAGTTTCAAGCATATAACAGTATTGGTAACTATAGTCCTCATGGCTGTACATTCAATCTTATAACCAGAAGATTATACCCTTTGACCAACATCTACCATTTTCTCAGCCTCCCCACAACCCCTGGTCACTACCATTCCACCCTCTGTTTCTATGAGTTCAGTTTTTTCTTTTTCTTTTTTTTAGGGTTCACATATGAGTAAGATCGTATAGAGATATACAGTATTTGTCTTCTGGAGATTATATATTTTTTAAAATGTTTATTTTATTTATTTTGAGAGAGAGAGTACCCACACGTGCTGGAAGAGGCAGAGAAAGAGAGGGAGAGAGAGTACCCTAAGCAGACTTCTTACTATAAGAACAGAGCCTGATGTGGGGCTTGATCTCACGAACCATGAGATCATGACCTGAACGGAAATCAAGAGTGGGACGCTTAACCAACTGAGCCACCTAGTGTCCCTGGAGATTATCTTAATAGTGTCAGGGTACAGATGTTTTTGTTTTTGTTTTTAGCATTTATTCAGTTTTGAGAGACAGAGAATGAGTGAGGAAGGGGTAGAGAGAGAGGGAGACACAGAATCTGAAACAGGCTGAGCCATCAGCACAGACCCTGATGTGGGGCTCGAACCCACAAACTATGAGATCATGACCTGAGCTGAAGTCAGATGCTTAACCGACTGAGCCACCCAGGCACCCCTCAGATGTTTTTTTCAGAAAGGGAATCAACTTCTCAGGAGAATATTGAGTTTGGTGCTTACCTGTGTGCTTGATTTGAGTAGCATGAGAACCTTTTGTCCTGTGTACCTACTGACCCCTTACTCCCTCTAGAAACCTGGTCCCAGCCCAAATGTCAGAGCTAGAAACCCTAGTCTGGTTCTACACTCTGGAGTGGGGAAGAGGATATAGTAATTGCAACGAGAACAGAAGACAACCATAAGGTAGGACAGGTACCTGGTAAACTCTTTCCTTCATGAGGCTACTAGAGCCTTATCCTGAGAGATGGTATGTTGCAAGGGTGTTTATGAGGCTCCCTCATGACCAGATGAGCAAGACCATTGCTATTTCTGCAAACCTGTTTCTGATGAACATATATTCCTGCTGGATGGTGTCAGGACGTGGTGCTGTGTTTTAGATATCATCTTTGCCCCTCCTGTTTTGTTTGGTAACTAGGATGCTGTCAAGAAAATACAGCAGGGCTTCTATGAACTTAAAAAGAGCATTTCAAAATACTACACTAGCCTTTTGTTCCTTCAGTCTGTTTTTCCTAGAATAAATGTAATCTCAGTCTCTACACATTTTGTTTAAAATGGCTCTTCTGATGAGTCACCTAAAGTTAAGCTGCAGATATGGTATTACTTAAGTCATGTCAAGCTTGAGATGTTAGCCAAGTTCTAGTAGCTACCCATGGGGGAGGAGGAGCTCATTGTATGCTCTCATATGTGTTTTGGGGAAAGACCCGAAAATATCCAGAGAGAAATATAGGCTTGAGATGAGCTGGTCAGTATTATGCACCTCTGAATGGGCTGCAAGAGCTTCTGAAGTGTAAGGAATGGATTCAGCTGGCTCAGAAACTCCTCACGGCCCAAGACACGTGAAGGTTCTGCCCATCATCCACCAGTCCCCACCCCAACAAGTGGACAGAAACTTGGGGAAATCACTGAGACCATGCAGAGGGGTCAAAGGACTTTGCAGATGCTTTGAGGAAGAAAGTAAAGCTTTAAAGGGAACATTATGCTATGACTTTAAAGGTCACTATCTAGTTCACACTTACATCAGACTCTAAATATTATCAGAAAATGGATACGTTTGCCAGGACAAGGAACAGTAAAACCACTCAAAAGAGACCACAGAACACTTTAAGGCAAGTGCAGCCGCCGCAGGCCACGATGCTCAAACCTCATGCTGCCTTATGAGAGACTCCAACAGGAAGGAGAAACACCAGCTGCTTAAAGGAAAATTTATGCTCACTGACCCTCAAAACTTGCAAAAACCTTTCAAGCCACATGAGTGCATGCAACCTTGTCTTTCCCTCTTCCACCAAATGGAAGTGGGGTTGGAAGGGAAGACTTGCAAGACTTCTTTCATAAAGTCCCTTGTCCGAGACCAGATGCACTATGGCCTCTGAATGCTCTGCCCTATCCCTTGGTATAGCTTGGTGTCCAGTTAGCACTGAGCAGTAGCTATCAGCTTTACCCTCCTTTTGGCCCCACCCTCTGTTGGCCAAATCCAGGTCACCTCCTGCCAGGCAGCTGCTGGGTGAAAGTCCAGAACAGCTTTCCCGAATAAACAAGTCAAAGAAAGGCAGTTCCCAGCAGTGGATGGGGCTGTGCTCCAGAAGTCTATTTGCAAATCTGTCCTTTGGAACTTGGAAGATATTCGCAGGAGGAGCAATGTTATGCATTGTGGCAAGGTTTCCAGACTAGACCACAGCCTGGTTTAACCAGGTTAAATGGATTTGACTCAGAATGGACTTGGAAGGCAGCATTCTAGAGCTCTTCATCATGGGTAATAGATTCGTAGTCTCTTTTCAGTTTACAGACATTTGATGAGCTAGCCATAGTACAAACTGATGTCCCCACATTCAAAGCTGCCTCAGATTTGTGGGGTAGGTTGATTTAGTGACTCCTGGATGCCAACACAGTGGCTGAGATCTTTCCAGTCTCATGAAGCTCCTCCTCCCCTTTTCCACCTATGTGCTTAAGGCTGAAGGTGAAGGGCTGATGATTCCAATTTTTCTTTAGTTTCATTACTCAAGGTATCTTGGTGTTGGGCCAGAAAGGCCTGTCTGGGTGAGAATTCTGACTCCCTCCTACTTACGAAGTCCCATAGGCTCTCTGAGGTTCAGTGTCTCCTTAGCAAAACTGGGAGCCTTGGGGTTGCCTCTCCAATATTTGTTCTGCTTATCTTGATAACTACCATGATTTTTGTTAGGGTATTCACATCTCTGCCCAACAGACTACTCCATTCTTGAAGGCTCAGGGCTAGTACACTTCCATTTTGTACCTGAAATGGTGAGTGTGGCCTAATTCAGGCCAGCAAAGTTTACTGGTTACTTCCAGGAGAAAAAAAGTAATGTTTCTTGTTCCCTGCTAGATAAGAATGGGGGATATATGTGGTCCCAGTAGCAACAAAAAGCCACTGTGAGACTACAACAGGGGTCAGCCTTAAATGGAAGCTCTCACTGTGGCTAGCAGAGTGGAGAAATGTTGTGGTTGTTTTAAGTCTATTTATTTATTTATTTATTTTGAGAGATAGAGAGAGAGAACAGGGGACGGGCAAAGTGAGAGAATCTCAAGCAGGCTCTGTACTGTCAGCACAGAGTCCGACATGGGGCTCAAACCCACGAACTGTGAGATCATGACTCGAGCCAACCAAAAGTCAGACATTTAACCGACTGAGTCACCTGGGAGCCCTGAGAGGGGAGAGATGCTAAACAGGACTACCTACTGGCAGAAGTTGCTGAACTCCTAAATCAACCCACCCTAAGGCCTGTTCCGCTTTCCAGTGTGTACACCAATAATCCTCAACACTTCATGACATTTTGAGTTGAGCTTTCTGTTCTTGAAATGGAAGATATGTTAATCAAGACATCACAGCATAGTTTTTACCACAGATATTAAATGAGATAAAGCAGTCACGGTGTTGAGCACAGAACCTGACTTACAGATATGATCCGTACACCTCCAGCCCAAGGACAGTAGTTGGGCAGACCACAGTTTCTCAGGCCTTTGTTGAAGATAAAGAAGAAGAAGTTCTAGCTCAGCAGATCCTTGGCATCTTGCCTGGACTGGGAGGTGGCCCTGCTGGACTGGTTCTAGTTTTTGGACCAACTCTTTTGGAGAGAGTAGGCCCTGTAAGCCTGGGATTCCCTCACCCTCTGGGCAGGTATGTGCACTGAAGAGCATTTTGGGGCAATGAGAAAAGAAAGGAAAGAACCATGATTTGCTGGACCATAGCCAAAAGACCTATCTTTGGGGTCAGGGTTAATCTCTTTCCTCTTCCTCTCTCTCCTCCTTTTCCTACTTACCTCCTTACACTTTTGCACACTCCAAAGTCTCAGGCCTGCAGAACACGAGAAGCCAGAGTTGGGAGGGATTGCTGGTAAGGGAGGGGAGGCATTTATAGTGTATGTGGGGGTGGTGGTGGCTGGGGGTGGTGGCAGGAAGGAGATCGTCTACTACCAAACTCTGATGACTTTGCATTTGAGAGTAGAAGGGATCTCAGATTTCAGACTAAATGGTGGATTTAGACTCCTATAGGAGTTTGGTAAGGCTGGTGCCTTGGAGTTTCGCATGAAGAATAAGAATCTAGGCAGGGCAGCTGGTTCAAGAACAAAGGTTGTGTTGTGACTGTAGTAGGAGGGAGGAGTCATTTGGAGTGCACATTGTGGTTGTAAGTCAGATTTCTGGTCATTTCATCATCCCCAGATTTAGGCCTGAGTCCCTAGGGAGAGGAGGCTTCAATAAACGAATAAGTCAACACAAAGCTGGCACGACTGAAATCTGTGTAGGAAACCTGGCTCACGTGACATCAGTGCCTTGTAACCTTGCTGCATCAGAAAAGTAGACCTCATTGTCCCATTTTAGCACACCTCTTTTGGGGGATGTGAGAACACAGGATGGAACAGGAATGTGAGAAAATACTTCTTTGCAAAAATGGGTTAAGGATGCCATGTTCCAACAGTGAAATGAATGCCTAGAAGTGAAAATAGACTCCAGTGTGATCTGACTAGAACAGGATTGACCTGCCAGCCTCTTATCTGGACAGTAGATTTATGACTGTGGTCAAGAATGGCCCTGGCCTCTGTTTTTATCAGTCACATTCCATTAATGCCTCATAATGAATCCATGGTCAATAAAAAACCCAGTTGTTTTTTTTACATGAACTACCGCCAAGAATCCCCATGAATTTGTACTGTTGGTGTTTTGAAACTAAATACAAAAGTTAACAATGATTCTTGTTGAATTTCATGCTGTTCAGATTATTTTGCATCATGCTTCTTTTAGCTCTTAGCTATTACGCTGAACTTTCTGCTTATCTTCTTCACTGAAGTCATAGATAAAAATGTTGACCAGGGCAGGGTATACGAACAGTAACTGTGACTTTGCCTGGGAAACTTCCTGCTGATGGACACCCAGTTATTTATCAACCTGCTGTGTATATGGTTACTCAAGCAGCTATAAAACCATCTCACAACACTGTTACACCACTCACCTTCCCAACCTGATCCATCACTGGATTGTGATATACTCTGTCTCATGTCTAATATCTTGCACGTGGTAGGCCCTCCATAAATGTTTGATGAATTAAACGGAATTCCCTGAATTATCAGCTTAATAACCATATACTTAAAAACAGAGAAAAGAGGCATGATTAATTGATGAGACATTTGGCTTCCTAGGGTCCTATAAATCCTCTTCGTTGTCTTAAATCAAAGTAGAAAAATGTCATACATGATAGAAAAATGAAATGTAGACTATCATTGACAGTAATCATTGTGCCAATTGTTATCATTATTAATAGCTATTATTACTTTTTTTTCTTTGAAAAACATAATCAGATGAAACTTCATCTTTAATCTATTCTGGCCACCTTTCTATAACTGAGTAGAATTCTGTTGTTTGGCTCTCATTCCTTTTTTTAGTAGTTTAACAAATTCTCCAAGCTCTTTAGTTTCTGATCTCACAGTCATTTGTTTTTAAACTGTGGAGTTAGGGGCGCCTGGGTGGCTTAGTCGGTTAAGCGTCCGACTTTCGCTTAGGTCATGATCTCGCGGTTCGTGGGTTCGAGCCCTGCGTCGGGCTCTGTGCTGACTGCCAGCTCAGAGCCTGGAGCCTGTTTTGGTCTGTGACTCTCTCTCTCTCTGGCCCTCCCCTGCTCACGCTGTCTCTCTCTTTCTCTCTCCTAGAAATAAATAAAACATTTTAAAAAATTTTAAAAAAATTGTGGAGTTAATCCATTCTTCCTAAAGTATATTGAGCACCTACCATATGTCTGACCTTGGGTCAGAACAGTGAAGATTTAAGAAAAATGGGCAAGGTCCTGGCCCTTCAGAGGAACGAGGTCCTGTGTATTAAGGTATTAAGGACTGGTTCAAAGGAACCGTGTGCTCTGGGGCCTTGTTGAAATGCAAAGAACTATAATTCTCCCTCCCTCCCTCCCTCCCTCCCTCCCTCCCTCCCTCCCTCCCTCTCTCTCTCTCTCTCTCTCTGTGTGTGTGTGTGTGTGTGTGTGTGTGTGTGTGTGTGAGGGAACCCTTGAGATTGGAGTGGCAACCAGGAGATGTTCAGTCAGCTCAGGGTCTCATCACAGCTTGCATTCTTTTGCCACTCTTAGACCTGGAACAGTCAAGACAGAGGGGCTCTCTGCCTTCAGACAGCTTGTGTGCAGGAGTGTATGCTAAAAGAAGTACTTGCTCTGAGTGAGGGCCCCATGCCCCTTCCCAAATTTGTGGTTATTGGATAGACACAGAGTACTGATCACAGAGACCCTAACAGAGGGAAGAAAGCAGAAACGAATTGTGGCAGGTTCTTAAGGTGACCTCTGTGAACTTTGTTTCTGGCATTCACACCTTGTGTAATCCCTCTTTCTTTTTCTTTCTTTCTTTCTTTCTTTCTTTCTTTCTTTCTTTCTTTCTTTCTTTCTTTCCTTCTTTCTTTCTTTCTTTTATTTATTTTTGAGAGACAGAAAGAGACAGAGCATGAGCAGGGAAGGCAGAAAGAGACAGAGCATGAGCAGGGAAGGGGCAGAGAGAGACACACAGACACAGAATCTGAAGCAGGCTCCAAGCTCTAAGCTGCCAGCACAGAGCCTGATGTGGGGCTCAAACCCACAAACTATGAGTTCATGACCTGAGCCGAAGTTGGCCGTTTAACCTTCCTTAGCCACCCAGGCCCCCTTTCCTTTTTCTTGAGTGTGGGTGTGGCCTGTGACTTCTTTCTAACCAAGAGAACACCGCAAAAGTGATAGAAGGTACATGATTATTGATTATGTTGCATGTGATTTTTGTAACATCTTGCTGAACTGCTCTCTTGACTTTGAAGAAGCAAATGTCATCTTGGCAACTCCATGTGCCAAGAATTTGTGAGCAGCCTTAAGAGCTAAGGGTGGCCACTGGCTGACAGGCAGCATGAAACTGAAGCCTTGAGTCCTACAGCCACAAGGAACTGAATCCTGCCAACTGAATTCTGAGTGAGTTTGGAGTAGATTGTTCTCTAGGCTAGCATCAGATGAGAAGAGAGCCCTGGATGGCACTTAATTGCAGCCTTCTGAAACCCTAAGCAGAGGGTCCAGTTAAGTCATGTCTGGGTTTTGAACCATAGAAACTATGAGATAATAAGTATGTATTGTATTAAGCAGTTAAATTTGTGGTAATATTGGTAAGTAGTAACAGGTAGCTAATAAAGAAGTCTCTTTTGCCTTCCTTAAGAACTGCAGAATAAAAAATGGCCAGAGGGTAGAGAGGCTGGAAAGGAAACTTAGCAACTTTTACAAAAAGAAGAAAGTGAGGGGTGCCTGGGTGGCTCAGTGGGTTAAGCTCCTGACTCTCGTTTCAGCTCAGGTCGTGATCTCACAGTTCTGTAAGTTTGAGCCCTGCATCAGGCTCTGTGCTAGTGGTGTAGAGCCTGCTTGGGATTCTCTCTCTCTCCCTACTCACGTTGTCTCTGTCTCTCTCAAAATAAATAAATAAGCTTTAAAAAAAAAAAGAGAGAGAGAAGAAAGTGACTTAACAATGAACTTTTAATGTGAAGCCCTGCCATGTTTATTCATTCATTCACTCATTAAAAAACATTTTTTTTAATGTTTTATTTATTTCTGAGAGAGAGACAGCATGAACAGGGGAGGGTCAGAGAGAGAGGGAGACACAGAATCTGAAACAGTCTCCAGGCTCTGAGCTAGCTGTCAGCACAGAGCCCGACGCGGGGTTCAAACCCACAAACCGCGAGATCATGACCTGAGCCAAAATCGGATACTTAACTGACTGAGCCACCCAGGCACCCCTCATTCATTTGTTAAAGGATATTAAACTGGAAGTATAGACAGACACATTAACATATATATATATATGTTATATATGTATATATATATATATGTCAGGTTTCAGGGAAGGATAGTGTTATAGACTAAATTGTGTCTCCCCCAAAATTCTCATATCAAAGCTCTAGACACAAGGTACTAAGTACCTGACTAGTACCTTAGAATGTGACTATGTTTGGAGAGAGGGCCTTTAAAGGGATAATTAAGTTAAAATGAGGATGATAGAGTGAGACCCAATAAAATCTGATTGGTTTCCTTATAAGAAGAGGAAATTAGGGCACACAGAGACACTAGGGATGTATATGCAGAGAGGGGTGAGTATGTATAGAGGCAGCAAGATATCGGCCACCTGCAGGCCAAGGAGAGAGTTCTCAGGAGACACTAACCCTGCCAAAACCTTGATCTTGGACGTCCAGCATCCAGAATTGTGAGCAATGTTTCTGTTGTTTAAGCCACCCGGTCTGTGATATTTTGTTATGGTAGCCTGAGCAGATAGAGAAACCACTTTATATATTTTAAGCACAGAAGGATTTAGTGTAGGGAGTTAGGTGCTTTCCAAATCATTGGAAGAGCTGGAGTAGCTAGAGTTAGGGACTACCCTCAGAACTAATGTGTTCAAAAATGCACTGCTGTGGTTGTGATCTGGGATCACAGAGCTGTTGCCTCTTCTGTCAACTCTGCCATGAGCATCATAGCTGCCTCTTAATACTCAGGAAGTGGTGAGCAGTCACTGAAAAGCTGAGATCAGTTGCCCTCTAGCTTTCTATACTCAGATGCTCATGACCTTGAGTGCCAAGGGAAAATGGCAGTGGGGTGATGCTCTCCATCCTATTTATACCTTCCTAGTCTCATCAGAGGACTCTTAATTGAATTTAGTTCCCTCCCTGGCTGCGAGGGAACTGTTATTTTAACTTTCTATCCTCTGTAGCATGGGAAGGCAATAAAAGAGAGAAGTGGAAAGGAATGCTGAAGCCTGTGGGCATATCCAGCACTGTATGCTAGATGTCAGAAGAGCAAAGCAAGTCCCAAGACAAATCAACCTAGGTATTCAAAGAAGATACCTGAAACTGGTAACAGAATTCATTGGGTTGCTCACCTACATGAAAGGTATAAAATGCATGGGGAAGAGAGGATTTATTGATAAAGAGGATTTCTTTGGAAGATCTATGCAGTTTGATCTTCGCCTAATCTGTGTAACAGAATTGAGTGCTTCTCCAGTCACTTCATGTGGAAGGAAAGGAAGTCAACAGTACCACCCTGAGGTTCATACTGTGCTTTTGTCTGATGTCTGGCTTGGAAAACGTAAAGGATAGAGATGGACTGGGGAGCTGCTCAGACCATGGTAGTAAAGGAGAGGTGGTTGATCTGGACAGCTTGTTTTTCTGGAGTTTGTTGTGGCAAAGAATGTATCATATTTCGAGAGCTATGGAATGTCAGAGGACAAATGAATTGGAAGAATCAGGGAAAACACTTGAGTTCAATTACTGAAGAGTTAGCAAAGCTGAGATCGGCAAAGTATGGCATTCCAGGCAGACTGAACAGCATGTGCAAAGACTCAGAGGCACAGAAGGGCTTGTGATGTCAGTGGAAAAGTTAAATGTTCATTGTAGCTATGGTGTAATTTGGGTCTGTGTAGGGGGTGTAAATTAGCTTGGAAAAATGCCCTAAAGCACATGTTGTGCTTCTGGATTTAGCCATTGTCCTTTAGGAACTAAGGAATTACAATAGAGCTTTTTCCTTTTAAATTAATAGACTTTATTTTTTAGAACATTTTAGGTATACAGAAAAATTGAGCAGATAGTACAGAGAGTTTCCCACATAGCTCCACATAGTTTCCCCTATCATTAACTTCTTACATTAGCATGATATGTGGGTGTGTATATTTCTTTAAAATTTTTAATTTTTTTAACATTTTAAAAATGTTTATTTATTTATCTTGAGAGAGAGAGAGAAGGTGCAAGCAGAGGAGGGACAGAGAGAGGGACAGAGAATCTCAAGCAGGCTCCGTGTTGTGAGTGTAGAGCCTGACATGAGGCTTGATCTCACAAGCCATGAGTCCAAGACCCCAGCTAAAATGAAGAGTCAGATGCTTAACCAACTGAGCCACCCAGGAGCCCCTAGTTTATTTTTTAAAGTAGGCTCTAACCCAGCCTGAAGCTAGAACTCACAACCCCGAGATCGAGAATTGCATGCTCTAATGGCTGAGCCATCCAGGCTCCCTGGCATGATATATTTATTACAATGAACTAATCTATACTGATACATTATTATTTTTTTAATTAAAATTTTTTTATGTTTATTTATTTTTTAGAGAGATAGAGTGTGGGCCAGTGGAGGGACAGAGAGAGAGGGAGACACAGAATCCGAAGCAGGCTGCAGGCCCTCAGCTGTCAGCACATAGCCTGACGTGGGGCTCAAACTCATGAACCATGAGAACTCATGAGCAGAAGTTGGATGCTCAACCAACTGAGCCACCCAGGTGCCCCATACTGATACATTATTATTAACTAAAGTTCATAGCTTATCCAAATTTCTTTAGTTTTTACTTATGCCCTTCTTCTGTTCCAGAATCTCACATTACACTGAATCGATGTTTCCTTAGGCTTCTCTTGGCTATGATAATTTCACAGATTTTCCTCTTTTTGATAACCTTGACAGTTTTGAGGAGTATGGTCAAGAATATTGTAGGATGTCCCTTATTGGAACTTGCCTGATGTTTTTCTCATGATTAGACTGAGATTATGGGTACAATAGGTTTTCAGTGTAATTTGAGGTATGTTTTACCAAAGTGATTTGAGGCCAGTGTGAAGAACGAACAACATGGAGTGTATTGAGTTGGTGCACTTTGATTAGCAAGCCCTGCAATGGCTTTCTTTCACAATTATATGTATTAACATGTCTTACTCTTGAATATGACTTATACAGCCTTATGGGATTTAGACCCAGCCTGCCTTTCTGACCTCCTCTCCTGATGCTCTCCTTTCTGTTTATTCTTCAACCCCACTGGCTTTTGTTTCCATTTCTTGAAGGCACAATATTTGCTACCCTCAGGACATTGGAATGATTTGAACGATATTTGCTTTATAATCCAGGTAGAAGGTGAGTTGGGTGTGAATTAGAGGAGAAGAGGAAGATTGGAGAGCACGTATGGAAATATGAGATAAAGAAAAAGGAGATGTGAGGATAGTTCTGAAATCTGTAGCTTGAACAGCTTGGTCACTGGACTTGACTAATCACTGAGATGGGGAATGCAGGAGTTTGGGGGGGAACATCATGAGATCATGGTGACATACCAAGGTTGATTTGCTTGTGGGACATTGAGATGTTCTTATCCAGCAGGCAGTTGGAAATCATGAGTTTTAAATTCAGAAGGGAGGTTGGAATGAGAGTAACTGCCAAACAAGAGATCGTGGTGGGGGCTCTGATTATTAATTCAACTGGGAAAAACCCAAGGGACATATTTGCAGTAATTCAAACCCTTGGCAGCAAACAGTTTAGTGTGAACATCAGGTCAGCAGAGAAATTAACTTTATTTTGGAGACTATCAAGCAAAAGGAGGCCAGGACTTTGGGGAGAATTTTGTGGTCATTCTACTTACCAGACTTAGGCTAATGATTGCTTCTTTTCTCTGGAATAAAACTTTGGGTTTGAAAAGACTGTTGTATTAACTAATTAATATAGCCTCAGGAAAAGCAGCAGAGGGGTTTGGGGTTTGGATAGACTTATATGAGTGTAAAATAATGTGGCAGACAGATCGGGTTATGATGAAATTTCTCCCATGTATGTTATTTCCTTACAGTATTTATATTACTGTATTTACATTAAAAATACAAAAGAACTACATTCATATTTTGTAGACACTGTAGGTTGGCTCACTCAATAACCATTTTAATTGCCTTCTCCCTTGTCTTCTACCACAGAGTCTTGAAAGCAGTGCACACAAATTCTAAGACCTCATTACAACCAGAGATGGCCTTGAAATGCAGTTTGGGTTAATGAGAAGTTCCCAGAAGTCCCTGAGGTAGACTTTTAGTTCTTTTTTTTTAATTTTTAAACATTTTTATTCATTTTTTGAGAGACAGAGAGAAGCAGAGCATGAGCGGAAGAGGGGTAGAGAGAGAGGGAGACACAGAATCCAAAGCAGGCTCTAGGCTCTAAGCAGTCAGCACAGAGCCTGATGCAGGGCTCGAACCCATGAAGAGTGAGATAATGACCTGAGACAAAGTCAGACAGTCAACAGACTGAGTCACCCAGGCAACCCTGTTTCAGTAATTTTTAAAACTCCCCAGGTGATTCCAATGTGTAGTTAAGTTTGAAAAACAATGGTTAAAATCACTGTTTTTAAAAAATAATTAATTATTTAATTTCATCATGATAAGTGTACTCTTTAATCCCCATCACTTCTTTCACCCAGTCCCCCACCCACCTCTCCTCTGGTGACCATCAGTTTGTTCTCTATAGTTAAGAGTCGGTTTCTTGGTTTCTCTCTCTCTTTTTTCCCCTTTGCTCATTTGTTTTGTTTCTTATATTCCACATGAGTGAAATCATATGGCATTTGTCTTTCTCTGATTGACTTATTTTATTCAGCATTATATTCTTTAGCTCCATGCGTGTCATTGTAAATGGCAAGATTTCATTCCTTTTAAGAGCTGAATAGTATTCTTCATACATATATCTATATCAATATATCACATCTTCTTTATCCATTCATCTATTGATGGCCCCTTAGGCTGCTTCCATAGTTTGGCTATTGTTAATAATGCTGCAATAAACAAAGGGGTGCATGTATCCTTTTGAATTAGTGTTTTTGTATTTTTTGGGTAAATACCCAGTAGTGCAATTACTGAATAGTAGAGTAGTTCTATTTTTAACTTTTTGAGGAAACTCCATACTGTTTTCCATAGTGGTTGTGCCACTTTGCATTCCCATCAACAGTCCATGAAGATTCCTTTATCTTTACATCCTTGCTAACACTTGTTGTTTCTTGTGTTTTTGATTCTGAGAAGTGTGAGGTGATAGCTCATTGTGGTTTTGATTTGTACTTCCCTGATGATGAGTGCTGTTGAGTACCTTTTTATGTGTGTGTTGGCCATTTGTATGTCTTCTTTGGAAATAAGTCTGTTCATGTCTTCTGTCCATTTCTTAATTGGACTATTTTTTTTTTTTTTGGTGTTGAGTTGTATAAATTCTTTATATATTTTGGGTACTAACCCTTTACCAGATATAACGTTTGTAAATATCTTCTCCTATTCTGCAGGTTGCCTTTTAGTTTTGTTATTTCTTTTACTGTGCAGAGACATTTTATTTTGATGAAGTCCTAATAGTTTATTTTTGCTTTTATTTTCCTTGCCTCAGGAGACATATCTAGAAAAATGCTACAGCTGGTGTCAGAGAAATTACTGCCTGTGCTCTCTTCAAGGATTTTTATGGTTTCAGGTCTCAAATTTAGATCTTTAATCCATTTTGAGTTTATTTTTATGTATGGTGTTAAAAAGTGGTCCAATTTCATTCTTTTTTAAAAAAATTTTTTAATGTTTATTTGTTTTTGAGAGAGAGAGAGAGGGAGAAAGCAGGGGAGAGGCAGACACAGAATCCAAATCAGACTCCAGACTCTGAGCTGTCAGCACAGAGACCGATGTAGGGTTTGAACACGCAAAACGTGAGATCATGACCTTAGCCGAAGTTGGAGACTTAACCAACTGAGCCACTCAAGTGTCCTGGTCCAGTTTCATTCTGCGTGTAGCTGTCCAATTTCTCAACACCATTTGTTGAAGAGACTGTCTTTTTCCCATTGTATGGTCATATCATTCCTCCTTTGTTGAAGATTAATTGACCATATAATTGTGGGTTTATTTCTAGGTTTTATGTTCTATTCCATTGATCTATGTGTCTAATTTATGCCAGTACCATACTGTTTTAATTACTACCACTTTGTAATTTAATTTGCAATCTGGAGTTGTTATACCTCTAGATTTACTTTTCTTTTCTTTTTAAATATTTTATTTATTTCTAGGAGAGAGAGAGAGAGAGAGAGACAGCATGAGCAGGGAGGGTCAGAGAGAGAGAGAGTCACAGACTCTGAAACAGGCTCCAGGCTCTGAACTGTCAGTCAGCACAGAGCCCGACGCGGGGCTCGAACCCACCAACCGCGAGATCATGACCCAAGCGAAAGTCGGATGCTTAACTGACTAAGCCACCCAGGCGCCCCTTTCTTTTCTTTCTTTCTTTCTTTTTTTTTTATTTAAACCCAGGAGACGGGTCTTTTTAAATTTTTTTTTTTATGTTTTTATTTATTTCTAGGGGAGAGAGAGACAGCATGAGCAGGGGAGGGTCAGAGAGAGAAGGAGTCACAGACTGAAACAGGCCCCAGGCTCCCAGCTGGCAGTCAGCACAGAGCCCGATGCGGGGCTTGAACCCACGCGCGAGATCATGACCTAAGCGAAAGTCGGACGCTCAACCGACTAAGCCACCCAGGCGCCCCTCTTTCTTTTTTTTAATGTTTTATTTATTTCTGAGAGAGAGAGAGAGAGCATAAGCAGGGGAGGGTCAGAGAGTGAGGGAGATACAGAATCTGAAACAGGCTCCAGGCTCTGAGCTGACATTCGGTACAGAGCCCAATGCGGGGCTCGAACCCATGAACTATGAGATCATGACCTGAGCCAAAGTCGGACGCTTAACCGACTGAGCCACCCAGGTGCCCCTACTTTTCTTTTTCAAGATTGTTTGACTATTGAAGGTGGAAACCACTGCTTTTTATTTTTGTTTTGTCGTTGTTTTTCCCAGGTGGACACTATTGTTACATTACATGTATCAAAACTCTTTAAACAATAGAAGTCTTGGGGCACCTAGGTGGCTCAGTTGGTTGAGCCTCCGACTTCAGGTCAGGTCATGATCTCACTGTTCCTGGGTTTAAGCCCCATGTCAGGCTCTTTGGGTTCAAGCCCCTCATTGGGTTCTGTGCTGACAGTTCAGAGTCTGGAGACTGCTTCAAATTCTGTGTCTTCCTCTCTCTGCCCTTCCCCTGCTGGAACTCTGTCTGTCTGTCTCTCTCAAAATAAATAAACATTTTAAAAAATTTTAAACAATAGAAGCCTATAAAGTCATCCATCTCCAATCTGCTCCATCTCTGCTACCACCCCTAGGAGAATAACAATTCTAAGAGTGTCATGCCACTTCTTTCAAAATTTCCTCTCTGCATAAAAAATAGATGTTAGTTTTCTATCACAAAATTCCTCCCGGAGCCTGTTCAAGTGGGGCATGAGGAGTGACATTGCCATATAGCCTGGAAAAATCAGGACAATGCTGGAGATTTCAAATTTCCTGTCTCTGTTGGCCACTAGACTACCGGGAAATGTCATTCTTTTAGCACCCAAACTACTTCTCCCAGTTGGCCTTTTGCATTCTGAAATAGAAAAAAAAAAAGTCTTTCATTGATACAGTCTAATAATCTTCTTCAGATGTTCTAAAAGTTGCATACAACTTTTTGTTCATGATTAGTTATTTAACTATGAGACACAAAAGAGCTGAGCTTCAAGGTAGGGTAACTCTGCCACCACCACCCTGTAACGGGTGATGCTGCTTCCATGTGATTTAATTATAGCAGTGACACGTCAGAGGAGAATTTTCTCTGTCCCTCAAATAGGCTGATTGCAATACCTTTCCTTCAAACTCAAGTGGTATATCGCAAGGGAGCACACAGGCTCACACACAGAATAAATAGGGTTAGCCAGGCGAGGAGAGAGGTGAGCAGGCACTATGGGTTGCTGGCGGTCGGCGGAGCAGTCCAGTACCCGCTGCTAAGGTCCATCTGCACCCTCTGGGATGCCCGCTGTTCACTGAATACGCAGTCAGCGCCCTCCATTCTCCTGGGCAGGCGCCAGTTCGCCTCTGCTGTGGATGTGTCAGAGCGAAACCTGACAGCGAGTGAGAGTCACAGCGAGTGGGGGTTGCACTGAAGTGTGTCTCAGTCAAGTTTTCATGTCCATTACAAGGATGGAGGTCAGCCCATATACCTGACCCTCTAGGCTTGCCTCTGACCTTAGCGGGATCGGGCAGAACATCTGCTATTTCCAGGTGTTCCCAACTCCATTGGGGTGTGGCATGTGAAACTGTTCAACTATCTCTTAAAAGGTGGTCTCACGATGCAGCTGTTCAAAAGCCCCTTTTCCTTTTGGCCTAGTGACAAAGCTGATGTGGCTCTTAGCCTAAGTGTCTCCATTTTGTGGAGCAGCCATTTTAAGGTGAATTCTAGGAATCAATACAAGTTACAACAAAACAGTAACCCTCCAGTTCTGCATAGTAAAATCCTCTTCTTTGAGTTCCTGGCTCAAGTTTCCGATTTGAGGTCCAGTTCATTTGAAGAAGCATCATCCTCTTTGGTTTCTTTTTGTTTTATCACTCTGAGATGCAGGAGAGGTTGCAACTGGCACTTGATAACATTTTCGGCAGCCCTGCTACGCTTGTTAGCATTTCTAAAAATGTATCTAAAAATATTTCTCTGTTGAAAAATAGCTCCAGAGAGAGGATGCCACCGCAACAAGTTATTAATTGTGTTAATTTACAAAGTATGTGATATATACTCTAATTGATTTCTGAGAGGCAGCATTGCCTGACACATTCAAAAATGAGAAAGCATGTGGTCAAGCTCCAGCTTTGGAGATAAGCAGTAACAAGTGTTGGGGAGGATGTGGAGAAAAGGAAACCCTTGTGCACTCTTGGTGGGAATGTACATTGGTGCAGCCACTGTGAAAAACAGTATGTAAGTTTCTCAAAACATTAGAAATAGAACTACCCTATGATCCAGCAGTTCCATTTCTTTATCCCAAAGAAATGAAAACACTAATTCTAAAAACTGCACAAACCCATATGTTTATTGTGCATTATTTATAATAGCTAAGATATGGAAGCAATCTAAGTGGCCATCGATGGATGAATGGATAAAGAAAATGTGGTTTATATGTACAATGGAATGTTATTCAGCTATAAAAAAAGAAGGAAGTTTTGCCACTTGCAACAACACAAATGGACGTTGAAGGCATTATGCTAAGTGAAATAATTCAGTGAAAGACAAATACAGTATGATCTCACTCATGTGGAATAATAATAATAATAAAGAGCTCATGGATACAGAGAACAGATTGGTGGTTGCCAGATGCGAGAGTAGGGAGGGTAGGGTGGGCAAGATGGGTGAAGGGGGTTAAAAAGTACAAACTTCTAGCTGTAAAATAAATGTCATGGGGATATAATGTACAACATGGTGACTAGAATTACTAATATTGTTATTGCATATTTGAAAGTTACTTAAAGAGTAGATCTTAAAAGATATTATCACAAGAAAAATAATCCCATAACTATGTATAGTGATGCACATTAACTAGACTTTAGTTTAACTGGAGATCATTTTGCAATATATACAAATACCAAATCATTGTGTTAAATGCCTGAAACTAATATAATGTCATATGTCAATTATATTTCAATAATAAAAAAAAATCTGTGGCCCTATGTAACTTGGGGTGTATTACTAAATCTCTATGCTTCACTTTTCTCATCTATAAAGTAAGACTACTGTTGTGAGGATGAAAGGGGATAAAACATGTAAGACATTTGGAGACATGCCTAATACATATTAAATGTCCAATAAATATTAACTATTATGATGAGTTATATTAATTTGAAAACTTAATCCTGAATACCTGTGCTCTAAAGCAAATTCCCTTTTTGTGGGATTTTTTTTTTTCACCAGGCCTTCGTAGACATGGATTTCTTCTTCTTGCACCGTCCTTGATTTCTATTGAATTCCTTGTCAGGATTTTGCCATTAATTTCCCGTTTTCCTCTTCTAACTCTACATTCTTCCTGAGCTCTAGTTATTATCATATGCTGCATGGTTCCCACAGCTGAAACTCAGTCTAAATTTTTTCACATACACTTCAGACTCCATTGGCCTTTCACATCTGTCAAACAGCCAATCAATTGTGTCTCCAGTCTATCCACTTCTCTCATCCCCCTTGTCACAACCCGAGTTTGGGCCATTGTCTTTAATCTCAGCTACTGCAGTAGCTTCTCATTCTTCAGCCTTCACTCTGTAGTTTTAGTAATATTTTTAAAGTGTGTAACTGTCATGAAATCCCCTGCTTAAATCTCTTCAACGACTCTACTGTCTTCAAGGTAAAATACAAACTCCTAAGGTTCATTCGTGATCTGGCGCGTGGGCAGCCTTCCAGCCTCATCTTTTGTTCTTACTGTCTTCACACTCTGAGGTCCAGACTTGCTGACTGAATCCACTCTGCCATTTGCCATTTCAGGGCTTTGGTACTTGCTGTTTCCTGTATTAGTTTCTACTCCTTGCCCTCACCTTTGCCCTGCCCTACTTCTTCTGCCTAATTCCTACTGATCCTACACATCTCGGCTCAAGTATCACTTCCTCTTAGAGAAATCTCCTTGATTCCCATACTTGGGCTAAGGGTACCTCTTATGTGTTCTTTACAGGATCCCTTCTCATCATTGCACTTATTCACACTATGTTGTAATTCCCCATTTATTTATCTGTATTACCTACTACAAGGAGATAGAAATAAAGCTTGATAAGGACAAGGTTTGTATAATCATTATCTATCAGACACTTCATTTGCATCTTCTGGGAACAGAAGTTATCTTTTCTGATAACTCATTCTCTTGTTAATGGAGGGTTTGGTAGATCTTTACATGACTTAGATCAAAGGTCCAAATGAGAGCAATCATTATAAAAGGCTGTGGTTGGACAATGATAAAGCATAATGGATGCTGGATTCAAATCCAGACTCGTACCCTTAATAGTGTGTGAACATTTTTGTGTTTTGCCTCTTCATCTGTAGGTTGTAAAATAGTACCTACCTTGTGATAGATTCACCTTGAAGCATGACGGCGAAGTTTTGTAAATCTAATCAGGTGGTGGTTACAGATGTAATTTTATTGCTGGAACAGTTCAACACACCAGGCATGCAGCTGTTGATCTGAATCCTGTACCCCTTCCCCCTGTGTTTGTTAGCAAAACTGTCAGACGCAGATTGCTTTCAGTTAGTTGGGGCAACAGTATACCTTCACTATCCTACCTCAGGTGTGTATCAACTCTTCAGCCCTATGACATTATCTTGTTCCAAGAGACCTTAATTGCCCTTCCATTCTGAATCACCCCGATTGATGATATCATGCTAATGATATCATGCTTTCTGATAAGCAGGAAGCAGCAGCTACACTAGATACATTAGAAAGATAGACGCATACAGCAGTGGGGAAATAGATTCCACAAATATTCAGGGCTTGCCATCTTGGTAAAATTTCTAGAGGCCCAGTGATCTGGGGCCCAGTGAGATATCTCTTCCAAAGTGAAGAAAAAGTTGTTGCATGTGGCCCGCCCACCACTAAGAAAGAGATACAATATTGATTGGGCTTCTTTAGGTTTTTGAGGCAACATACAACTCATTTGGGCAGGCAACTCTCACCAAGTTGCTGAGAAACCTGAGAGACTGCCAGTTTTGAGTGAGATGCCAAACAAGAGAAGGCTCTGCATCAGGTCCAGAATGCCATACAAATCACTCTACCACTTGGTCTATATAATAAAGCATATTCAGTGATACTTGAAGTGCCTCTGGCAGGTAGAGACTCTGTGTGGCAACTTTAGCAGGCTCCTATAGGTGAATCAAAGCCTATAGACAAAGCTTTACTATCCTCTGTAGACAAGTATTCTTTGAAAGAACAGTTTCTAGGTTGTGGAAACTGTAGTAGGTTTACTAAAGTTTTCTAGTAAGGTCGGGCCTTAGTAGGAACTGAATGATTGACCATGAGTCACCAAGTGACTGTGCAATGTAAGCTGCTCATCATGAACTGGATGGTGTCTAAGCCTCCAAGCCATAAAATTGGTCATTCACTGGAATAAAATGTGTTGTTTCATTATTAAATGGAAGCAATATATATGAGGTCAGGCTCAAGCAAGTCCAGAAAGTAGACATAAGTTACAGAAGTAAATGGCACATGTTCCCACAGTCCATGCTCCTTCCACATTGCCTTTTCCCTCTTAACCTGAATCTGTGGTCTCCTGGGGAGTTCCCTATAACAAGTTGACTGAGGAGGAAAATTTCCAGACCTGGTTTAAAGATGAGCCTGTATAATATGCTGGTGCTACCCCAAAGTAGATGGTTGTAGCAGTGTAGGCCTGCTAACATGGGTGGCTTCGAAGGGTAAGAGAGGAGGAAATCCTCTCAGTTGGCAGAAGTCTGAATCTGTATTGACATATGGGTAGTGGCTAATAGTTTTGTTGGGTGGTCAAGGCTTAGAAGGGCCATGATTGAGGGGCGCCTGGGTGGCTTAGTCGGTTAGGCGTCCGACTTTCGCTTAGGTCATGATCTCGCGGTTTGTGGGTTCGAGCCCCGCGTCGGGCTCTGTGCTGACTGCCAGCTCAGAGCCTGGAGCCTGTTTCAGAGTCTGTACCTCCCTCTCTCTCTGACCCTCCCCTGCTCAAGCTGTCTCTCTCTCTCCTAGAAATAAATAAAAATATTTAAAAAAAAAAAAAAAGAAGGGCCATGATTGAAAAATTGTGATAAGGTTTGTGAGTAATCTCTGAATATGATCAGAGTGTTAAGATATTGCGTCCCATAGGAATGGTCACCAAACAGAAATCTCATCAGAAGAGGATATAAATAATCAGATGGATGAGGTGACCTGTTTGTGGACATCTGTTAACCTGTTTTCTCAGCCAGCCCTATCTTAGTCCAATGGAAACCAAACAAAATTCTCCATGTAGGTTATTTATTAATGGGCTCAGCAACATAGACTTCCAATAATCACTGCTGAATGTCCAGCCTGCCAACAGCAGAGCAACACTGAGCATTCAATATGGCACCATTCTCTGAGAGCACCAGAAAGCCTCCTGGTAGAAGGTTGATTACAAAGGATCATGTCCATCATGGAAGGTACAGAACTTTTTCTCAATGAAATAAGCACTTATTCTGAATACAAATTTACCTTCCTTATTCACCGTGCTTCTGCCAAAACCAAAATCCTGGGACTCAAGAATGTTTTATTCACATGGTATTTTACAGAGCATTGCTTCTGATCAGGGAATTCACTGAAACTGAAGTGTGGCAATGGGCTTATACTCATGAAATTCACTTGTAATGTTGCCCATCACCTTAAAGCAACTTGCCTGAGAAAGTGGTGGCATGACCTTTTAGTAATAGTAACAACCTTTTAGACTTAGTTATGGTACCAACTGGGTGGAAACACTTTGCAAAGCTGAGGCAAGGCTTCCATGATATAATATGTGCTTTAAATCAGTGACCGATATACGTTGCTATTTTGCTAATAAGTCAGTTTTTTTTTAAATGTTTTTTTTTAATGTTTTTATTTATTTCTAGGAGAGAGAGAGACAGCGTGAACAGGGGAGGGTCAGAGAGAGAGGGGGTCACAGACTGAAACAGGCTCCAGGCTCTGAGCTGGCAGTCAGCACAGAGCCCGACGCGGGGCTCGAACCCACGAACCGCGAGATCATGACCTAAGCGAAAGTCGGACACTTAACCGACTAAGCCACCCAGGCCCTAAGCCAGTTTTTTTTTTTTAATGTTTTATTTATTTCTAGGAGAGAGAGAGAGACAGCGCGAGCAGGGGAGGGTCAGAGAGAGAGGGAGTCACAGACTGAAACAGGCTCCAGGCTCTGAGCTGGCAGTCAGCACAGAGTCCGGCGCGGGGCTCGAACCCACGAACCGCGAGATCATGACCTAAGCGAAAGTTGGACGCTTAACCGACTAAGCCACCCAGGCGCCCCACTAATAGTCAGTTTTAATGGATCTAGGAATCAAGGGGTGGAGATGGGAGTGGTTCCTCTTACTGTTCCTTTTAGGGTCCACTAGCAAAATTTTTGCTTCCTATCTCCACTATTTTAGGCTCTGCTAGTCTAGAAGTCTTATTTCACAAGGGAGGAGTGTTTCTGCCAGGGAATACCTCAATGGTACTATTAATCTGGAAGTAAAGACTACCATTTGGCCATGCTGAGCTCCTCATGCCAATAAATCAACAGGAAAAGCAGAGGGTTATTAAACTGACCGGGAATATTTAATCCTGACTACTAAGGGAAAATTGGATTTTTCCTCAGAGAGGAGCTCTTAGAGGCCTGTGTGTCCCATGTATCAAGGCCAAGTCTGCTGGATTAGACCTGTATGTAGTTAGGACTCTTACTAATTGCAAGGAATAGAATCCCAAATCAAAGCAGTATGGGGAAAACAAGGAATTTACTTATAGAGTTGTCTCCTGGAAGTCAAAGACAAGACTGCAGTTGGCCCTGAGGAATGAAGTAGAACCAGGCACTCAAATGGTGCCCCAGCTTTCCATATCCCATTTCTGCTTCTCTCTACACATCAGTTTCATTCTTTGTTCTTATTGTAGACCGATCGTCTCTGTTTTTCAGTTCACGTGGCTGAAAACACAGCTGTTAGTATTAGCAGCTTTAGCTACCTAGAGACTGATGTCTCTTTCCTGTTCTAGATGCAGACTTCCTGGGAGAAAAATTTGATTAGCACAGCTGGGTTCAATGTTTGGGAAAGGAGGGTCATATTGTACTATGATGGCTTCTATGAAGATGTCATGGGTAGAGTTGGTTGGTTAGGACGTTGATAATGGGTGGGGAGGTGATTGTGAGAAAGTCTGTTCTCAGAAGAAAAAGAGGGATGCTAGGCTGACAAGTTATGAGTGTCTACTCCCAAGTAGTTCAATTTTTCTGCCTAATAATAATAGCAAAAATAAATGAACAAATCGATAATAATTGATATTTGTAGAGCTTATTGTGTGCTAGGCATAAAATATATATGGTATCTAGCACAACACAGGGTTGTTATGAGGGTTTCATGAGCGTGTATATCTCTTATCTATATTCCTATATATCTATATGTCTATCTACATATCTTTACATTTATATCACAGTCTATAAGGTAAGTTCAAATTTTATCCCCATCTTACAAATGAGAAAAAGGAGACTTAAAGAGTCAAGTAACTAGTGCCAGTAAATAGTGTGCTGGTACTTAAACCCAGGCTTACTCGTTTCCAAGGGCTGATTTTGTGGCATGACACCCACAGCTAGTTCTCTAGCTTCTAGGCACCCAGTCTCACCGCAAACCTCAGGGTGCTGGATGGACCTTTGAAACCCTGCATAGATCTTGCTAATTACTTTTTTTGCCCTAAAATTTGTCCTTGGACTCCATGTGTCTGACTATGTGGGATCAATTGACCCCAAACCTATGTTTTCTTATATGTAAAAATGGATCATGATGGGATTATGGAAGCTACCTGAGGGCAAATATTTTTGTCTATTGTTTTCACTGTTAACAGTGAAAACAGTGCTGGGCACTTGGTAACTTTTTGTTAAGTGAATGAATGAGACAAGATGGACCCACAAGGGTCCTGTTTGAGGGATACTAGGACATTCTTGTCTTTTGGCTGTTAGGCTTTTGTGTGTGAGGTTAGGCAAGTGACAGGGAGATATGTGGAGGGGATTTTTAAGAAGGTATGTGTGGGGAGGGAGAGAGATGGAGAGAGAGGGGAGAGGAACTCTGCCCCAAAGGAGTCAGAGAGATGGAGAAGAGGGAGAAGACAACGAAGTGTCAGACTCAGATTTATTAGTGGTCTGCGATGTAAATGTTCCCTTTCTGTCCCCATTGGAATCTGGGGTAAAATCTGTACTACTCACTATTGCTGAAGTGGTGGATTAGCCAAGTGGTGGCCTTGAGGTAGAGTAATGATATAGGGCTGAGGGCACATGGGTTACCATTCAATGAGAGAAAGTGAGTGAAATCTCTGACCCAGCACCTGGTCCATGGCAGTCACTCAGTGGATGTTTCTTTCCCTGAGAGCCCATGACCTTGGCTAACCTACTGCATCTATCTCCCCAAACACAGCACAGGGCTTGGCATGCAGAGACTTCTCAGAATGTCTGCCTTCCTGCCAAGCAGGTTTTCCAAGGGCTCTACTGGACAACATGACAAAGCGCTGAGATATGGAGACTTTTGTGCCATTTCACTCTATGTGGAGTTCCTGCACGCCCACGAGGCAGGGAGCATGGCTGACACACGCACACTCACAAAAGAAAACACTGCTTAGCCCGGCTGGGAGACCCCTGGGTAAGCGCTGATGTAATTTGTTTTCACAAAAACCATAACAAGCTTCTGAGTTAAGCTTTTGCTCAGCTGGCCTTTGCCAAAAACGACAGTTGCTTTGTGTCATTGCCTGTTGACAATAGTGTAGTCACACATTGTACCACAAAAAGCCAAAGCATTCCAGGGTAAAACGATTACAAGGGAGATGAGCTGCTCCAGAGGTCTGGAAGGATCCTATTGGATGCCCAGCTAGTGCTGGCCCAGGGATTCTACTCCAGGTAGGGAAAGGAAATGACAAGTTCAGACCCCAGCAGATCTTGGGTGCAAATGCCCTCAGGGTTTCCATAGATATTTTAATCAGGATGAAACTTTCATTTGAATCAGAGGAATGCAAGCTCAGTATTTACATGTTTGCCTCTTCTCCCAGATTGTGATGCCTATAAAAGGGCAGAAACTCTGACTTGTTCCTTGTTCTACGCCTGTTGCTTAGCTTACATAAAGCCAGGCACAAAGAACACATTTGACGAAAATTTGTGGGATGAGAAGTGGATGTAATGTCCTCCTTGGAGTCCTCTATTTTCAGGCTCTTCTTTATCCCCTTTCTTTGGCATGGGTCCCTGTTCACTGCAGGTGTCTCCTAAGAGCTTGTGTCCCTATGTTTCCTTTTCGTCCTGGAAACGGAAGTTCATTTTGAAGGCTGCTCTATTGTTTGTACTGCTTGTAATCCCAAACTGAATGGAACCAATTTGTTGCACACTTGGCTGGTCTTCACACAGCATGTTTTTGTGATAGGTAACATTTCCTTTGAGACCAAGTTTGGCCTGGTATAGTGGCAAGAACTAGAGCACTCGGTGCTGTTAGTGTTAAATTTCAGCTTTCCCACTTTCTTAGTTGTGTAATTCAGACAATTATTGGATTTCATGGAATCTCAGTTTCCTCTGTCCATAAAGTGGATACAAGAAGGTAAACTTGGCTGAGATCAAACATGAAGATTTTTTTGATTTCTTGATACATAGGGAGTACAAAAGAATTGTCATTTGCAGTTCACAAGAAGGGTCATGCCTCTCAAATGGGGATCAAGATTCTTACTCTGAAATGGGTGGGTTTGGTATTCTGTGGCTCCAAGAAACTAAAATCGTTGGCAAAATTGTTTAAAATGTTGTCATCATAAAGGCCCCTGGATAGCTTAGTCTGTGGAGCATCTGACTCTTCATATCGGCACAGGTCTTAATCCCAGGGTCACTGATGGAGCCCCGCTCAGCTTGCTCGCTCTCTCTCTTTCTCTCTCTCTCTCTCTCCCCCCTGTCTCATGCCAACTCTCTGTCAAATAATAAAAAAAAGAAAAGAAAAGAAAGAAAAAGAAAAGAAAAGAAAAGAAAAGAAAAAAAAGAAAAAAAGAAAAGAAAAGAAAAGAAAAAATTTTTTAATGTCATCGTATTAGGCAGCCTTAATCTCTTCAAATGGTTTCTTTGGAGCTGTGTTTATTTCCTAAGTATGTATTTAGACTGCCATCTGTCTATTTATTATTGCTTTTAGAAAATGGATGAGCCATGTTTCAATTAGTCAATCACAGACCTGAGACACTGAAGATGCCTAGAAGACTACCACCCAGTCATAAACTCATGTCAGAAGAGAGAATGTGAAAACGAACTTAGCTGGGCTCAGTGGGGCTCAGGCTTGGCTGGCCTGCAGTATCATATGAATGGTGTTCTTTGGTCAGAACGCTTGCTCTGATATTGTTTCAGAGTTGGGGTCTTCCCTGAAATGGACACTTCAGTTGTCTGGTGTCGTGGAACAAGATCAATCTTAAAGCAAGAAGTAAGGACAAAGGAGATGGGCCTTAGAGTGAAGTGTGGGGAAATAGCAGCCTCTTTTATCTGGACCTATTTGGGGAATCGAGAGTATTCCCACTGTGGGAGGCAGGCTGGCCCTTGCCCCACGGCAGCAGCAGAGGGGAGTGTAAAAGTCAAACTCGGGGCCTGGGAAATTGGAGCAATAATGCTGGGTTTTAAGTTTCTCTCTGTTGTAATTCTTTTCTCTTCTCTCTAAATCTGTGTTATCACAATGGGAAAATGGGGAAAGGGTCGGTACAGCTCATGCTGGGGCTGAACAGTGGGTTTAGGAAAGTCGTGCCGTAAGGGAAGCAGATTTCAGACCCACAAGTCCTGCATGTGTTACCAGGTAGCTGGCTAAGGTAGAAAGTACAGAAGAAATGGGGGCATCTTGGTGGCTCAGTCTGTTGACTGCTCAGGTCATGATTGCATGGTTCTTGAGTTGGGCCCCACGTCTGGTTTGCTGCTGTCAGCCTGTCAGCACAGAGCCTGCTTCAGATCATCTGCCCCCCTCTCTCTGCCCCTCTGCCATTGTGCTCTCCCCAAAATAAACCAATATTAAAAAAAAAGAAAATACATAAGAAATGGGTGGCCTATGTAGGTATGCCACAGGGGAACTTGGTAAAAGCCTAGATTTTTGGAGGACTCAATAATTGGGGCATTAAAGTAGAAACCTGAGTTTACAAACTGTCAGTCTGTAGTATTGAGTTAGGATAGTGATGTCTACTTCATTCAGCTGTAAAGGGCTTGCTGTTGTAGCTGAGTTTTACTAAATGTAGCTACTGTCAATAATAGTGTAAGTTGAATTGATCGATCTCTGAGATGTCTTCTTGCTCAGAGATTCTAAGAGTCTAAGGCGTGCTGGAAGCATCAGTTGGAGCCCAGCCTGGCTTGAGTGTCCATCGGTTCTCCTGACCACATCCTCCTCGCGCATTGTTCTGTTTCTGTTCAACCTGCATGGAGTGTGGGGCAATGCTGGAATGTTTCAGAACATGTAGCCAGGGCAATGTTGTAATTCGTGAGGAGTCATTCTTAAGTGGAGAGAATCTTGTGCTTCAGATAGTCAGTCACATTCTTGGAAATTATGGTTCTGAAGTCTCCCTGGTTGCAGAAAAGCCAATTCCCGTTTATCTTGTGACATACTGAGATATTGTTTAAGCATTTCTTAAAAGCAGAAGAGACATTTCAGGAGGAGCATAAACAAAAATCTCAATCTCAAAATAGCAAAACAATATAAATCTTTCTTAAATTTTACACATGATCAGATCAGGCCATGCTATGGGACAAGGCCAAAGAGCCATGTGGCAGACTGCATTTTCCAAAGATGGCCACACCACCATCTGTCCTGCCACATGTTGTTCCTATGATGATACTTTGACATACCTCCCTTTTTTTTTCTTTTAATGTTTTATTTATTTCTGAGAGAGAGACAGCATGAGCACGAGAAGGTCAGAGAGGGAGGGAGACACAGAATCCAAAACAGGCTCCAGGCTCTGAGCTAGCTGTCAGCACAGAGGCCGACACAGGGCTTGAACCCACAAACCATGAAATCATGACCTGAGCCGAAGTCAGATGCTAAACCGACTGAGCTACCCAGGTGCCCCAACATGCCTCCTTTTGAGAGATGGGGTCTATGTTCCATCTCCCTGAGTCTGGGCAGGCTTGTGACTTTGGGGGAAGTAACGCTATGTAACTGAACCCAGGTCATAAAAAATGACACATTTTCTACCTGGTTCTTATGTAATGCACGCTCTTGGAACCTATATAGATACCTATTGCTATATAGCAAGTCACCCCCAAACTTACCAATGTACAACAACACACATATGCCATCTCAGTTTCTCTGAGTTAGGAATTTGACCATGGCTTGGTTTGCTCCTCTGCTGCAGGATCTCTCAGAAGGCTACACTCAAGGTTTTGACCAGAGCTGGGGTCTCTTCCTCTCTGTCCGTTGGCCAGGGTAACACTCAATTCCTTGTCATGGGGGTCTCTCCAACACAACAGCTTGCTTCATCAGAGCCAGCAAAAGAGAGAGTCTGATAATAAGACAGAGTCACAATTTTCATAACCTAATCATGGAAGAAAAATCATGGAATATCATGGGTGGCTCAGTCAGTTAAGCATCTGACTTCAGCTCAGGTCATGATCTCACAGTTCATGAGTTCGAACCCTGCATTGCGCTCTCTGATGTCAGCCCAGAGCCTGCTTCTGGATCCTCTGTCCTCCTCTCTCTGCCCATTCCCCACTGGTTCTCTCTCTTTCTCTCTCTCAAAGTAAATAAATAAACTAAAAAAAAAAAAAAGAAATATCTGCTCAATGTTACCATGTTTTATTGGTTAGAAGCTAGTTGCTCAAGGGGATAGGATTACATAAGACTGAATACCAAGAGGTAGGAATCAAGGACATCTTAGAGGCCTCTTACCACAGAACCTAACCACCATACTGAGAAAGCCCAGATGGTGGGGAGAGTTCATGTAGATGTTCCAGTATTAAATACATGAGTGGAAGAGCCTTAAGATCATTCTAGTACTCCAGCCATTGAGTAACCCTCAACCTTTCAGACTTCCTGGCTAAGGTTCCAGGCATTGTGGAAGAGATACAAACCATCCTTACTAGGCTGTTTCTGAATTCCTGACCCATATAATCCTTGAAAATAATAAATTGGTTGCTGTTTTATACCACTAGGTAGTAACTAAAACAAGTCACATATCTTGAAGCTTCATTGATCACCTGATCACCTGATTTGACAATATGAAACCCGCACTGCACAATTTTTGCAACTAAATTGATTGTCTTTTCTGTAGCAGCACTTTATAAAATACCTTCAAGAGTCACAGACAAACTGAGTTTTCCCAGGATTTTTGAGATTCAGCTGAGCTTTCACTGCCAATAGCACACTTCTGAATCAGACAGGATGTTCTAAACCTTCTTTTCAGTCCATTTTGAATAGGCCAATTATAGTGCTTGGCCTGGCATGAACTATGCATCAGAATAATTCTGCATACTTTTGTTTTCACATGGGTATTCAGATGGAAAACATTTTTGAATTACTTTAATATCTGGCACTAGATTTCCTCTATAGGAGGGAAGTATCTTTGTTTGAAAAAAGAGCTTGGTAAAGAAGCAGTTGGGGTGTAAGAATGTGCCCCCACCTCACCTCCTGCTCTAGCCCCTCTGCATTGCGATAAAGGAAGGAATTTGCTTCTGGCTTTGGAGACATGGTAGGGGAGAGGAAAGAACAGAAGATAGAGAAGGAAGAAGGAAAACAAGAGGAAGAGTAGGTGGGAGTGTGTACAGTGAGATGCAGTGTTGAGGCTAATAGAGGAAACCATCATAAAGGGGTGGCTAACAAAAACTAACAATAGCAGGAATGTGTGATGCAGATTTCTAGGCTGTCTGTGGTGTAGTGAGTGCTGGGACTCTGTTCCTGTGACACCCCCAACATTTTCAGCAAAGTTTAGTAATCTCATACATGGTGCGTTAAGAAAATTTTTTTTCATGAAAAGCTAAATTTTGTGGCTGAATTGACATGGAGCTCAACAAAGATTGTCTTCAAAGAACACTACCTCTGAGAGATCAGGATGTAAGAATATATGTGTCATGTGCATTTACAAAAATCCTAGAGGAAGCTTGGAATTTCCATAGGCCAAGGTGTTTGGGGCCAAGGTTGCCTAACCTTCATGATCCAGAGAGGTCCCAGCTGACATGTGAGCTACCTGAGCATCTACATGTGTCAGGCCCAACCTGGTTTCTGGCTCCTATGTCCTTCCTCAGTTTTCCACTCTTTCTTTTCCCTTGGCCCATATATGTGACTCCCTGACATGCACATATAGGCCCAGCCATGTTCCAGGTCCCTGGGACATTCTAGAGATGCAAGAGGCATTTAATAGATTCAACCTGATGATCTAGGTCTCCACGTAAAGTAACTTTGCTACTCATACTTCCTGACTTTATACTCCTGTCTTCAAAACTGAAACCTATCTTATTCTCACATCCTGGGGCCTTCTCTCCTTCCCCACTCCAAATGACCTCGTGACTTATAATTGGACTCTTGCTTTTGAATCTACTCCTAAATTTCTCTGGTATTCCACCCACTGTTTTCCTCTTAGGAATGAGAAACCTTGAGCTCTAGGGTTAGATCTGACACAAACTTGCCATTTCGCTTTTGCAAAGTCACTTTTACTAACTCCAGCACTTGATTCCTCACCTGTAAAACATTGTGGTTGGAAGGATGATTATTAACTCAGCAAGCTTGAACACGAGTTATGCAAGCTCTTCAGCAGCATGGACTAGATGGGCTGGGCCCCCGGAATTAACTGGTCCTGGCAGGGGCTATAAAGTTGGGAATTCTAGCCAGGTTGGGGCAAGGCTTGTGATTGCAGGGCTCCATCCAGTGTTACGATGCAGCTGTGGAGCAAGAAGTAGAGACAGAATCTTGGTTTTCAATAATCAGGCCACTGAACACAAACTCAGACAGTGGCTGAGAACTGTGGAAAAGGGTCTGGCCCCCATTGTAGGAGGGTGCTAGACAGGGCAGACAAGGACTTGTAACCACAACAAGAACCCACGGCAAGAGGACTTGGGGTCAGGGCAACACTCAGTTTTCAGGAAGCAATGGAAAGACAGGGGGACCGAGGCTGAAAGTTAGGTGCATGGAAGAATCAACATAGCTGGTAGATTGAGATTGAGAGACCATGGAAATTATTTCTAGTTTACCAATTTTGGGTGTATAAAAATAACAAGATTGTTTCTGAGCAGCTATACAAGTGCATTACAATTGCTTAGGTCCTCCCTTTTCTACTCAAGTCTGCTCTAGAATTGGGCTAAGCCTGCCTATAGACGGGATGGATTACTGATACCAGATCTCTTCAGGCCAAATATTCTAGGGTCCTTTGAACAGTCTCAGATATGTCTGGAGGGGTCAAATGAGGACAGCCCATAGCATTCTTCATGCTTGCGGAGAATCTAGGCCAGTGCACATTTGGATTGGGCCCCTTTGTATCATGTGTATTGGATCAGTCCTTGAGCAGAACACCACGCATACTTGTGGGGTTCACCCTCGTGTGGGGAAGAGAGATCACAGTGTCTGACACATGGTAGGCCATCAACATATGTTGGTTAAATGAATGAAAAATAAAAGTTGAGTAAAATTAACAGGAAAGACTGACAGCTGGGAGAAAAACTAAAATAGCAATGATCCTGGGAAATATTCCTATTTCCCTCATGTGATCCTTACTATCAACAACCGAGTCTTAACCTTTCCCCTATAATAAGAAAAATAATTCTCAAAACACATTTTCAGATTATAGATTGCCAGACTCAGGGAGATGTTCCTACCCTTGACCCAGTAATCCTACTCTTGGGATTCCATCATAAGGAAATAATTCAACAAAAACAAAAAACTAAGTGCACAAAGGTATTTATGACAACATCATCTGACACAGCAGAAAAATGGAAACAGTTCACATGGCCAACAATCAGGGACAGGCTGCGTAAATTTTGGTACCTCTACTCAATGGAATATTCTGAAACCATTAAAAAGATAACTGTGAAAATTAAGTATGAAACACATAATAAATAACTTTGTAAAAAAGAAGTACACCAAATGCTACATAGTGCAGACCATGGGTGTCCTTCCTTGGGTCAACCAATTTATCTTGTCCAAGTTTTTGTTGGTGTGGTTAGATTCCAAAAGGAACGTAAAGGGTACTTCAGGGGCACCTGGGTGGCGTAGTCGGTTAAGCGTCCGACTTTCGCTTAGGTCATGATCTTGCGGTTCGTGGGTTCGAGCCCCACGTCGGGCTCTGTGCTGACTGCCAGCTCAGAGCCTGGAGCCTATTTCGGAGTCTGTATCTCCCTCTCTGTCTGACCCTCCCCTGCTCACGCTATCTCTCTCTCTCCTAGAAATAAATAAAAATATTAAAAAAAAAAAAAAGGTACTTCAGAATATCTCCCACCTTTCCTCTGATTTAAAGAACGATGCATGTTGGGGGGCGCCTGGGTGGCTTAGTCGGTTAAGCAACCGACTTTCGCTTGGGTCATGATCTCGCGGTTCGTGGGTTCGAGCCCCGCGTCGGGCTCCGTGCTGACTGCCAGCTCAGAGCCTGGAGCCTATTTCAGAGTCTGTATCTCCCTCTCTCTCTGACCCTCCCCTGCTCAAGCTGTCTCTCTCTCTCTCTCTCCTAGAAATAAATAAAAATATTTAAAAAAAAAAAAAAGAACGATGCATGTTGGAATTCTAGGAAGATGGCAGGAATGGAACAGCATTCATTTGAATCTTCTTGAATCATCATATGAAAACAGACAGAGCGACTGGTTAACAAAATTAAAGAACTAAGGACTACATTTACAACAAAACTAGGTGACAAAATACAAGCACCAACAGCCACAATGTGTTTGGGCGTCTCTGGAAGAGACAGCAGAGGGAAGCAACAAGGCATCTGACGGACCTGAACAATTATGAGAGAGCATCACAGGCATGATACAAGGCACAAAAGGTCATTTTGAGAGCAGCTGCTAAAACTAGAAGGAATCTGCCTACTCCAGTGAAGTATGGGAACAAAGGGCTTTAGGGTAAGGCCTAAAGGGACAGCGCACTTTAGCCTATTTGAACATGAACGCTTGAAACTGAGTAGCCTGTGTGCCTCTTAAAGAGAGGGTCCTACACTTTGGAAAGTTTCTAGCAGAGGAATTAAAATTGTTAAGATAGAGTTTTAAAAAAAACCTACAAAAACTAAAAAAAGAGAACATTCAGCTAAAAGTGGGAAAGGCCAAAAGAATCAGGAAATCTCAAAAAGAAAGCTATTATTAACAAAAAAAAAACCTTTTTTTGGAGAGAGAGAATCTCAGGCAGGCTCCACACCCAGTTCAGAGCCTGATGGGGGCTTGATTTCACAACCATGAACCCTGACCTAAGCCAATATCAAGAACGGGAGGCTTAAGTACATAAAAGAAAGAAGAAAAAATGGCAAATATAGAAATATTTATAAAAAATTTTCCTCTTTTTAATATTTTATTAAAAGATAATTCACTATTTAAAAATGATAACAATGTTTCATGGTGCTTATAACATATGTAGAAATAAAATGTCTCACCACAATAACACAAGCCATGGGATGGGGAAATAGAAGCATACTATTATAAGATCGATGTTATACATGAAGCAGTGTAGTATATTATTTGAACGTGACCATGATAGGATACATATATATAAATAAAATGTTACACAACCACTTAAAACCAGAGAAATCAAAAGGCAAAAACCAAACAAACCTCCACATAAGTGTGGCTTAGAAACTCTAAGTAAATGGAAACAAAATGGAATACTGAAAAAGCTATCAAGTAATCAAAAAGATGTCAGGAAAAGAAACAAAAAAGACGACAAAAAAAAAAAAAGAAGAAATGGGACAAGTAGAGAACAAATAACAATATGATAAACTTAAATCCATTCACATAGAATTAATCATAAATGGTTCAGATACTCTAGGCAAAAATAGAAAAAGATATACCTTGCAAACACTTACATAAGAAAAATGGAGTGGCTATATTAATATCAAACAAAGTAGACTTTAGGACAAGGACTATTATTATGGATAACACTTCCTAGTGATGAAATGGTCTATTCATCAAGAACACACAATTCTAGGGGCGCCTGGGTGGCTCAGTCGGTTGAGCGTCTGACTTCGGCTCAAGTCATGATCTCATATTTCATGGGTTCGAGCCCCACGTCGGGCTCTGTGCTGACAGCTGGCTCAGAGCCTGGAGCCTGTTTTGGATTCTGTGTCTCCCTCTCTCACTGCTCATGCTGTCTCTCTTTCAGAAATAAATAAAACATTAAAAAAAAAACTTTAAAAAAAAGAACATGTAATTCTAAATATGTATGGACCCAATAAGAGAGCTTCAAAATATATGACCTAAAAACTGACAAAGATGAAAGGATAAACGGGCAAATGTGTAATTATAGTTAGAGACATCAACACTTCATTCCCAGTAGTTCCGTAGATCAGTAGTAACAGATCATTAGTGAGAATAAAGAAAACTCCAGAGGTGCCTGGGTGGCTCAGTGGGTTAATCTCCTGAATTTTCATGTCAGCTCAGGTCATGACCTCATGGTTAGGGGGTTTGAGTCACATGTCGGGCTCCCCACTGCAGGTGTGGAGTCTGTTTAGAATTCTGTCTCTCTCGTTCTCTCTCTCCCTCAACCCCACTCTCTCTTTCTTTCTCAAGATAAATAAATACACTTAAAAAAGAGAGAAAACTTGAGTACTATCTACCTATTTGTCTTATTGGACATTAATAAACCATTAACATCCCACAATGACAGATACACATTCTTTGCAAGTGCATGTGGAATTATGTACATAATTCCCACACCATGGGTCATTAAATAAGCTTCAATAAGTTTAAAAGACCAGAAATCACAGAGAGTACATTCTTTAAAAATGAATTGAATTAAAAATCAATAACAAAAAGGTAGCTGGAAAATTCACAAATATTTGGAAATATTTGGAAATGATGTTCTTCTAAATAATCCACAGGTCTAAGAAGGGAAATATAAAACATTTACATATAAACATAAGATATATATAAAGTAGAAGATATTTTGAATTGAATGAAAATGAAAACAAAACAAATCAAAATTGGTGGTATGTAACTGAAGCAGTGCTTTTAAATACCTTTTAGCTTTAAACGTTGATATTAGAGAATAAAGGTCTAAAAATCAAGGATCAAAGCTTCCATTATTAAAAAAAAACTAGGAAAAAGAGAGCAAATTGATCACAAAATAAGTAAAAGGAAATAACTGAGAATTATTCATTGTGGAAACCAATGAAATAGAGCACCAAAAAATAATAGAGAGTACATAAAATTGAAAGCTTGGTTTTTTTTTGAAAATATCAGTAAAATTGATAAACTTCTAACCAGTCTAATGAAAGAGATACAAATTGCCAGCATTAGGAATAAAAGAGGAGGTATCATTATAGAACCTACAGATTAAAAAGAAAAAAGAATCTTACAAACAACTTTATGCTTAATGAGTGAATTATATCATATATTTAGAATGAAGTAATACTAATTTTTTATAAGCTCATTTTAAAAATAGAGGAGGAAAATTACCTGACTCATTCTAGATGAAGATTTTATTTGAGGTACTTCTGGCAGGCTTCTCTTGTGAAGCTAGTTCCTGCAAGTGATGATATTCATGGTTGATACCAAAACCAGTGATTACTGTACTTTGGGTACCTTTGCCCTGGGGGCCTTTGGTGGTGGCATTTCCACCAAGGAGTGACTCATCAATGTTACTCTCTGTCCTACAGCTCCAGGCACAGCCCATCAGTGATCTCCTGGATCTTGTAGATTTGGAGAGCATCTCGTCATGGCTGATGAGGTCCAGGTAGATGATTGTGACAGCGGCTGGAGAGGTGCCAGCGGCACTAGCTTAGCAGGAGCTAGGAGCTCTGAACCGACGCCTTGCAGCTGGAGTGGCGTTGTGTGGCGTGGGGTAGAGTGGAAAACTCTCCATTCATTTCTGATGTTTCCTTTATCGTGTTTTCAGTGACTAATTTGCATGTTTGTCAGTACTTGTGCCATTACCATAGTTTTGTAATGTTTAATAATAGTAGTTTAAATATATTTTCTAGGGGTGCCTGGGTGGCTCAGTGGTTTAAGGCTCGACTTTGGGTCAGATCATGAGCTCATGGTTAGTGAGTTCAAGCCTGGCCTGTGGCTGTGCTGACAGCTCAGAGCCTGGAGCTTGCTTCGGATTCTGGGTCTCCCTCTCTCTGCCCCTCTCCCGCTCATGCTCTGTGGGGCTCTGTGCTGACAGGGAGGGCCTGCTTGGGATTCTCTCTCTCTCTCTTTCTCTCTCTCTCCGTCCGTCTCTCTCTGCTCTCCCCCACTTGCTTGCACAAGGTCTCTCTCTCTCTCTTTCTCTCTCTCTCCTTCCGTCTCTTTCTGCTCTCCACCACTTGCTTGCACAAGGTCTCTCTCTCTCTCTCTCTCTCTCTCCTTCCGTCTCTCTCTGCTCTCCCCCACTTGCTTGCACATGGTCTCTCTCTCTTATTCCAAATACATAAATTAAAAAAAAAAACTCAAAAGAAAATAAAAGCGAGGCACTGTTGTTTCTTTTTCGGTATATGCTGTTTTTGACAGGTTCTGTTACTAGGGTTATGATGACCTCATAAAATGAACCAGGCAGCCTTTCTCCTTTGCTTTTTTGCCTAAATTCCTCTCTGCTCTCCTGGCTGGCAAGAACAGGGCTGGCTTGCATTCAGAGCTACTCCAGGACCCTGGCGACCTCTAACATGTTCCGGGCCCTCTTTCTTGACTCTCAGTACTGTTGTCCCTGGCATCTTTCTGCTTCCCCTTCTCCTTCGGGCTGACTTCCCAGTGCGCTCCCCTAACATCTGAGCTTCAACCTGAGCTGTCCTCTGTGTGAACCCAGAGGAGGGGATTTCCTTGGCAGATGGTGGTTCTCCATAGGCCCCTCCCACTTCCTCCGGGAGCTCTCACCCAGCTGCACTCAGAGCTCTCTCCTGAGCTTCTGCTGCCAGCTCTCTGCTGCCCTCGCCTGCCCTCTGGCCACCATGTCTGTCTTTGTCATGACTTCCTGCAGCCAGAGGCGTGGAGAAAGGGACTCACTTCCACAGGTTGAATGTTCACAGATGTCTTGAAGTCTTGGGAATTCTCCATAGCGACTAGTTTGAAGGAGGTGTTGCGGTGAGACAATGAGTTGTTCTGGCTGCCTCTGAAGAAAGTGCTAGAATAGACCCAACCAGCTCTGCCCCTATGAAGGAAACACAAATCACATTTATATACCAAAGGGCACCTCTGAGAAGATCTGGTGTGGTCTGGCAAGACATGAGTCCCAGAGTAAGGAAGGGCTCATATTTAAAAAATTGTTTTAATCTTTTATTTATTTTTGGGAGAGAGAGAAAGAGAGAGACAGCACGAATAGAGGAGGGTCAGAGAGAGAGGGAGATACAGAATCTGAAGACAGGCTCCAGGCTCCGAGCTAGGTGTCAGTACAGAGCCCGACACAGAGCTCGAAACCATGAACTATGAGATCATGACCTCAGCCGACGTCAGACGCTTAACTGACTGAGCCACCCAGGCACCCCGGAAGGGGTCATATTTAGTCTGGACCTTTGTGCAATGTGAATACTGTGTCCCTAGAGACAGATGTGGCTCAAGAGGTGTCTGTGACTTGCACCTCTACACCCTCCCCCACCGTTCTCTGTGCTGTTTCCCTGTCCTTTCCTGTCACCTGAGACAATTTGTATGTCCAGCCTTTCTGTTCAGCTGTCAGCTGTGAATGACACCAGATGGTGAGACCTGAGCTATGCAGTGAATTGTCTGGCTCAGACAGATAGTTTTCTTGCCAATTGCCCTTGAAGCTATCCAATGCCATGGGGAGACACGTTTGTAAGTATGTTGTTTGTCAGTATTTAATCTCACCTACTTGTTAAGAGTATGGCATCTAGAGTCAGGCAGATTTGGTTTGAATCCTGGGTGTGTCACTTACTAGCTGTGTGATCTTGGGCAAGTAATGTGACTTCTCTGAGGCAGTGTTTCTTATCTTTAAAATAGGAAAATAACAGACATACTTGTTAGGTTGTTGTGAGATAATAGTGCATATAAAGCATTTGGCCTGATGCCTAACCTAGTAAATATTTTGTATATGTTACTCAAGCTGCTTCTTTATTCTTTTTTCTTTTCAAAATTTTAAAAACGTTTACCTATTTAAAATATCTACACCCAACATGGGGCTCAAACTCATGACACCGAGATCAATAGTCACATGCTCTACTGACTAGGCCAGCCAGACACCTCTATTCTGATTATTATTGTATGTTTCCTGTGAATCAAGGTAACTCCTTAGCTGACATTCAAGACTATGATCAGTTTTCAGGCTGTCTTTCTAGCCTCATCTCTATTGCTCCATTGCACATTCTCTATTAATCAGACAAAGTTTCAACTCCTTGCTTTTGTTCACACTGTTCCCTTAAACTAACCTCCTCCCTTCTCATCATCACATGCTGAAAATCTTCCCAAATATCAAGGCCCAAGTTAAATACCACCTAACTAATGAGGAGTTCCTGGCTGCTCCATTCAGAGTTTCCGTCTGCCTCCTGCTGGACCATTACCATTATAACTGTTTTCTTTTTTTTTTTTAATATATTTTTTAATGTTTTATTTATTTCTAGGAGAGAGAGAGAGAGAGAGCGTGAGCAGGGGAGGGTCAGAGAGAGAGGGAGTCACAGACTGAAACAGCCTCCAGGCTCTGAGCTGGCAGTCAGCACAGAGCCCGATGCGGGGCTCAAACCCATGAACCGCGAGATCATGACCTAAGCGAAAGTTGGACGCTTAACCGACTAAGCCACCCAGGCGCTCCCATTATAACCGTTTTCAATCAAGAACCAGGAAGTGAGATTGGTCCTGAGGGTGAAATTTAATGACAAAGTTCATGTGACAAATGTCGTGAGTTTCTATGGATGTGCCTCTGCTGGAGAGTTGATCTCTGAATGCCTTGGGCCTTACAGACACTGTTGGCTCCAGAATTTCTTCATTGGAAGGGCTAGGAGGCAGCCTGGTGGAAAGGGAAGCTGGAATTCTTGCTTTGCATGGCAAAGACATTGATTTCACTCACGTTGTATGCTGATTAGGAATGGCTTAGGAAAGGAGATAAGAGGTTGGAGTAGAGTACCATGGATGTTTTCTAATCTGTGAGTGAGTGAATGGAGTCCTTAAGCCCGGCCAATGACTAAACCAGCTCTAACCTAAGATGTGTTTGGAAGTAAGAATGTAAAAACAAGCAAGCAAACAAACAAACAAACAAACAAAAACACAAGGAAGTCATGGAGTCTGTCAGGGAAGCAAGCCAGAGTGTTGCAGTGTGTTGTCCCATAGCCACCTCCAGGTCCCTTTGTGAAAGGCCTGCTGGAGAGGTGGGATCTTTGCCTGTGTTGGGTGGGCTGGGCTGGCTAGTGTGGGTGAGAACTTGAGCTTCTAGTCAAAAGGCAGAGAAGTGAGGCCTAGGCAGGAAAGGACCTCATTTCTCCAGGGACCTCTCAGGACTGATGGGAGCTTGTTCTAGAGCTGTCTGCCAGAAACCATGGTTAGGTGGTCAGGTTAGGTAGACGTATACTCATCTCTAGGAAGTGTGTTGAGCACTGTCCCCAGGGATCCCAGGGGTATGGCCATGCTTTGGAGCATGAAATTGGGTGGGTGTGTGACTTGGTGTCAAGGCATCCTCTCCCTGGATCAAAGGGCTGAGTGCAGTGTAAAGGGAAGGCCAGGGAATGACCTGGCTCTAACACAGAGGACTCAAGAGACACTTGCCCTTTGGGTGCTATGAGAGCAGCAAAGGATGAGCTGAGCCCAGGGGTGATGGAGTAACTGGCAGAGAGTCTTTTGGAACACAGCTCTGGAAAAGACTAACTTTGCCATACTCCAGGTTAGGTCCTAGGATCTAACTCTCAGCCCTTCCCTGACTCTCTCCTTGAAAAGTTTGCTCCAGCCTTAGACCTTGAGTGCCATTTGCCAACTATTTCCAGTTCTTCTCTATTCTAAGCATATGGTAAGGTTGCACTTCCAGGCATCGTTGTAGCTGGCTGGAGCTGAAGTGACCATTTATGGCCAGTGGGCTGCAAATAGAAGGGACATGCATCACTTCTGGTTCAGAGCATCTCCTTGCCAACACAAGACCCTTCAGAGCTCTCTTTCTGCCAGTGGTTTAGGCAATGTTCCAGAAGATGGCTAATCTATCGGCCTCAGTTCCCAAGTAAGGAGATGCGGAGCACAGCCTCCAGCCATGGACACATAGGGGGAAATAAACCTGTTATTTTAAACCACTTGTTTCTATCAATCTTATTTCACTGAGGGTCTAGGTGTCCTGTCTATTCTCATTTGTCCTGTCTCACAATATTGCAAGACCTCCTTTCCTTTTTTTCCTCAAAGGCTTTGTACCTCTTGATTTACTTCTGGCCTGCTTCCTCCATCCTGCTTTCTCTTCTTCTGGTTCCTAGTCTTTGTTTTTTTTTAATCATCCCATAGCGGTTCCTAGTCTTTGAAAACATGTCCCGGGATCCCAGTGCCACCCTGATACTGCTTAGCTCTATCCTCAGGGTTTCTAAAGTACCCTCTTTGACCATGAAGAAAGAGAGGCTCTCCTCATGCAAGACTGTAGAGCTGGAGCAGGAGCAGACAGAGGGAGTGTGGTAACCAGCTTCCAGGATGGTCCTGGTGATACCCACCTTATGGTATTCATACTTTTGTGTAGTCTTCTTCCACCTACTACCAGTATAGATCTGTATGATCAGTAGAATGTGGCAGAAGTGGTGGTACATCATTTCCAAGACTGGATCATTTCCAAGACAGTATCAGTTTTGGTTACTCTTTCTCTTTAGATAATTCATGCTGTGGAAGGCCTGTCATGAGATACTATGGAGGCATCCATGTGATAAGGAACAAAAGCCTCCTGGTGATAGCTCTGTGAGTAAGCTTGGTGCTCTAGACCCGATCAAGCCTCAGTGACTACAGTCCTGGCTGACACCTTGACTGCAATCTCACAAAAGACCCTGAGCTAGAACCACCTTGCTAAGCCTCTCCCAAATTCTTGATTCCATAATAAGAGTTTACTGTTTTAAGCTAGTAAATTTGGAATAACTCACGATGCAGCAATAAAGAACTAATACAGGGTAGGTGCTAGGGAGGTTGTGTTTTGGATATCAAAGCACAGTATGATAATAATGATAGATCTCTGCTTGGCCTGCTTGTGTCCCTTGCTCTGGGACAGATTTGGCTTTTGTGCATGGTTGCTGAGGAATCTCTCAGGACAGCACTCAACCCGGGGGAGGAGGGGGCAGGAAATATGAACCTAACTTGGTGTTTATCACCTAGACCCAGTCCCAAGAGACTCACTCAAGCCTGTCTTGTGATTAACATAGAGTTCTATGTAAACACTATGTAAACATTCTTTTACAAAGAATGTAAAATGTAAAATTAGTGTACTAGTCACATTCCTTTAGAAGAGAGCTGGTGTGACACTGTGAGGAGCCCCACATACTTGTGGTAGTGCTGGGTGTGAGGAGTAGCATCAGAAACCAGAACCCTGTGGAATAATGGATGTCAGAGATAGGTGAGTAAAGATATCCTCTGGGGCACATTCCATAAGTGTGAGGGCCTAAGTTATCCAGGGGGACCAATACGCTGGTGAAATAATAGCTATTACTATTAAAAGAAGACATCCAGATGTCTAACAGACACATGAAAAGATGCTCAACATCACTCATCATCAGGGAAATACAAATCAAAACCATGAGATACTACCTTCTACCTGTCAGAATGACTAAAATGAATAACTCAAGAAACAACAGATATTGGCAAGGAAGTGGAGAAAGAGGAACCCTTTTGCACTGTGGGTGGGAATGCAAACTGGTGCAGCCACTCTGAAAACAGTATCGAGGTTCCTCAGAAAATCAAAAATAGAACTACTCTACGACCCAACAATTGCCCTACTAGGTATTTATCCAAAGGATACAAAAATGCTGATCCAAAGGGGCACATGCACCACAATTTCTATAGTAGCATTATTAACAATAGCCCAAGTGTGGAAAGAGCCCAAATATGCATTGATAGATGAATGGACAAAGAAGATGTGGTACACACACACACACACACACACACACACACACACACACACACACTGGAATACTACTTGGTGATCACAAATGAAATCTTGCCATTTGCAGCAATGTGTATGGAACTAGAGTGTATTATGCTAAGTGAAGTAAATCACGCAGGGAAAGACAAGTGTCACATGGTTTCACTCATGAGGATAGGGGAAGGGAAGGAAGATAAGATAAAGGCAGAGAGGGAGGCAAACTGAGTCTCTTAAAAACAGAGAGCAATCTGAGGGTTTCTGGTGGGGATGTGGGTGGGAGGATGTGCTAAATGGGTGATGGGTATTAAGGAGGGCACTTGTTGGGATGAACATTGGGTGTCATATGTAAGTGATGAATCATTGGGTTTTACTCCTGAAACCAATGTTAACTAACTTGAATTAAAAAGAAAAAATAAAAGAGAGAATGCTGTTAAAGCATCTTCATTCTGGCTTATAGCCCTCTAGGGCTAAGGGGAATTTGGGATTCAATAATAATAACAAATACTGTTCTTTCTTTTATTAAGCACTTGGCTGACTTTAAAGTAAATAGTTCTTTCTTTTATTAAGCACTTGGTATGTCTGACTTTAAAGTAAATAGTTCATGTACATCGTAATTTTCAAGCTCTGAGGTAATTTATAAAATAGATCTTATTCCCATTTTACAGAATAAGAAACTCATATTACATAACCTGCTTCCTCCAAGCACTTTCTCCAAAAGTCAAAGCAGGGGCCACATGGGCAGGCACCTTCCATTCTTAAACACATAGTCCTCTGGTCCTCCTATCTAACTGGAATCTCAATTCCAGTTGTAGATCTGGTCCCTTTGCAAGATTGTGTTCTCGGGAAGAGAGCTCATGCCACAACCCTGGCCTAAGGCTCCTGGCTGCAGGGATTGACCTGCTTTTATCTATGGGATCAGCAAAATGTACAGATAAGTTATAAGAGCTCTTGGCGGAATGCATTTGAGGTGAAGTATGTACCTCCTGCATTTCAGCTCTACACACACATCAGTCTCTACAAATAGGTGTCAATCCCTGGAAGTAATGTGGTTACAATGAGTGAGGCCTCTGTCACTTCAAGACTGAATTCCAGGCAATGACAAAAGGAGAGGTGGGAACAACAATGTGAAGTATGCTTAATAACACTGAAAGTATCCTGAAAATGGTTAAGATGGTAAATTTTACATTATGTTTTTTTTTTACCACAATTAAAAATGAAAATAAAAAAGAAATATGGGGAATCGTTATCAGTTAGTAAGTGGAATCTGATAAAAGGAAGTGGCTGATCTAATGAGGTTTAGTGTGAGTCTGTGTGGGATGTGGATCAACAGGTGGAGAGGCAAGTGAGAAGATGACATTCTGTCAGGTCATGGCAAGAAGACCAGGACAGAAATTCCACCTGGATCCAGTACTGGAGAAGGGGGGATCTGTAGTTAATCTTGAACCTCCAATGGGGGTGACTGCTGTACTTTAGTACACACACACACACACACACACACACACACACACACACACACACACATTATATATAGTGTAATATGTATTACATTATGTAATGTCAGTTGTCTAATATAAATGTGTAATATGTATACATGTATATTTTAAATATATAAAATAAACAGTAATACATGGTTGATATCATGGGTGCAGGTCTTTCAAATGATCCTTTTGTTACCTTTACAAAGTCCTGGGTCACAAACCCCTTACAGGTTTGCCCTGGAGTGGGGCCTGCAAGGGTGGATCCACAGCATTGTAGTCAACATTCCAGGCCTGGGGCAAGTCCCAGACAAGCTACATTCCTCACCCCCCACCCTGTTCCTATGTGTCTGGGCTACATGTTAGACCCACAGCAGAACACAGAAATCGAGCAAGACAGAAACAGCCTTGTTCCTGATAATCTAGTGGGAAAAATCTATCCTCTTTCCTAATCCTGCAGGCTCCCTGGGAGGTGGGACTCCAACCCGTCTCTCAGAGAGAAGCCCTTTGGGAAATGAGGTAAGTGGCAAGTCTGGGAACAGGTTTGGGAACCTTGGCTTTTTTCTGAAAGGTTATGAGGACTTGATGCCAGAGGTGGGCAGTTGGGAGGGGAACTGTGGCTCCTTTTTGGCTCCCTAAGAAATGGCCCTCCTTTAGAGAAACAGGGCTTGACTGAGGTATGAAACTGACACACCTCACCGACACTGATGTCAGTGACATTTTGATTCTCAGAGCTTCAGAGTTCTCTCCTCTTTGCCAAGACTCTGGGATGGTATTCCAGAGTATCCCTTGTACCTAGTCAGCTTTGCTACCCATCCCCTCGGGCCAGGGAGGACCTCTGCCTTTGACTATGCCATGCTTAGCACAGGATATAAGGGTGGCTTCAAACCCCCTTCCTTTCTTGGCTCAGTCTACAGCTGTCTCTTACCCTAAATAACAACTCCTATGAGGGCAGACACCGTATCTTATTCATCTTGGGAGCTTCTGGAACTTCTCTTTCCCTTTGTCTCTCCTGTGCCTTGCATACAATGTAAAATAGAAGATTGCAGTGACCATTGGCTAAAAACCCCTGTCCCCAGATGCTCCTCTTGGCTGTACTCTCTTTTCCTCTTTGCCCTACAAACCAAATGCTGTGGTTTTATAACTTTACACTGAAAGCCAGAGTTCATAAACTGCACTTTATCTTAGTCTGTGGTCTCTATATTCTTGCCTGATTCCTCTCTCTGGAAATCTCCCAGATAAATCATAGCCAGTCATATCTGTACTGCCCCTCTCCCCAAAAAAGCCAGCTCGAGGGCAGAGTTAGAAGGGTCTTGGGAGAACATCCAGGAAGCCTTATATTAAAGAAGAGAAAACAAAACCCTTGAGAGGAAAAGGGACTTGCCCATGATCATGGTTTTGAGTCTGGGCCAGAAGTCAGCAATCCTGCCCCCCAGGAGTTCCAGAGCTCAGAACACTGGCCTGGTGGCCTCCTTCTTCATGCTGCCTGATGTTTTGAAAGGGCCTTTCTCTGACCCTCACCTTTTAGGTATCACAGCTGGAGAGGCAGTTTGATAGCTTGGCCAGGCCAAGGGTATCTACTCAAGGGCCTAAGAGAAAAGATCTGGCCTGAGAGAGTAGAGACAATAATCAGTGTCTCTCTTTACATTCTCTCCATGCAATAACTTCTGTCAAATAGTAATCTGACAATGAACTCAATCAACAAGTAGTGTCTTGCTCAAATTCACCATGAGCATGAACTTAGTAAAGCGTTCATGGCCATCGGAACTCCCTGCCTATCCCATCTAACTGCCCTCTGGCAGGAGGACTGTTTTGTTTCCGTGGCCTTGTGGTAATGTTTTTCTCATCAGCAGAGGCTGATTCCTGTCTGAGTCCTGACCAAGGCCACCGGCTGCATGCCATACTGAGTTCAGGAGGAGAAGAAGGAGGTATTGCTGCTTAATAAAGCTCTTTTTCAGGCCCTGTTCACTTGAATTCCAGCGAGCCACTGGGTAACAGACAGGGAAATCCTTATTAGTCTTTAGTTTATAGCAGACATTACGGCCCAGAGAGGATGAGCGATTAACCCAAGGCCACACAGCCAGTGAATTATTTATTGGGGAAATGTGTAATGCTTAAATTCCAGATCTACTATTTATGGAAGATCATTTGAATCTAGTCTCCCTGCTCACTAGTTGTGGAATCCTTAGCATTACTTAACCACTTTGCCTCAGTCTCCTTACTCTTTAAATAAAAGAGATAGCATGTCTCTCATTGAAATGCTGGGGGATTAAATTGAACCAATATATGTAAAGTACTTATACCCTGCCTGGTGGTCAGTAAGTGCTGAGCAATGTTAGAAATTGTTGTTGCTGTCAAGTTTGACTCTGCTTGGAGACAGAACAAGTGTCCTCTGAGCTCTGGGCAAAAGTCATAGTGCTGCAAAAGCCTTAGAGATAATCTGGTTTGTTCATTGATTTAATTTTATTACTATTAAAAAAAAAACCTGACATTTGAAGATAATTACATAAAATTACTCTTGTGATGTATAGTAATTAGGCATACAAGGTTAGTGGCTCACATAAATGGTTGAAATTATTATGTTTCTATAGCCAAACAAAATTTTATTTCTTTCTCTTTTTTTGGTATTCCTTGGTGTCTGTAATAGATGTCCTTGTCATCACATTTCTCCATTACATGCATTAGTTAATACTGATTATATGCACTGACAATGACTCACATTAAGAGACGAAAATAGAAAAAAAAACAGTATTACTCATAATATTCGGGAAGTGGGGGAGGAGAAATGGGAAGAAGTGTAAGGGTGTTAATTTCCTTATCTTTCATAGCAGCCAGTCAATTGAAAGATACTAAAGTTGAAGAATGTTAAAAAAAAAAAAAAACACATAGTGATTCCAGTCTCTTAATATAGTTTATAATAAATTTTCTTAACCTTAGAGATATCTTTCAGAAATAACATCTCTTGTGGAGAATAAAGGAAATCAAGGAATTCCATTAGCTTTTCTTTAGTGTCATTGTCTTTTGTTACATTCAAGGAAAACTAAATTTTATACCTTTTTAAAAGTGTTCACTTATTTATTTTGAGAAAGAGAGAGGAGCAGAGAGAGAGGGAGAGAGAAAATCCCAAGCAGACTCCACATTGTCAGCACAGAGCCCTACACAGGACTGCATCCCACGAACCTCGAGATCATGGCCTGAGCCAAAACCAAGAGTTGGACGCTTAACCGACTGAGCCACCCAGGCACCTCATTAATTTTTATTTATTTTTATTTTTATTTTTTTTTTAATCATATATATTTTTTAAATGTTTTATTTATTTCTAGGAGAGAGGAAGACAGCGTGAACAGGGGAGGGTCAGAGAGAGAGGGAGTCACAGACTGAAACAGGCTCCAGGCTCCGAGCTGGCAGTCAGCACAGAGCCCGACGCGGGCTCGAACCCACGAACCGCGAGATCATGACCTAAGCGAAAGTCGGACGCTTAACCGACTAAGCCACCCAGGCACCCCTAATTTTTATTTTTTAAGTAATCACTGCACCCAACATGTGATTCTAAGTCATGACCCGAGATCAAGTGTCGTGTGCTCTACTGGTTGAGCCAGTCAGGTGCCCTTCGTATTATTAAATAGTATATGAAGTATAATTCCTTTTTAATCAGCCATTTCTTTATATTCATCCATCAATCCCTCTGTCTATCCGCCCATTCATCTATCCACTCTCCCTTATTGGTTACCTGACTACCTATACTTCTCTCTGTATATAGAGAGAACTATCTGCAATGAAATTTGCTTCTGTTGGCCATGACTATTTTGAAGTGGTGGGATTTTGAAGATTTTAAAATATTTTTTTGTGCTCTTCAGCATTGTGCAAATTCTATATAACATGTATCATTTTTATAAAAACAAAGTCTTATCAAAACAGAGAGGGATATCTCAGATTGAAGATTTCCCCAACATTTGGAGCTTCCTTGTTCTTGCCACTGCCCCCCCCCACATTTATTCTCCAAAACAAAGGGTTTTAGGCTTTACCCACAACATTGTTTCAGATAATACCCACAGTGGTCACACCCCAGGCTCCTATTCCCCCAGTTCATATCAGGGGTCCTGAGTGGCAGAAACCTTTTGCAAAAAGGCTGTGAATAGCCTGGTAGGGAGGCATATAACTGAGGGAAGATGGCCAAGGACAGGAGACAGGAAAAGGGCTCTGATTCCTTGGCATTTCTTCATCTTACACATGATGAGGCCACGCCTAGAAAAGAAGAGTGACTTGTTCAGAGTCAGCCAGCCTGTCACATACATACAAGGCAATCAATTGTTCCTTCGATGGCAATCAATCCTTTTCTCCAAGCCATACAAGTAAGAAGAGGTGGTAGGGCCTCAGATCCTTATTCTTGGAGTGGACAATGGAAAAAGAAGGAGAATTTTAGGGTGTAGCTCCCCCTCTAGCAGCTAATCCTGTTTTTCTATTAAGTCTACCATAATTAGTATCTGTAGGGACTGCAAGACCCCCTGGAGGCATCTACAGCAGCTACTGCACTGAATGTTTAGAATCAAAAGAAAGATGTCTTAGGCAGATATGTACGGATTCATGTGGAGAAGATTCAGAAGACTCTGGTAACTGATTATTGTCTTCCTACTCCAACCAGGAGACATTGGCCTATTTACCTATCTTCTCACAGTAGTTTATATTTCTTTGGGGATGGGATGGTGGTAGGGGTGTGGAATGTTTTTTTTTCACAACTCTTGAGGAGGGCAGCCCCTATACAACTCTAGGATATTGTCAGCACCTTCCTGGTGGACAGCTCCACAACAACCACCAGAATCTCATCTCAATGGGGCCACTGGGCCACTGGTGTTCTCTGAATGATGACTTTTCTTTTTCTTATTATTTCTCCTTTCTTTCTTAATAAAATTGACTTTGTTGTAAGGGGACTTCAATCAAGTGGTTTTATTATTAAAAATACACAAGACAATGTATAAAAAGGAGTATCAAGTTGTCCTGAATAAAGGATTCCTTTGGCTAAATATAACAGTCTGAGTGATTGAACTAGAAACAGCTCAGGCATGTGTGTGTGTGTGTGTCATAGCTCAGGAATCTTTTGTAACAGGACTTTCAGATCCAAACTAACATCAAAAACACATCATCTTACAAAAATTGTTTTGGGCTAGTTCCCAGTGTTAATGCAATATGGGAGAGGCTAGTTAGGCAATGAAATCTTAGAATTTCAAGGATTTTTAAATATTTTAAGGTTAGCGCTTAAATATTTGAAATCTGGACTCTCCCAGAAAACCCAGAATTATGATTATCATGCCTATAATCAAAAGTCTAGAATGACTCACTTCGAGAAGAGAAGTCTAACTGGAAATGAAGGTCTTAGAATTGTGAACACCCTAGGGGAAACATTTGATGATGTTCGGAGATTTCTCTGCTAAGAGTGAACAGCAAGCTTTGAAAAAGTGTGATTACATCTACTGCTTCACTTAATCGAAGTAGAACATTGCCACTGAAGCCTGTAGGAAAGTATGTGGCCAGGTCAGGTGATGGCAGGAGAGGCGCTTCATAAAGCCACCTTTACCTGGGAAAGTCACGTTGGCCCAGAGTCTGGTTCCCAGCCTACAGGCTTGGAAATGCAATTTTGTCAATACTGAGGGTGGCTCTATTTCACTCACAATAATGTTTCACTGTCTAAGCTTGCAACAGCTTACTTTGTAAACTATTTCATGGGTTCATAGGCAATGAGAAAATAGAACTCCGTGGGGACTGGACATTTGCTTCTAGTCAGTAGTCCCCCTTTTCTATTGAAAAACCACCAAGCAGATTATAATCAGAAGGCTGCTTGGTGAATTTGGAGTCAGCATAAGGGGAAGTTGTTTTATGATGGTGAGTTTGATGGCAACAGGTCTGATAAGCCATTCCTCTCATGTCCAAGACGGAGGAAGACCTGCCACTGAAGCTGGATAGGTTAAAGCCTTGGGTTAAGGAGCTGACTCTCTTTTGAATGCTTCCAAAAGCAGACCCTGAAAAAGGATTTGAGTGCTAATAGTTTATTTGGGAAGTGGTTCGAAGAAATTATGGTAGCAGATAGGGAGGTAAAACGGAGAAGAGAAAGAAGCCAATAGAAGTGTTACCAAACAAGTTATCATGATGGGCAACTGGAATTTAACCTTCACTGGGGATGCAGAGAGACAGCATAGAATATGCACTTCAGTATTAACCTACCCTAGGGTAAGAGATCCGGGCGCTTTATCCACCATCTCTCATAAGTCATTGATTGAGTGATGATCCTGACCACAGGGTTGGGTTGAGTAGGTAATTTGCCAACATATGCATCCAACTACATATGTAGACAGAATGAGCTCTAGGGGCGCCTGGGTGGCTTAGTCAGTTAAGCGTCCAACTTTCGCTTGGGTCATGATCTCGCGGTTCGTGGATTCAAGCCCCGCGTCGGGCTCTGTGCTGACTGCCAGCTCAGAGCCTGGAGCCTGTTTCAGTCTGTGACTCCCTCTCTCTCTGACCCTCCCCTGCTCATGCTGTCTCTCTCTCTCTCCTAGAAATAAATAAAGCATTAAAAAAAAAAAAAAAAGAACAGAATGAGCTCTAGCAGCCAGAAAATGTCCTCAGGTCAAGAGACACAGGTGTTCTAGTTAAAAGACAGTCTGGTGGGCACCAAAATGAAAAGGCTTGAGGGGATTGAATTGGAGGCACAGGTAGCATATGCTACACTTTCTGTCCATCCTCATGTTGTGGATACTGTCTCTGCTTCCATTCATGTTCCTCCTTTTTTACTGTACTGACAATACCCTTTATGATTGTTTCATTCTTTTTATTTTTAAAAAATGTTTATTTTTGAAAGAGAGAGAGAGAGAACACACATGTTCTGTTTTGAAAGTGAGAGAGGGACGGGGTTGGAGAACAGAGGATCCAAAGAGGTCTCTGCACTTACAGCAGATAGCCCTATGGCGGGGCTTGAACCTACCAACTGTGAGATCATGACCTGAGCCAAAGTTGGACGCCTAACTGACTGAGCCACCCAAGTGTTCCTCATTTTTTTTTTATTTTAAAAATAAGTTTGTTAAATCTAATAAGTTGGATTCTGCTCTTCCTACTTATGACCCCAGGAATAGTCTAGGATTATTGTTTTTTACATGTTTCTGCTTTTGTTTAGAATGTAGGAGTTTTAACAGTTTAATTAAAATTTTGTGCCTTGCTGATGACCATATGAACTGCTTCCAGGAGGCGGAGGTGGCGTTGAGGAGAAACACATCAGTAATCAGAAAGAGAGGAACACTTAGAAACACTTTATTTGATGTGTTCTGAACTTTTTATGGAACTTGACCGCTGATTCTTGAGTTCATCTGGAAGAGAGAGGACACAAACCTAGCCAAGAACATTTTGAAAAAGAACAGTGGTGAAAAATTTGCTCTATCAAATATCAAAATATACTATAAAGCTACAGTGATTAAAACATTGTGGTTTGGGGGCGTCTGGGTGGCTCAGTCAGTTAAGTATCCAACTTTGGCTCAGGTCATGCTTTCACGGTGCGTGAGTTCAAGCCCTGCATCAGGCTTTGAGCTGACAGCTCAGAGTCTGGAACCTGCTTTGGATTCTGTGTTTCCCTCTCTTTCTTTTTCCCTCCCCTATTCATGCTCTGTCTGTCTCTCAAAAAATGCATAAATATTAAAATAAATTATTAAAAAATCAACAAAAAACTCAACAAGAAAATTATGGTTTGGGCACAATAATAGACAATTCAGCGGAACAGAATAGAGCCCAGAAACAGAGTCATCTCTATGTGGGAGTTTAGTATATATTGAATATGGGATTTTACAGGAAAGGGTAAAGAGAGAGGAATAAGTGTGAATTATAAAATGGCGTTATTAGATATCCATTTGGAAAAGAATTAAGTCAGATTCCTATTCCACACATATACAAAAATAAAATTCAAATGGATATAATATTAAAGAACAAACTAAACACATTTTAGAATAAAATATATGAAAGTATTTTTTAATCTTGTGGCGGAAAGGGCATTTTAAGTAAGAAAATTTAGAAGTCTGGAAGAAGCTGGTAGATTTGACTACCTAATACTTTCGTGCAAGCAAAGACACCATCAATGAGTTACAACACAAAAGAAATTCTCTGAATTTCTGTCTCCCTCTCTCTAGTTCTTGTCTTTCTACTCTTCCCAGTCCCTGGCCACCTTCCCAAGTCCCTGGCTCTCCCTCTCTGAGTCTCTGGTTCTTTTTCTTCAGGTTTTTCCCTTTCTGGGGTCTCAGTTTGTCTAACAGTCTGTCTCCTCAAGGGAAAACCAACAGGTCCCAGACAGACAAATGGTAAAGCATAGACTGAGGAAGCAGTAAGAAAAAAAATAGGGTTAGGGGAAAGATTTACAATAAATATATAACAAAATATTAAGATTCACAAAGTATACATGGCAACAATAAGTCAATTTAAAAAGTTAAGGTGTTACTAGAAAATTAGTATATAAAATAAAGGACTGAGTCACCCAGGTGACTCAGTTGGTTAAACATCTGACTCCTGCACTCAGCTCAGGTCCTGATCTCAGAGTTCATTGGTTCAAGCCTCACTGCTTGTCTGCTGCGCTGACAGCAGAGCCTGATTGGGATTCTCTCTTGCTCCTTCACTCTCTGCCCTTCCCTTGCTTGTGTGTGTGGGTGTGTGTGTGTGTGTGTGTGTGTGCTCCCTCAAAATAAACTTTTAAAAAGATATTAAAAAATTAAAGGATCTACACAGCTAATTCAAAGATGTTAAAATGTAAGTGGCCTAGTGGATGCTCTGAGGCACCACTGATTTCCCCCTTCAGAGCAAGGAAGGGGAGGCACCCATCTCCCAGATTTTGGGAGTCTCAGAGCCTCATGGCTCTCAACTGAATTCCCCTATGGGAATTGCCATTTATTTGGAACAAAAAGAAATTCTGTGGTTCCTAAGAAAGCAGTCACGCAGAAGTCTGATATACACTAAAAATGGTGTCATTGCCTGTCATTTGTAAATAAAAGTGGTCTTCACAGCTGCCACCATAATTATTGATTTCCTAAATGTAACTTCAATTTTTTTTTAAATGTTTTATTTATTTCTAGGAGAGAGAGAGAGAGACAGCGTGAGCAGGGGAGGGTCAGAGAGAGAGGGAGTCACAGACTGAAACAGGCTCAGGCTCTGAGCTGGCTCAGCACAGAGCCCGACGCGGGGCTGAACCCACGAACTGAGATCATGACCTAAGCAGTCGGACAGAGCCACCCAGGCGCCCCTGCACGCGGGGCTCGAACCCACGAACCGCGAGATCATGACCTAAGCGAAAGTCGGACGCTTAACCGACTAAGCCACCCAGGCAGCACCAGACTGAAACAGGCTCCAGGCTCTGAGCTGGCAGTCAGCACAGAGCCCGACGCGGGGCTCGAACCCACGAACCGCGAGATCATGACCTAAGCGAAAGTCGGACGCTTAACCGACTAAGCCACCCAGGCGCCCCATAACTTCAATTTTTTAAATTTAAACATGTAATTCTCTTCCAAAAGAAAAATGCGAATGACCCAATTTGCCTTTATGTAGATTACATTTTATTGCCTAAATCAAGCCTGTTTTGGTATTTGCTTGCTTTTAGGTCAGTCTGTGAGATTACTGGAAAATCTGCCCTACCTTCCCTATTCTCTTGGAAGATCTGACCTCTGTTGCAGCCACCTGCTGTCATACCCATCAGTACCCGAGGGCCAGCAGAGGGGGCAGCAGCTGAATGCTTCTCTGAGATCTGACTGCCCTAGGAGCACAGAAGCACCCTGTGGTCTGGAGCGGAACTGCAGTTTTGTGAGTTAAAGGGAAATGTCCCTGACAACAGCTGGGGTTGTAATTGTGATTCCTCTGGCAGCTCTTCGAATCCATGTGCTCGTCCTCCCACATCGCCTCCCCCAAAATGCAATGTGATAGGATGTTTACTGCCCACCTTGAGCAGTTGAGGTCCAGAAAGCCAAGAGTATCAGCAAGGAGGACAACAGGAGGGGTTGAACCCAAATGTCAGACTACACATATTCCTAAAGGAGGGCATGGCTCCCCTAAATAGCCCTCCCTTCCTCTATGCTCTGAAAGGCCCTTGTACACTCCCAGTTATTTCAGATTGGAAGTATCTCATAAGTTTTGGATTATTACTATAACACATGGGTAGGTATGAGGTGGTTATAGTCTACCATCAGACATACCTCTTGGGTTCTTGTACACCTGTAGAGTCCAGAGGACACAGCAAAAGATTCATTAATTTTTTTTATCAAATAATTCATGGATCCATGAATAGCCCCATGAACCCATGGACAGAACCCATGAACAGAAGTAGCCTTAGATATTCTTTTTAAAAAATTTTTAAAATGTTTTATTTATTTCTGAGAGAGAGAGAGACAGTGTGAGCAGGGGAAGGTCAGAGAGAGAGAGAGAGAGACACGGAATCTGAAACAGGCTCGAGGCTCTGAGCTAGCTGTCGGCACAGAGCCTGACATGGGGCTCGAACCCACAAACCGTGAGATCACGACCTGAGCCGAAGTCAGACACTTAACTGACTGAGCCACCCAGGTGCCCCTAGATATTCTACTTCTTAGCCTCCCCCAGGGTCTAAACTCCATTCTAGAACTGTTGGCATCATACCTTGAGATCTTCAGGTTTTAATGTCTTTCAAAATCATCATATAGAAACATCCATAAAACAAGTCATCCTGGGGGCGCCTGGGTGGCTTAGTTGGTTAAGCGTCCGACTTTCGCTTAGGTCATGATCTTGCGGTTTGTGGGTTCGAGCCCCATGTCGGGCTCTGCTGACTGCCAGCTCAGAGCCTGGAGCCTGTTTCAGTCTGTGACTCCCTCTCTCTCTGACCCTCCCCTGCTCACGCTGTCTCTCTCTCTCTCTCCTAGAAATAAATAAAAATATTTAAAAAACAAACAAACAACAAGTCATCCTCTTTCTAATATTGATTGTCATTCATAGCCTGGGATTTTTATGCTAACCAAGTTTCTGTCACTCTACTATTACTATCTAGACATAAGACTTCCCCACAAAAGATGCTGGGATTATGTGTAGGTAAGAAGTGGATGAGGGGAAAAGAAAACCTCATGCTGTTACTGTATCTCCTGGGTTGGTCTCCTTACCACCTGTGGGCTCCTTGAAGGCAGGAGTGTGCTACAATCCCTCCTACTCTGCACTAAACAGAGTCTGCTGCAAAGTAAAAATGTCAATGAACATTGGATGACTGAAAACACCCAGGCTAGAGAGAAACAGACCCCAACAGCATTCTGGAAAGCCACAGCTCCTCCACATGTGACTGGGATGACTCCTTTTTATTCATCCATTCAGTTACATTAACAACTATCTTCACCAGCTCTGGGGCAGAGAGCAGAAGGCTCCATTCCTCACCTCAAGGAGCTTTCCAAGCTGCTCTGGAGGAACCATGCAAGCCAAACTATCATAGCACTATCTTATTATTACTAGGACTAGGGTTGACATGGGACATGGTGGGAACTCAGAGGAAGGACATTCATCCAGATAGGAGATTTGGGGAAGGCTTGAAGTTCTTTCTAGAAGCTAAGATCCTGGCCAGAGATGGGGAGAGGGCGAGGGGAGCCAGCAGAGAGGGAGCTGGCCTGCAGTGGGGCCAACAAAAAAGTTGGCTAGGCCAGGGAGGGGAGTGAGAAGCCTCAAATGTAGCTTTGACACTGTTTTTCTTTCTTCTGGAGAGCTGCCACGTGCCGCCACAGAGAGCATTTCACGGGTAGATGCATATTATTGCAATGTGTTTATCTAGGAAACCAGAGCCCAGCTCCAGCATCTGGTTTTCAGCACAATCCTGAATGAAGTCCAATTTTCCAGTTGGGTTAATGAAAATAAAACTTGGGAAGTTGTGGGCTGGCTGCATCAGGGGTTGAGTCCTGGGCTCATGCAGGGTCATGGACTGCAGGGCCGGAAGGGCTTGGGCAGGTCATGGATTCATTGTGGGCTGGCCATCAGGCCGGAGCCAAAGACAGGGAGGGAGAGCTGCCTGGACCAGTCCTGAGGAACACTCCTCATGCAGGAATGGCTGTTTTTAGATTCTGTCTCAACCTGACAAAAGTTGACCAAGCACCTACTGTGGCCAATGAAATGGGCTGGGTGGTGCTGTGGGGGGTGAGATGCAGATGTGAGCCGGAGCTTGTCTTTAGTCTGCTGGCACATAGGCCAGTGCGGGAAAGCCATGACCAAACAAGCTGACTGATGAGCAGATCTGATAACAGCCCCCCATCAGCACTTGCCACTTTGAAGCTGTCAGGAGGCTTGGGATCAACCCATTCTTAAAACCAGCTTAACAAAAGATACAGCCAGGTTCCAGAGAGACCTGGAACCCACAACAAAAAGTCCACAGGCCCTCCTTTTACCTCATGTCTGCAGTCTTGCATATTTGTTTTATTCTCCTCTTTCATTGCAGACTTTCCAGACTGCATGGCAAGAAAACACGATTTCCCCATAGCTTCTGAGTTCCCATGAGCCTCTTGCTCTCTTGATCTCTCTTCCTTCCCCAATTTCAAATTCCTTGGGAAAAGGTTTTAATTGGCCCTGGTGGTGACAAGAAAATTCTTGGTAAAATCAGCTATGGCTAGGGATCAGAGCTACATTTGTGAAGACTGCTAAAATGAGCCTACCCCGAGATCCCATGCTCACGGCTCTTTTTCATGTCAAAGTATTTACAGTAAGACACAAATCACAAATATTTTCTCCTTTGACCCTGACTCTACCTCTGTGAGGGAGACAGGGCAGGGAAATCAAAGCTCTCCTGTTAGTTTCAGAAACAGGGCTGGACCTGTAGCTCCTAACTCCCAGCCCAGTGCTCTTTCCACTACACACTGTTCCTTTGGTCCTGATGTGAAGCCAGCAATTGTGAAATAGACTTTGCCTATGCAGTTTCCCCTCAGGAACAACTGCAAAATGAACAGTGTTGATTAGAGAGAATTTTGTTGGCGGGCTTTGGAGGGAGCTGGGAGCCAAATACCAGTGGTGTGGCTTGTTGTGACCCAGAAGGTGTGTGTCATAGGCTCCTGACAGGGTGACCTCACACAGGGGTATGAGGATCCTGGGGGAAGGATGGTCTCTTACTCTTATCTTCTGTACCTGGAAGCTACTTCTTAAGACAGAGTGTAGGAAAGGCCAAGACAAGGAAAGGAGGAGATGCCTCTTTCTCTTGAGTTCTGGCTCAAACTAGGGAATCAGAGAGTTACAAAATGGCCTTTGGTGGAGAAGCCTTTTCCTGAGGCTTCAGAGGAGAGTCCTCATGCCAGGTCAGAAAGTTAGCTCCTCCTGAAGGACTCCAAGGGGAAGGAAATTTGGTGTCTCCTGGTCATCTTTCAAACCTGCTAGCAATGACGTTTTTCTTTCATTCTACCTCTTGGTGTGGGAAGCAATGCTAAGGTTCTTGATTTTTTTTTTTTTTGCTTTTTTTTTTGTTTTTTTTTTTTTTTAATGTTTTATTTATTTCTAAGAGAGAGAGAGGCGCGAGCAGGGGAGGGTCAGAGAGAGAGGGAGTCACAGACTGAAACAGGCTCCAGGCTCTGAGCTGGCAGTCAGCACAGAGCCCTACACGGGGCTCGAACCCACGAACCGCGAGATCATGACCTAAGCGAAAGTCGGACGCTTAACCGACTAAGCCACCTGGGCGCCCCGCTAAGGTTCTTGAGGATGCTATCAGTTTCATGTATGCTTTGCTGTTTCTGCTTCCATCTTTCCAGTACTTCATGGTTGCAACCATTGATATTACCATTTCCAGGCCTGAGTCCATCCCAGAGCCTAGCCAATCTTGATGGTTACTTCAGTCCTCATTCCCTGGGGCTTGAAATCATTTTCCTATCAGTAGACTTGGTGCAGAGAATGCTCGGCTGGGCCCCTGGTTGGGCTTTTCCACCCTTACTGTGCTGGCTAGTAACAGACTGGGCTCCCACCTTGGTCCCTTCTTCCTAGTTCACTTGGTTATACTTTCCTGAACCCAAACTTCTTGGGGCTCTATACCCAGTTACAAACTTTGAACTTGCTGTCCATTCCTCTAGCCACTGATGAATGGGACCCTGTGCACCATGATGCAGCTGTACCTGGTTCTACATTGGCTCTCATCTCTGACATTTTTGCCTATGGGACAGGCTGTCTTTGATACTAATGCAAAGCAGAAATGCCCTCTGAACTTTGCACCTGACCATTTTGCAGCTGGACTGGAATCCCCAACTCAGTGTTAATGAGGAGGTTCTCTCTCTTTCCTCTTGTTCCTTCCACTGGCCTTGCATACTACTCCTGTGTGCCCATTCTAGTGACACTTGGCTGTGCTTCCTCTCTCACTGGATCCTGCACTGGAGTCTTCTCTTCTTTCCATTTTTGTCTCTTCTGTTGGTTGCAAGGGTTGTTGGGAGTCAGTGGGCAGCAGATCTTCCCCCAGGAGACAGATCTCCTAGTGTACCAAGAATCAAGACTGTCATGTAAATGTGTCCCAGAGTATTATGGATCATCTACAACAGCTCATCAACCAACAGGATTAACCTGAATACAAGCAGCTCTGCCCAAGGTGAGGAGAAAAGCAGACTAGATTTTTCATTCTTTTGATTTTAATTCTTTCCCTTGATTCATGCAGGTATCACCTGAATACACTCAAGGTTGACATTTCCTGGTCTCTTTCTTAATCCATGTACTGAATTGACATTGTTTACATCTTTGAACTTGGGTCTATTGAAGTTTCCTGCAGGTGCAGAGTCTGTTCTGTCTAATCACCTCCCCTTACTTAGACATAGTTTCTATAGCTTTTGCCCAAGGCTGAAATTCCCTCATTCACCTACCCACCTACCCGCCCAATAACCCATCCATCCAGTCATTCAATAAGTGCTTCTGCCAGATTCTGTGCTAGGCAATGAGAACACAGCAATAAACAAACCATGGCTTGTTCCCTCAAGGATCTTTGTGCCCTGCCTCTGTCTCCCCAGCACTTCTCAGCTGGAGACGCTGGTGTATCTGCCTTTAGGCCTGGGCTCATTCTTGTGGGGATGACAGACTAAAGTAGGGGAGACTGATGATAAGCATGCAAACATATAATTAACTGCTAATTGGTGAAATGCTATATAGGAAGTAAGTGGGACAGTCAAAGAGAATAACAAGGAACTAGAGGGGAGACCTATTTAGAAAGGATGTTGGGGGTAGGCTTTTTGAGGAAGTGACCTTTAAGCTGAGATCTGGAGGATATGGTAGAGGGATAAAAATGTACAGGCAGTGGGAAATAAAAAAATGTTAGGGCCCTGAGGTGGGAAAGAAAATGAGTTCCAGGAAGGGAAAGGCAGTGTGGCTTAAGTATGTGCAGCAAATGAGAAAGTGGCATGAAATGAGATCAGGGAGGCAGGCAGGAGACACATTCATGCACAACTTTTTGGCCATGGTGAGCAAGTTGGAAAGGGGAATGGCTTAAACAAGGATTAATGTGATCTGGTTTATATTTTTAAGATATAAATTACAAAATATGAATATACAATATAAATTATATAAATTAAAATATAAAATTTTAACATAAATTTTTCTAACTGCTCTGTGGAACATAGATTGGAAAGAGGCCACATGGATGCAAGAGACTAAGTAGGAACAACTGCAGTCTTCGAGCTGAGAGGTGATGGTCGCTGGGTCTGACGTCATGGCACTCAAGACATTTCAGATATAGAACAAGAAGACCAGATGTGGTAGATGAGGAAGACTCCACATATAACTTCCATGTATCTGGCTTCAGAAACTGGCTGAATAGTGGTGCCATTAACCGGGAGAGATGGAGACAGCAAGGAGAGAAGCTTCAGAGTTTGGGGGAGGAATCCAGAGTTCAGACTTGAGCATGTTAAGATCTCCATTAGACATTCAAGTAGGTCAAGTAGGTAGGTGGATAAATGAGACTAGCACTCAGAGAAGAGGTTTGGGAAGGAGTTAAATAGATCAGACTTGTCAGCACATAAAGAATAAATAAGACAGGAGGACACCTTCTCATCTGCTGCCCTGGGAGCTTTGCATCCGACCTAGTATCTCTCATGCTGTCTTGAGGAAAGAGGTCAGGGCTGGAGGTCCCAAGATACCCTTCTGATAGAAGTGAGAGATCTTGGGTTCCTGAAGGGCCAGGACTATGCAAGAATAATGATTCAACTGGGGCAGGATTTTCTCTTCTCCACTGGGACCAGGCTTTCCTAGGATTGTTCTAAATTCCATTGATTATTTTTTGCTTTGCCCTGGAAACAACGACATTTTATGTAAGCCCTCTCAGAACATGACAAATCATGGAAACATTCTCTTGAATTTGGATTGAGCAAAGGCAGAGATGGCACATCATGCTCTGGAGTGTGGGGGACATCCTGAGGATGCACCACAGGCAACAGATCTGGGAAATGGATGCAGGTGCTCAGACTGAGTCACTGCAGTTCTTCACCCCTGAGAAACTCATGCATAGCTTCACGCAATGTGGACGGAGGGCAGGAAAGGGGGGTGGGGCTCACATGTGTCTGATGTGGAAGGCGGGAAGGAAACAATTGGAAAGAGAGGAGAAAATGTCATTTCTGTGGAACAGAAGGACATGGTGTGCTACTCTGGCTTCCAGGAGGAATGTTTATTGCCTGGGGCTCTGGTCTGTCTCTATGGCTGGGCCCTCTGGGATAGAAGAGTATGTCTGGACCTCAGAGACTCTCTAGAAGAGGTGGCTGCTGCCATCATTCTTAAGTTTATAGGACACATTTGGGGGGCACCTGGGTGGCTCAGTCGGTTAAGCGTCCAACTCCTGATTTCAGGTCACGTCATGTTCTCAGTGAGATTGAGCCCTGTGTCAGGCTCCATGCTGACAGTGCTAAGCCTGTTTGGGATCCTCTCTATTCCTCTCTCTTCCCCTTACCCACATGCGCTTATTCTTTCTCTCAAAATGATAAACTTAAAAAAAAAAAAAGAGAACGTATTTGGGAAAGCAGAGTCCTTTCTCTGCTCCCCACATGCAGAGGTTCCTGAGCTACTTCTTCAGGAGTGAAGTGCCTCAACTCTACCCTAATGCTCTCGCTTCTAATTTCTTTGATTTATTTCTCACTTTCTCTCTGTTTCTTGTCCCTTCTCATACCTTTGTTTTCTGACTCTCCACCTCATAATGGAATGAAGTAGTGTGTATGGGGTGATAGTGTTGGCCATAGCTGTAGAATACTGATGGTGGGAACAGAAAGTGAGGAAGAAACTAGAAGCTTCTGTCTTCCCTGACCCCAGAAGGTATTACTTCAAGCCACAAGTCTGCAATACTACTCAGTAATCAAGGAGGGGGTGCAGGATGGGGATGAACACTCTAGTGGGTAAGAAGGAGGGCAGCTGTCTCCATGGGCACATTTGCTAGAAGACAGTCTTCAAATTGGTATGTTGACACAACAGTTAAGATGATAACGAAGAAAGAAAAGTTACTGGAAGCAATGTTGAAAGCAGAAGTATAAATTCGTAGAGATGATAGTCAAAGTGTGGCCCCCTGCCGGTCCTTCTCCCTCACTACCCTTCTCCAATTGCCAAGGGGTTCTCCCTGTGGTTAAACCCTGTCTCATCTCTAAGGATAAGACAGTGTAACTGAAGGCAAAGCAATGGCTGTTGAGAATTCAGTGACAGAGGTGCCCAGGAGATGCTGGTACAGAAGCTCTGGATGGTAAAACCATCCTCCTTTTTCCTTTATTCTCCACCTTTTGTGAGTTTTACGGAGCGAATACATCAACCCTGGACAAACACTCCATTGGCTTCTTCATCTTTATCATAGTAAAATCCAAAGTTCTTATCATGGACTTAGGATCCTGTGTGACTTGGTCTCTCACTACTTCTCTTATACTCTCTATTGTTCACTTTACTGCAGCCATACTGGCCTTCTTGCTGCTCAAACATGCTGGCATGTCAGGCCTTAAGATCTTTGCATTTACTGTTCCCTCTGCTTGGAAATCTCTTCTCTCAAAGACCTGTGTGGCTCACTGTCTCACTTCCTTCAGGCATCTGTTCAAATGCTACTTTAACAAAAATGCTTTCTCCAGGCATTCTACATAAATAAGACACCTCACTCATTTCCTTCTCCACTATCCATCCCCTTGCCACGCTTAGTTTTTCTTCATTGTTCTTTATCATCCTATAAAATATTATATTTATCTGTTTTTCATCCATTTTTTTTTATGCTTGAATCTATTTTTTTTTGCTCACTACTGCATTCCCAAAGCCTAAAACAGTGTCTGGAATGTGTAGAGATTCAATAAATATTTGTTGAGTGAGTGAATGAGTGACTAAATCTGATGAGAATAGACATTTTGGTGACTCTTTAGCATTGATATGTAATCTGCAGAGTGAATGTTTGTTACGCTTATCAACATTTTCTTTAAATTAAATCCATTTTCTCATAATCTTGTCTCATCAGTACAAAGGACCTCCTCAGTGTTGGGTCATGAGCCAATCTATTCCTGGAAGAATCGCAAGAACAGGACAGTCCAGCCGAGTGATACTCAAGTTGGATCCTTGATTCCTGAGGACACACCACAGTCAGGACTTCCACAGTGATCTCACACTTATTTGAATTCCCCCAGAAAGAAGCCTGGGCTGTGTCCCTCTTTGTGGATTAACTGGAGAGAAGGGTTCTATTAGGAAAATAGAATAGAATAGGTTCTAGAGAGAAAACAGAACCGATAGGACACACACACACACACACACACACACACCCATAGGAGTCTATCTATACATCCATCTATATCAGAAAGCTGGGTGAAAGCATGGGCAGGAAATGGGTAAGACTGGAAAGGGGGACTCAGGAGGAAAGAATGGGAGATGAGAGAGGTACAGATTTGGAGGAAGAGAAATTGAGGCAGTGTCAGCAGAATGACCACTGGCTCAGCAGAGTAGATGGAGAGGTTATTCTGAAAATACTGAGGTTGGCAAAGGATACTTTGGGGGTTTGAGGGGAAAAGAGAAGGGCAACTTGTTGGCTAGAAAAGTCTTCAGGAAGGCTCCCTGGTAGATGGAGATCATGACTCTGTAGTGGGGCCAAACTGATCCTCCTGTGGTCCTCACTGCAAAGGGTCGGGATTAGGAAAGAGGGACCAAAAGTGAAGGAGGCCTGAGTGCGCATGGCTGACCTGCACTGGGAGAACTGTGAGAGGTCAGTCTGGAGATTCAAGGGCAGACTAGGTAGAGACAGGGAAGAGGCTGTGCTTTTAAAAGGGGACCCCAGAGCTAAAGGAGATGGCAGTTGTCCTCATGGTGACTGTGTCATACCCTTATATGTGCTCTTTCCTGAGGCTAAAACAGCCCTGCCTCTGACGTATCTTGGCAGTGACAACTCCAGGCTCCCCTTCTTCCCTCAACTCTGAAGCAGAGACAATCATCTCCTCCTTTGTGCTTCCAATGAACTGGACTTGCCTCTTCATGGCACTTTTCAGGCTGGATGGAAAGCAGCCCTGTCTGTCTACTCCTCCCTTTGCTCAGACCTTCAAGCCATGAGATTGTGGCTTCTTGGGGGGACAGGCTTGAGTCTTGCTCATCTGTGGGGCTCCTAAGCCGGCACAACTGGTCCCACACAGCGCACTGTGTTTGTTAAATAGCTACGCCTGGAAATGGAGCTTTGTGACGGGCGGTTCACGAAGGGCCCCTGTCAAGGCCTGGGGCTCCCAGACCAACTAATGGTGAGGGGAGGGGACATGTGGGGGTTGGGTATCTCTTCCTTGCCTTCTGCTCTCCCTTTTCTTTCCTGCCTTTCTGGTTCGGCTCTTCCACTCTCTGTTCCAGGGGAAGTTGACAGAAAGATACAGACCAGATGGTGGTCTCAGCCGTGGGAGGGCCCAAGCAGTCCCCGATGCCCAGGACTGCGGCAAGTTCAAGCTGGACCGGCCTGCAGCGAGGGCAGAGAGGCTCCTCCAGGCGGCGCGCGGAGCTCGGGAGCAGGCGGTGGAGAGCGGGCGCGACCGCACCGGGGCCCAAGGAACAGCAGGGGGCGCCTCCACTCCAGGAGGTCCGGGACTGCGTTTAGAGACTGCAGCCTCACAGATGGGAAACAGACCCCAGAGGGCAAGGAAACTGTCTGTAGTCACGAAGCCAGTTCACGGGCTGAGAAGAGTCACCCGCGGGCTTACGCTGCCACTCCCCAGCTGTGTGGTCACATCTATAAAATGGGGATAATAATAGGGTGATTAAATGTGAAAATGTTCTGAAAGTGGCTTTTCACATCGGTCACTGACAGAGTCAGAACTGTCCCTAGGACTTAAATTTCCTGATTTCCAGCCTAGTACCTTTTGCATCCATCAAACATATTTGGCAGAGCTAAGGTGACCTGTTCTACTTGGGTAGAACCACCCCAGTGGTTCTCACTTAACCACTGTAAATGCTGTTGACTCCTGCCAGAACTTTTTATTACATGGTGGGGGCACAGTAGAGGGGGGATTGTGGATGCAAGCAGAGTGCACATTTGCTTCCTCCAAACCTTACTGAGTCCATGATTTGTTTACCAAACATTTATTGAGCATCTATTATGTGTTCCAGTCTCTGTTCCAGGCACTGGGGAATACAGTGGTGAGCCAGATGCAAAGTTCTTCCACGTATGGAAATTCTAGACATTTTTTTCACCTTTGAAGTCCTGATTTATCTTGCCTTAGATTAGTTTCAGGCTCCTGTAAACCAGGGGCAGAAGGCTCTTCCCCTCCACCCTCAATCCCAGTTTCTGTGAACGACAGCCTGGGCAGAGCTCTGTGCCTGGTGCAAAAGGCCAGGCTCAGCAGGAGAAATGCCTGCCCATCTCTCCTGAAGCTTCCTCAAAAGTTGCACTTCCATAAGGGTGGTGAGATCTGGGCTTTGTCAGCATGTGCTATCCTCAGAGCCTGGTTGGACTTACCCAGAATAAAACACAGTTGAGCTTTGGGCTTGTTCTCTGCCCTTCCTCTACTTCACCCTAAAGAATTCACTCACTCAGATTCCCTAGCCTCAGCATTAGGTGCCAGTTTGTGCCTTCCTGAAACTTCCTTGTTGCTGGTTCTCACCGACTGGTTCTCTCGGCTCCTGCTTTCTCTCCAAGCCCAGGTCCAGAAATGAAACCAATGGCTGATGATTTTCAGATTCCCCCAACAGTCCTGTCGGGGTGGAGGCAGCATGGACCCCAGGACAGGCACAGGAAGGCCTGGTGTTTGGTCCTGCTGCTCTTGCTTGTTTGCTGTGTGATGTAGGGCAAGTCACTTTCCATCTCTGGGTTCAGGTTACTTGTTTTTCTGGCTATCCATTTATCCATTCAACAAGGCTTTTGACTATTCTCCATCTGTGGGGACTGTTGGGTAACGTCTCAGTCTCTCAGCAGGGCATTTGAAACCCTTCACAGTCTGAGCCATCCACGAGGGAGCTGGATGCTTCCTGAACTGTTCTTATTTTGCCCTGATTTCACAGTCCTTCACATACCACACCTGGAGCTGCAGCTGGTCTCCTGTGCCAGGCAAGCTGGCAGGGGCACACTCAGGGCACCTGAGTACAGAGAAGCTCTGTCTTCCTCAAATTTTCCTGGGAATTCTGGATGCCTGCTGCTAAAAGACCGAAGTGTTTGGAAGAAGCCCTCCCCGTCCCTGAGTTCAGGCCTAAACTTGGGGGTGATGGAGAGGGCAGAGAGAAGTAGGTTATTGAGAGCCAGCTGACCTGGAGAGGCTCAAAGGGGTAAGCCTCTGGGTAAATAGGCCAGGGAAGAGAAGGAAAGATTGGAGGACAAAGAATTTTGTAGAAATTACGTTTTGACCCATGGAAGTGGTCATGGGCAGGTTGTCTTGACTCAGGATGGGTGCTTGAGTTTGCTGCTTCCGTGGGAGCCAGACTTTAGGGGAGAACACAGCCTGGACATACTGAGCACGTGTTCTGTCCCATCACTTGACTACAGTTCAGGGTTTGGTGCATGGCTCAAGGGCTGTCTAACAGAGTGAATTCCAGGAATGGAGCAGGAGTTTGGGGGAAGAGGCTTGTTCTTCTCCCATTGGCCTTTTGCCTGGAAAGATGAAAGCCTGATGTTACTGGTAGTCATTCTTCCTTAGATGTGAAATCTGAGATTGAAGTCAGCAAGGAGGAGAGCAGAGGAGAGGCAAAGGTAGACTGGAAAATGTCATTATTTGAGCCCCATAATATGTTTTGCCTAAAGTTAGCCATCCCTGAGACTTAAGAAATGTGTGTGTGTGTGTGTGTGTGTGTGTGTGTGTGTGTGTGTGTTTAATCATTTGCAACAAAAAAAGTCCTATACAATATAAAGCCTGTGATAAAATTTGTCTTCAGAAAGAACAATGTGACAGGGGAAGATTCCTCAAGAGATCATCAGAATTCAGTCCCGAGGTGACTCAGTGACACCTATCTGCTGATTACTGCTATCCTGTACAAGGTCTAGTAGGGCCCTAGTGATCAGAGACTGGCTGCCTGGGGGACTCAGGAGAGCTGCTTCATGGCTTCAAGAGATGCATGCCCAGAGCTTGCCCACCTGAACACTGCTGTACCTGTCTTGTGCCACCTGTCTCTGCGGCTAGGAAGGGGCTGGGCTGATTACCATCAAATTCTGCAGCCCAAGGTAAGTCTGCTCACAAAATCTAGGACAAAGGGAATTATTAGACACCTAAACTTGGACTTAATCTCATAGCAGGTGCACTTGGGTAGGGGGTTGTGCTTCTGGAAACCCCACTTAGAAGCAAAGGCTGGGAGAGAAATCCAATGTCCTTCTGATACCTTTCATCACAACAGTCATTAAATTATCACTCTGTAATTATGACAACCTTCTGACAACTCTTCCCAAAATGGACCTCTGGGTCTCAGCCTGGAAAAGTGGTAGGACCCACAAGGACAAGGGGTCAGGGCCTCTGGCCTTCAAAGGTCTCTAAATGGATGAGAGGCTGGAGATGGCTCCAAAGATGGAGACGGAATAGAACCGAATATCAGTACATGTTATATAGAATTTGTAGTTTGCTGGATTTGTACTCAGAGCATAACTGAAATTATCTCAGGAGTAAATGGTAGTTCTCATTTCAGATGAACTGTGTTGTCCTCAACAAAGTTTGTGTTAGGGGTGCCTGGGTGGCTCAGTCTGTTGAGCATGATCTCTCAGTTTATGAGTTCCCTGTTCGTGAGTTCAAGCCCCACATCAGGCTCTCTGCAGTCAGCATGGAGCCTTCTTCAGATCCTCTGTCTCCTTCTGTCTCTGCCTCTACTCCTGCTTGGACACTCTTTCTCTCTCAAAAATAAAATAAAAATATTTCAAAAAACCCAAAGTTTTTGCTGCCTGCATAAGTTGTCCTCAACTTTTATATGTTCTGATTTTCATATAACTTTTATGTAACTATACACTGATATCTGAAAACTGGTACTTTATCAGTCGACGAATGATGATTTTGTGTTTTCTCTTGGTGCTCTCTTGGTACCTGCCGCTGCTAGGGGATAAAAGACTGGGTCTCCACCTAGGTGATGGGGTGGGTGTACAGGAAGTGTTTATGATGGAACTGGCCCTTTTCCCTCAATGTACCAGGCAGGGAGGACTGCGAATCTCCTGGATACCTGAGGCTTGGGGTATTGATGTCAGGCCTTGCGTGTTGATGTCAGGTTGCTGGACAGAACAGGTGCTTTCATCTTCCCTCTCTTTTCCTGTGGTCTTTGCATCTGGGGGTTGGGGAAGGGGTTCAGATGCTGGTGGTTCTCGGTCACGGTAAGAGGGGTCTTCTGGTAAGGGATGGTAGAGGTTTTCCCCCATGCTGAAGGAAGTGGAGAAGATGAAGGTGGAGAGGAGCAGTGGAATCACGGCGTATGAGTCCCAATCTACACCTCTCTTGGCCCCATGCAGCAACATGGGAAAGGCTTTCACCTGCCAGGACCCCGAATAGGCATAACGCCTACATAACAGGGAAGATATTTTTGCACATGTAAAACTGATATATTTAATAGCCCCTTACATCACTGCTTTCCTGTGGAGATGCAGCCACAAAGATCATCACTAGAGGGCAGGAGAGACGTCTTTAGTAAAACAACAGGCTTCCAGCCCAGACCACTTCTCCCCGTCTGCGGCTATACTGCCTCATCTTTCCCTGTCACAGCACACATAGAAAATGAGACTGTGTATGGCACACCGGGGTAAACCGAAGGGGACTTGGGGACACGTATGTGGGGCTTAGTAAAGATGTAACATTTCCTCATGTTATATAATTATAGGAAGATACAAAGTAAAGGAAAATATTAATATTAAATTTGTATGACTCTAAATAATATCATTTCAAATATATTATTATTAAACATGAACTTGCTTGCATTAATGTACCTCTTTATATCCAACTTCAGGCTGAAGTGGCAACAAGAAACTTCTGGTCAAAAATTTTAATGATTTCTTCAAATTCTTGGTAATCATCGTTGACAAGAAATCTTATTTGTACAAGTTGGTGATGAAAATTTAAAAAAATTTCATAAGCACTCAAACATTTATGGTAGTTGAAGATCGTATATTCAAAGAATATAAGCTTTGTCTTTTTTTTCCATCGACACACGCAGTGTTGAAGTCTCTTGTGATAAGACATTGGACTTAGCATCCATCAGATCTTTTTGATTTGTGTGTACTGAAATAATGATGAAGCTTGAATCTGCAGGACATGCATGCATTTTTAGAACAGTCACCGTGCAATTGGCTTAACTTGACTAAAAAAGCTCATTTCCTCCAAAAGATACACACTGCCCACTTACATAGAGTGACTGTTGTCCTGATTTGTCCTGAAGGTTCTGACTCATGTGCCCACTTAAGACCTGACATGACTATTCATAGCATCTTTCATTCAAAAAAAAAAAAAAAAAAAGGTGGGGGACATCAGTTTGGTGTTGACATAGAACATGGATGAATCTGAAAAACATTATCTTGAGTGAAAGAAGCCAGACACAAAGAGTACATGCTGTATGATTGATTTCGTTTATTTGAAATTCTAGAACAGACACAACTAATTTGTAATGATGGAAAGCAGATGAGTAGTTGTCTGGGACAGCAGTGGGGGTAAGTGTGGTGGTGACTACAAAAGGGTACATAGGAACTTTTGGGGGGTAATGGCAAGTTACCATTGTCTTGGTTGTCTGTCTACCATTGTCTGTCTTGGTTGTAGCAGTGGTTACACTGGTAGATCAGTCACTCATAGTACTATACACTTGAAATGGGTGCATTTTACTCTACTAAATAAGTTGATCTGAAAGGAAGAAATGTACCAACCTGGACAACAGATTATATGGTTCTGTGCATGAAGGGAGAGATTCAGGGCTGCCGTCTGATGCTGTGCCCACCTGCTTTCCTCGCCCTGCTTTCCCCCTAGTGGCCCATGCTCTGCGCTCCCTGGGCATAAGGGGCATACACGCCTCTTTGTCCACAATGGGAAACAGCACAGCTCACTGCTGGGAGAAGATTATTGTCCTTGCTGCCAGAGGGGGCCAGCTTGAGGGGGCCGCCTTTCAAGGAGCTATAGGTGAGGTTCTTCCCCAGGAGTGACCAGCCCACGTACTCCAGCTGGCCTCGTAATTACGAGAGAGCTGAAGGCATCACCACACCACTTTGCTGCATAGCCGTGGCCCATTAGAGGCACACCTATGAGAAAGCTCTGGTCTTGGGAGGGTTCCTATGCCTGTCCCCAGGGCTCACTCATGAGGCTGGAGTCAGAAAGGGGAAAGATCTTATGGAAAGGAAATGGATAAACACCTACTTCACAGCCAATTGTAGGAGGAAGGAGAGGGAAAAGGGAATGAGGAGGGGAGGGAGGGACGGGGGAGGGAAGTAACAGCGCTCAGACACAGGGGTTGTAAATTTCTTTCCTGGACTTTGGTCTATAGCAGGTGTTGGCACACCTCTCTGTAAAGGGCCAGAGAGGAAATATTTTAGGCTTTTGGGTCATCCCTCTGTTGCAAATACTTAACTCTGCGCTGTAGTGTGAGAAGGGCCATGGAAAATACAAGTGAATGAATGTGGTTGTATTCAGACACAACTTTATGTATAGATGCTGCAATTTGAATTCATGTAATTTTCAAGTGTCAGAAAATATAGTTCTTTTTTTTCCCCTAACAATTTAACAATGTAAAAACTACTCTTAGCTCACAGGCCTTACAAAACAGGTGGTGGGCTGGATTTGGCTGGCTGGGCATGGCTTGGCAGCTGTTCTAGAGATGAGGGTTTAGTATGAGGGATCCCGAGGGTACAGGACTTCTGGAAAAGGATGACCTTGGGTTTCTGAGTTCCAACATAAGTAAAGAAGCCATGACCTTTAGCTTTACTGAGATGTTTTTAGTTTCTGTTTGTTTTGCATGGAACCCAGAAGTACCCCCAGTCCCTGAAGGAGCTAATATATTTTAACTTTCTGAGTACAACCTCCACCCATAATACACAAATGTATTATTTGACTTTCAGTCATTTGAATTTGACTTTAAAATATGGTTTCAGAAATCATTCAGCATGACATCAAATACAATAATGGATGAAGGCCATACGTTGATTTAAAAAAAAATGTAATGAGAACCAAAGGTTATGAGTAATCAAATTCTATGTTTTTGAGGTCTATAGAAAGTTGTGTGTGAAGTGACAGTCCGAGTAAAGTCCAGGGTGAGAGCCTCTTCAGACACCATTGTAGGGAGCTAATTTGACCCTGGATCTGGAGTCCATTGCAGTCACTCCCCTGGTGTCCAGGGCAGTCTGGCCAGGCAAGCCCCTCCCCCTGTGGGCGGAGCTGAGCAAGCCTGTTTCTGGGCCTGTGTGATGCTTAGCACCTGCATACCCACAGCCAACTCTGCCTTTTGCTTCCTGCCCATGTCTCACCCTCCTCTGAACCCCTGCATCCTTTCCCCATTCTCATTTCCCTCCTCCTTGTCACAATGCACAGTCTTTTTGGGTTTGCTCCTGGAGGGTTTCCTAAAATCAGGAATTGGCACTTCAGGACAGAGCTGTTGCACAGCTCTTGGCCCTCTCACCCTGGGCACTTGGGGAGACTCTCCTGGGCCTACCTTTTCAGAACTGAGCTAGGAAAATGGCAGTTTAGCATGAGAATAGTGAGGCTGCATACTCTCCCGGGCTCCCTTCACTTGCCCCCCCTGTTGGGAGCCAGCTTTCAGAGTCCTGCTCCTGGGATGGGTGGCGACCTTCATTTCTTCTCGGCTCCCTTCCCTTGATCCCTCTACCCCTCCCACTCATTAACTGTCTCCTCTGTCTAGTCAACAGACTGTAACTGTGGGTTCTTAGGCCTGTCTCCCTTCAGGGGCTAGGCTGGGCTATGTGTCTCCCTCCAGGACCTTGAATGGGGCTGGGCCCCGAGTGGGCCTTGAGAAACGTCTGCTGGCTGGAATTGAGTTAGCAGCTCACTAGTGGGACGTGCCGCCTGGCTGGAAACTGGGAGTTCTAGCCAGCCCCTGCTGCTATGTCCTCAAGGGCCCTTGGCCACCGAGGAGGCCTGCAGGTCACTGTACTCTAGAACATTCTGTGGTGCTTACTAACAGGACATTCAAGGGTAAGGAGGCATGGGGACCGAGGAAGGAGCCCTGTAATAGGCCAGGGAAGAGACGGACAGAGGCAGAGGCAAGGACAAAGTTAGGGTTACAGAAAGGGACTTTGGTGGGAACAATGACATGGGCTAGGGGCAGAAAGAGCAGGACGTAGAGTGAAGGGGGAATGAGATCTGTGCCCCAGTCTTGGCCTTGGGCTTCCTGCTGGAGACCTGCCCTGTCAGAGAGAGACGCTTAGCTGCCTCTCTTGGGACAACATGCCTAGTGGGCGGGAGTGTGCGAGCTCCTTCAGCAACCCTGGGGCCTAATCACAGAGGCCCAGAAACCCAGGCTCTCCCCTCCCCGGGGCCTGAGAAGACAGAAGAGAGTTTAACTCCCAGATGCCTTCGGCTGGGGGCTCCAGAGGATAACTGCAGTGGGAAAGGGCAATTTTGGGTGGCAGGAAGGGGGTTTCTCCAAGGTCTAGTATCTTGTGGATTGAGTGAGGCACCTGTGAGGCCTTGGAAACTTGGCGGCGGAACCATATAGCTTGGCCCTCCGTGGCTCTGGCCTGAGTCGTTGCTGCTGCTTCCCTCTTTGACATGTTTGCTCCTTCCTTCACAAGGGCCATGCAGCGGGGAATCTTCTAGCATCAGACCTCTGTCAGGAGCAAAGAGAAAGCTCAGTCTAGAGAGGAGGATGGGCAAGAAAGCAGATGACTTGTCAGGTGACTTATGCTTTAATAGGGACGGGCTTGGGACGGAGTGTCTGACTCTGCCTGGAGGTGGGGCTCTAGAAGACACTATCCCAGAGCAAATGGCACTTTTCCAGATGCAGCCTGGGGAGGCAGGAAGATAGTAATTCCAAGTAAAGGAAACAGCACTTGCAAAGGCATGGAGGTGAAAGAGAGCTCTGGCCCATCCCTTTGGGCAGTCACGAAGCTTTGATACCAGTGCTTGGGAAGGTAACCCAGGCTGAAGTCTCTCCCAACAGATACACACACACACACACACACACACATGCACGCACGCATACCTGTTTAAGAACTCCCAAGGGGCCCAGCATTTTGGGGGATCTGAAAGTGTTAAATACTGTGACTTCCACTGGAGCCTCCAGGAAAGGAGACTGCTGTCATGCCCTAGACATTGCAGTCCCTCCTCCACCTTACAGCTCCTTCCACTCCAGCTGTAGCCCCTAGAGAAAGCCTTGGAGTACGAGAGAGAAGCTCAGAACAAGGCTCCTGGGTATAACAGTCATGGTAATGGCTGTCACCAATATTAGATTGTGGTCGTTGCTTGGGTACAGATCAGTCCCAAGGAACATGGGGTCAGCCCCCACTTAACACCTGTGTCTGCTCTGGTCTCGCAGCTTCTTTTTTTTGGTTTTTTAATTTTTTTAATGTTTTATTTATTTCTGAGAGAGACAGAGAGGCAGTGTGAGCAGAAGAGGGTTAGACAGAGAGGGAGACACAGAATCTGAAGACAGGCTCCAGGCTCTGAGCTGTCAGCACAGAGCCTGACATGGGCTTGAACCCACAAACCGTGAGATCATGACCTGAGCTGAACTCGGACATTTAACCGACTGAGCCACCCAGGTGTCCCTATTTATTTATTTTGAGAGACAGAGAGAGAGAAAGAATGAGCAAGAGCACGAGTCGGGGAGGGGCAGAGAGAGAGAGACAGACAGAATCTTAAGCAAGCTCTGCACTACCAGCGCAGAGCCCAAAGCAGGGCTCCAACTCACGAAACCATGAGATCATAACCTGACCTGAAATCAAGAGTTGAATACTTAACTGACTGAGCCACCCAGGTGCCCAGGTATCTCTTATTCTTTTTTTTTTTTAACTTTTTAAAAAATGTTTTATTTATTTCTGAGAGAGAGAGAGAGAGACAGCCTGAGAAGGGGAGGGTCAGAGAGAGAGGGAGACACAGAACCCGAAACAGGCTCCAGGCTCTGAGCTGTCAGCACAGAGCCCGACGTGGGGCTCGAATCCACAAACCTCGAGATCGTGACATGAGCCGAAGTCAGACGCTCAACCGACTGAGGCACCCAGGCGCCCTAGGTATCTCTTATTCTTAAGTCTCTCTGGATTAATTTCTGCAGAGACTATTTCCATTTATTTCCCACCGGGATAGTTCCCTGGCAGCACAGGAATAGAGAGGGGCTCTGGACGAGTCAAGGCTTCCTTGTCAAGCCTTTCTCTTTATCCTCCTGTTTTCAGCCCAATTTCTCATTTTGACTCAAAGCCATGAGCCTTTCTGGGCTTCAGTGATTGGAACCAGAGTGCCTCTAATTGGTAGCCTCCTTCGTTTTGCAGGCTCTTTGTTTCCAGCTTTCTCTGCTTTGCTAAGATACCACTATCCAGCTTCTCACCTCTTCCAAGGATTTGTTAACTTCTCTTGGCCTCTGTCACCTTTATGTCATTCTCATTGTTCCTGTGGGCTCATTCTTTTGTATTTCATCACTTTGACTTTAGCGAGTGTTGGAAGGGAATGGAGGTACACCTGTGCTTAAACCTCCATGCTTAACTGCAAGTCCTAGTCACCACTCCAATCATTCTTTCCTCTCCGTCAGTTCTTTGAGGCTCTTCTTGTCAAGGACATACATTATTTTCATGTCACCAAATCTAAAGATCACATCACTGTCCTCACAAGTATGTCTCTCTTCATACTTGATCATGGCCTTCTTTAGCAACTTGCTTCTTTGGCCTTTATGGTAACCCATTCTTCTGACTGGCTAATCAGCTTCATCTGTTGGCTAATTCTGGACATTCCTGTAGTCTCTCTCTCTCTCTCTCTCTTTTTTTTTATTTCTAGGAGAGAGAGAGACAGCGTGAGCAGGGGAGGGTCAGAGAGAGAGGGAGTCACAGACTGAAACAGGCTCCAGGCTCTGAGCTGGCAGTCAGCACAGAGCCCGACGCGGGGCTCGAACCCACGAACCGCGAGATCATGACCTGAGCGAAAGTCGGACGCTTAACCGACTAAGCCACCCTGGCGCCCCATCTCTCTCTCTTTTTTTTAATGTTTTCTTTATTTCTAGGAGAGAGAAAGAGACAGCATGAGCAGGGGAGGGTCAGAGACAGAGGGAATCACAGACTCCAAAACAGGCTCCAGGCTCTGAGCTGGCAGCCACCACAGAGCCCAACGCGGGGCTTGAACCCACAACCGCGAGATCATGACCTAAGTGAAAGTCGGACGCTTAACCGACTAAGCCACCCAGGCGCCCCTGTAGTCTCTTTTCTTCACTCTCTTTTGCTAATTCTGGAAATTCCTGTGGGTCTCCTTTCTTGGGCTTCTTTGCTATCTATACACCACAGTTGATATGAACTAATTCTGGGGCTTTAACTACCTCCTAAATGCTTATGACCCGCACATACCCAGCCCTGATATTTTCCCTGAATTCCAACTTACTGTATATCTCCATTTGGATACCTAACAGACATCTCAAACTTGACACAGATAAACTAGAACTCTTGATTTTTCCCTGGACCTCTTCCTTCCTAGTTTAACCGGTCAAAATAAGTGACATGCTCATATATCCAGTTGTTCAAGACCAAAACCACAATCCTGCTTCTCTCTGCTCTTTCCCTGTCAGTTCCTATTTACCATATCAGGCTACCATCATATCTTGCTTGGCCTATGCCAATCATCTCCTGATTTTCCTGCTTCCAACATTACTCCACACATCCCATGATCCACCTTCCACACTATAGCCAAAATGATCCCATTAAAAAGGTCTATCAGGCATTTACCAATCTACCAATTCACCAGGCATTTATCAATTTACCTAAAACAGGAGTCAGGAAACCATAGCCCCCTGACTAAAGCTGGCCTGCTACCTGTTTTTATATTAACGATTAGCCAAGAATGGTGTTTACATCTTGAAAAAAAATAAAAGAAGAAGAATATTTCTTATCACATGAAAATCATATTAAATTCAAATTTCAGCATTTGTAAATAAAGTTGTATCAGCATACAGCTGCAAGTAGTTGTTTATGTATTGCCTATGGCTGCTATCACACCTCAATGGCAGAGTTAAGAAGTTGTGACAGAGACATATGGCCTCAAAGCCTGAAATATTTACTATCTAGATCTTTTTCTAGATCATAGAAAAAGTTTAGTGACCCCTGACCTAATAAGAAATATTGTTCAACACTTTGATTACTTAAAATTTGGTGATAGGAGTATATGATCAACATATATTTTCCTTATGAAAATTAAGGAATTCTCCAAAGTGTTTGTGTCATTGGGAGAAACTCTAGACTGGGGCTAAGTCTACCATCATTCCAAATAAAAAAAAAGAAAACAGATTATTTTATCTTATTGAAGTCTAAGAGCCAAGATGCGTGGATTATCCAAAGCAATTTAAAAGTTCAGTCAAGCCCAGACTTACTAATGGGTTAGAGTGAGTAACCCTAACCTTTCTTATGAGTATCTTCTTAATTTAGAAACGTGTATATTAGCAAATAAAATATGAAAATTTGTATTTAAAAATGTCTATTGGGTTATGCCATTCCCTTTTTAAGATTCTCCAATGATTTCCTGTTGCCTTTACAGTAATACTCAGTCTTCTTACCAAGGCCTCTGTTCTTCTGCAAACTCTCTTTACCACCTTTTTTTATTATATAGGCTTCAGCCACACTGGCCTTTCTATTGCTCTCCCATTTCTACTCCAGGACCTCCTTTTGCCCATAATTTTCATTGTGGCCAAAACCTTTCCTTACTCTTGCATAAGTTCATATTTAACTCCTCAGAGAGGTTTTCCTAGTCTCTCTTATCTAGAGTGGACAGCCCTTCTCCCAAATCATTCTCTAGAACATCACTTTGTTTTGTGTTTTAAAATTTTGTAGCAAGCATTCTTATCCAAAATTATCTTCATTTATTTATTTACTTGCATGTCTATTTACTTGCATGTCATCTAACTCTCCCCATGAGAAAATTAACTCTGTAAAAATGGGCCCCTGTCTCTTTTGTTCATTTTTTTGTATGTCCACTTACCACACTCTTGGAATACAGTAAGTACAATAAATATCTATACAATAAATGAATGAATGACTAGCTAGACTGAAGGGACTAGGAGCCAGGACAGTTCCCAGAGGGAGGGGTAGGCAGAACAGGTACCTCTAACCATGTTTCTTGAACTTTTGTTTCCCTTCCGCATCCTAGGCCAGTGTAGTACATGATGTTAGGCTATTTTAAAGGGTCAGTGAGCAGAGATGGAAGGGTAAAGGTGAAGATGGAAGTGAGGGGAAGCTCAGTGGCACAGCTCTGCAGAGATTTTGCTCTGGTCCTCTGCCTTACGAAGCAGCAGTTTTCCATTGTGACATTCTGTAAATTTCCTGCAACTTTCTTTCACAGATTTTTTTGGGTAATTTTCCATTTGGTCAGTCAGCTCCATCAAGTGCAATGGTGAGGAGTGGCGTTGAGAATGGCTGGGAGGCCTGGGGACTGTCAGAGGAAGCAGAGGATGTATTGTTTGTACCTAGTGCTCTATTCCTAGCTCTCCTTTGTGTAGAAGAGACCAGGAGTGTGACACGCAGGATGTTCCTCTGTGGCTCTTTTTTTTTTTTTTTTTAATGTTTATTTATTTTTGAGAGAGAGAGACACACACACAGACCACAAGCAGGGGAGGGGTGGAGAGAGAGGGAGACACTGAATCTGAAGCAGGCTCCAGGCTGCAAGTTGCCAGCGCAGAACTTGATGTGGGACTTGAACTTGTGAACCATGAGATCATGACCTGAGACGTCCAACTGACTGAGCCACTCAGGTGTCCCCCTCTGCAGCTCTTTTTAAACAGAATGGTTAAAAGAAGCCCATTATGCTTCCAATTTATTCATTTTAATTATTTTTAAAGTTTATTTATTTTGAGAGAGAGTGTGTGTGCACACAAGTCAGGGAGGGGCAGAGAGAAGGAGAGACAGAATCCCAAAATGGCTGCCTGACATCACCACAGATCCTGATGTAGGGCTGGAACTCAAGACCTGTGAGACCATGACCTAAGCAGAGATCAAGAGTTGGATGCTTAGCCAGCTGAGCCACTAGGTGCCTCTGCCTCCAATTTAAACTTGAGATCTGTGGTCTGCAGCTCAGGACAGATGTTAGGACATGAACTCTTTCCAGAAGTTTGGGCGGTAGTCAGGGAAGTGACTATATATCACAATTTCCCTTCCTTTGCATGTCTAGTGGTTATTGAAGTTTTTGGTTTGGGGAAAAACAAAGACAAAAACAGGAAAAAAACACATTTATAAAAAAAAAGAGAGAGAAAGAGAGAGGGAAAGATAAAACTACCTGTTTGAAGGAATCAAAGAGAGAAGCCAGGCACCCGAGCGTGTTGACTTAATGAGTTATTGAGGCTCTAGAAGGGAGCCAGCACTCCTACAGAATTTTTACAGAACCAGGGAAGGCTGGAGTGGGCCACGCTTTTGAAACCTTGAAGTCCTCCCCCACTGCTCTCTACCTGGGCCAGGCTGTCCCCTGAAGGTGAACTGAAGGAGCCTTGGCTGCCTCTGAGGGCACAGCCCATCATGGCTTCCCAACCCCTACACCGTGTGGGTTTCTGCTGGACTTTCACCTCCCCACTCACCATGCCCACAGGCCTGTGCTGTGACGGTCATTCCTTCAGCGACACAGCAAGAGGCAGCACGACGAAAAGACTCAGTCATGTTGCTGAGACAGGGCATCTCCCAGCAACACGTTCTTATTGACTTAACAGCACAGCTGCCTGGCAAGTTCTTGTGTCATGTTCTCAGTGATCTGAGTACTTGTTGTTTCTTGGGCCCCTTCATGTCTGACCCAGTTCTTAATTCAGACCTTGCTTCTTAATTAATCCATGTACTTATGTAATATGTGCCACACCCACATAGTAACAAGGCCTGTACAGGCCTGGTTCTCTAATGTTCTGGCTTGTTCTATAATTTCAAAGGAGGCAAGGGGGAAAATGGTTACCTGGTCTTCTCCATTTGGGCAGTGATTGTTGGAACCTACCTGTCCAAGATGTCTTTCCATAATGACAAGCATCTCCTATTACCAAAAGAGACCTATGGGCTTGCTCTCAGAACTCTATAAAGGCAATGAGAACACAAAGTCTAGTTTATTTTTATTTATTTAAAAAAATTTTTTTAAATGTTTTATTTATTTCTAGGAGAGAGAGAGAGAGAGAGACAGCGTGAGCAGGGGAGGGTCAGAGAGAGAGGGAGTCACAGACTCCAAAACAGGCTCCAGGCTCTGAGCTGGCAGTCAGCACAGAGCCCGACGCGGGGCTTGAACCCACGAACCGAGAGATCATGACCTAAGTGAAAGTTGGACGCTTAACCGACTAAGTCACCCAGGCGCCCCCACAAAGTCTAGTTTAGAATGACTGAGCTCATAGTGGAGGATGAAAACTACACAAGCAGACTGAAGCAAATGCACTCACAGGTAATCACAAATGAAGACAAAGTGCTGTTCGGTTCTTGATGCAATTTACTCTTTGCTAAGGGACTGTGACTACTATAGCCAGATGTGGCAGAGGACATCATCTCTGTCCTGCTTTGGTTGGTATCCTCTTCATTTGTTGTCTTACCCTAGCCTGGTTTTCTTTCTTTCTGTCTGTCTTTCTTTTTTCAAAGTTATTTATTTTTGAGAGAGAGAGGGGGCAGGAGAGGGGCAGAGAGAGAAGGAGAGTCCCAAGCAGACACCATGCTGACAGTGCAGAGCCAGACTTGGGGGCTAAAACTCATGAACCATGAGATCATGATCTGAGCCGAGATCTAGAGTCAGATGCTTAAGGAACTGAGCCACCCACATGCCCCTAGCTTGGTTTTATTTCTTAATCCTTTTCTGTACCTCAAGCTGTCTGCATACCACATTTCTACATTGAACCAATTTACTTCCTTAAAGTGGGGTCTTAATATCAACAGTGGAGAATTCCCAGTCTCTCCAACAGCAGTTGCTCAAAGTTCATAGTAAAGGAGTATATCTTCAGTGACTACATTTTTGAGAGGGTTTAATTTCATCCAGTATGTCTGAGTGTGCACGAACTCCTTCAGATACCAGGGACTGCCTTTGGCCCATGGAGTCAGCACAACATTATAACAGGCCCATAAAACATGCCTCCTAGTCAATGGCTTTGTGTGTGATGCTCTTCTGATAGCTCCATACAGTGTATTCTTTTTTTTTTTTTAATTTTTAATGTTTATTTGTTTTGAGAGAGAGAGAGAGATTGTAAGTTGTGGAGGAGCAAAGGAGAGGGAGACACAGAATCTGAAGCAGGATCCTGGCTTCCAGCTGTCAGCAAAGAGCCTGACTTGGGGGTCGAACCCACAAACCGCAAGATCATGACCTGAGCCGAAGTCGGATGCTTAAGCAACTGAACCACCCAGGTGTCCCACCACATAGTGTGTTCTAACTTGCTCCTGTTTCCTCCTGTTACTGACCTGTCATTTCTTCCTCTTTGACCTCACTTTACATTTTGCACTTGACATTTGGTCTATGCTTTTGGCTCCACCCTGCCTATGGGTAAAAACCATAGGTAAAAACTTTTACCTGGATAAAAACTCTCTTTCCAGCCTTGCTCCCAAAACTACTCCCTGACCCACATGGCTCATGGTGGCTTCTGCCAGCCTTGTCCAGTTGAAGAGCAGGACCTAGACTCAACTGAGTATATGTCAGCTTTCCTCTGTGCCTAAGGTTGCTTTTCCTTGGCAGTGCCTCATGCAGAGGCCCCAGTGACTTGCAAAAGGCTCCTTACTGCCAAAAGCCATCGATTCCCCATCCACTGGTCTCTTACCATTAAGCCTCTCCTATTTGTAGCCACTTGGTGTTTAACCATATCATGACCATATATGTGGCCCACACATTTGCATTGCCTTCCTGAGAGCACCCTTTTATAATTAATAGTTCTTACATTTGTTCAGTGACTTACAGTCAACAGAGTGCCTAATGTATTCATATATATTATTTCATGCTTCTTCCCATTTTCTTCTGCAAACAAGACTCAGGGTCATCTTACCCATTTGGCTCATTAGGGCCAAATGTTTTGGTTTCTTTTAAAAAAGAACAAAAGAGACCAGGTGCCTAGCTGGCTCAGTTGGTGGAGCATGAGACTCTTGATCTCAGGGTTGTGAGTTCAAGTCCCATGCTGGTGTAGAGATTACATAAAATAAAATCTTTAAAAAAAAAGAACAAAAATGTAAAAATTATATATAACAATGAAGCCAGTTTAGATTATGTTTGTCTTTATACCAGTGCATTCATAAAATGGAATTTTAAGTATCATTTTATGGAAGAAGTTGCCCATGAAGGCAAAAGCGTCTGGAACTCATAAAAGGTCATAATTTGGCCCTGGTGGGACTAGTGTTCTACACTTGGAACCAATATTGACTTGCTATGTAAATATGAAAATATTTCTTAACATATTAGTTTTTCCCCCCAGAAAAATGAAAAGAAAAATTTCTATACCCATTCATTTCCCAGGGCTTTTATTAAGACAAAGGAAATAATTCTGTTTTCTATTTTTATTATTTATTTATTTATTTAAAGTTTATTTATTTATTTTGAGAGAGAGAGAGAGATAGACTACAAGCAGGGGAGGGACAGAGATAGGGAAACTAGGGATCAGAAGTGGGCTCTGTGCTGACAGCAAAGAACCTGATGTAGGCCTCAAACTCATAAACCATGAAATCATGACTTGAGCTAAAGTCAGACACTTAACTGAGCCACCCAGGCACCTCATATTTTTATTTTTTTAAGACAAAGGAAATAATTCTGAAATTATCTAAAATTTTTAGAAGAAAGTCTTATATAATGATAGGACTGTCTCAGCTGCAAATAACAGGTATCCATCTCAAATCAGCATAGGCAAAAGGAGAACATATTGGCTTTCATAAAGGAAAAACTCCAGGTTTCAGCTTCAAGCATAGCTGATTCAAGGAACTCTCAAATTTGCCAGGAATCCATTTCTCTCTTTTCCTCTGTCTTTTGGGATGGCTTCTTTCTATGTTGGATTTCTTTTCTACCACACTGTCCCCATATGTCGAAAGAATCTCAGCGACTTCAGGCTTTAATTATCCTTAAGTTTGTGATCTTAAAAGAAGAGAGACAACTCCTAGTAATTCAACTAACTTCACAGAAGAACTCTAATTGGTCATTACTTAGGTGTCTCGAGTTTCCCTGTGTCCGGGAGATGGAGTGCTGCTCTCTTTGGCCCACTTAATCATTTGCCTCCTCATGACTTGATCTTGTTTCACAAGATTCCTTTGGAAGAGGGAGAGAGCAGTTTCCAAATGAGGAAACTCAAACAGACCAAATAACATGTCCACTCCTGGACTATCTCAGTGTGTGGCATTGTGTTTTTTAAAATTTATTTTTTAAAATTCAAGTTAGTTAACATACGTATAGTATTGGTTTTAGGAGTAGACCCCTGTGATTCATCACTTACATATAGCACCCAGTTCTTTTTATTTTTTTATTTTTTATTTTTTTTTTATTTTTTACAAATAGTTTATTGTCAAATTCGTTTCCACATAACACCCAGTGCTCATCCCCACAAGTGCCCTCCTCCATGCCCACCCCTCCTCCCCCCCACATCCACCAGTCCTCAGTTTTTGTCAGCATTCAAGAGTCTCTCATGGTTTGCCTCTCCCCTTTCCCCCACCATTTCTGCCCTTCTTCTCCCCCTTGGTCCTCTGTTAAGCTCCTCCTAATCCTCCTATACGTGCACACATATGATATTTGTCCTTCTCTGCCTGACTTATTTCGCTCAGCATAACGCCCTCAAGGTCATCCATGTTGCTACACATGGCCAGATTTCATTGTTTCTCATTGCCATGTAGTATTCCATGGTATAGATAAACCACATCTTCTTGATCCATTCATCTGTTGATGGACACTTAGGCTCTTTCCAGGTTTTGGCTATTGTGGAGAGTGCTGCTATGAACATTGGGGTACATGTGCTCCTGTGCATCAGCATTTCTGGATCCCTTGGGTAAATTCCTAGCAGTGCTATTGCTGGGTCCTAGGGGAGTTCTACTGTTAGTTTCCTGAGGAACCTCCACACTGTTTTCCAGAGGGGCTGCACCAGTTTACATTCCCACCAACAGTGTAGGAGGGTGTCCGTTTCTCCACATCCTGCCAGCATCTAGAGTCCTCTGATTTGCTCATTTTAGCCACTCTGACCGGCGTGAGGTGGTATCTCAGTGTGGTTTTGATTTGTATTTCCCTGATGAGGAACGATGCTGAGCATCGTTTCATGTGTCTGTTGGCCATCTGGATGTCCTCTTTGGAGAAGTGTCTGTTCATATCTTCTGCCCATTTCTTCACTGGTTGTTTGTTTTTCGGGCATGTAGTTTGGTGAGTTCCTTGTAGATTCTGGATATCAACCCTTTATCTGATATGTCATTTGCAACTATCTTTTCCCCTTCGGTTGGTTGCCTATTAATTTTCTGGGTTGTTTCCTTGGCTGTGCAGAAGCTTTTAATCTTGAGGAGGTCCCAACAGTTTATTTTGGCTCTTGATTCCCTTGCTTTTGGGGATGTGTCAAGTAAGAAGTTGCTGCGGTGGAGGTCAAGGAGGTTGTTTCCTGCTTTCTCTTCTAGGGTTTTGATGGTTTCCTGTCTCACGTTCAGGTCCTTTATCCATTTGAGTTTATTTTTGTGCATGGTGTGAGAAAATGATCTAGTTTCATTCTTCTGCATGTTGCTGTCCAGTTCTCCCAACACCATCTGTTAAAAAGGCTGTCGTTTTTCCATCGGATATTCTTTCCTGCTTTGTCAAAGATGAGTTGGCTGTATACTTTTGGGTCCACTTCTGAGTTCTCAATTCTGTTCCATTGGTCTATGTGTCTGTTTTTGAATATAGCACCCAGTTCTTATTCCAACAAGTGCCCTCCTTAATGCCCATAACCCATTTAGTCCATCCTCCTGCCCACCTACCACCTAGCAACCCTCAGTTTGTTCTCTGTATTTAAGAGTCTCTTAGAGTTTGCCTCTTTCTCTGTTTTTATTTTATTTTTCCTTCTCTTCCCCTATGTTCATCTGTGTTTCTTAAATTCCACAGATGAATGAATCATATGATACTTGTCTATATCTGCCTGCCTTATTTTGCTTAGCATAATTCACTCTAGCTGTATCCACATTGTTGCAAATGGCAAGATTTTATTCTTTTTGATTGCAAAGTAGTATTCTGGGTGTGTGTGTGTGTGTGTGTGTGTGTGTGTACATCTTCTTTATCCACTAATCAGTCAATGGACAGCTTATGGCATTGTTAATATTATATGTCTTGTAGGACATTAGAAGTAATTGAGATTTGCCTAGATTAACTCTCCAGAACTAAATCCTATGGGAGCCCATCAGAGTTTAGTAGAGACCACCTGGATTCATTTAATTTTCACAAAATCTGTGAGGGAATTACTAGGTCCACCTTTTTCCACGTCAAACAAATGAGTAAACTTCACTTTTAGAAAAGTTTTAGGTTCACAGCAAAATAAGTGAAAACTATAGAGAATTCTCTTATATCCCCTACCTCCCCATTACTCCCCCATCAACACCCCCACCAGAGTGGTTCATTCATTACAATTGGTGAACCTACACTGACACATCATCATCACCCAACATCCATAGTTTAGGGTTCACTCTTGGTGTTGTTCATTCTATGGGTTTTGACAAATGTATAATGACATGTATTCACTGTTATAGTATCATGCAGAGTAGTTTCACCACCCTAAAATTCCTCTATGTTCTGACTATCCATACCTCCCTCTTCCCACCCCCTGGCAACCACTAATCTTTTTGTTCCCACAGTTTTGTCTTTTCCAGAATGTCAGGTAGTTGGAATCATATATATTTAGCTTTTTTAGATTGTCATCTTCATTTAATAATATGCATTTGAGAAAATACGCATTTTTTTCCTGCATGTATTTTTATGGCTCAATAGCTCATTTCTTTTTAGAGCTGAATAAAATTCCATTGTCTGGGTGTATCACAGTTTATTTCTTTCTTTTTTTTTTTTTTTTAATTTGGAAATATTGTTTTATTCTCCTCTCACATTTCATGAAGCATCTGATTTAAGTGGATCATGTATGTCCTGGCTGTCAGCAACTTTGCCATCACTAGAAACTCTTTTTGATTTTTTAACAGTTTTTTTTTTTTTATTTTCATATGGATTTTATTTTATTTTATTTTATTTTATTTTTTTTTTTTTTACAAATAGTTTATTGTCAAATTAGTTTCCACATAACACCCAGTGCTCATCCCCACAAGTGCCCTCCTCCATGCCCACCCTCCTCCCCCCCACATCCACCAGTCCTCAGTTTTTGTCAGCATTCAAGAGTCTCTCATGGTTTGCCTCTCTCCCTTTCCCCCACCATTTCCGCCCTTCTTCTCCCCCTTGGTCCTCTGTTAAGTTCCTCCTAATCCTCCTATACGTGCACACATATGATATTTGTCCTTCTCTGCCTGACTTATTTCGCTCAGCATAACACCCTCAAGGTCCATCCATGTTGCTACACATGGCCAGATTTCATTGTTTCTCATTGCTATGTAGTATTCCATGGTATAGATAAACCACATCTTCTTGATCCATTCATCTGTTGATGGACACTTAGGCTCTTTCCAGGTTTTAGCTATTGTGGAGAGTGCTGCTATGAACATTGGGGTACATGTGCTCCTATGCATCAACATTTCTGTATCCCTTGGGTAAATTCCTAGCAGTGCTATTGCTGGGTCATAGGGGAGTTCTATTGTTAGTTTCCTTAGGAACCTCCACACTGTTTTCCAGAGGGGCTGTACCAGTTTACACTCCCACCAACAGTGTAGGAGGGTGCCCGTTTCTCCACATCCTCGCCAGCATCTAGAGTTCTCTGATTGGCTCATTTTAGCCACTCTGACTGGCGTGAGGTGGTATCTCAGTGTGGTTTTGATTTGTATTTCCCTGATGAGGAGCGATGCTGAGCATCGTTTCATGTGTCTGTTGGCCATCTGGATGTCCTCTTTGGAGAAGTGTCTGTTCATGTCCAGCTACTGAAGGAGACCTTAGTTGCTTTCTAGTTTTGGTAACTATGAACAAAGCTGCTATAAATGTTCGTGTGCAGGTTTTTTGTGGATGTAAATTCTCAACTCATGTGGGAAAATACCCACAATTACTGGATTGTCTAATACAAGCATGTTTAATTTTGTAAATAACTGCAAACTGTCCTCCAAAGTGGCAGTACCATTTTGCATTCTCACCAGCAATGAATGAGAGTTCCAGTTGCTCTATGTCCTTGTCAGCATTTACTGTTGTCAGTGTTTGGATTTTGGCCATTCTAATGGATGTGTAGTGGTATCTCACTGTTTTAATTTACATTCCCTAATGAAATGTGATGTTGAACAATTTTTTATATGCTTTTTGCCATCTGTATTTGGTGAAGTATTTGTCATTGTCTTTTACCCACTATTATTTATTTATTTATTTATTTTGCATGTATGTATGTATTTATTTATTTGGTGTAAAAGGCGATTTTTATTAAAGAACAGGACAGGACCCACAGGCAGAAAGAGCTGCACTGGGGTTGTGAAGAGTGGTTATATACTGTAGACTTGGGGGAGATAGAATCAAGTTTCTTAAAGGGATTTCCATATGCTAAAGAAGACTCAGTGATTACTGGAGACACAGCTACTGTGAAGCTAAGGATGTTTTTTCCCTCTAGCAAAGCATTATCACTAAAGCAGTAAGGAGTTCCTGGAGATTAGGCTATTGGTGAAATATTTGTAAACTGATAAAGACCCTATTATCTTAACCATTGGTTTTCTTTCCTTTTCCTTTGTCCATGGGCAGCTAGGAGTGCCTGCGGAATATCACACATACCCCACCTGGGAGGAGGGGCAGTGTGGTAGCTTGTGCTTGGCCATCATGATTCTTGTCTTATGGTTCCTCATCATATCCCCCTTTAACAATTTTGACCCTTAAATCTTTAAGGTTGTTGAAGGTAGAAGGTCTCATCTTCTGTAGCTTCTTCCTGCTAAGTAGGGGTGTAGAGGTATACATTGGTCAGTCAGGGAACATATAGGGGAATTACAAAAGGCAGAGGCAGCTGAATCCAACATGGATGGTAAGGTGGTATCTCTGTGGGTAAGGACCATCTGTGATGGTAATGGAGTCTAAGCACCAGGCAGAAAAACATTGAAAAAGGCAACATATTAGGATTAGCATGGCTAGAACAATGGGCAGTCCAACAGAGAGACACTTAATAATTGATCGTAATCCTCCATTCTAGATGTTTAACCAATCATTAAAGGAAAGAGGGATTGTTTAGAAGTGCCAATCTGAGTATTCATGTCAGTTAGAAATACAGAAATATTTTTGTGGTAATCTGGAATGCACACACACCACTGAGAGCACAAGTTTCACCTTGTGCAACAGTTAAAACATGTATTGCCATTCTATTTTCTAGAACTGCTTTATGCATTTGAGTTATTTTAGTATTTAATAATATAATGTTATTTTGAGAGTCACTGAAGGCCATAACTGTGTAACAGGTGGTATTAGCCATCATATAGCCTTTGTTCTGCTTAGCAAGCAATTAGGTAATTAATAAGAGGTGCTTTTATAGAAACAAGAAAAATACAAGTTAATGGTTTGAACAGATTTCAAACCCAGTGTCTGCTAGTGCTGCCAGTGAGATTTTTAGATGTCAGCTTGAAGCATCCTCAGATGGGAGTGGGAACAGGCAGCAGGAATAAGATGGGTTTTTCTGCTTTGTAATTCACATGTCTGTGGCGATCCTCTTGAATGGCCCATTGTAAGAAGGACTTGTTAGTATAAATTGGGGAAAGGAGAATGAAAAAGGTACAACCATCAAAAGAAGTTTGAGGTCTTCTACAAGTTCACAGGAAGGAGAAGGCCCACTGGTTTCCTGTGAAGGGAAACCCCCTGTGAAGGGGGTACAGATTTTATTTTATGTATAGGAGCCCACGAAGAGTGCCCCTCTAATGTTACTTCAGTGGGAGTACATAATATGACCCAATATTTTGGAGTTAAGTCCTGTTGTATTGGACTTTTAATCCTTTAATTGAGCTTATTTTCTTATTGTTGAATTTTAAGAGTTCTTTGTATAATTTGGATAACAGTCCTTTTCAGACATGTCTTTTATGAATATTTTCTCCCAGTCTGTGGCTTGTCTTCTCATTCTCTTCTTAGTTCCACTGTTATAGACAATAAATGCTGCAAATTATTGGGAGCGTACCATACATCAAGCACAGTGCTAACCAGCCTACATATATTATCTCATAAAATTCTATGAGGTGCTGTATTTATTGAGGTTCTTTGGAATGTAAGCAGTAGAAACCAACTCTGACTAGTTAAAGAAGAAATGTATTGAAAGGGTAATAGAGGATCTCATGGAACAGGAAGAAGAGTTGAACAAGCAAAACTTGGAAGGATAGGAACCCACTCTTGCCTGCTTTTATAGACTCTTTACAAAGTGGATTTAGGGAAAAACCTGGTGCAATGCTATGGGCTTCTCTTTGTTCCAAATAGTACATTTCTATGAGGGAGACTCTGATTGGCCTACCTTGGTCAGTTATCTACCCTTGAACCAATCAGGTTCAAGGGACATGTAGCACAGGGATGACCACCTTTGTATAAGGGCTGTCCTCAGAGAAAGGGAGTCACTGTGAACAAGTTAGCCACCCAAAGGTGTATTAGTCAAAGTCCCGGCACTCAAAAGTGGGTAATTAGAGAGCACTTAATGAGGGGATTAAGTGGGAAGAGTTTAGGGAAAGCAACAAGGGATGTTAGAGCATTTTGGGGCTAGTGATAGTCGGGAACTGTTACCATGCCAGGCCCGAAGAGGAAAGAGAAGGTAGTGGTTTTTGGAAACCACTGTGGAAAAAAGCTATAAGGAAAAGGCTGCCTGATGAGTAGCTGTGATCTTTGGGAGAGGGTCACAACCAACCTACAGCAACCCAGCAGAGTGGGATCTAGGGAAATAAATACCAAGATGTTACTCTCATCCCACGTGCCAAATTCTTGGACACACCAGACTCCAGAGAGCAATGGAGTCCCTTAATTCATTTTTTAAATGTTTTATTTATTTTTGAGAGAGGGAGAGAGAGAGACAGACAGATAGACAGACAGCATGAGCAGGGGAGGGTCATGGAGAGAGGGAGACACAGAATCCGAAGACAGGCTCCAGGCTCTGAGCTAGCTGTCAGCACAGAGCCTCACGCGGGGCTCAAACCCATGAATCTTGAGATCATGACCTGAGCTGAAGTCGGACGCTTAACCGACTGAGCCACCCAGGTGCCCCACCTTGATTCGTTTTTATAGGCCAGCCTCCTGGGACATAAATCAGGGTGTGCAAGGAGGGAGGAAGAGTGGATATGGAGCACCAAATAGAAGACAACCAAGAGAATGATATAAATCCCAGCTTTTGGATAAAAACTGGTGGGTTTGGAGGCATTAATGATTCGTTTCGATTCACACAGTTAATTCAGGATCAGAGTTGGAGTTTGAACTCGGGCAGTTTGACTCCAGAATCTGTGCTTTTAACCACTGTGCCCTATCACCCCTCAGATAAAGACTCTGAATTCAAACACTGGGTTGACCACACTCAGCTCAGATGAGTATTTTATTTCTCTGGGCTCCTTGCAAATTCACCTCTTAGCTGTAGCAGCAACAAAAGCCCATAGTCCAGCCCCCTCAGAGTGAAGCTGATAGATTCACACTTGCCGGGCTCCTCCTGATCCCTCATCCTGAGCTTGGCAGAGCCATGTGGTCTGGAATATCAGAGGCAAAGTTGAGTCCAAGCTTCTTGCCACTGTACTGGCAGCTCTGTTCTTTGTGTAGGCTTGTGATGAGATTTAAATTGCACTCCAATTAAGTCTCTCCTTTCTAAGTCCTTAGGGAGCATTCTCAAGCTTGGACCACTGCACTTGTAAGAGCTAATGCCATTATCATTCGCCTGTTCTACTCATATAAATAAACCCATTAGCACCTCATCTATGTGGCCACTTACTTTCCTGCCACTGTTTGGAGCCCCCAAACATATTTCCAATCAGACATGCAGAGGAAAATATTTACAGCAGTAACATTCACTGTATAGTTTTAATTCCTGTCTCATTATTTTCCAGCTTTTAAACTAATAATAGGTAACCTCTATTACATACTTAACCATGTGCAAGGTACTGTGCTGTTTTTACAAAAATTGGCTCATTTCACCTTGACAATAGATCTAAAGGTAGGTACGACTTAATCCCCACTTTACAGACAAGCAAAGTAAAGCCTATAGAGGTTAATTTGGTGTCTTAGGTGACATAATTATTAGGTAGTAGATTTAAGATTTGAACCCAGGCAACCTGACTCTGGAGACCATACCACTTAACCGTGATACCTTCTTCAGTTCTGGATAGCTTGTATTTATAAAACAGTGGACTCTGGCCAACCTTCTTCTCTTTCAAAGGTGAAATTCTGATGTTTGGGGAATAGGGGTATGGTGGAGACTACTAGTGATCATCAAGTATCAATGTATTTCTGAAGATTTTCATCTCTGTTGCAGTTGAGTCACATGCAGTTACATGTGAGTATGTTTGGCCCATTAGGTGTGAGCCAAAGTGATATGTGCTATTTTCGAGCCTGGCAATAACCCCCCTGCACTATCAGCCACTCTCTGTCTCTCCTGTCTATGATTTCAGAAAGTGAAGAACTTAGAGAACTTGTGGCAAAATTGCCGCATGTAAGTGGTTTGTTGCTGCTTAGAGACAGCCATGTGGACAGTTACCTGATCTGCACTGGATGATGACATGAGTGAGAAATAAATCTTTGTTAGGTTAGAGCACTTAGATTTTTTAGTTTATTTATTATCATATTGTAATTTTTTATACTCGACTAATATAAATACTGTACCAGATATTCCTGTCTTGCAATGGTTCAATTTAATTTTTTGACTTTATGATGGTACAAAAGTGATACCATGCTTTGAAATTTGATCTTTTCCCAGGGTAGTGACATGTTGTACAGTACTCTCTTGTGATGCTGGGCAGTGGCAATGAACTGTAGCTCCCAGTCAGCCATGCAATCAGGAGGGTAAACAACTGATACACTTATAACCATTCTGTACCCATACAACCATTCTGTTTTTTCACTTTCAGTAAAGCGCTGAATAAATTACATGAGATATGCAACACTTTATTATAAAATAGACTTTGCATTAAATGATTTTGCCCAACTGTATGCTAATATAAGTGTTCTGAGCACACTGAAGGTAGGCTAGGCTAAGCTATGATGTTTGGTAAGTTAGGTGTAGTGCATGCATTTTTGACTGATGATGTTTTCAATCTACAATGGGTTTATTGGGACATAGCTTCATTAAAAGTTGAGGAAGATCTATACAAATACACAAATTGCTATCCTGAAGTAGGGCACTGCTGTAACAGCTTAATGGTCTGGTGGCATGCTGAGAGGAAAACTAATGTCGGAGACTAGAAATGTCTCAGTGCATGTTCTGTGGTGCTGACACATTATCAATTGATCTAACTTTGGGGGGAGAACCGATGTTTACTTTCATGATATCTGTAGGAGAAGAAGTGGAATAACAAAACATTAGTAGTGCACATTGGCTACTATTGGTTGCAACTGACAAGGTATCACAAGAAAAAGATTAGCTCAGAATAAAATTGGCCAGAGACTGACAGAACAGATAATAAACAAGCAAGCAAACAAGCAAACAAATGCCCATCATCAACTATATACCATCTACAAGAGACATATATTAGATTTAAAGACAGAAATAGCTTGAAAGTAAAAGGATGGGAAAATATGGTACCATACATATAATAGCCCCCTCCTCCAAAAAAGCTGGAATGACTAATACCAAAAAAAAGATAAAAAACCTTTAAGACAAAAATTGTTACTAGAGACAAAGAAGAACAGTTTAAATCTTTTTTTAGTTACAAAGAATCAAGCCATCAAGAAGATATAAAAATTTTAAACATATGTGCATCTAACAACAGAGCCCCAAAATACACAAAGCAAAAACTAACAGAATTGAGAGATAAATAGACAGTTCTACAATAAGAGTTGAAGACCTCAGTACTCCACTTTCATTAATGGATAGAATAACTAGGGGGACTTACAAGATCAAGAAGAATATAGATACTTAACTAACAATATAAAGAAACTAGACCTGATAGATAGATAAAACCTTCCACTCAACAACAGAATATATGTATTCCTTTCAAGTGCTCATGGGACATTCTCTATAATGGACCATATGTCAAGCCATAAAACAAATTTCAATAAGTTTAAAGGTTTTGAATAATGTAGTTCCCTGACTACAATAGAATGAGATTAGAAATCAGTAACAGAAGCAAATTCACAAACATGTGGAAATGAAACATATTTCTTCTGAATGGGCCAAAGAAGAATTCACAAGGGAAATTAGAAAATACTTTGAGATGAATAAAGATGAACATAACATACTAAAGCTTATGGTATGATATTATGAAGCAGTGCAAGGGAAATTTACAGCTGTAAACACCTGTATTGAAAGAGAAAAAAAAATGTCAAATCAATAACCTAAACTTTCACCTTTAGAACTAGGAAAAGAAGAGCCAGCTAAACTCAAAGCAAGCAGAAGGAAGGAAATAAAGATTGGATCAGAAAAAAATAAATTACACATAGAAAAACAATAGAGAAAATCAACAGAACCATAAGCTTTTTTTCTTCTTTTTCTTTTTGTTTTTTAATTTAAATTCAAGTTAGTTAACATGCAGTGTAGCCTTGAGTTCAGGAGTATAACCCAGTGATTCATCTCTTACATATGACACCAAGTGTTCATCCCAAAAAGTACCCTCCTATGAGCATTGGGTGTTGTATGTAAGCGATGAATCATGAGAATCTACCCCCAAAACCAAGAGCACACTGTATACACTATATGTTAGCCAACTTGACAATAAATTATTTGTTTAAAAAAAGTGCCCCCCTTAATGCCCATCACCCACTTAATCCATCCCCCCACCCTTCCCTTCCAGGAGCCCTCAGTTTGTTCTCTGTATTTGTTGTTGTTGTTGTTGTTGTTTAAAAGATCAATAAAACTGACAATCCTTTACCTGGAATGACCAAGAAAAAAAAAAAAAAAGAGAGAGAAGACTCAAATTACTAAAGTCAGGAATTAAAGAGGGGACACAACTATTAACCTTACAGAAATAAAAAGGAATATAAGGGAATGCTGTGAATACTTACATGCCAACAAATTAAATAGCCTAGATGAAATAACCAGATTTCCAGAAAGACATAACACATGGAAACTGACTCAAGAAGAAATAGAAAACTATAACAGGCCTCAAACAAATGAAGAGATTGGATTAGTAATCAAAAAACTTGCCTCAGGGCACCTGCGTGGCTCGGTTGGTTAGGTGTCTGACTTTGGCTCAGGTCATGATCTCACGGTTCGTGGGTTCAAGCTCTGTGCTGACTGCCAGCTCAGAGCCTGAAGCCTGTTTCGGATTCTGTCTCTTTCTCCCTCTCGCTTTCTCTCTCTCTCTCTCTCAGAAATAAATAAAACATCTAAAAAAATAGTAAAAGAAAAAACTTGCCTCAAAGAAAAGCAGAGGACTGGTGGCTTCAATGTTAAATTCTACCAATTGTTTAAAGAAGAGTTAACCTCAATACTTCACAAAGACTTCCAAAAAATATGAGAGGAGGAGGGGGGAGTTAAGACGGCAGAGAAGTAGGGGGACTGGGATTTCCCTTGTCACTCAAACACAGCTATATTGAGGTCAGATCACTTGAAACACCCAGGAAATCAATGTGTGGAGTGGAACAAGGATCTCCACAGGTGGAGGGAGACAGCTTGGTGGAATCAAAGTGTGTGTATGTGAATTGGGGAAGATTTTTATCATGTGTGTAGGTATGGAGGGGAGGGAATCCCTTCCATGGAGAGACACAAAGGAGAGAAAGACGGGCTGTGAAATCGCAGTATTGTGTTATCACAAGAGGAAAATCTCTCCTGATAATGGACTGGGGAACAAGAAATACACGGAGAGTGTCAGTTTCCATCTTGCAAACAGCCTCAGGTGCCGAAACGCCAGGTTTTAAAAAGAATGAGACTTTCTCTGACCAGAACTGTTTCCATGTGTGCAGCATCTGGGGGGCAGGGGAGCAAGCCTTGGGGTGCTATAGGAATCTCAGGGGTGTACTGGGAGGGAACAGTTCCCTCCCTTGAATACTGTGGGAAGGGGGTGTATTGCAACCCACCCCCAGGACAAAAGACCCTGCAGGTGCAAGCTCAAAGCCTTTTATCAGCTGGGCGAAGTGGCCTTGTTCCATAACCAGGTCCATGGGGTGTGGGATCGATCCTTTAAGAAATCGGGTTTTGAATCCCAGCCCAGTGCCTAGGAGATGCCAGAGACTGTGGAGCAGGACAAGTCAGCCTGCCCCACCCAAGACTACTATGAGGGCTCTCTACCAGCGTGGTTTGGACACCAGTCTGGGGAAGAGAGATTGAGGTATTGTCATTTTCCCCCTCCAACACCAACAAGGTGGGGCCTCAGGGAACAGGACAGTGGCCCCTAGTGGAGGTGGGGCCCGCTTACAACAAACCCTGCCCTGTGCCCAGCAACTGCTTATCTACAGAAGTGCGATTGACAATGAATGAACCAGATGGCCTCTCCTCCAAACCAGCACAGCCCCCAGTCCCAGGCACCAACAGACAACTGTTCTTTGTTTTTACCTGTTAGTCTGCTTGTCTATCTGTCTGCTGATTTGTCTGTTTGTTCTTCTTTTCTCTTCTCTTTTTCTCACCACCCTCTTCTTTTTTTCTTTTTCTTTTAGAATCAACATGCACAAAAAGATTGAGATCATACCATGCATATTTTCAGAATCACAACACTATGAAACTTGAAATCAAATACAAGAAAAAATTTGTAAAGCCCACAAATACATGGAGGTTAAAGAACATCCTACTAAAGAATGAATGGGTTAACCAGGAAATTAAAAAAGAAATTAAAACATATATGGAAGCAAATGAAAATGAAACCATGACAGTCCAAACCATTTGGGATTCAGCAAAGACAGTACTAACAGGAAAACGCATTGCAGTTCAGGCCTGTCTCAACAAGCAAGAAAGGTCCAAATACACAACCTAACCTTACACCTAAAGGAGCAAGAAAGGCAGTAGCAAAGAAAGTCCAAAGCCAACAGAAGAAGAGAAATAATAAAGATTAGAGCAGAAAAACATAATATAGGCTTAAAAAAAAACAGTAGAACAGATCAATGTAACTAAGAGCTGTTTTTTTTTAAAGAATAAACAAAATTGATAAACCCCTAGCCAGATATCTCAAAAGAAAAGAGGACCCAAATAGATAAAATCACAAACGAAAGAGGAGAGACCACAACCAACACCACAGAAATACAAACAATTATTAGAGAATACTGTGAAAATATTATATGCCAACAAACTGGACAATCTGGAAGAAATGGACAAATTCCTAGACATTCACACACTAAACTCAAATGGGAAAAAATAGAAAATTTGAACAGACCCATAACCAGGAAAGAACCGGAATGTCAACCAGGCATTTAAAGCAGAGTTAACACCTATTCTTCTCAAACTGTTCCAAAAAAGAGAAATGGAAGGAAAGATTCCAAACCCCTTCCATGAAGGCAGAATTACCTTGATTCCAAAACCAGACAAGGACCCCACTAAAAACGAGAATTACAGGCCAATATTCCTGATGAACATGATGCAAAAATTCTCAACAAGATACTAGCAAATCAAATTCAACAGTCACTAAAAGAATTATTCACCATGATCAAGTGGGATTCATTCTTGGGCTGCAGGGCTAGTTCAATATTTGCAAATCAATCAATGTGGTACACCACATTAGTAGAAGAAAGGAAAAGAATCATATGATCCTGTCAACTGATGCAGAAAAAGCATTTGACAAAATACATCCTTTCTTACTAAAAACCCTCAAAGAAGTTGGGATAGAAGGTAAACCTTAACATCACAAAAGCCTTTTATAAAAGGCCCATAGCTAATATCATTCTCAATAGGGAAAAACTGAGAACTTTCCCCTTAAGATCAGGAACACAAGGGGCGCCTGTGTGGCTCAGTTGGTTAAGCGTCCGACTTCAGCTCAGGTCATGATCTCACAGTTTGTGTGTTCGAGCCCCGTGTTGGGCTCTGTGTTGACAGCTAGCTCAGAGCCTGGAGCCTGTTTCAGATTCTGTGTCTCCCTCTCTCTCTGATCCTCCCCTGCTCACACTGTCTCTCTTTCTCAGGAATAAATAAAACATTAAAAAAAATTTAAAAATAAAAGATCAGGAACACAAAAGAGATGTCCACTCTTACCACTTTTGTTCAACATGGTATTGGAAGTCCTAGCCTCAGCAAAATGAAATAAACAAAATGAAATAAAAGACATCCAAAACTGGCAAAGAAGAAGACAAACTCTCACTCTTCACAAATGACATGAAACTCTACATGGAAAACCCAAAAGACTCCACCAAAAACCTGCTAGAACTCACACATGAATTCAGCAAAGTCGCAGGTTATAAAATCAATGTACAGAAATTGGCTGCATTTCTATATACCAATAGTGAAGCAACAGAAAGAGATATCAAGTAATCTATTCATTTACAACTGCACCAAAACCCATAAAATACCTAGGAATAGCCTAACCAAAGAGGTAAAAGATCTGTACACTGAAAACTATAGAAAGCTTATGAAATAAATTGAGGAAGACACAAAGTGGAAACATTCTATTCTCATGGACTAGAAGAACAAATATTGTTAAAATGTCAATACTACCCAAAGCAATCTACATATTCAGTGAAATCCTTATCAAAATAACACCAGCATTATTCACGGAACTAGAATAAACAATCCTAAAATTTGTATGGAACCACAAACCTGCATAGTCACATACCTGCATACCCAAAGTAATGTTAAAAAAGAAAATCAAATCTGAAAGCATCAAAATCCTGGACTTTAACCTGTATTACAAAACTGTAATCATCAAAACATATGGTATTGGCACAAAAGCAGACACATAGATCAATGGAATAGAATAGAGAACCCAGAAATGGAACCATGAATATATGGCCAAATAATCTTTGACAAAGCAGAAAGGCGTATCCAATGGAATAAAGACAATCTCTTTAGCATATGGTGCTGAGAGAACTGGATAGCACATGCAGAAGAATTAAACTGACCACTTTCTTATACCACACACAAAAATGATTTCAAAATGGATGAAAGACCTAAATGTGGGACAGGAAACCATCAGAATCCTAGAGGAGAAAACAGCCAGCAACCTCTTTGACCTAGGCTGCAGCAACTTCTAACTTGACGTCTCCAGAGGCAAGGGAATTAAAATGAACTATTGGGACCTCATCAAGATAAAAGCTTCTGTACGGCAAAGGAAACAATCAACAAAACTAAAAGGCAACCAATGGAATGGGAGAAGATATTTGCAAATGACATGTTGGATAAAGTGTTAGTATCCAAAAGCTATAAAGAACTTATCAAACTCAACACCCCCCAAAAAAGTAATCCAGTGAAGAAATGGGCAGAAAACATGAATAAGCACTTTTCCAAAGAAGACCGCCAGATGGCAAACACATAAAAAGATGCTCAACATCACTCATTATCAGGGAAATACAGATCAAAACCGCAATGAGATACCACCTCACACCAGTCAGAATGGCTAATATTAACAACTCAGGAAACAACAGATGTTGGTGAGGATGTGGAGAAAGGGGAACCCTTTTGTACTGTTGGTGGGAATGCAAACTGATGCAGCCACTCTGGAAAACAGTATGGGTTAGGTTCCTCAAAAAAATAAAAATAGGACTACCTTACAACCCAGCAATTGCAATCCTAGGAATTTATCCAAAGTATCCAAAAATGCTGATTCAAAGGGACACATGAACCCCAATGTTCATAGCAGCGCTATCAACAATAGGCAAATTATAGAAAGAGCTCTAATATTCAGCAACTGATGAATGGATTAAGAAGATGTGGTATATACATACAATGGAATACTACTTGGTGATGAAAAAGAATGAATCTTGCCATTTGCAACACCATGGATGGAACCGGAGGGTGTTATGTTAAGCAAAATGAGCCAATCAGAGAAAGACAGAAACCATATGATTTCACTCATATATGGAGTTTCAGAAACCCAACAGATGAACACAGGGGAAGGGAAGGAAAAATAAGGTAAAAACAGAGAGAGAGGCAAACCATAAAAGACTCTTAAATACAGAGAATAAACTGAGGGTTTTGGGAAGGAGGTGCATGGGGTAAATGGGTGATGGGTATTAAGGAGGGTACTTTTCGAGATGAGCACTGGTTGTCATATGTAAGAGATGAATCACTGGGTTCTACTCCTGAACCAAGACTGTACTGTAGGTTAACTAACTTGAAAATAGATTTAAAAAACAAAATTAAAAATAGAATATATTTGGTTGTTTTGTCAGTAGAAATTAAATGGTGTAGATAAAAGCCTGGAATACTGAGGTCAGCAGACTTAGAAAAGCTGATTGCTTCTAACTCCCAAACAGTAAGAAATGGAAATTTAAAAGGCTTTGCGTGACAAACACTCAAGATGTTTCAGTTGATTATAATGAATCATGGAAAATATCTGACTAAATGTGTGTTCCTTTGTTCCAGCCAGCTTCAAGGAAATCACTATCACATTGAAAGAGAGCATGGGGGCAAGGAAACAGAAGACTATGTCTTACAAAAGCAATTGTAAGACTATATCTTACAACAAATTCAAAGACTAAGTCTTACAAAAGAACACTGAGTAGGAATATTGGCAAATCGAACAACTGGGTGCCAATAGATTAGAAGCTTACCAATGTTTTGAGGGAAATGTATTGTCAAAGAAACCACAAGCTTGTGTAAAAATCCTAACTTCGTTAGTTAAGCCATAAAACAACCTCTGGCAGGAAGTTGCATAGGAAAAGCAGTCTTCCCAACTCCCTCTTTAGATGTAGCCAAGGCAAATAGGGTCCAGGAAGAAGCCCTCTGGAGGATGATGCCAAGGATCACAAAGGATAATAATGGAGGAGAGAGTCACTGCTCCAGGCTAGGCAGCCTTGATACCAAAGCATGGTATTTCAGCATTGTAATACCAGTGTATCTGTGGAACGGTGACTACTGGCGGTATCTCAGTGTTCCCCTTTCTGAATGGGTGTGCTTATTTGTTGACTGAAGTTATCCTATTCCTGATCCATTATTGCACATTTGTAGGTTGGCATGGGCATGAGGTGGACAACTTGCTTTTTTAGTTCCCAGGTCTTCAAGTCTAAGAGAAGTTTTATCTGTTCTTGATGGAGAGGACTATGAAATGCAGTGGCAGATTGGACTTTGCGTTGTCTTCCCTGAGGACCAGTTGAAGGCGTTTTCTTGTGGGAAGAAGGGAACAAACAAGTGTTGCATGACCAGAAGAAAATACTTTGGTGGAGACTGTTACTGCCCTCAAATGGGCTCACCATGGACTCCTCTAAAATTTTTTTAAAATGTTTATTTTTGAGAGAGAGAAGCAGACAGAGTGGGAGCAGGGGAGGGGCAGAGAGAGAGGGAGACACAGAATTCAAAGCAGGCTGCAGGCTCCAAGCTGTCAGCACAAAGCCCAATGTGGGGCTCAAACTCACAAATCATGAGATCATGACCTGAGCTGAAATCAGATGCTTAACTGACTGAGTCACCCAGGCGCCCCACCATGGACTCCTCTAAATTTCCCAGCCTGCAGTGTTGACCAGTAATTTTCTTTTCTTAATGTCTTTCTGATATCAAGGTATCAAGTTTTGTAAGCCTTATAAAAATGATTTTGGATGTTTCTCTTCCTCTATTCTCTGGATTCACTTGTTTAGATCAGTATTATTTGTACTTTAAATGTTTGTGAAGCTATTTGGGCCTGTCATTTTCTTTGTGGGAAGAGTTTTAATGTCAGATTCACCTTATGTGATAATGGTATTGGTATTTTAAAATTTCGTCTTTTGGTAAATTGAATTCTAGGGAACTTGTATATTTCACCTTAATCTTCCAATTTATTGGCATAAATATGGGCACATAGAGTGCTAATTTGTTTACATAAAGTTGTTTATTATTTCCTCTCATGTATATCCTACTAATGCATATAAGATCCATAATGATATCCTATTTTACTGCTACTTATTTTTGTTTAATGTTTATTTATTTTTGAGAGAAAGAGAGAGAGAGAGCAAGCAAGGGAGTGTGAGTGAGGGAGGGGCAGAGAGAGGGTGGGGGCAGGGGATTTGAAGTAGGTTCTGTGCTGACAGCAGAGAGCCTGATACAGGGCTTGAATTCAGGAAACAGGTGGCTCAGTCGGTTAAGCGTCCGACTTCGGCTCAGGTCATGATCTCGCAGTCCGTGGGTTCAAGCCCTGTATCGGTCTCTGTGCTGACAGCTCAGAGCCTGGAGCCTGTTTCAGATTCTGTGTCTCCCTCTCCCTCTGCCCCTCCCCAGCTCGTGCTCTGTCTCAAAAATAAATAAACATTAAAAAAATAAAAATAAATATTTGATTTTGGTATCTGTGTTCTCTTTTTCCCTATTATTCCCCTCTAGATTTGTTTTGCTAGAGTTTATTAATTGTATTAATCCATTAAAGATTAAGATTTTGACTTTATTGATTTACTCCATTGTGTGTCTTTTTAAAAAGTCGATTTCTTCTCCTATCTTTTTGCCTCCTTTCTCCTTTTGAGGGGGGGGTTAATTTGTCGTTCTTTTTCTAGATTTGAGTTGGAATCTTAGATCGTTGGTTTTCAATCTTTCTTATTTTTTAATATATATATGTAAAGGTATATGTTTTCTTCTAGGCACTGCTTTAGTAGTGTTTCTGGCCACATCACCACCCTTCTCCCACACATCAAGTAGTGAGAGACTCCTAATAGTGGAAATGTAGGATTGAACCTGCTTGAATCTCTGAGTCATTATTTGGAGGAAAGCCATGAAGGAGAGCTACCTGACCTGCATTGGCTTGTGATATAAGCAAGAAACATACCTTTGATGTGTTTAGCTACTGGGTTTTCTATCTGATTTCTTTGTCTGTTTTGAGTATGTTTGCTATAGCCTAGCCTATCTTGTCTAATATAGGAGGACTTGCTTATATCAGTTCCTGTGTTGGTTTACGTGACAGTTTGCTATGACCTCTATTCTTTTATACCCCCAAATATCAATATTATGAGATTCTTGTTCTAAGACACTTTTACTGAATATGTGGGGGACTGTGAAGGGACATTACAGTACAGAAGACAATAGGCAACAGTGTTAAATGTAATAGGCCTTCCTCTCTCCCCATAAGGAAGTTTTCATTGTCTTTGCAGTCTGGCCCTGCCCTGTCGCCAAGATTCAGAGTTCTCTTCTCTGTTTACACTCTTCCCTCTCGGTTCATACTCTCTCTTCTTCCTATCCTTTTTATTCCAGAGTACCTCAAATTCTCCAGCTTCTACATATGGCTTTTTCTTACTTTGGATAAAACAAAATTCCTGGTCATAGCATCTTTTCTTCAGATCCGAGCACATCCAGAGGCCTGTGTCAGAGATGCGGCGGTGGGCCCCCTACTGGAGGCTCAGAGCAGGGGCTCCGCGTGGAGAAGGGTTCCCCCCAGGCCCTAGAGTTGTATTTTAAAAAGTCTTCCTACTACTTTCTTTGTATGTCCACACTTTTGCCTCTTTTATTTCATTTGTTTTATTTTTCACATAGTTGAAATCCTGCTCTGTACCCTCCTTTTATGACTTAATATTCTATGAGTATTTACTATATTCATATATGATCTTGGTAAACATTATTTTGCATTCACATTTATTTTCCTCTTTAAAAAGTCAATGATCAGTCCCAAGGGGTATAAGAAGGACATGCAAATTCCTGAATTCCCAACCACTGGACAGAGAACATTCAACAAAACGGCTGCATGACTCGGCACGGACAGCTGAACAGAAAGGAGAATATTCAGAAAATCTGCTTGGACAAAGCTGTCCCTTACCAAACTGTAACAGACTGGTGGTTCTGGTGGGACAGAGAACTAGAACTGCCAGATTCAGATGCATCTGGTTATGTCTGGAGCATTTATGGGGAAGGGGCAGGCAGCAGTCTGTTGGCAGAAGGATGTAGGAACCCTTGGGAAAGGGTCCAGCCTGTGAATGTGGTTTACATCGTCCTTGCCCCACCTGAGAGGAAAGGGTTATAATGGAAAGTGAGTAAAAGCATGGCAAGTTCACTGAAATTTCTGTGGGAGTATCAAGCCATCTTCCTTTGTGTTCTCTGTAGTATGGCGAACAGAGGACAGGAAAGCGATGGTGGAAAGATCCTCCCTCCCTCCTTCCCAATGGTGGATAACCCTGGGAAACAGATTGAACACGGCTGCCTGAGTAACTGAACCAGGCAGCTGAACCAATCTATGTTTGTCTAGAAAAGGAGGGTCTGAAGAGTTGCCATGAGAACTGGCCATGACTTCAGTGTTCAGCCTGATCGAGTACCAGTCACCAGCTAACCAAAGGGCGAGAGAGATCAGAGTGCCAAAGTGGTAACTCAGCACTGCTTCCAGATCCTCAGCTTTGGAGGAGAGAGAGCCTACAGGGGCTGATGGGCTCAGCCAGGTGTCTGCAGCCATCAGGTTCATGGGAAGGCTTGCAGCTCAGGTTAGAGACAGGAAAACCTTATGCTGAAGAGTAACTGATGCATAGAGGCCTAATAAGGGTCTGCATACATAGGTAAGGCTGTGAGGAAGCAGACTGGAAGGACTAAAGAAGTTGACCTTGTAACGAGACAATTAAGATCACCTGGAGTCTGGCTTTATTGGAAGCCTGTCATGTAATTAGTGCTGCTGCTCTTTTGACTCGCCCTTTCAGGCCCAGGAAGGTAACAACTTGATGTTACGAGCCCTTGAATGTTGTACGAATCCTCATGTCTTCAAACACCCTTCCCATATCTTCATAAATTGTCCTTCTATTAAATTATCTGTGAAATCAGTTACCCTGATATGAATATACCGTCCATTTGCTGCTAGGACACTACTGATACAGTGCTGTTCTGTTGATGGCTCTGGGGAAGCCCCCTGGGACCCTGGCTCTCAGCAACCAGCTCTGGAGATGGCGGATGGGGATGAGGTGCAAATGGTGGACCCCTGCAGGGATGTGTGTGAGGAAGCACAATGGGTAAGGACAGACACTGTGGTTTCATCGTCCTATTCAGAGGTCCCTGGTGGGAATGGAATCTGGCCGTGCATTCAGGCCTGACATGTTGGGATGGATAGAGATTAGATAGATCTGATTTGATAAGGGTGGGGTGGTGCTACTAGGAGGCTGAAAGGCTAAATAAAGTAAGACCATAGCCCAGGACCATGAATCACCCAGATCTTATTCCACTTGCTCTGTGGAGCAGAACTGAGCAGGAGGGCAGACTCAGGGAGGATGAGTGATTAAGTTTTGAGCCCATGAGGAAAGAGTAGGGTGGTCGTACCTGGTCGGAGTGCCTGCACACCAGTAAGTCCCTCTACAAATTTAGCAGAATAAATGAATATGCTTACAAAACAGCCTGCACACCAGTAAGTCCCTCTACAAATTTAGCAGAATAAATGAATATGCTTACAAAACAGCATAGGGAGGACATTTTTCTTCACTGACTTTCAGAATATACTCACCTGGAAGGAATGTTTGAGAGAGACAATACGGGAATTATTCAGAAGACACAAAGCATTGGGGAGAGTGGGCATGAGGAGTTTTAAAACAGATTTGTTATAAATTTAACAAGTGCTGGAAAGGTGACAGGAAGTAGAAAAGTTAATTAAACAAAACACCACCCTGGAGCACTAAATCTGGTTTTATTTATCCACGCTTTCCTGGTACTTCCCTTAGTAAACTAAAGAATTTATAGACATTGGAAATTGAGTTTTTATTGTGTAAATTTAGAATGTGCAATCATGAAGACAGGACAGAAATAAAGTGGAGGGGAGATGGCTTAGGTATTGTTCCCCTAAATTCTCCAGAGCCTTTGCACATGCTGTTTCCCATGTCTGGAAACGTCTTCTCCTTCCTCATACCCGAAAGAAGGTCAGGTTTTCTTGTTATGCTCTGATATAACTCTTGTACTTTTCCTTCAAAGACAGTATTAGCATGGAAGTCGTGCTTTCATGTGTTCATTTGATCAATGTCCTGTCTTTCTTTTTAGCTGATAACCTCCATGAAGGCAAGGGCTGTGTTCTGATCACCATTGTTGCCTAAAATCCAGTGTCTGACATCTGCCAGATGCTCAACAGGTATTTCACAGGTGACTGCCTGAAGAACTTTTTTTTTTTTTTTACAAATAGTTTATTGTCAAATTAGTTTCCACATAACACCCAGTGCTCATCCCCACAAGTGGCCTCCTTCATACCCATCCCTCCTCCCCCCCACATCCATCAGTCCTCAGTTTTTGTCAGCATTCAAGAGTCTCTCATGGTTTGCCTCTCTCCCTTTCCCCACCATTTCTGCCCTTCTTCTCCCCCTTGGTCCTCTGTTAAGTTCCTCCTAATCCTCCTATACGTGCACACATATGATATTTGTCCTTCTCTGCCTGACTTATTTCGCTCACTTATTTCGCTCAGCATAACACCCTCAAGGTCCATCCGTGTTGCTACACATGGCCAGATTTCATTGTTTCTCATTGCCATGTAGTATTCCATGGTATAGATAAACCACATCTTCTTGATCCATTCATCTGTTGATGGACACTTAGGCTCTTTCCATGTTTTAGCTATTGTGGAGAGTGCTGCTATGAACATTGGGGTACATGTGCTCCTATGCCTCAGCATTTCTGTATCCCTTGGGTAAATTCCTAGCAGTGCTATTGCTGGGTCATAGGGGAGTTCTATTGTTAGTTTCTGAGGAACCTCCACACTGTTTTCCAGAGGGGCTGTACCAGTTTACATTCCCACCAACAGTGTAGGAGGGTGCCCGTTTCTCCACATCCTCGCCAGCATCTAGAGTTCTCTGATTGGCTCATTTTAGCCACTCTGACTGGCGTGAGGTGGTATCTCAGTGTGGTTTTGATTTGTATTTCCCTGATGAGGAGGGATGCTGAGCATCGTTTCATGTGTCTGTTGGCCATCTGGATGTCCTCTTTGGAGGAGTGTCTGTTCATATCTTCTGCCCATTTCTTCACTGGGTTGTTTTTTGGGCATGTAGTTTGGTGAGTTCCTTATAGATTCTTGATATTAACCCTTTATCTGATATGTCATTTGCAACTATCTTTTCCCATTCCGTTGGTTGCCTATTAATTTTCTGGGTTGTTTCCTTTGCTGTGCAGAAGCTCTGCCTGAAGAACTTTTAAAGCACGCCACGTTAAGACTGGCTTCCCAAGGAAAAGAAAGTGAAGCATAACATAATTCTAGTAACCCTGGGCCTATATTGCCTGAATTTCTCTGTGTAGTGACATTCTTCTGACACCACACTAGTGGAGTGGGAGCATGCAACAGCATCATGGTAACTGCTGACATCAGGACTTGATAAGGAAGGGTAGTGAAGACTTTAATAAGGTAGAATCCTGCCGTCATAGCATGAGGGACAAATAACTCCTTTGATTCCCCCAAAACTGCCAAAAGACTCTCACTTAATTCAGATGTCTTAGGTCTTGAAGTGACTGCTATACCTGTGCAAATATCATGGTGCCCAGAGACTGATCTGGAGAAGTTCTGAGGTGGTGAGCATATCTAACTGCACTGTGTTGATGTTTTTCTCTGCTTTTTTGGTGTGAGGCTTTAGGCCGGTTATAATCAAGTTAATCATGAAAACAATGGCATTTGTATTTGGAAAGGAAGGCTATGCCTTGGCAGGGTTATATGTGAGAAAAGAAATACCAATGTTATTGGTCAGTGATGCTACAGGGTTGCTCAGTGTGGCCAATGGGGGATAAGTGGAACTATGATATGTTGGCTTCATTAAAAGACATTTGCTACATACCTTCTGACTTTTATTTTTCACTCCTCCCATTCTCTTCCTTCCAGAACATTCAACGAGATCTACTGTCTTAACAGATTTTTAAGTGTATAGCACGGTATTGTTATCTATAGGCATGATGTTGAACAGATCTCTAGAGTTCTTCCATCATGCATAACTGAAATTTTATACATGTTGATTAATTAGTAACTTCTCTTTTCCCCCTCCCCCAGCAACCACCATTCTATTCTTTGCTTCTGAGTTTGACTACTTTAGATAACGCATATAAGTGGAATTATGAAGCATTTGTCCCTTGATGACTGGCTTATTTTACTTAGCATAATGCTGTAAGGTTCATCCATGTTGTCATATATTGCAGAATTTCCTTCATTTTAAAGGCTGAATAACATTCCATGGTATATATATTTCACATCTTCTTTATCCATGCATTCGTCAATGAACATTTAGGTTTTACCCACATCTTGGCTATTGTGAATACTGCTGCAGTGAACATGGGAGTGCCAGTATCTCTTGAGATCCTGATTTCAATTATTTTGGATAAATATGCATTAGTGAGATTGTTGAATCATGTGAAAGTACAACTCAATAGCAAAAATAAATAAATAAATAAATAAATAAATAAATAAATAAATAAATAAATAAAAAGCCAAATAAGCTGATTTTTAAAAGGGCTAAAGACTTGAATAGACATTTCTCCAAAGAAGAGAATGTTTAGGCCTCTTATAATCAAGTTAACTTTAGCATTAATGTCAAAGGTCAACAGGTATATGAAAAGATGTTCAATATCACTAATCAGGGAAATGCACATCAAAACCATAATAAGATATTACCTTACACATGTTAGGGTGGCTAGTCTCAAGAAAACAGAAGACAACAAGTGTTGGTGAGGATGTGGAGAAATTAAAACCCCTTGTGCACTGTTGTGGGAATGCAAAATGGCACACCACTATAGAAAACGGTATGGAGGCTGATCAAAAAACTAAAAATAGAATTGCCGTATAATCTTTCCTCCTTTATTGCTCTATGAAACATGTATGTAATGGCTTAAGATCTAGCCATAGGCTCTTAGCAAAGGAAGGGAGACTGTTAATTCCCACAAGGATGAGGGCCACACTTGAGGGATGGTAGGGTGGTGGCTGGAAGAAGTCTTAAGATTTGTGAAGTGTCCATAATTCCCAACTCTAAGCTATTTAGTGAAAGAAAGAGAAAGAAATTTTTAGTTATCTCATTGCTATCTTAGGTGTCTGTTATCCTTACCCTCAGTTGAACCCAATTCTAATTAATACATTTGAGAATACTAAATTATTGGTAGGACACAGCTTTGGCTGTTTATTCAAGAAGGATCTGAGTTTTGCCATAGGTCACTGGAATTGATTGGCTCAAATGGCGATTATCTGGAATGTGATGTAGACATGAAATATGCAGATGGACCAGTGACTGGGGCTTACCTTTTAGGAACAGTTGACAGATAATAGATACTAGTGATGTACAAGTGATTTATTTCTCTTTCTCAAAGGCTCAGTCTTTAGAAAAATCATGAGCAATGGGAACTTCTGTCCAACTTGACCTGTTTGGGACTTGTCCAGCATTCTCTCCAAGGTTTCTGAAGATTCCTGGGGAGGAGCTTCTGTGTCATAGCTACTTTTGGGTACTCTTTCCTCTTCTTTTCTGGGAACCACCCTCCTGTTTTTCCTGGGCCCTTTCAGCATGGAACATGACTCTTCCTTCTTTGTTCCCTCAGACCATCTCTTAACCCGCTTTGCCTGAAGGTTTGTGGATAGTTGGATAGCTGATAAAGAGCCAGTTGCCCTGTTAACACTTAATGATGCAAAGAAACAGAGGAGCTGTGAAAGAACAGTTTTTTAAAAATTCAATTTTTGATTTTTTTGTTTTTTCAACAATTGTTTTTATTGTATTAAAACACATAGAATATGATATTTGCCACTTTAACATGTACAATTTTTTTTTTTTACAAATAGTTTATTGTCAAATTAGTTTCCACATAACACCCAGTACTCATCCCCACAAATGTCCTCCTCCATGCCCATCCCTCCTACCCCCCACATCCATCAGTCCTCAGTTTTTGTCAGCATTCAAGAGTCTCTCATGGCTTGCCTCTCTCCCTTTCCCCCACCCTTTCTGCCCTTCTTCTCCCCCTTGGTCCTCTGTTAAGTTCCTCCTAATCCTCCTATACGTGCACACATATGATATTTGTCCTTCTCTGCCTGACTTATTTCGCTCAGCATAACACCCTCAAGGTCCATCCATGTTGCTACACATGGCCAGATTTCATTGTTTCTCATTGCCATGTAGTATTCCATGGTATAGATAAACCACATCTTCTTGATCCATTCATCTGTTGATGGACACTTAGGCTCTTTCCATGTTTTAGCTATTGTGGAGAGTGCTGCTATGAACATTGGGTACATGTGCCCTATGCATCAGCATCCTGTATCCCTTGGGTAAATTCCTAGCAGTGCTATTGCTGGGTCATAGGGGAGTTCTAGTGTTAGTTTCCTGAGGAACCTCCACACCGTTTTCCAGAGGGGCTGTACCAGTTTACTTTCCCACCAACAGTGTAGGAGGGTGCCCGTTTCTCCACATCCTCGCCAGCATCTAGAGTTCTCTGTCCTAAATCAAATTCTTATGCAGAGTCCTCCTCCCTCACCCAGAGGGGTTATTATCCTTGTGAGATCATAAGTTATGTTCATTCAAATAATAGGAATTCAGGAACTGGAAAAATCCCAATGCTTCCCTCTGATACAATTTAAACTGCTCCCATTTCTCCAGATGTCCTTGGTGAAACCCACTGAGCTGAGGATGGATTGGGTATTGACGGTACAGTCTGGAGTCTAATACTCAACTGGGGTGCAGATACTTGAGGGAGAGGATAGCTATATCGTTTTGCTCCTGGCTCAGCCTTTAGCCCTATCACTCACTGAATGGTTGAGCAGGCAGTTCTGAACTAATAGAGATCAGGAAGAGAACACCCTGGGTTGGAGGAGTGCTAGAAGCTTCAGCCAGGAGGGATCTTGGGAATAAGTATGGGCTAAGGGGAATGTGTGTGTGTGTGTATGTGTGTGTGTGTGTGTGTGTGTGTGTGTGTGTGTGTGTGTGTGTGTGTGTATGCATATGCATATGCAATGGGGGAAGACTGCATCTCTGGGAGATGGAGGTCACAGCCTCATCTGTGAGCTCTATTCTGCCCACCACCCTCTACCTCCTCCCAAATTCTAGGGAATTGGCTAACATGACTCCCATGGTCATGTTAGATATTTGAATTTCAAGTTATAAGGTAAAAGATGAGGGGAGTTGAAGGCAGATGATTTGGGGAATTTGGACAATGAGTTAAATGAGCAAGGCTGTCTGAGGCTGTGACTTCCACTGTACAAGTGCAGCATCTCACCAGAATGGTGTAATGGCTGATGGTGGAGTTTTGGAGAGTATGAAAAACACACAGATGTGGGAATGAGCTAGCGGTAAACTGGAGTAATAGTCTAGGATTATCTTGTACAGAGACCTGGAGGGAAGGCAGAGACAACAGGCCAATCTTAGATTGGGGAAGGGGACTGCTAATTGCCAAACATCTAGTTAACTACAGAGACCATGTGCCTATGAGCACATGGGCATGTCCTGGGGAGTGTCAGCCTCCCGCTTACTGAAAAAGTGTTCTGTGGTCATATGCTGCTGGCCCAAGCCTCAAACACCCACTCACTGACCCTCCTACATTGTGCAGACAGGAATGACTGAGGGCCTCTAAGCCCAGTGTCTCCAGTCACCCCAAGACTCAATGCAGTACTACTCCTCAGCTCTCCCCTCTCCTTCTGCTTCCTGTCACAACAGCTCCATTTCTGGCCCCAAGTGCATGTGCTGTGGGCCTAGGGCTCAGCTCTCATTCACACTAATTTTCAAAGTACTCAGGTTTGACTCTCGCTTTTCTAGAAACCCATTTCAGAAAGAAGGAAACAGCTGTTAACTGTAAAGGGCACTGTTCTGCCCACTGCCCATCTCCAACTTGCTCAGGGCTGATTGATGACCTGAGACATAAATTCCTGGGGGAAGGATTTGAACTTCAAATTGGAGTAAGAGGCAGGCGGTGGGGGGAGGGTGTCCACCATTATGCCATAGCATCAGCAGGGGCCACAATACCCTTCTGTGTCCAGAGCCAGGAGCATTATCCTGGGCATTCTTCTTCCAGGCACCACGTACTCCTGAGGGACCTATTTCTGCATGTTGTCAGACCATATGCCATAATTTCAGTCCACTCAGTTAGTAGAAGTCTCTAGGGCACTTTGGTTTGAAAACTAGATACATTTGATGAGGTTCTGCTAAAGCACTCAGAAGCAGAGCCCCTTTCTTATTGTCTCCCGGCGGGGTGTGTGTGAGTGCGTGTGTGAGATTTTGGCTTCTGTAGCCCAGGATACCATAAAAGGAGACTGAGAAATTGGGTGTTTGGAGGCTGCCAGGCCATCTTAGATGTGTGTGTACATTATCACACGAAGAAGAGCATTAGTCGGGGTGGAGGGTGGAATAAAGGTCCCAAACACTTCTGGGCTGCCAAAAGTGTTCAAATAATGCCCACAACCCTCATGGTATTAGGAATCAGAGCACTGTTGGAGGTAGCTCACAGCTCAGATCCCGGTGCTCTCCAGGGTGTTCCAGTCTGAATGACTGGAGCACGGGGCAGATGCGAGGAGAGGAGGAGAGGACTCAGGATGTCTGCCACTGGTGGCAGAAGGCTGGCAGTGCTGCCAGGGATGGGGAGGTTGTTCTTCTCAATGAAGCAATGGTAGGGATGGGTTAAATCAGTGATCTTCAAAGTGGGCATGTGGGATGATTCATTGGCATGTAAAAGGAAAATTAAAAACTTCATTTATGGCACAAAGACAATACTCAGGTCAGTGGAACAGAATAGAGAACCCAGAAATGGACCTAAAAATATATGGCCAACTAATCTTTGACAAAGCGGGAAAGAATATCCAATAGAATAAAGACAGTCTTTTCAACAAGTGGTGCTGGGAAAACTGGACAATGACATGCAGAAAAATGAACCTGGACCACTTTCTTATACAATACACAAACTCAAAATTGATGAAAGACCTAAACATAAGATAGGAAGTCATCAAAATCCTCAAGAAGAAAGCAGGCAAAAACCTCTTCGATCTTGGCTGCAGCAACTTCTTACTCAACACGTCTCGAGAGGTAAGAGAAACAAAAGCAAAAATGAACTTTTGGGACCTCATCAAAATAAAAAGCTTCTTCACAGCAAAGGAAACAATCAGCAAAACTAAAAGGCAACTGATGGGATGGGAGAAGATATTTGCAAATGACATATCAGGTAAAGGGTTAGTATCCAAAATCTATAAAGAACTTCTCAAACTCAACACCCCAAAAAAAATAATCCAGTGAAGAAATGGGCAAAAGACATGAATAGACACTTCTCCAAAGAAGACAACCATACTGCCAACAGAAACATGAAAAAATGCTCGACATCACTCATTATTACGGAAATACAAATCAAAACCACAGTGAGATGCTACCTCACACCTGTCAGAATGGCTAACATGGACAACTCAGGTAACCACAGAGGTTGGCAACAATGCGGAGAAAGAGGATCTGTGTTGCACTGCTGGTGGGAATGTGAACTGGTGCAGCCACTCTGGAAAACAGTATGGAGGTTCCTCAAAAAATTAAAAATAGAACTACCCTACAACCCAGCAATTACTTTACTAGGTATTTTTCCAAGAGATACAGGTATGCTGTTTCGAAGGGGCACATGCACCCCAATGTTTATAGCAGCCCTAGTGACAATAGCCAAAGTACGGAAAGAGCCCAAATGTCCATTGATGGATGAATGGATAAAAGAAGATGTGGCATACATACTCACACTCTCTCACACACACATACAATGGAGTATTACTTGGCAATCAAAAAGAATGAAATCTTGCCATTGCAACTACGTGGATGGAACTAGAGGGTATTATGCTAAGTGAAATTAGTCAGTCAAAGAAAGACAAATATCATGTGACTTCACTCATGTGAGGACGTAAAATACAGAACAGATGAACATAAGGGAAAGGAAGCAAAAATAATATAAAAACAGGGAGGGGGACAAAACATAAGAGATTCTTAAATATAGAGAACAAACAGAGGGTCACTGGATGGGTTGTGGGAGGAGTGATGGGCTAAATGGATAAGGGGCATTAAGGAATCCTGAAATCATTGTTGTACTATATGCTAACTAACTTGGATATAAATTAAAAAAAAACCAAACCTTTATCTATACTTATGTTTTAGACTCAAAATTAAAAAAAAAGATTCACCAATATTTACTATATGGATTGACACAGGGACCCTTACTCAGCTCTTGCTTCAGGTGTCCATGTCATGTATCATAGTTAAAGTATCCTCGGGGGGGGGGGATTCTACTCCACAGAGGAGGGGGTGGCCGTGGCCCCCTGACTGGTTCAACTACTTTCAAGTGAATGACAAGGTATTATGAATTACTTGTATCCCAGGTGGTAGAAAGATAAATTATATCATCTACTTATACTTTTTTCTTTTGATAAAATACTTTATTTTTATTTTTTGCATATTAAAAATTTATATCCAAGTTAGTTAGCATATACTGCAATAATGATTTCAGCAGTAGAATCTGGTGATTCATCCCCTCCACATAACACCTAGTGCTCATCCCAACAAGCGTCCTCCTTAATGCCCCTTGCCCATTTAGCCCATCCCCCCACCCATAACTCCTTCAGCAACCCTCAGTTTGTTCTCTGTATTTAAGAGTCTCTTATGGTTTGGGGCGCCTGGGTGGCTCAGTTGGTTAAGCACCAACTTTGGCTCAGGTCATCATCTCACGGTTCATGGGTTCAAGCCCCGTGTCAGGCTCTGTGCTGACAGCCAGCTCAGATCCTGGAACCTGTTTCAGATTTTGTATCTCCCTGTCTCTGACCTTCCCCTGCTCATGCTGTCTCTCTTTCTCTCTCAGAAATTTTTAAAATGTTTTTTCTGAGAGAGAGAGAGAGCGAGAGCGAGCATGAGCAGGGGAGGAGCATAGAGGGAGACCACAGAATCTGAGCTGTCAGCACAAGCCTGACATGTGGTTTGAACTCACGGACCATGAGATCATGACCTGATCTGAAGTCAGATGCTTAATTGACTGAGCCACCCAGGCGCCCCACACACCACATCTTCTTTATCCATTCATCTGTTGATGGGCATTTGGACTCTTTCTACACTTTGGCTATTCTCCATAGTGTTGCTATAAACATTGAGGTGCATGGGCCCCTTGGAAATAGCACACCTGTATCCTTTGGATAAATACTTAGTGGCACAATTGCTGGGTAGGGTAGTTCTATTTTTAATTTTTTGAGGAACCTCCATACTGTTTTCCAGAGTGGCTGCATCGTTTGCATTCCCACCAGCAATGCAAAAGGGTTCCTCTTTCTCTGCATCCTTGCCAAAATCTGTTGTTGCTTGAGTTGTTAATTTCAGCCATTCTGATAGGTGTGAGGTGGTATCATCTAGTTATCATTTAACTAAACTAATTCTCACAAAAGGGACAAATGGTTTGAAAAGATTCCTACAAAGAAATCCATAGATTGAAAATAACATGAATGGAACAAGCAAAGTCCAACTCAAAGAATGGCAGAGCTAACAATTTCCCACTATTTACATGAAGTCCATTATGATGATATATCTGAGAAGGGAGTAGACCAGAAAAAAAGTGCAAATTTATAAAGGAGAATACTTAGAATATGGATTTACATCACTGTCATTAACAACTAACTAAGGGTATATTGGGCCTTGAGGAATTAGCTAATAATAACATAAATGTGCCATCATAATCAGCAAGAGATGTGAATTCTACACAACCAGATCATGAAGACCAACCTCTACTACTTTTAAGGGGGGGATAGTCCAAGTCATGCATTACTTAGTTGTGTACTTTTGTGAACTATTATCAAATGAAATAAACATGTTTCAAAATCTCTTTTGAGTAAAATCCCTTTTATTTAATAGTAAAAGACAAAATGTCAGTCAGCATCATTGGAAAAAAACCTCTGTTCTATTTGCCATTGCTGATGTGATGGAATCAGTACAGAGAGGAGATGGCAACACACAAAAAAATGCATTCTGGGGGCACCTAGGTGGCTCAGTCAGTTAGGCATCTAACTTGGGCTCAGGTCATGACCTCGCGGTTTGTGAGTTTGAGCCCCTCACGGGGCTGTGTGCTGACAGCTCAGAGCCTGGAGCCTGCTTCAGATCCTGTCTCCCTCTCTGTCTGCCCCTCCCCTGCTCATGCCCTGTCTCTCTCTGTTTCTTAATAATAAGTAAATGTTAAAAAACATTAATTCACCAACCATGAGATCAAGAGCTGAGCTGATGTCAAGAGTCAGACATTTAACCCACCGAGCCACCCAGACTCCCCACAAATAACTTAAAAGTGAAAGGAAAAAGGTATATTGTACCATTCATTAAAAATAAAGTATCTTGGGGCGCCTGGGTGGCTTAGTCGGTTAAGCGTCCGACTTTCGCTTAGGTCATGATCTCGCGGTTCGTGGGTTCGAGCCCCGCGTCGGGCTCTGTGCTGACTGCCAGCTCAGAGCCTGGAGCCTGTTTCAGTCTGTGACTCCCTCTCTCTCTGACCCTCTCCTGCTCATGCTGTCTCTCTCCTAGAAATAAATAAAACATTAAAAAAATAAAAAAATAAATAAATAAAGTATCTTTGGGGTGCCTGAGTGGCTCAGTCGCTTAAGCATCCAATTTCGGCTCAAGTCATGATATCATGGTTCTTGAGTTCAAGCCCCCTTTTCCCCTCCACCATCGGTTTCTATGCTGACAGCAGGGAGCACTTGCTGGGATCTTCTCTCTCCCTCTTTCAGTGTCCCTCCTCCACTCATTCTCTCTCCCTTCCCATCTCAAAAATAAGTAAACTTTATTTTTTAAAAATGAAGTATCTTTATCTTTACTAGATCCTTTGACAGTTCTAGGTGTGCTTTATGATACATATTAATACAGTTGCATGTTCATATCATTTATAAATAAATGAATTGTAAATACCAGGCTGCCAGGTAGAAGGAATAAAGCTTGGTACTCAAATGAGGCAACCATGTGACTGACAGCAGTTAGCACAGTGAGGACACCTTGGGTGCTCACTAATGACTAGTTCCATTTCCTCCTTTGGTGACAAATTTGATGTGAGAGATGAAAAGGAGAGAGTCAAGGATGGCTCCCCAATATAGTCTGGGTAGTGGGAGGTGGTGCTATCATTCACTAAGACTAGAAACACAGGAGCAGAGGCAGGTTCTGGCACGTTCTTCGAAGGAAATTACGAGTTTGAGTTCGGGCCTACAAACCTCGAGTGGAGATGGACCTCAGGAAGCTGATATGTTATCTGCATCACTAGGACTTCCTGAGCTGGAGATAAAGTTCCTAAGTCGTTAGCAGTCGGGAGTTGGTTGAAACCGGAGGACTGGATGGGCTCGCAGAAGGACAGAGGAGACAGGCAGCTGTGGGACCAGAGGGGAACACCACAAAGAAAAGCCAAGCCTTGGACGCCAAGAAGCAGCAGTCACCAAGGGAAGTAGAAAATTTGGAGAGAAAGCAGCAAGCGCCAACTCTGGAAACTTTTGTAACCCTAGCGATCCGGGAAGGAAGGCGTGGTCAGCAGGTCCAAATGCAGGGGAGGGGCCAGGAAGGGGCTACACGGCACCCATTGCATTTAGCACCTAGGAGGTCGGGCATGACTTGGAAGGGCGGGTGTGTAAGCTGGGGAGCAGAGTCTTGTAGAAGGAGTATACGAGTGTGTGTGTGTGTGTGTGTGTGTGTGTGTGTGTGTGTGTATGTGCGTGCGTGTGTATGTGCGCGCGTGCTGGGAGGGGCAGGAAGGTGATCAAGGGACCAGACGGAAAGCCGATGCTTTCAGGTCCGTTCAGCTACAGGGAGTAAGTCACCTGTTCGGGGGCCGTGGCCCCAGGCTCTCACCTTGGGAAACGTCCTGGCGGGGGAGGAGGTTCGGGCAAGTCGGAGCACTGCGGGGAGTGCTCTCGGGGCCCGGCGGGTGGCAGCGGCGGCGAGGTCCGAGGAGCCCGGCTGGGGCCTGACCCCGGGCTGCGGCGGGCGCGTTTCCGGCCGGGGGACCAAGGCGGCCGCCGCGCCCCTGGCGCTCTCAAGTTTCCTGTTGGCAGCGCCAAGCCGGCGCCTCAGGTAGCGGCGGGCAGGCCTGGTTGGAGGGCAGGCAGACCTGCGCGGCGGCGGCGGCTCGGCCCGCGCCGCTCTGTTGCCCGCTCGTCGCCTCTCCGCTCCGCGCCCAGGTAGGGCACCGACTGGGGCGGCGCGCGGCTGGCGGGCTTCTTCCGTGAGGAGGCGGCTCTCCTCCTCTGGCCGGGCCGGCGCGGGGTCTCGGAGGTGCGGGCGCGCGGGCGCCGCGGCGCCGCGCCCGCAGAAGGCTCGGTCCACGCCCCTGCCGCGGGGCTGCACCGCGGGCTCCCGGTGAGCAAGCGGGGGGCGCGGCCTGGTGCAGGCCCGGCCCCAGCCCGCGGCGGTGCCGGGCAGCCCCTCCGCGGCGCTCGCCGTGCGCCCTGCCCAGTGCCGCCACCTGCGCTCCAGCCTGGCGGCCGCCCCCTGCGAACCCACGGCAGGGCCCTGGCACCCGAATCCTATGAGTGCGCGGGATGCCGCGCTGCTGACCTTGGGCCCGTGCCCCGCTGCCCCTCCTGCCCGGGACGCGAGTCGGAGTGCCCCGAGGTCGGAATCTCGGCTCTGGGCTTCCCAGCCTACCCGGGCGGCGCCGACCCGGGGCTCAGCCCTGCTTGGGTCCTTGCGGGTATTCCTGCCGCTCTCTGCGGTGGCCTGGGCTCCAGAGACCTCAGGTGAGCCAGCCTCATCTCAGCTCCCTGGCGGCCTACTTTTAGAGAAATTAAGGGGCATGCCGCCACTTAAGTTCCCGGACAAGTTTCTAGGTGCTTGGGGACTGGCCAGATGCTCACTGCGGGGGGGCCCGGGGGGGGCACTTCCACCTAAAGGCAGGGAAGTGGGCAGAATGACAGGGTGATGGGTTCATTTGAGGCCTTCATCCTTACCTCTTTTGGCTGTCTCCCAGCATGGGACGTGTATTGGCTCCTGGAAGTCTGCTTTTTGCCCTTGAACTTCCTGGTAGCTGCTTTGCCTGTGCAGCACCTAATGGCTCTTCTTGGCTGGCAGAGGCCTCTGGGGTGAGTTTCCAGGGACTGTGGAGTAGAAGAGGCTTGCTAACTACAGTGTCATTTCCCCAAATTTTTAGGTCCCTGTATGTATCTGGAAGCTTGGGGGTGACAGATTAGCAAAGAAGCCAGGTGAAAGCTGGGAGGAAGGAATTTTAGCAGGGTCCCGAGCCCATGTTGGCTATCCCCCTTGACGTGGTGGCCAACAATTGGCTAGCTTCAGGGAAAAGCTGTCAGCAGCTAGAGCTCTCATGGGAGAAATTCCTCCCCTGGCTGTGAAGCATCAATGCTGAGTGGTAGTTGAGCTACTGAGCCAGTCAGACAGAGCCCCTATCAGCTCTCACCTCTCCAAGTGTTGACAGCAGGTTTGAAATAATGAGCTTGGCCTGGTTATAATTCTAGGTGAAACTCTGAGGGGCTGGCTTGCTGTGAAGATGATGGTACCCAGCTGCCCTATCTAAGAATCATGGAGTTTGCATGGATGGGCTGCTAGGAGACTCCTCGAACTCTTAGCTCCATCCTCAGCATACCCTCAATCCTTTTGAGATCCTAAATAAGGGATGAGTAGCTTTCAGCGAGATCAAAAAGTTCTTTAAGAGATGAGGCCTATTTTTCTTGCCCTTACACTAGGCAAATCACTCTTCAAATGGTTCTAAAATCAATCCCAGGTATTGAAAATACCTTAGGCAGATGAAATATATCCTTAGGATTAAGCAAGGAGATACCTTTACTCTCCTAAAGCTACTTATGGCCTTCCTGGTTCTTCCCTCGAATATATTAATCTCTTAGATCTTTTGAGTGATGGCTGCATATCGAGGAGAGCAGACCATGTCTTTGGGCTTTGATATATAAGAGGCTAAGGCATAGGAAGATGGGCTCATGGCTGTAGCCCTAGCCATACAAAGTCAGCAAGAAGTATCAAGCCTAGAGGAGGAAGCTATTCCTACTGATCTGGTTTCACACTTAAACATGGTTTCCTTCTTGCTTCCAAAATGGAGCTTGAGAGAGAGAGTGCCTGGCATACAACAGTACTCAATAAATAATGTTGAATAAAAGGACTCAGTGTCTAGGTGAAGCATCATGTTTTGTTTTCCCAGTTGGACTCTCTCTTGTATCCGATACCATGATGACAATGATGTTGATAAATAATACTTATAAAGCACATACTATGTGCCAGGTACTATTCCAAGCCTGTTCTAGCATATGTAAATATGCCATTAATTGCCATGACAACCTATGAGGTTGGTACTGTTAGTATCCCCATATTATAGAGAATAAAACTAAGCCAGAGAAATTGAGTAACTTGCTCAATCTCATGCAACTAAGTTGTGGAACAGGATTCAAACCCTAGGTAGTCTGGCTTGAGTCCATATACTTAACCATACACTGTACTGGCTCTTGAGATTGCCATAGATGGATTAGTCACTTAGCCTATTCACTTGTTATTTTATGCATTCATTCATTCAATGAATATTTATTGATATCAACTATGTTCTAGTCATGGGGATATAATAGTGAATGAAATGGGCAAGGTCTGTCATGGAGCTGGTTTTTAGTAGGTGAGACCCCTTTGTCCAACTGCCGTGTGAGTCGTGCACATCTCAGGAAGACAAAGAAGGAAAATCAACTCCTATAGGCAAGCCGAAAGCAACATTTCAGAAAAAGGGAAAGTAGTGTATTTCTTGGTGAGACATAATTTGATTCTAGCCTTTCCTATCTTAGAGTTTGTGAGGGGCATGTAAGTGATAAAAGTGAATGCAGTCTGGTCTCCTGGGAAGAAGATACAGGGCCTGGGACCATTTATCACAGATTGTCTTAATTTTTGTTTAAAAAGGAAATAAGTCTTTGAGCTTGAGACCAGTGCTCCTTAGTCCAGGGAGACTTCTAGGCCACAGGAGCAGTGACATATTAGGCTCAAGATGGATTTGTGAGCTCATGAGCAAAATTTGCCCTCCCAAGACAAGCCACATTTTCCTCCTAAACTGCCACTCTCCTGCAGGGTCTTCTATCTCTTTGGTTCTAGCAGGACCCTTACCCATTGCCCCGACCTACATTATCTTTGCTGGGCTGCTGCCCATCTCTGTCCAGACCTAATGGAGTGAGTCTCACACCCCTACCTGGGACTCAGGAAGGCAGCCTCCTCTATGCTGGAAAATGAAGGCTCGAAGTGGAAGGCATTTTCCAAAGCCTGTGCCACGGATATTAATAGGTGTTTTCCTATGGTGGCTATGGTCAGAGGGTCAAATAAGTGTGTTGGGCTAAACAAAGTCAAATAGCTTTCTTTACTAAGGGACTCTCTGGTGTTTAGAATCTGCTAGAAGGAATTGTGCATGAATCCCCATATGGGATTATTGTATGCAGTATTTTCCAAGCCTTTTGTCTTTTTATGTTCTACAGACCACACTTTTGAAAAATTCTTGTTTAGACTGAGGCTATCTATGGTCTGGTTACAGGTGTAGAATAGAATTCCCTGAACTGGATTCAGAGAGGTTCTCAGATGCATGGGCTAGGATGCTCCCAATACCGCCCCAAGTGAACCTCCCCCTTCCCCAAAACAGAAGGAATCACTTGCCCCTCTTCCCCCCGGCCGAACAGTACTAAGGGCCTGGACCCTTCCCTCCCTATGCTTGAAGTTCATTCAGTTATTTAACATATCCTCCTCCCCCTAGGTTTCTTGTAGCTTGCTGATCGCACTGTTTATGAAACAGCTGTGAGGACAGGTGGGTCATAATCTCTGGGTAGCTAAAGCCCAGTAACAGCCCGAGGATCATGTGTCAACCCTGTAATCCTGCTCTGCACACACAGGAGTCATTATGTGGGCTCAGGAAGGCACAATCTCACAACTGGACATGAGGAGGTGACTCAGGCCCAAGCCAGGACTAGACCTAGCCTCCCAGTAAACAACTGACCCATCCTTTCTGGGCTCTTGTCCCCAGGATTTCAACAGCAGCACAGAAATAGCCATTTTGCTCACGGTTATTTCCCAGACCCACACCATTTGTCTAAGTCACCGTGTGGGTTCTGAGGCTTTCTTTTAGAGGACTGCTCCTGTGGGTCACTTGAGGCGGCTCCACGGTCCCTAAGGAGAGCAGCAGCTGCTGGTGCAGGGTGGCCGAGTGCAGCCAGTGCCCAGGAGGCTAGTCAGAGCTGGAGGTCCTCGTGGGAGCAGAGAGTGGCAGTAAGAGGGGGAGGATGGGGCCGGTGGGCTCCGGCGGGTCAAGAGGGACATGCTTCTTTTCTTTTCCGTGTGTGTGTGTGTGTGTGTGTGTGTGTGTGTGTGTGTGTGTGCGTGCGTGTGTACGTGCGTGCGTGCGCATGTGCTCATGCACTCGGGCTCTGGTAGAGCCTGTCAGGCTGCCCAGTCACCTGTGATGTCGGCTTCCTTCAGGGAAGAAAGGAAGGAGTGGGACAAGGCGTGGCAGCTTCTCATCCTAGCCTGTTCCAGTGCTGAGGAGTCTCCTCTCCCTGAGTCTCTGTCCCTTTCCTAGGAGAGGAGGGAGGAGTTCAAAGCCCTTGCTCTTTTAGAGGAGGAGGGGGAGGAGGAGCTCTAATGATAACCGGGCACAGCGCCACCCCTGCCAGTGCTGGGGTGCCTTCAGGGAGGTTGCTTTGGGGGGCCTTCTGAGGGAAGTCAGGCCAGGTTGTGCCGTAGACAATCCCCTTGGTAGAATGGACCTGGTCTCCAGGCCAAGCCTGAGGTGGAGTTCAAATGGAAGCAGCAGAGGTGATGGTATGGCACGTTTCAGGGGTCTGGTCATTAGAAGGAGGCTGTGACTCAGTGGCCTATCTTCCGTGTTCCGTCAGGAAGGCTGAATGAACTGTTGTGTTGGGGGCAGCAGCGGCTTTGTGTCTTGCTCTGGAGAGGGCTGAGAACAGGGCCCAGGACGCTGCATGGAGCACGCAGCGGCTGTGGCTAGCTGGCATTACCTGGGCCCTTTAGGAGTCTTGGAAATTTTCCACTTACATTTCATATTCACGGAAGAATTTCCAGCCCAGACGCTTCCTGCTCTTGCTCAGGGCAGCTCACAGATATGCAAATCAGAGACCTCCCACCCCGGCAGCGGCAGACAGGACCCAGGCAGCTGCACTCACACAGACTCAGCTCAGCCTCCCGGGCATCCACAGCCCATGGCCTGAGTGCCTCGCCTGTGGGCGTCCTCAGGATCAGCCATGGAGATTCCAGCCTCGGGCTCAGGTCTGTGTCATGGGTTCTGACAGTGGGAGTCTGGCAAGAGCAAGAAGCAGCGTCGTTTGCGTAAGGAGGGGGTTTAAGTGGTACTGTGCTTCCTTTCTGGAGGGGCTGTGGTGCCAGGAAAAGTTACTGTTTGTTGAAATGGTGGCATTTTATAGCTTTCTAACTTTGGGACCCTTCTTCAAGCTCATCAGAGGGTGTCATTTGCAACAGCGAGATAAGCTGTATCCCTAGCTGATTGAATTTATGGTTAAGCCTCCCAAGCCTGCCGACTTCAGCTGACAGTTGACAAACGGTTGAAAGGCAGGCTCGAGGAAGCAGCTGGAGCTGAAACTCTGCTTGGCATCTACAGAGCAGGCTTTCCTCACACAAGCCTGCCTTGCCAGGTGTCTGTAGGTCTCAGAAAAGAACAGAGCTGTGGAGGGAGGGGCTGGCAGGAGGGAGCTCTCTGCCAAGGATGTCAGGAAGATGGATGTATAACGGGCTCCTAAGGCTCACTGACTTAGCCCAGCACCCCAACTGGGTTACCTGGTCTATACACCACTTATTGAAGACACTGGTAGTAATTCTGCAAGAGGTTGATATGGCTTCTGCAACGAAAGGAATCTATGTCTTTAGGGAAATGCTGCTGTATGATCCTATTCCTGAGTCTTTGATGTGCCTTGGGAATCTGGGGTGAGGAACTGTATAGCATCTCCCTGATAACTGGCCGCAGGATCTGTTTTACCAGCAACAAGTGTTGACCTTTCATGGGAAAAGGCTGATTTAAACCATTTAAATAGGAAGGAAGATCTTTTCTAGAAAGATGGATCCTGAAAAGTATGTTTAGTTGATTTTAGCGAGGTGAAAATGCTTCATGGAAAGACATGGCAGGGTCTGTGATAAGAGCCCTCAGACACAAAGAACCCTCTACCCATGCCCATTTCTGAGGAGGCCTGGTGGGCTGTGGCTGGGTCAGGCCTGTGTATGTTTGCAGGGGAAAGGGCCAGAGGGTAGAAAGGGAGTGGTGGGCAGTTTCTGTCCAGGGCAAGAGCAAATGCAGAGATGGAACTCAGTGATATAATTCCCTTGGCTGGTCTATGTCTGCTGTGGGATAGGTAGGAGAGGACCCTGATTACCAGGACCTGAGATGTAGAAGTTTGGTTTTTTTCCTATTTTCCTTTTATAAAAAAACAAAAACAGAAACAAAAACCCCTTCAGTCTATTTATTTTCTGGGGCACCTGGGTGGCTCAGTTAGTTGAGTGTCCAACTGAGGTTCACGCGGTTGGTGGGTTCAAGCACTGCGTCGGTCTCTGTGCTGACAGCTCTGAGCCTGGAGCCTGCTTTAGATTCTGTGTCTCCCTCTCTCTCTCTGTCCCTCATCCACTCACAATAAGCAGAAAGTGTTTATTCTCAAAGATGTTTTAATGTTTATTAACATTAAAAAATATTTATGTTCTTTCTATCTTCTTCGTGTTTGTTAAAATGACATTATAACAGCATCAGTGTTCAAAACAGGACACATGGAGTCCTGTCACCTGGTCATCTGAGTGTGGGTCTCTCTTCCAGTCCTTGTCCTTAAGGGAATGCATTTTCATCTCACTGCAACCAAAGCATAGGTACAGTTTTATATATTAATTTTTTCACTTAGTGTTATTTCACAATATTTTTTATGTGATTGCACTGTCCTCATAATTACAATTTTGGTTATAAACTTTTGGTTGCTTGACCTTTTAATCCAGGTGAATGTGCTCTCATTTGGACATTGTAAAACTTTTTATATAAATAGTGCAGATAAACATCTTTGTGCTTTTTCCTTCAGATTCTTTTCTTAGAAGCAATTTCTGGAACTGGGTTTACTCTTTCAAATGGTATGGATGCTTTATGGCATTTGCTGCCCCTTGTCTGGGTCTCTGCCATGTCCACTTCTGAGATGCCCTGTAGGGTTGTAGAATGCTGCACTTGACCCGCAACCTTAGAGTGGAGGGGAAGGGGCTGATGGTGGTCCAGCTTCATTTTTACCTAACAGCTCCCTTTGACTCTAGTTCTTTGTCTTCCTCTCCATTTGTCTCTTTGTCACCTTCTTCCCCAGGCCCCCTTCTGATGATTTCCAGCTTCCCCTTCTGTGTGCTATCAGGATGTGGACATCTCCACAGGCAGCTCTGGTCTCTTCCTCTTTGCAGGTCTGGCCGTCACTGTCTTGCTTTCTGCCACCACAGATCAGCACAGTTACATGCAGACTTCCTCCCTTCTCAGCAGCTCCCTCCCACTCAACCCCCTGGAGGGGAGAGAGGCCCAGGAAAGCCATGACCTGGGTGTGGAGGGAAGTAGGAAATTGGTTTCACAGTCAAGGGCTCACAGATGTTCTTTGACTGGTGTTAGTCATTGCCTGCTTTCTTCCTTCATGTCTGTGTCATGAATCAGGCACACAAGCTGCAGAGAAGACCAGAGCAGCAAGCATCCCTGGGTGCCAGAAACCTCTCTGGTACCTCTCTAGAAATTACAACACTTAGAACTGAGAGGACCTTGGAGACTGCCTAGTCTCATCCCTTTATCTCACAGAGGAGAAAACTGTGGCACAGAGAGTGACTGTCCCAAGGCCGCTCAGTGAGCCCCTCCTCTCCTGTAATTGTTTCCTCTCCCAGCCACATGCCACATGGAAACTGGGCCCCTGTCTTACCTTCATCCTCATCTCCTGGCTGACTAAACCACCTCTCTCTTTAAACCTTGCTCAAAGAAACTGTGTAATAGGTAGACAGGAAACCCTTCTTCCAGAGCCACTTTAGTGAAGGTAGCTTGTTGACAAGATGCAGTATTCCTCCACTCCATATGTGTAATGTTGGGCACAGCAAGGGGACCTGCCCTGACACCCACCTGGGCAGAGAGAAGCACCACAGTATAGTGGTTAAGAATACAGAGATGGGAACCGGGTGCCTTGGTTCAAACCTTTCAATAGAGGCTCAGAGAGGAAAGGGGCAGGGGAGCCAAAGGCTGAGATCAGTCCAAGTCTCCGCTCAATTAATGAAAGTGTGACTCCAGGCAAGTTAATTAACTCTGTGCCTTCATTTTCTCACTGTAAAATGTGAATAATAGGATTCACTGAGTTAAGAAGTAGAAAGAGCTTGGGAGAGTGTACTTATTAATGAGTTCTACCTATATAAATGTTAAAGGAAAGACAGACAGAAAGAAAGAAAAGAAAGGAACCAACCAGGTAATTTAGGCCAGCTATGGATAGTGAGGAGCCAGTATGAAGAGAGATAGATAGGCCAAGCTTTGAGGAAGTAAGTTTTCAGCTAGGCTGTGAAAGGTAGAGTACCCCTGCCTCTAAACCTTAATTTTATTTGCTGTGTCTTATTCAGAGTTCCAGAAAATTTGGGAGATGGTATAACCATGATGGTAGATTCTTTTTTCTCAGCAAAAGACGGTGTTTTATGTGATGAAGAATGTAGCTTTGGGTAGCCCAGAGCACTGCAGCCATCTTGTGAGACCTTGGGCTAATCATTAAGACCTTTGGGCTTTCGTCTTCCCTCTGGGCAGTGGGGAGCAAGGTCTGGTCATTGCTGTATGCACACGGCCCCCTGACAGTCTGCAGGAGAGTGGTCTGAATTTTCCTATCCTTTCCCCATCATGGAAGCAAAGCCAGGAAAGGTATGACTGCCAGCATGCTGTGGGTCCCCTGTGTTTGGGACAACAGAAACGCACGTAATAGGTCATTCTTTGACTTTTGGATGTTTGCTTTCTCATGAAAGGTGAGTGGCTCTACATCTTCACATTCAATGACTTATGGAGCTAGTATTGGAAGCTGGCGCACTGGGCTTGGTCTGGGAAATTTCCCTTGTGTTAGTATTTTTTCCTTCCCCACCCGCTGACTCAGGCCATCCGGGAACTCAGGAGGCTAACGCTTGTTCTTTTTCTGCTAGCCGAGATGCCGCGCCAGTTTCCCAAGCTGAACATCTCCGAGGTGGACGAGCAAGTCCGGCTCCTGGCAGAGAAGGTGTTTGCTAAAGTGCTCCGAGAAGAGGACAGCAAAGATGGCCTGTCCCTCTTCACCGTCCCCGAGGACTGTCCCATCGGGCAGAAGGAGGCCAAAGAGAGGGAGCTGCAGAAGGAGCTGGCGGAGCAGAAGTCCCTGGAGACGGCGAAAAGGTTTGTCTCCACAAGCCAGAGCCCGTGTGTACCGTGGCGCAGCCCCAGGCAGGCTGTGGGCATGAGATACGGGGCCTATCCCTGGGAGCTGAGGTTATTCCTTAACCAAGACCCCTCTATTCCCCACTTCTTTCTTGAAGGCCGTTTCCAGGCCTGTGTTTGGCAGAAAAGATCAAAAACCACTTTTTTTCTGGCTAGGCCATTTGAACAACACATAATGTGCATAAATACACACCATTTGCAAATGACTGTTCCATAATCTCTTTGGAAATTTGAGGATTTGTTGGAAAACATCAATTTTACTTCTTTTCATCGCTTGACAAGTACTTTGCATTATTAAATAAGTCAGTTCACTATGTGCCAGGTGCTGTACTGGGCATAGAGGATGCACTAATGAACAAGATATTTCTAGTCCCTGCTCTGGCGATCTTACAGGTAGTTGGTCTAGACAACAATTAAGTTATGGGACAAATTAAATTTTTTAAATGGTGAGTTATGATAAATGCTGTATCACTGAGGGTCTAACCAGAAAAAAAAACAGAAACCACTTAAATACTGGAAGGAGGATTTAAAATTCTTCCTTTTTTATTTTTTTTATTTTTATTTTTTTTAATTTATTTTTTAGGAGAGAGAGAGAGACAGCGTGAGCAGGGGAGGGTCAGAGAGAGAGGGAGTCACAGACTGAAACAGGCTCCAGGCTCTGAGCTGGCAGTCAGCACAGAGCCCGACGCGGGGCTCGAATCCACGAACTGTGAGATCATGACCTAAGCGAAAGTCGGACGCTTAACCGACTAAGCCACCCAGGCGCCCCAAAATTCTTCCTTTTTTAAAGTTCATTTATTTTTGAGAGACAGAGTGTGGACAGGAAAGGGGCAGAGAGAGAGGGAGACACAGAATCTGAAGCAGACTCCAGGCTCTGAGCTGTCAGCACAGAGCCTGACATAGGGCTCGAACTCACAAACTGTGAGATCATGACCTGAGCTGAAGTCGGATGCCTAACAAACTGAGCCACCCAGGTGCCCCTGGAAGGAGGACTTTAATTCAGGGAATGGTTGCTGAGGTGGCAGAGAACTGAGAAGACAAGCAGAGGGCAGGGAAGCGGGCCGGAGACTCGAAGCAGTAACAGCAGCAGCTACCACTCGAGGCCGCAGGGATGACGGAGGGAGACGGGGCTGCTGGAGCCCAGGGTGGAGGAGTTAGAACCCTGGTGGCCTTTTTAATGGAAAATGAGCCAAGGAGGAGAGGCAGCAGCTGCAGAGATGCTTCCAAAGCAGAGATGGAAGCAAGAGATACCTGGCTTTAATCCTTCTGGCACCTTCCAGCTTCTCCACTGGTTGCCATTGGCCAAACCTAGCCAGAAGCCAGCTAGGTTCAAAGCCAGAAACACGGAGTGGGGATGGATGGGAGGTTGAGGAGTGGATCTGAGGACAAGCAGGCCTAGCATGGGTGCTAGTAAGTAGGTGAATAAGTTGTTGAAAGAGAGAGAGAGAGAGACCGAGAGAGAGACAGAGAGAGAGACCTGAGGCTGGAGGGATAGTCAGGGCTCAGGTCAGACTGACTGGTCTTGTGCTCCCTCATAAGACGTTTGGATCGTAGTCCAAGTGCAATGTGAAGCTTTCATCCTTTCAGTTGAGCTCACCCAGGAGAGCGGAATTAAAGAATTGAAGAGGTTTGAGAACCTGTCTAGTGGGGCTTTAGTCGGGTGCCTGGCCTGCCAGCACACTGCAGACCTCAGAGCTAACACAGTAGAACGTGAGCCTTAACTGTGACCCAGTCGCCAATCACGTCCTTCCTAAGATACCTCCTTATCTTTAAAAGCAACCCTTTGCTTTCTTGGGAGTAGAGAATTTCAGTATCTCCTTAACTTTTGGGGAAAGAAGTAAAAAGTTGAGTACAGGTGTAAAGACTTCACCTTCCATCACATAAGTGAGGGGCTCTGACCACAGAGTGGAGGAGTAGTGAGTGCCAGCCTGTGTTGGGGCGGGGGTGGGGGGGGTGGGGGGTGGGGAGTGGCTGGAGGCCCAGCAGTGTGTTCATCCCTAGAGGGTCAAGAAGAGCGTGACTGTAGAGGCCCTCATCCACACTGCACTGGCTTAACAGAGGCCTGGCTTTGTGAACCGAATGATATGCAGGACCCTCTGTGTTGTATGAATTGAGCATTTTAGACCCTTAATAATGAGAAGAGAAGAAGTCCTGGCATTTTTTATTATTGAGAATAGTGGGATTCTGAGGCCAGTTTCCATTACAGGGTGACCCTGAGCCTCGCATCTGCAGAAAGAGAGTGTGCTCTTCTGATCAATGCCTAGGCTAACAGCAAAATGGAAACCTTCTTACTCTAAGTCCAAGTGGTGCCCTGTGGTTTTCAGAAATTCCTCCATAGGCTCCTCTCCAGAAATCCTATTCTGTCCCTGCTTGCTAGGGTGTGATGGTCTTGGTTTGCATCTTTCTGCTGCCTAACACTGGAGGCTCCTTGAGTTTTGTATCCGGGTCCCCAGGGTCTAGCCTAGGGCTTAGGCCATGTTGGTGAGCAGTGGATGTGTGACAGAGAAAAGTTGTAGTAGCCTCACAGATAGTACATCAAGGTGGCTACAGCTCTCTGGACCACTGTGTTCTACTACTTGCTAGTATGTTTTCTGACCTTAGAAAATTAGGAGAGCTTGCTGTGCCCCAGTTTCTTTCTCATCTATAAAGTAGGGATGGTAACAGTAGCTACTTTTGTGGGGTGTTGTGAGGAATAAGGGAATTGACATGGAAAGGGCCTAGAATCGTGTCACAGTAAGTCCCCCGTAACTGTTCACTATTTGCCCAACTTCCTCCTGAGTAGACGGCATCTGCTACTGCTTACTGTGGGCTCAGTGGTGGGCTGGGTGGTTTGCTTTCATTCTTTAATCCCCACATCAAGCTTATTAATTGGATATTCTTATTGACTTCCATTTTGCAGGTTAGGAAACTAAGGCTCAGAGAGGTTAAATTAACCTGTATGAAGATGCAGAGTGAGTGACAGGAGAGAGTAGAACCCACGACTTTTTTTTTTTAGTGTTTACTTTTGAGAGAGAGAATGCATGCGTGTGGGGAGGGGCAGAGAGAGGGAGGGGCAGAGAGAGGTAGGGACAGAGTATCTGAAGCGAGATCTATGCTGACAGCAGTAAGCCCAATGCAGGGCCTGAACCCACCAACTGTGAGATCATGACCTGAGCTGAAGTGGGACACTTAACCAAGTTGGACATTGAACTGACTGAGCCACCCAGGTGCCCCAAAGAACCCACAGTCTTTTGAATCTAGAACCCCACACTTTGATCGTGAGGCTATTCCATCTCTAGGCAGGGGTGAGTCTTTGGTTCCACCTGTAGATACTGGAATGACACTGGGTGCTGCTCTCCAGGGTATCATTGCCGGCTTTTGAATGAAATAAAGGGAAGCTGGGCCAAAGCTCCCTGCTGCCCACTGGCTTCTTTTCTGCCAAAGGATGGACTGATCCTTGGACTACCTCTCAGAGCGGTACATCCCTAATCTGTCTTTCAGCCTCACTGCTCCATAGAGGCACCGTTATGCAATCATTCAGATGTGGACGGTCCCTGGAGGAACTGAACCCTCTCCCTAGCTTCCTCGTTGTCTCTGGCTCCTCCCTGACATTCTGGAATATAAGTGCAAGAGAGTATGAACATCTCCTCTTTATTCTTCCTTCATATGATAAGCTTGGTGATCTTGTTTCATATCATGTGACAGATTTAAGGAAGGAGCTTAGAAGTGGATAGAGGGATCTCTCCAGGCAGGGTAATTGTGGTGACTATGAGCTCAAGCGTGGGAGTCAAGGCCACTGGGTTCAAATGACGCCCGTGTCTTACCACTGAGTGCCCTTGGGCGAGGTCTTCACTGCAAGGGCCTATTTTCCAGTCTGTGCAATGAGGATAATAAAACACCTACCTTGGAAGAATTAAGTGAGCTAATATGCATGGCTACTTAGGAACATCATTAGTGTTCTTGTTTTTGTCATTATTATTTGACAGTCACCAGTGAGGGATGAAACTATGAAAAGCAGACATAAGAATTTGAAGCACAGCAGTCTTGGGACAAAGTGCCTTTAAGCTCATGACCGGGTAACGCGGTGATGACTCTGAGTCATCGAGAGAACTTGAAATTATGTTCAGCATGCTCTGATTAAGATACAGGAATTATGAATTTTATTAAAAAGGCCACATCATAGTTGTTATTATTTTAATTAGGGTACAAAAGGGACAGACTTTGAAAAATGTAGCTTTCTAGAACAGCTGCTTTCCCAAGTAAAATAGATAAAGAAATAGTTGTTATGAGTTGGGCATAGTACAGCTACAGTGTTATTAAATCATTTTGTTTAATGAAATTTCTTTTTTTTTTTAAGTATTTATTTTTTGGGAGAGCACAAGCGGGGGAGGGGCAGTGATAGGGGGACCCTGGGGAGGGGCAGAGACAGGGGAACAGAGGATCTGAAGCGGGCTCTGTGCTCACAAGCTGACAGGCTGACAGCTGACAGCAGTGACCCCAATGTGGGGCTTGAACTTGCGAACTGCGAGATCATTATCTGAGCTGAAGTCAGGCACTCAACCAACCGAGCCACCCAGGTGCCCCTATTTAATAAAATTTTTTAAATCATGCTACATAACTTTTAAAATTCAAGGCCACTAACAAAGGAGGTTCATTTAAAACTGTTTGATTCATCTGCTTTTAAAGTTAAGAATAGAGGGGCGCCTGGGTGGCTTAGTCGGTTGGGCGTCCGACTTTCGCTCAGGTCATGATCTCGCGGTTCGTGGGTTCGAGCCCCGCGTCAGGCTCTGTGCTGACTGCCGGCTCAGAGCCTGGAGCCTATTTCAGAGTCTGTATCTCCCTCTCTCTCTGACCCTCCCCTGCTCACGATGTCTCTCTCTCTCCTAGAAATAAAAAAATAAAAATATTAAAAAAAAAATAAAGTTAAGAATAGAGAGGATTTGGCCTCATTTAAAAGATAGTAAAGATTATACTTCTTTTTGACCTCTGGGGGCTTTGAGGAGGAAGGGCAGTGGGAAGGGAGCTGGCAGGCAGTGGAGACCTACACTTGGTCAGGAGGAAGCAGAGGGGGACAGTGGCAAGGAGGGCAGGTTATCAGAGGGAAGTGAAGGGAGAAACAGGGATTGAGATTGTGAGTTTTTACATCTGATAGGCGTCAAACCTGAGCAGGTCACTGGTCGCCTGGTGGGCACACGGAATAAGTGTTCTCCATGGGGCCCAAGCCCCTGCCCATCACGGAAGTGCACCATAGTCAGCTGTGCCTGCTTTCTCCCTGCTGGATAGGCTGGGACCTCTGGTCTCAGTCACTGCTCCCCTTTTTAGGCCATGGCTCCCCAGTCTCACATGAAACACTGCAGTGACAGTGGAAGCAAGAGCAACAGCTAGGCCTCTGGATGTGGGGAATGCCTGCCCCACCTAATGGTATTCTGATTAAAACTGTGAGTAAATCTCCATGCTGGTTTGTGACTCTTGCCCCAAACATTTATTTACAAATTTTTAAAAATGTTTATTTATTTATTTTCGAGAGAGAGAGAGAGAGAGAGACAGACTGTGAGAGGGAGAAGGGAAGAGAGAGAAAAGGGACAGAGGATCTGAGGTGGGCTCTGCACTGACAGCAGAGAGTCTGATGTGGGGCTCAAACCCACTGAGCCATAAGATCATGACCTAAGCTGAAGTTTGATGCTTAACTGACTGAGCCACCCAGGCGCCTCTCTTGCCCCAAGTCTTTAAAATGGTAATTCTCATCTGGAGAGGGAGAGGCTACCTGAATGATCTGAGTATGTGGGGGGTGGGGGGAGGTGTTCCAACAAGCCTGCTCCTTCTGAAGTGAGCCCCCTGCCTTTGAGAATGATGCAGGGGGGTGTCTCTGACCCTGCTGCTTCTCTGCTCCCACCCTCAGCGTGATCAGGTGTCTCCTCTGGCATCCCAAAGTATCTGGAGTATCTCACACACCAACCACATTGTGTGGTGACAGTGTGCTGAGCTGTCTGGCCATCTCTGCCATCATCAGTCAGCCCTTGGAGTCCAAGGTGTATTTTCTATCTGTCTATCCTGGGGCCTGGCTCTTGGTACTTTATTGAATAAAGTGACTTGCTGTACACAGTTGAGAGCCTCTGGTGAAAGGTTTGGTCTGGTGACTTTCCCTGCCTTCATGTCCTCTGGACAGACTACATAGGGGCGGTGGGCTTCTGAAGGTCCCTGGAAAGATGCCGGCTATTCTCTAGAGGGTTGAAGAGGGCCTTGGAGTTCTTAACTTGGGTTTAACATATGAATCAAATGTTATTTATTACAGGAAGGCTCTGGGGTGCCCAGCTGCTGAGGAGGGCTGGGGAATGGAGCAGGGTAACGATGGGGACATGGGGACATAGTGAATGGCAGGGGTGGTCAAAGGCCATAGAGGTGGGGCGGGAGGGGCGCCACGGAGGTGTTAAGAAATACCACAATAATAGCCCATGTGACCAACTCATGTCCTTGGCCCATTTGTGCAGGAAGGTTCTTGTGGTCCAGAAGTGCCATCTGCTTCAGAGATGACAAAGCTGCTCCTTGGGCCCTCAGGCCTGGCCTGGAGCTGATGTCCTCACAGCCCCACACCCTGCCAGCTCTTTGGCGGGAGTGAGTTTCTGCCAGGTGGATGCGTGGGTGGGGGAAAGAGGGGGCGTGCCAGCTGTGGCAGAGAGAACTGGCTTGCTCTGTTGCCCCATGGGCTAGCATGAGGTACAACAGGTGGGACTGTGGACAGACAGATCTTGGCCCATCATAAGGAAATGCTTTCTAACGTGGCAACAGATCATGTTTTGTTCACCTTGTTTGTGTGCTTAGCACTGGCCTGGCCCAGAGCATGTGCTTGGTAAGTGTTTCTTGAATAAATGATTGATTGCTGATATCTTATCCAGAAATGTAATGAGCTGTCTGTCATGGAGGTATTCAAGCAGAGGCTGTGTTAATGACAGAATTGGGGTGTGTAGTGTTTAAAATCCTTTCCAGCTAGGACACTCCATGGTTCTATAATCCAGATAAAGTTTATTTTATGCTTATTAAAAGACAACTTCTTTTATTGCTGTTACACATGTGGGGCTTCAGACAGCCTTGAGAGGTGTGTGGACACACACACCCATTCAGTCACTCACTTGCTGCTTTCCACCTTTGTTGGCTGAGCCCTGGTTGAATAGAATGGTACTAGATATGGACCTAAGGTAGACAGAATTTCTAAAATGCACCCCATCCACCAAAGATGGCCCTTCCTAATCTCCAGACTCTCTGAATATGATGAGACATCACTCAGCGATTATACTGTCGTATGTGGCACAGTAGTAGACTTGAAGATAAGGAGGCTACAGCGGTGGACCTGATCTAATGACACATATATAAAGAGTGGGGGCCTCTGGCTGGTAGTAGAAGGAAGTCAGAGGTTTGGAGAACAGAGGCAGCTATGCCTGGCTGTGAAGATGGAGGGGACTGTATTCAAGAATCAGAGAGCAACCCCTGCCCAGTAGCCACCCAGGAACGGGAACCTCAGTCTTATGGCCACATGGAACTGGATTCCACCAACAGCCTTGGATGAGCATGGACTCCAGATAAGAGCTCAGTGATGCCATCATCTTGATTTTGGCCTTTTGATACCTGGAGCCTAGAGCCCAGCCAAGCCTACCCAGACTTCTCACTTACAGAACTGTGAGCCAAGGGGCCTCTGGGTGGCTCAGTCGGTTAAACATCCGACTTCAGCTCAGGTCATGATCTTGAGTTTCATGAGTTCAAGCCCTGCATTGGGCTCTGTGCTGACAGCTCAGAGCCTGGAGCCTGTTTCGGATTCTGTGTCTCCTTCTCTTCTCTGCCCCTCCCCTGCTCACACTCTGTCTCTATCTTTCCCAAAAATAAATAAACATTAAAGAACTATGAGCCAATAAATGGGTGTGGTTTTAAGCCACTAAGCTTGTGGCAATATGTTATGTGCAGCAATGGAAACTGAATACAGGGCCCTCTCCTTGGGCTCCATTTAGCTTTTCCAGCTTTCTGAGATACAAGCTTAATGGTTAGCCCTCTAGTTACCCCAAGCCCTTGCCCAAGGTGAGCAAGCCCTGAGGCGTTGCCCCATCTGTTTAAACTGTCCCTTGTGCATGAAACATCTGAGATCCCAGCCCAGGGATGTTCACATGTGACAGTCTAGCCCTCGCCTGAAGACTCAAGACAAGAGCCATAATGGATGTCTTCAAGAATAATTCTTTGGGCACCTGCTGGTGGGTACTGGGTTCCTCACTGAGGCAGAGGAATATGGACATTCCTAGGACAAGCCTGGTGGGCTCTTGGCTTAGGCAGCCTTCCAGCTTCCTGATCAAGGTGGGCTTTATTATCTTTCTTACTTTGTTGCTCACCTTAGCCGTTACCTTGCTTCTCCTTGGTGAGGCCAGCCCTCAGGCAGCATTGGCTGAAGCATGGGGGGTGAAGTTGGCAAAGAAATAAAAACACTGAGCTGGCAGGCATGTGAATGACACAAATGCCAGAGTCTCATGGGGCCCTGCTGAACCGATCAGAATATTAGAGGGAGCCCAAAGTAATAGCTCTTCCTGTAGGTGTGAACACCCAAAAGATGCCAAAGTGAGAACTGTATTGCTCAAAGTGAACCTGCCTTTGAGGAATGATTGACTGGCATGAGTCAACATCTTCCTTGGGGGTAGGTTGCTTGGCTCAGCTCTGTGGAATGGATGGATGGCAGGCTGGAGAGAGCCGGGGTTGCAGGCTCCTGGAGTTCAGGCTGTTTCCTGAACAGCTCAGTGCATCTGTTATGCAGGGCCATGGGTGAGGCAAAGTCAGACTCTTGAAAAGGGGCTGCCTCTACTTTCCAGGTGTAAATAGCCTTGCCCCAAAGAAGTGATAACACAAGTGGGCAGATAAGGACCTGAGAGCCATGACAAGTGTTGGGTGTGTAGACAGAGGAGGTAAATGTGGTTCCTGAAAAATTAGCAATGGGCCTGTGAGGAGACCTGGTCAAGTGTCAGGGGGAAGACAACCGCTTCCGGGTGACACATGAGGCCTGTTTGGAGATCAACCAATTTCTCTGCCACTGCTAGGTGTCATGGTATCTGGACTACGAGAGGGGTTCTATGGGTCTGTGGGTCACTGAGGCCTTTGCTGGTGGCTGTAGGCCCTGGGTATCCTGCTGGGTCCTCAGCTGTTTCTGGCATTGGGCACTGCTGGGTGCCTATGCTGGGGACTGGGGTCATTAAAGGCAGAAAGAGATCCGGGAGAGGGGAGTGCTCATGGTTTTACCTCATTGCGGGTTAACTCCCTTCCTGGAGATCCTAGGACTTGGGGTGGTGAGTGTTCACAAATCACTGCAAAATAAGCATGAGCTTGTGGCATTTTAGAACCAACCTGTGCCCATTTCCCCAAGAGTCTGTGAAATCATCTTTTGGTGCTAAGTGACCAAAAGGACCTGAAATTGATGCTGATCGATCTCTTTCTCATAACAGAGATACAGATCTGTGCCTGCCCAGAAGTAGTAGCAGCCAGGGTAGCACAGAGTAGGCACAGGAAAGTGCAGAGGGCATGACGGGGTGGAGCAGGTCCCAGAGAGGCGGTAGGCTACTGACTAACTGCCACTGTGACCTTCTGCAAGCCCTCTTCCGTCTCTGGACCCCTGACTCCTTCATGTAAAAAGGTGGGACTAATTGGTCGTCATGATCTCTTCTGGCTCCAGTGCCCCAAATTTTGAATGCTTTGAAATACAGGGTGTTTGCTCATCTGTGACCCTGTTCATTGTCCTTCCTGAGCTGTTCACATGCTGGGATTCAGAGTTTGGGTAATGTGACATGGTCCTCACTCCCCCTGCCCTCAGTGTTAGACCCCTGCAGTGTGGTCTGCTCTCTGTCTCTGAAGACAGTTGCCTTCTCTAATGTTCTGTGTGCCATGCACAGGCCACGACCATTCTCAGTGACCACAGGGAAGGGTATCTGGAGGACTGTTGTATACCTCAAGCAGAGAGATGTGTGTGAGAGGAAGGTGTAATTGGCAACTTTAAAAGAAATTTTTTTGTAATGTTTGTTTTTGAGAAGAAGAGAGAGAAATGGGACGGGCAGGGAGAGAGGGAGACACAGAATCCAAAGCAGGCTCCAGGCTCCAAGCTGTCAGCACAGAGCCCAACGCAGGGCTCTAACTTACAGACCATGAGATCATGTCCTGAGCTGAAGTCGGAAGCTTAACTGACTGAACCACCCAGGCGCCCCTAATAGGCAACTTCCTAACGGTAGGGTCAGTACCAGTGATTAATCAGAGGGAAATTCTCCCACCATGTTACCAAGACTCTATCACTTGCCCCAATTAGTGGCTGATGTTTCCCACTTTTCCTTGTCCTTGGCTTTTAGAAAGAAAAGTTTCAAGATGATTCGGTCCCAGTCCCTGTCTCTGCAAATGCCGACGCAGCAAGATTGGAAGGGCGCCCCGACAGCCAGTCCGGTCCTGTCTCCCACTACCCCCATGTTCTCTGGAGCCACTTGCCAGCCCACGCCAGGGCCCTATGCCATGCCCGAGTTCCAGCGGGTCATCATCAGTGGAGATTACTGTGCTGGGGTAAGGTGTCTCCCGCTCCCCACTCCCTATGTGCTGCCCTGGGGGTTGTATGAAGGCTGATGTGCCTTGTGCAGAGACCGGGGTCCCCCAGGCCACTGGGGACATGCCCAGCCCTGAAGCCTGTTCCGGTCTGTGGGTATCTGGGAGGTGGTGGGCAGGAGGCACAGGGGTGTGAAGAGAAGGAGGGTCTTAGTAGAGGCTGTGGGGTATGGTGTGTCTAGGGTGCTGCTTTTCCCCCTTGAGGGGGGCCTAGGGTTGCAGGTTAGCACATTGTGGCTGTGGCCTGCAAGTTCCATGTGTTCCCTGGGCCCAGAATGCTGCTCTCTGTCCCTGCAGCCCACTGAGGAAGATGCCAGCTTGGACCCTTTAGTGTTTCCAGCTGTTGAGTGGACTCGAAGTCCAGGTTTGCTTGAAATCAGTTACTGCTGGTTCAACTCCTCCCACGTGATTAGGCTCAGTGTCCTTAAATACAGGCCAAATTCTCCCAACCAGGAAGAGAGGGTCTTGAGGAGAAAGTGAACAAGCTTGGTTTACACCAAGTCAGTTAACTCAGTCACCAAAAATGTGCTGATTTTCCTGGTTGGATGATGCATTTTTATTGCTTACTTCTTCTTTTTTTTTTTTTTTTTTTTTTTAATTTTTTAACGCTTATTTAATTTTGAGAGACAGAGAGAGACAGAGTGTGAGCAGGGGAGGGGCAGAGAGAGGGAAACAGAATCCAAAGCAGGTTCCAGGCTCTGAGTTGTCAGCACAGAGTCTGACATGGGGCTCCAATCCATGGATTGAAAGTTCATGACCTGAGCTGAAGTAGGATGTTCAACCAACTGAGCCACCCAGGCTCAGTTGTCTTGAAGAGAAATATCAGTTAGTGCCAGGATTAAGTTTGGTTCTATCTCTCCGGCCCTCAACCTGCTACCTGTTGACCTCAGCTCACTTTGTTCTCTCTTCTTTTTAACAGGGGTTTTAGAATATATGATATATCTGAGAAAGCAAAGTGACTACTACTCTTCTTATACGTTTTCCTGTAGCTTTAAAAAATATGTTATTTGTTTTAGGCAACCCTTGGTTTTGGCTTCTTGTGTGTTCTTATACAAATAATCTACAATTAATTAGGCACATATAATTTGTTTATTTTTACACAAATGGTAATTTACACATTATACTGAGTCTAGCTTTTCTCACTTTACGGTACATCTTAGAGATAATATCTTTATCAGTAGATAAAAGACTTCCTTGTTCTTTTATTTTATATAAGTGCATAATATTCCACTGTGTGGATGTACCACACTTTATTTAAGTTCTTATGGGTGGGAATTTTGTTGGATTGGAAACAGTGCAGTCCTTTCCGGAAGAAGCAGTATCCCGGCCAGGAGTCCTTAGTGTCTGCCTGGCCTCTGACATGTGGGAAGACTAGGAAAAGAGGGAGTAGAGGTAGACTGAGAGCCAGCTGAATGGGAGGACATTGGCCTGGTACAGTAGCTAGCTTCTTTCCATTGGTCTCCTGGCACGGAGCCCCTGAGCTGGGCAGCGGGTCCCTAGAGAACTATGAGTCCACGAGACATAGGCTGACCTTGCAGATCACCTTGGCCCCCAGTAGGCCTGCTGTTGTCATGGGGCCTGCAGTGTCTATAAGTTGGCTTGTGACTGCTGGTTCACTGGGATCCCAAGTACCCTTTCTAGCCATGGCCTTGCCATGCCGAGTCCGTTGGCTCTGCACAGTGTTTGGCTTTGTCATTGGCAGGGACATATTTTTGTCTAAGGTTCTCAGGGGTTTGTGTCTGCTCACCTATTCCTGCTACTCTCAGAAGCCATCCATTGGAAGGTGTAAAATGGAATTAACACACTCTATGGGGACATTTGGAATCAGGAAAATAGAAGCTTCTTTCTTAACCAAAGCGAGGAGCAGCATTTAGTGAAAGTATAAAAACATGCACAGGAAAGATATATACCAACTTCCTTCCTCTGAGGCTGGAGTGGGGTGGAGGAGCAGGAAGGGTTTGAGCTGTATCTATGATGATTTATTTATTCACATATATAAGAGATCTGGAACAGTAATGAAAAACATTAAAAGTTTTAGCTCTGAAAGGTAGACACATGAGCGTCTGTCATATTATCTTCAGTGCTGTCTTTACGCTTAAAATATTTTAAAACTAAAAATGATTTAAAAAATTTTAATGTTTATTTATTTATTTTGAGAGAGAGCAAGAGAGAGCGAGTCGGGGAGGGGCAGAGAGGGAGAGAGAGAGAGAGAGAAAGAAAGAGAATTCCAAGCAGGCTCTGCATTGTCAGCACAGAGCCCAATGTGGGGCTTAAACTCATGAGACTGTGACCTGAGCCAACATCAAGAGTCAGATGTTTAATTGACTGAGCCACCCAGGTGCCCCAAAACTAAAATGATTTTTAATTAAAGCAGAGAGGAAACTTCCAGGAACAACCCCCACCCCCCACCCCGGCCCCTGTGCTCCACCAGCATCTTGTACCTCCCTCTGCTGTGCCACTTACCTCCTGTTATGACTGTCTGTTTAGCTGGTTGTCTCCCCAGACCTGTTCAGGTTTCTGCTGCACACATCCTTGCCAGATGCACAGAGGTTAATGAGCCCATGGGAAGGTGGGGGTTTATCTCTTCCGTCTTTGAGTACAAGGCAGCTCTGGAAAAGCAGAACATGCTTGGGCTTCGGGACCCAGTCAGATCAGAATCTGAAGTTTGACTTTGTATCTTCTGGAGAGTGATTTATCTTCTCTGGGTCGTGGTTTCCCCATTAATAAAATGGGTTGCCGTAAGGACCAAAATGAAATCTAACACTTGTCAACAAGCACTTGTTGCCTGGGTGAACTGAGTGATTAACAGACTTCTCAGAAGCCAAAGCAAAGCAGCAGAATGAGCGTGCAGAGTTTTTATTTTTCCCTCTGAAGGACCCATGTATTTTCTCACATGAAAATGTGAGCTCACATGAAAGCGATGCTATGCACCCCCATCAGACATACGTTCCCGGCCTTGCCTCTTCATGTTCAGGGTGCAACAGCGGGCTTGTGGTTTAATCAGCAGGACCTGGGGCCAGCCTTGGGGGTGCAGGCCATAGTACCTGCCTCTTTCCTAGTCTCTGGCAGCCCTAACTCTCCTCCTGTGTCAGGGGTTCCCATACCACCCCTGGGCTCAGTGACTCACTAGGAGGACATCTAGGACCCAGCGCACATTTGTACTCGGGCCTAGGATTCATTAGAGCAAATGGATGCAGAGTGAAATTAGCACCAGGAAAAGGTACCGGGGGTGGAGTATGGAGGAAGCCAGACTCCTCTCCCCATGGAGTCACCAGAACATACTTAATTCCATCGGCACTGATTTATGACAATTTGGAGTGTCATCTACTATGGAAGCTCGTTAGAGACTCTGAGCCCAAGGTTAATAAAAACCTTGTCTCCCAGACTCCTGGAGGAAATCAGGTGTTTGACAGAAACTAACATAAACTGTACAGTTTAGGCTGGGGGAGCTGCTCAGATGAGTCAGCAAGTGGTAGGAATGCCCCTGAAACCCAAGTTCCCAGCCACCAGCCGAAAGCCAACTTTGCAGTAGGTTTTGCTAAGGACAGTGGTCTCAGGTCTGCTATGTGGACTCTTCTCTGCACACCCCCTTCTGCAGATCACTGTGGAGGACTATGAGCAGGCTGCCAAGAGCCTAGCCAAGGCCCTGATGATACGGGAGAAGTATGCCAGACTTGCCTACCATCGCTTCCCGCGAACCACGGCCCGGTACCTGGGCCATCGGAGGGTAGACATTGTGCCTCTGGAGGAGGGCCTCCCAGGTGGGTGCATGTGGGTCCCAAGTGGGGCACTGCCCAAGAATTGGTCAGGACTTTGTACTGGCTGGATGTATTTCTCCCAGGTGGTGTTTTAAGGGCAAGGCCCTGGCATTGGCTTCCTACACCCACGATTGTTGGTCTCCCAATGTCTGATTCTGTGTGTACTGTGTGCCCGACTCTGGGCAGAGCTGAGCAATAGAAGTTAAGAGAGAGACGAAAGATAGCCCCCGAGCTAGAGAGTCCTCCAGGGACATAGGCCATCTCATCCTGGATATTTAAAACACCACCACCAGACAGTAAATGTTGAGTCGCTGGTGGGGTGGGGTGGGGATAGATGCAAAGTGCATGTTCTGGGGGCAGGGAAAGTAGGCTTTGAAGTCAAACACCCCTACATTCTGGTCTCAGCTCCACCACGTTCTTGGGCAAGACCTCCGTTTCTCAGTCTGTAAAATGGGAATAATACCTATGCCTTGGGCCTGTTCTGCAGAGTCTGGGGAAGAGGAGGTCAGAGATGGCAGGATGGTTTCTGGTGGAATCTGGCCTGTGAAGGACATAGGAGCAGTAAAGGCTGTGAGTTAGGTAATGTGAAGGTGGTGGTGGGGGATCAGATGAAGGTCTGGTGGTCTGTGCTAGAACCCACGGGCCTGACTGCCCACTGGGTGTAACTGTTGTCAACAGGTCTCCTCCTGAGTTTCCCTTGAAGCTCTGACCTGGACTTTGAGCATCTGCTGCCACCTGGGACCCTGGGTATATCTTAACCCTGTGGGGCCCATTTCCCTATCTGTCTGAGGCAAGTTGATGCCATCTGCCCCAGTTTTGGCAAGGGCAGACAGGAATGACTGTCAGATGTGTACTTTATACAAAGCAGAGTCCCCAGGGGGCTGGGCATAAGCATGGTGAGACAGAGGCTGTGGCTTCTTGGAGGCATTGGTCCTGCCTGCATCTCACAGGCCCCTGGCACATTTTAGGGACTCCTGAGCTAGCCTGGGGCTGTGCTGCTTCAGCCCCTGTGACGCCTCACTCCGGTTCTGGGACAGTCTGTTCCGAGCACTGAGTGGGGGACACGGATTTGGGACACTGCCTTGGTTGGTTTCTTTGATGAAGATTCCAGGGATTGCCGCTGGCTCTCGCTGACAGCTGTGCAGATGGGCTCTAGGTGAGTTGGTTGATCTGTAGAGTTGAAGCCTCCCGCTCTCCTGCTGAACTCATCCCCTGGCCAGAGACGGAACTTATCAAGAGTCAGGAATACTCATTACAAGAACAATGAGAATAATGTCCTCTGATTTATGGGTCAGGCATTACTGTTTTAAAGCATTTCTCATACCCACGTTTGCAGCCTTCGCAACAGCCAGTTAAGGCAGCTGTGTTATTCTCAGATAGCCAGAAAGGATTAGAGAGGCAAAGTGGTTCGTTCTGTCTCATAGCTGGGAAATAGCCAAGAGGCATTTTCTGCCTCCTGTGGGTTAACAGCTGTGGGGACAGATAGGTCTGTTGTTGACATTCTCTGCCCTGTGGGGAGATAAGCTGCCTATTCTGTGCTCATTTTGGGGAGAACGATGGCTTTTCCATGTAGCTTTTTGGGCTGCCCAGGGCTCAGGAAGATGTGGGAGGACAGGGATGATTATTCCCACTGGGCAGTCCCAGGTGCTGCCTGTTCTTTTATTAGGAGAAGACATAGCTGCCCTTTTTAATGTGCCTGGCATTGCTGTCATGCTCAGGAGGCTGGAATTCATTTCAGTTAAATTAAAAATATTTACTGAAGTGCCAACCATGTACCAGGGACTGTTCTAAGAAATGGGGATACAGTGAAACAAACCAAACATATACTACCCAAGATAAGTAAGTGAAATTTACATAGTGGTAAATGCTAACGAGACAAAACAAAGCAGGGAGGGAGATATGTGATGTCAGGGCAGGTGGGAGTGGGTGGGGTGCGTGGGTTTTAGAGAAGATGATGGAGATGTCCCTCAGAAGACTGAGGAATGTGACTTTTGAGCTCCTGTGAGCTCAAGAGGTCCAGGGCACTTGGCCATCACTCAGTCCTGTTTTGCAGACTTCCACCCTCCCCCCCAGCCCCAGGAAGACCCTTACTGTCTGGATGATGCTCCCCCCAACCTGGGCTACCTGGTCCGCATGCAGGGGGGCATCCTCTTCGTGTATGATAATGAGGAGATGCTGGAGCGCCAGGAGCCCCACAGCCTGCCCTACCCTGACCTGGAGACCTACACGGTGGACATGAGCCACATCCTGGCTCTCATCACGGATGGCCCCACGTAAGCCAGTCTTCTCCGAGTCTGCCTCTCTTTGCATGGGGGCTGTTCTGTAGAAAGGGGCTGGGAAAGGCCAGGTCACCCTTTTACTCTGGACTTTCCCACACTTAAATCATACCAGAAAGAAAGTACTTGCCCCCTTCCCCGGGGTTTGTGGGTTCCTGCGATGATTTTCCATTACGGGCTGGTGTGTTCTTAGAGTTGGTACTAGCTGTCTCTTCTGCATCCAGATGTGGAACTTCTGTTTGCTGGTGACCACCTGTGTGCCTCAGAGTGGCTGCTTCCCTCTCCCCAGGCAGGGCAGCGGCCTTGTGGAGATAGAGCCACCAGAGCATTACTACAGATGGTAACAGAGAGGTGAAGGCTGTTGCTTCAGGCATTGGGTTTCCCATGTTTCCGGAGGGGAGAGTGCAGGGAGCCTGGGAACTTTGTGCCACGGCCCCCAGGATGCTCATGGGCTTGGCTGAGCTAACCTGTCAGGTGGTCAGTTGTCTCTCTGCATTTGGCCTCTCACTCCTCAGTGAGCACTGCAGCCTGTCAGCAGAGGAGGGCTGGCCTCTGAACCCTCAAGTGGCTGTGCTGTGAGTGTCCAGCCAGGACTGAGAAGCTAGGGGAGGGAGAGGGTGCTGGCCACTGCCGAGGGACCTCTCTTGCCCTGCCTTTAGTTTTTGCTGGGAATGGTGTGATGCCAGTTTCCAAGAGAGGGAGCAGGCCCCTGGGGAGTGGGCAGAGTGGGTCTCTGTCCTCACCGATCCGAGGACAGAGCTAAGACCTGGGAGAGGAAAAGGCAGTTCTCAGCAGGCTGACCTCTGCCATGTGAGGAGGAGCTTGGAGGGGAGGCCTTGGGAAAGAGGGTAGGGGGAGAGCCCTGGCTGTTCCAGGAGGTATGTAAACAGGGACTGTCCTGTCCAGGAGGCTGTCCAGGCGAGACCTGCTGGGGAAGACACTGAGTGAGGTAGCCTTTGAAATCCCTTGTGACTCAGACTCTTCAGGCATCCTTTGTGCTCCGCTCTGGGGCTTGCCTTAGTCAACATGATGGTGACGTTCCAGGGTCGGCAGCTGGTCCTTAAGAAAGTCCGAGTGATTGCATGCCACGGGAGCTGCTGTTTATTTGGGGGTCACAAGGAAGCAGGATGGCGTGACTTGTGGTTGAAGGTTCTGTGTGGCTTGGGCACAGGCATGTGGCCAGACCCCTGGGTTGGTTGTGGGCTGGCAGTAGGCCAGGAACAGTGAGTGTTCCCACCTCTGGTGGCCTTTGCCTGCTGGTGAGAGCATCAGTCGCTGCAGAGATTTCTGTCCTACTAAACATCCTTGCATTCCTAATCTGCCCATGGTACAAAACATCCTCTGCTAGTCCCGAGACCTTAGAGTTGAAGGGTCTTCAGGTCTTGGGGTTTGGGGAATGTCATTAGATCACAGGATGCTTCCTCTCCATGTTTCCTCACCTTGTAGTTTGACTGTATTCCTGATCTTCTGGGGAGACTCTTTTTAAAGAATTGAAGGTGGCTGGGGATCAGTGGGAAGACAAGGAAGGAAGGGGTGAGGAGGGAGACTTTCACTGAGCATCCACTCTGCTCAGAGTTAGGCCCTTCACATGCATAAGCCCATTTAACCCCCACTTCAGTCTTGGGGATTGCCATCTCTGTATTGGCTCATAGGAAACAGAGGCTTGGCATGAATCGCCTAAGCACATAAAGCTAGAACTCAGAGAACCTGTGTGTGTTTGCAAAGTCAGCTTTGCACTGCCCCAAATGGACTCTCTGCTCATTTCGTGGAATGCATGGGGGTAGTTCTACAGGTCAGCTGGTTCTGCAGAAAGCTGGGACCACCACATTCCTCCCTGCTGCATCCTGACCTTGCACATGAGGGCTGGTCCCCACAGCCACTGGAGGTCTTCAAACTGAACACCTCAACGCCACTTCTCCTCAACTGTGGTTTCTCCCCACTTGCAGGAAAACATACTGTCACCGGCGACTGAACTTTCTGGAATCCAAGTTCAGCCTTCATGAGATGTTAAATGAAATGTCTGAGTTCAAAGAGTTGAAGAGCAACCCTCACCGAGACTTCTATAATGTGAGAAAGGTATGTCAGTGGGCCACTGTTCAGAGCCACCCTTCCCACTCCCCTTCCTAACCCACTGGGATGCCCTGGGTGAGTCTGGGACTGGTCCCCTGTGTGGCCTTCCTTGGCCAGAGGATTGTGATGTGTACATGCAGAGGGAAGACTGGTGAATTGCCTTCCTTCTTTCAGGCCATGCCTCAGACGGTACTGTGTAAGACTCTAGGTGGAAACCTCGGTCCATGTCATGTATCTGTTGGAATGTGCCCTCTTCCTCAGAAAATGGGGTATGGTCTATTGGTTAATTGTCCTAAGACTTGCGGTCAGGCTACTTTTATGGTAGAGGATGTATTACATTCATCATGGAGAGAAAAGGCTGTTATGACCTCTTTGGGCTTGGGAGTTTGTAGTTTTGCATTCTTCTGGATCAGTATATTTAAGGAAAAGATCCGATGTGCTCCTATCTCTGCCACTCCCCTAGGGTAGATGGGCAGGCTTAGCCTAGGCTCAGGGGCCCGCGGCCTGTAGGGGCTGCTGCTGGAGCAGGTGGGTATGTTAAATGATCATGGATTCCAGCTCTTCCACTTTCTTCCATTCACAAATATCAGTGCCAAGCATGAGGTGTTTGACGTTGAACAGGAGTCACTGCCCGTCCCCAAGAATTTCCTAGCCCAGTCCTCTCGGTGTGATGTTGTGGCAGAGGTGGCTTTCAGGAAGTGGCCAGAACTGAAGAGTTCACTTAAAGAGTGAGTCGGAGTCAGCCTGGAGGGGTGGAGTGGGGGGCAAAGGAATGAAAGGGATGGTGTTCCAGGCAGAGGACACAGCATATGCAAAGACCAAGCGGGGAGGGTGCTATGAGAGGAAGGACTATGTGTGCAGCATGATAGCAGGTGATGTGGTGTGACAGGAGCTCAGGTGCTCGGGGAGAGCACGGTGCTGGGCTGTGGGGAGAGTGAGGTGGCAGAGGTGTGTAAGTTTCTGGACCAAGTGGGGCCCCTGACGTTCTCAGAGGAATCAGGGAGAGGGGAGGGGGGGATGGTAGTATTCTGGGAGAGGAGCTCATGGGGGAAGGGTGGGGATTAGGCTTTGCCTCATGGCCAAACCTGAGGTGAGTCACAGTGGGGTCCTCATCTCCACAGGGGCCTCTGTCCTAGATGTGACCGCTTGAGGACTGCCACCCCCTGGGGTCAACTGCCTTGGCCTGGGGTGCAGGGAGGATGTGGCTCCTCTGTGGAGCCCAGGCCTCCCTGACCTGATTGGGAACACTCAGCTGTGATGGATGGAAGGCCTCTTCCAGGGAGGCCCCAAGGTCGCTTCTGTTAAGCATCTTGTGGTCTAGCATGGACTCCCCTTGGTTGGGACCCAGAGCCTTGAGAATGAGAAGTAACTTCAGCTCATGGGCTGTGAGGTTTATGGAAGTGTCTCAGGGGTTCCAGATAGAAGTGAGAGCATGTGTTAGAAATCACCTGCCTGGCACCCTGACCTTTGATCACTGTTTGCTACTTCTCTAAGAGCCTCAGGTGTTCAGACAGGTGGATGTTTCGAGCACCACGCCAGACCCTCTTAACCCTGCCTGAATGCATTACATGTGCCCAGATGGGTGTCTGAGGAAGCTCCTTGCCCAGCCCACTGCAGCCCTCCCTTCCACATGAGTGCTCTGGGTGTGACCACTTCCTGCTGCCTGGGGCTAAGGTGTCCTTGCTGACTGTACTGGCTTGGACACTGTTTGCTTTGGAGGTGGGGTCCCAATGGGTGTTCCTGGGCCAAACAACTGCTCTCTGGCTCTGATGTGGAAGAGGGTCCTTGTGGGGGCAGTGGTTACCTAACCCTAGCGGTTCTCTGTCAGCCTAAGGGTTAATGTGCTCTCCAGATAGAGATGGCCTTGACACCTGTGCTGTGACGCAGTGGCCTGTTCTCTGGCACCACAGCAATGCATAAACATGGGCCCAGATCTGCTCCAAGTCAGGCCTCCTGAGTGCTGGCTTCTCTATCTTACGTTGGAAGATGCTTTTGTGGAAGGAAAACTGGCTTTTCTAAAACCCCAGATGGCCTGGGAGGGTGGCCTCCATATTTCCAAGGTAGCTATCAGTGCTGTGAGGGCAGGCCAGGGCTGTGCTCTGGGGCAGAAGCTGTGCGTGGCCATGGGTCTGTGTGTTTGTGAAAGTACCTCGGCATCACAACGGGTCATGTGTCATGACACCACAGGGCCCAGCCAGCAGGACTGTATAACTGAGACATCTGTTGTTTGCTCAGAGTTAAGAACCTGGGCTGAGTGTGTTTACTGCTTAGGAGTTGGGTAAGATTAGTCCTCAGTCCACTTTGGTTTACGAGGCATATCAGGCATAGCAAATAGGCTTCATCTTCTGTGCCAGACCTGACCATTTGGGAGTGGCTACTCCCAAAGCTTAGTGGAAGTGCTGCAATCGATTAGTGATGTCTGACATGCAGGTAGAAATGGCCAGTGTGGGCCAACCCTGTGTCTCTACTGTTTGCTTACACCTGGATCTTAGGTCAAAGCAAGGAACGTCCTGGTGTCTCCTGGTAAATTGAAAACACTGACATCCAATGGCAGGCTCTTTTACTTGTTCCTAAAATAATCGCCTTGGATATTCTGAAGTTTGGATTGGATGTTTCCTGGATTGTCCAGTTGTTTTCTTCCTTCATCTTGTGACTCGTGGGAGTAAGGACAGACTGCACCCCCTGCAGTGTGTCATTGGTATGCTAGAGGACAGAAGCAGAAAGCCCAGAATGTGCTCTGTCATGCTGAGGTAGTGGAGTCCAGCTGCGTCCGACTGAGCTAAGCCAGGCTGACCTCTTGTGTGTCCCACATGAGGCCAGCCTGTTCCTGAGGTGACTGAGCCTTTACAGTGTGCTTTGGGCAATGTTTTAGCTTTTGGTGCTTTGAACTGCTTAATTTCTCTGATGTCTAGTGGTCTTTCTGATTGGAAGTGGCAAGATGAATGGCAAGAAGGGCCGGGATGAGTCAGTGATGCTGTCAGTGACATGGGCTGGCTCGGATAATTCAGAAATACAGAAATTCAACAGATCAAATGTCTAGTTTGGCATGACTTGGAGATGAGTGGCCAGCTGCGGACAGCATTCCCTGGCCAGAGGTCAGCCGCCTCCTCATCCCAGCCCTGGCAGAGTACCCAGTCAGCTACATCAGTAACTGCAGAGCCTATGAGGCTGCTGCTTCTCTCCCTGGGGACCTCCCTGAGGCCTGCTGGACTCGTGCAAAGGGCATCAGGATGCCCACTCTGACTTCAGGTCATCCTTCAGATTAGCTAGGTCTCTGTTTCCTCAGGGTTGGTGGCTGACAGGAATATTCCAAGAGAGGTCAGTGGGAAGAATGGTGCCTTGTGGGGCATTTGGTGGGCTTTAGGGTTATATGAAGATGTGGATGTCATCATGTGTTCACCCATCCATCCATTGATTCAACAAATACATCATATTAGGCTCTGGGGTGGGTGCTGAAGACTTAGGTGCATAAGATGAGGTCTCTGTCCTTGAGGACTGTGTTTCCAGTCTAGTAACAGAGTAGACGGGAAATTTATAGAGTGATGGCAAGGACATGTACAATAATGGGAGTGTTCATGTTAGCCTTCCCGGCTGGGCAAGGGAACAACTGGTCAGTGTGCTGAGGGGGTCAGGATTGGCTTCTAAGGAGGAGGAGGTGGTTGGTGAGGAGGAAGGAGGCATGCCAGGCAGAGGAGACACATGGGCAAAGCGACATGGTGCAGAATAGCACAGTGTCTTAGGTACCTGTAAGTGGTACGTCATGGCTGAAGCATAGAGGCAGTTGCAAGGTGGGAATTAAAGGTGGAAATAAGCCTTGAATCCCAGGCTAAGGAGTTTGAGCTTTATCTTGAAAACGTGGGGGCCATTGATGGTTTGTTAGCTGGGGAATGGCTGGACAAAATCTACATTTAAAAAGATCTCTTGAGGGGCGCCTGGGTGGCTTAGTCGGTTAAGCGTCCGACTTTCGCTTAGGTCATGATCTCGCGGTTCGTGGGTTCGAGCCCCGCGTCGGGCTCTGTGCTGACTGCCAGCTCAGAGCCTGGAGCCTGTTTCCGAGTCTGTGACTCCCTCTCTCTCTGACCCTCCCCTGCTCACACTGTCTCTCTCTCTCCTAGAAATAAATAAAAATATTAAAAAAAAAAAAAGATCTCTTGATGCTATGATGAGGTGAATTGGGCAGCAAAACTAGAGGGAGGACCAGTTTCAAAGCCTAGAGGAGAAACTGGGGGGAGGGGTATAGATTCAGGCATCAGTGGGGCTATGGGGGCTGAGGTTTTGCAGTCCACTTTGAGGGTTGGACACCCCAATTCTTGTGGCGGTGGGAGGTGGCCTGGCTCATGACTGGTGGGCATCACCTTTCAGGTGGACACACACATCCACGCAGCCGCCTGCATGAACCAGAAGCACTTGCTGCGGTTCATCAAGCATACGTACAAGACGGAGCCCGACAGGACCGTGGCTGAGAAGCGAGGCCGGAAGATCACCCTGCGGCAGGTGTTTGACAGCCTGCACATGGATCCGTATGACCTCACTGTTGATTCACTGGATGTCCATGCGGTGAGTGAGCTTCTGCCCTAGTGCCTCGAGCCATCCTAGGTGGGGACTCAGCCTGCTGGGAGGAAGCCATGGTTGTGCCTGGAGAGAGGCTGGCTGCATAAGCAGCTTATCTTCTAGCCATGGAGATGTGAGAGGTATTTGGCCTCAGGGAATATAGCAGGGCCATAGGGTCGGAGGAAAGAGCATGTGACTTGGAGTCAGACAGGTCCCCGTTCTAATTCTCTTTCTGCCAGTTAGGAGTTGTGTGCCCTTAAGCAGTTCACATAAGCTTTCATTTCCTTGCTTATGAAATGGTGAATGCCATGTGCCTTGTTGATGTTACAATGTTATTAAAATTCTAAATGATGGTGCAGCTGCTACAGAAGACAGTATGGAGTTTTCTCAAAAAGTTAAATATGGAATTACTATATATTCCGGCAATTCCACTCCTAGGAATATATGCAAAAGAATTGAAAGCAGGGACTAAAACAGATACTTGCACCCCAAAGCTTATAGCAGCACTATTCACCACAACCAAAATGTAGAAATGACCCAAGTGTCCATCAACAGATGAATGGATAAACAAGATGTGGTTGATATACACAGTGGAATGTTCTGCAGTCCTAAAAAGGAATGACATACTGATACCTGATACAACATGGTGAACCTTGAAAACATGCTAAGTCAGAAAAGCCAGACACAAAAGGACAGTTGGTGTATGATTTACTTGTATGTGAAATAGGCAAATTCATAGAGACAGAGAGGGGTGGTAACCAGGGGCAGCCAGAAGGAAGGGGTCATGAGGAGTTATTATTTAATGGGTACAGAGTTTTAGTTTTACAAGATAGAGAGTTGAACTGCACATTTAAAACCACTTAAGGTGATACATTTTGTGTTATGTGTATTTTACCACAATAAAAAATCTTAGTAAAACAAATACAACACTGAATGACGTCATGTGGAGAAAGTGCCTGATGGAGTCAAAGGAGTAATAGACACCCTTTATTACTGATTGTTCGGTAGTCTGGCGTTTTCTGCTCACTCAGCCAGCTATGCTCCTAGCCATGGTACGTGGGAGCACGAGACACCCCTTGATCCTTCACAGAGGGCCTCTATAAAGGACCCCTGGGCTGATGGAGTTAGGAGATGCATCTTGACCCCATTACTTTCCAAAATTTCATGCCAGAGCGGACACAGAAGACATCTGTCAGCATGGCTGCACATAAGGCCCCCTTGTAAAGGCCTGGAGAGGGAAATGTGTATGATGGCTACAGAGCAATGTAGTGATCTGCCTGGTGGTCTCCTTTCTCCAGGGCCGGCAGACATTCCATCGCTTTGACAAGTTCAACTCCAAATACAACCCTGTGGGGGCCAGTGAGCTGCGCGACCTATATTTGAAAACTGAAAACTACCTGGGAGGAGAGTACTTTGCTCGGATGGTCAAGGCGAGTGAGCCCTCGGCCTCTCTAAGCCTTCCTTAGATACCTGACAACTTCTACCTGCAGAGGGTGGGGCATGGCATAGCCTCCTGTTTTCCCCTCTCCAAATCCCCATCGATCCACCATCCAGCTCAGGCAAGGCTCAGGTGCCCAGGAGCCCTGTGCTGTGGCCTGCCCAGGTGGTCAGCTCCCGAGCATGGGCAGGCTGGTGCTGCAGGTGCTGACTGCAGGTCAGAGGAAGGGAGGGTAGCCACCAGTGTTCACAGCAGCCAGGCTCACTGCCCTGTCTGCAGTCTGAATTTGGGACAGGTTAGCTCTGTTTGGAGGTTCTTCTGCTGCCCTGGCCTGGTTAGGTACATGACCATGCTGACCATGGCCTTCCCCTCCTCCAGGAAGGAGCCTCTATTGAGGTGGAGGAGTAGTTATGTGCCAGCAAGAGGATATAGATTAGGCCTTCCCAGCCTGGGAGCAGGTGGTGAGGGAGCTGCAGGATCCAGCAGCTGGGGTGCTTTTGGGCTGACCTGAGCTCTTCTTGGTGCTAGGAGGTGGCCAGGGAGCTGGAGGAGAGCAAGTACCAGTACTCAGAGCCACGGCTGTCCATCTATGGCCGCAATCCCAAGGAGTGGCCCAAACTGGCACGCTGGTTCATCCAGCACAAGGTCTACTCACCCAACATGCGCTGGATCATCCAGGTGCCCCGGATCTAGTAAGTGAGGTGGCCCACTGTCTGCCCATGTCCTCTGGCGACACAGCCTGTCTCGCATGGGCTGCTGAGTCTGCACTTTCACTGGTGGGGCTGGTTCTGGTGCCAGCTTGGGCCTCTCCTCCCTAGGGATTTTCCCATAGCGAGGGGGTGGTTGGCAAACTTGTCCTTATGACACTTAAATTCAGTTTTTGAAGAACGAGCCTGTGCAAGTCTAGCAGAAACTACTACCCTCTTCTTAATGGGGTTTGAGGGTGGATTATCCTTTTGTATGAGCCCCTGGGTATGAGTAAGGTGGTAGTGGCCTACCTTGCTGGTCCTGGATTTCCATGGCTAGGACTCAGACGACCAATGTACTCTCTCATCTGGCCAATGTGGCCAGGGGCTCATGGTCCCTGCTTGGCCTGGATATGTGGTTTAAGGGAACTCAACTGAGTGGAGGAGAAATTTGAGAGCTGAGAAATTTGAGAAGTCATCTCTCAGACCTTTGGTCAGCCCGAGTCCTAATCCCCCACTCCAGCATGGCCTCTAGCTTGGAAAAGCTCTCTGATGAGTGTGGGTGGGCGTTGACCAATGCCTAGCATTGCAGAACTTGCTGGGAGTTGGAGAGGAGGGGAAGGACCTATGTTCAAGCCACACTCTGACTTCGACTCTACTCTGGGTATTCAGATGGAAACACAAGCATCCTGGGGAAGCGATGGGGCTGCTCTCCCACAGGCCAAAGGGACTGCTTGGTTCACTTTAATCAGCAAGTGTCTGCTTTCCACCAGTGACATTTTTAGGTCAAAGAAGCTGCTGCCAAGTTTTGGGAAGATGCTGGAGAACATCTTCCTGCCCCTTTTTGAGGCCACAATCAACCCCCAGGATCACCGAGAGCTTCATCTTTTCCTCAAATATGTAAGTGTGGAAGGTGCTGCAGGCGATGCGCACAGTGGTGGAGGGAAGAGATTACAAGTGGGTTGGGTCAGGCTTCCCTTCTCAGATCCTGTCACTATGTGCCCCAGGCAGGGGTGGCTAGTCCCAAGAAACTGAATTTCCAAAATAATTAAGTTTGCTCTAGGTAGGGGAAGTCCCCTTTTCCTCAGGGGCAGTCTTGGGGTGTGGGTGGTGTTCCAAGAAGACAGCTGTAGAGGAAAACTGAGGAGTCAGTTCCTGGCTGGGTGGGGCTGGAAAGACTGGATCTTGTCACCAGAAGTACCCAGCAGCAACCCCAGGTCTTTAGAAATGCAGACACGGGGCGCCTGGGTGGCTCAGTCGGTTGGGCGTCTGACTTCGGCTCAGGTCATGATCTCACGGTTCGTGGGTTTGAGCCCCGCATCGGGCTCTGTGCTGACAGCTGGGTCAGAGCCTGGAGCCTGTTTCAGATTCTGTGTCTCCCTCTCTCTCTGGCACCACCCTACTCACACTCTCACTCTCAAAGATAAATAAAAAACATTTAGAAATGCAGACACATCAGTGCTCTTGCTTCTACCTCAAAACAATGGTCCTTAAGTCTTGTCTGGCTGAGTACACAAGCCTGACAACATATATTTTATCCAGCTTGTTATGGGAGAGGGGAAGAAGGGATGGAGGAGAAGTTAACCAGAAAGGGTATAAGTGGGGCAGGACCTGATCCCTCTCTCCGGGTTCCCAGAATAGAGGTGGCTGTAGACAGTGAGAAGCAAGTTCAGTACCCATGGAGGTTCTGGGGGTCTGACAGGGAGGTAGGCAGGGAAGGTTCCAAATAGCTGGGGGCTTGGGGAAGGGGTGATTGTGTGTGTGTGTGTGTGTAGGGGGCTGCTAGGAAATGTTTGAACAGGCTGAAGAACATCATTGAATTTATGTTTTAGACAAGCACCATTGGTTGTTGTATGGAGAAAGGCCGGAAGGGATGGTAGCTAAAGGTGGGGGGAAAGGGGAAAGATGAGAGTCAGGGGGTCTGCTCCAGCAGTGGGACAGATGCTGGGGGCTTGCCCAGCAGAACAGTTCACAGTTACTGAGGGTTTGCTGCCTGCCCAATGAGCCACACCATGACATGATTTTGCTTCAACCTCATGATTACCCTACTCCACGTCATTTTGTTGGTGTTGATACTGGACAGAATTATTACATGCTTGCTATGTGAAGCACTGTTAAGTGCTTCCATGGATTGTCTCATTCAATTCAGCCCAGTGAAGCTACTTGCTCCAATTTACACATGAGGAAGTCACATGAGGCTCAGAAGTGGTAGAACTGGAATTCATATCTAGGTGTCTGGTTCCCGAGCAGGTGTTATTACCCTCATGCTGTAGTGCCTCCGAAGTAGGAAAAGTGAGGCATATGCAGATGGCAGGCCAGGGCCTGTGGTGGGCATGGCTGCAGCATCGATGGGGCCTGGGCAAAGCCTGATGAGTCCGAGGGAAGAGTCTAGGGTACCTCCCCAGTGCCTGGCTTTGTGGGAGAGTGGACCTGTGCCTTCACAGGTCACTACAAGTGGAGGAAGAGCATGCTTAGGGGGGGAGAAGGAGTTGGGGGCTGGGCATATTTTGTGCTTGAGGCCCTCCATCTGTTGAACACACAGCTGAGAAGAGGGACTGATGTTCCTTCCATGCCAGGCCCTGGAGAGTTCAGGTAAGGCACAGGGCTAGTGAGTACAGAGCAAGGCTTAAGGGCCTCCCTGACCCCCAAACCCATCCAGGCTGTGCTGAGAGCTGTGGTGGCAGCCCTGTCATTGCTTTTGACACGTGTTTCTGTGACAGGGAAGATTTTGCGAAGACCCTCATGGTCCCTTGCTCCTCTGGGCACCTACTGCCCATATGGGAATGGTTGAGGCTGGCAGACTTAACCAGGACTCCCCACTTTGGGCCAGTTGTGGAGTGAGGTGGAGTCATTCAGAAGCTCTTTCCCAAGTGCTGCTGCAGCTGAGTAAAAGTGGGAGAGACACGTTACCAGAAGTGCTCCTTTGTGCTGGCCGAGAGGCTGTATCTTTTGTAGGTACATGTTTGGTCAGGGGCTGGGACGAGGTGACCAGGAAGCCAGTGACCAGGGTGGTGCCCCCAGGGACAAAATTTGGGTCCCAGCTGAGGTGCAGCTGCTATGGAAAGACAGAAAGCTCAGAGGGAAGTTCCCAGGGAGGAGTCGGGGAGCAGAGAACCTCCCTCCTGAGAACCACAGTGCACCCTCCATGGGCCCCTCCTGGATGGGGCCCACCCTGGCCTGTTTGTGAGGCATTGAAGCTGGTTTCCTGTGGCCTCACCTGGTCCATCCCAGGGGCATCCTCCACTGACAGCCCCAGAGTCCAGAACCAGAGTCCATTTAGGTTCAGAGGCTGCTTGTGTGGGGTGGGCAAGCTCCCTAAGCATTTTGGGCCTGGTTTGTTCATAGTCAAGCTCTCCTGCACAGGATGGCTCTGAGTGTTTATATTAGCTGATGAGTGGTACATGCATAGGGACTGACATATAGTAGGCAGAGAGGAAACGCCTGTCCCATGCCCCCTTACAGCTGTTGTCACTGCTGCTGATGGCAATTTCTGCTAGCTACCCTGCAGTGTTGGCCTCCTTCTTGGTGCAGCAGAGGGGTGGGTGGTGAGTATGGCTGGTCCAGTCTGAGTTTCCCCTCTTACCATCACCACTATCACACTAGGGCTTGACACTCTCCAGTCTGGCCTCCTGGGTACTTTTAGAAGCCATGGAGGGACAGATTGTGGCATCGTCACCACGTCCCATATCTGGGAGGAATGTGGCCTCAGTTAGGCTGTGGGGTCCCCAGCTGAGGGATGAACCCGGGAGCCTTGGCCCCCAAGGCCTTCAGCAGCTCATCTGCCTCAGCCTGATGCAGGACCCCTCCTCCTGCCCAGGTGACAGGGTTTGACAGCGTGGATGATGAATCCAAGCACAGCGACCACATGTTCTCAGACAAGAGCCCCAACCCAGACATCTGGACCAGTGAGCAGAACCCGCCCTACAGCTACTACCTGTACTACATGTATGCCAACATCATGGTGCTCAACAACCTCCGCAGGTGGGTGAGCCCAGCTCCTGCACACACAGGTCTGTGTGCCCTCACACCTCATGCCCGGGGTCGTGCCCCAGTACACAACACAGGGCACAGTATTCACAGAGTCACACACACATGCAGGCCTGCCATTATACCACAGACATGATCATTCAGCACAGACTTTATGCCTATACACACACGCGTATATACACATACCCACCAACAGCTATGTGTGTATCTGTCCATCCCTGATATGATACAGACATGGGATATGCCAATATACACACATGTTCTTTCTATCACACCAACAGTGTGCACATATGCATCTATTCATGCAACCAATTATTGTGTGACAGGCACTGTCCTAGGTACTGGACATCTAATAGAGAACAACGCAGACTAAATCCACACCTTTGTGGAGCTCACATCCACTATCTTACCTGCACAGGCTCCCACCAGTGCGCACATACCCAGGGCATGTATGGCGGGAGTCAAGTGCCCAGAGCAGCTGACACTGAGCTCTTCAACCCCCCGCTTGCAAGTCTAGCCTGCCCCTGCTGGGCCATGGGGTCTTGCTAGCTCAGCCTAAGCTGGTGCAGCCTGTGGGTGTGGAGGCTTCAGATAGACCATGATTGAGAGGAGATGGCCTGGTGTTGGGGTGGGACAGTCCAGGCTGAGCTGCTGGAGGGGCCTGAGTTCTAGCTCTAGCTGACCTGCTCAGGGATTATGAATGCCTGACTCTGCCCTCTCAGTTTGCCCATTTTTATGACAAAGCGGTTGGATTCCATAGTTTCACATGGCCTCTGCTGCTCTGGAGGTCTGTGAATCCAGGCTGCAAGGTCTGGTAAAGAGGGGAAAGGTCAGGAGTGGACGCGGACAGAGCAGGGTCTCTTTCTACCACTAGATCCCCTTTCTGTTCCCCAGAGATTGTATCTTTTGGTTCTGAAGATCACTGGACCTGGCTTTCTGTATTTTAGGGGGGTGGGTGGGGTAGTTTCCAGAGTGCCCTGTGTCAGCTGTGTTGACTCTGCAGTAGGTCCCAAGCTAGAGGTACACGCCCCAGGCCTATGGGGCCCTGTGTACAGTGGACTGGGGGTCCTTTCTGACCAAGAGCCTTACTTCTGCAGGGAACGAGGCCTGAGCACTTTCTTGTTCCGGCCTCACTGTGGGGAGGCTGGCTCCATCACCCACCTGGTGTCTGCTTTCCTGACTGCTGACAACATTTCCCATGGGCTGCTCCTCAAGAAGGTAACCAGGCTACTCAGGGAAGCCTGCCCTGCAATGATGGTCCTGCCATGGGCTCCCCTGGGGACGAGTGGGATTGCTTGGGCTCCTGTCTGCCTTCTGGGAGGCTCTGGCCAGTGATGTTAAAAAGCTGGTGCCTTTTTCTGGGTTGGGCTGTCTGTAGTCATCTTGGTTTTGTATTTATCATATTTAATTATGAAAAGAATATACTCAAACACCTCGCAATTTGGATCTTCCAAAAGATGGAGAAATGGGAAAAAAATCACATTATTGCTATTGCTTTAAAAGAAACAGCCATTATTAGCTTTTTGGGATTTATAATTCTCATCTTTTTTTACCAGGGCAGATTTCTAATGTGCTTATTATTAGCAGATTTTTTTGTTTTTGTTTCTACTTTGTCCTTTAACTTTATATAACAAGCATTTTTCTGTGCTGAAACATAACATCTATGCTCCTCATTCTAGAGGCTGTTGGAAGGATGGTCCACTATTTGGTCTATAATTGATTCAGCTAGTCTCCAATTATTGGACAGAGTCTAGCCAAATTTTTGCTTGTGTAAATAATGCAACCACGAACTCTGCCCATTTGATCTTCTCCATATTTTGGATCACTTCCATAAGAACGATGTTTGCTCCAACTCCTCTTGTGCCTCTTATGTCCTAGGGAGGTCTAATTGTGTGTCACAGATCCGTGGGCAGCGGGTTTTACATCAGAAAACCACTCTAGCCCAGTCAGATCTGCCCCTTCCCATCTCAGAGGAGTGTTTACAGACTCATCCTGGATGTTTCTGGTCAAAGCAATATAACAAAAGCCCAGCATCTCCTGGGCTGACCCCGTGAGGGCAGTGCCTGGGGGAGGGGAGCACAGTATGTAGACTGGGGTCAGCTTGGAGCCTTGCAGCTGCCTTCCCGCCCTGAGCTGTGCCTTGTCTGGAGCCAAGAGTGGAGGGGGGGGCTCCCAACAGTGGGCAGCCTAGGAGGAAAGGGGCATGTGATGTATCAAATGAACATGGAGGTGGGGAAGGGAAGGTGGGAGTCTGGGTTTGTTGGCTAAACGGAGCTCGGGCTTGGTTAGGGAATTACAGACACTAGCCAGACCTGGTTTCCACTGATGAATGCTCCTTCCCTCCCTTCTCTGGCACTTGTCACCTGAATTTGGTGGTTCTTTTGCAGAGTCCGGTGTTGCAGTATCTCTACTACCTTGCGCAGATCCCCATTGCCATGTCTCCTCTTAGCAACAACAGTTTGTTCCTTGAATATTCCAAAAACCCTCTGAGGGAATTCCTGCACAAAGGACTTCATGTTTCTCTCTCCACGGACGACCCCATGCAGTTCCACTACACAAAGGTGAGAATGTTAGGTGCCCCAGTCAGCCCTAGCCTGCCACCCCCCAAAACTGCATGCACTTGAGCACACACTCAGTTCTGCTTTTGGTGGGGTTGATGCCCAGTGAAGGCAAGAGGTAAGCTCCTGGGGAGCAAAAAGTGTTTCTTCCAGGAGCCCTGTCTTTGCAGGCCTTGAACCCATGAAGGTACAATTTTATTTCTTTGCCTTCTCTATTTTCCCTTTCTTTGGCATTTACTATCTCCATGATTTTGATCTCTGAATCCTATTCCTCTTCATCTGTAAAATAGGGATGAAATTATCTCTGTGTCTACCTCTACTTTATTGAGAGGATTCATTAAGATAATGAATCAGAATCTAATAGTATCTGAATATAGCATGTATTCAAAATGTTACTGAACATTTTAATACTCTTATTATTATTATTTTATACTTTGGATCTGTGGGGCCAGGAGAGAGGAAGGGAAAGGCAGTATCATGCCTGGGGACCAGCCATTGATTAGTAAAAACAGAAGTGCCTGAGTTGTCTAGGACAGGCTCTCCAAGCTTTTCGTCTCAGGACCCCTTTATACTTTTTAAGAATTAAAGGCCCTCAGAAAGCTGTTGATTACACAAGCTATATCTAGTGATATTTAAGTGTGTTAGAAACTAATGTGAAATTGAAAAAATTAACTCATTAAAAAATAACATTAACAAGGGTGTGTGTGTCTGGGTGGCTCAGTTGGTTAAGCATCTAACTTGATTTTGGCTTAGGTCAGGGTCTCATTGCTGGGATTGAGCCCTGCATTGGGCTCTGCACTGACAGTGTGGAGACTGCTTGGGATTCTCTCTCCTCTTTTTCTCTGCTCCTCCACTGCTCATTCTCTCTTTCTCTCTCCCAAAATAAATAAATAAACTTAAAAAAATAACATTAACAAACATACTACATGTTAATATAAATAGCAATTTTTTATAAAAACTAGTCATATTTTCCCAAAACAAAAAAAATGGCATTGAGAATGGCATTGTTTTACATTTTTGCAAATCTCGTTAATGTCTGGTTTAATAGAAGACAGCAGGATTCTCACATCTGCATCTGCATTCAATTGGTTGTGATGCCTTTTTTTTTTAAATCAAAGTATATGAAGAATATCTTGCATCAAAAGGACACATAGTTGGAGGAGGGATGACCTTTCAAAAGGCCTTGAGGACCCTGGATCACATTTTGAGAACTGCTGCCCTAGGTTACAGAGGCAGTGGGGTGTCCGAGCGGTAATGGGAGAGCTTGTGATCAACGGAGACATTTCACTTCCTAGGATTTAAGGTGGAAAGCACAGCTCACACCCAAACTTTTGGGATTACTGTCTCACTACTTGATCATTTCTCATTCTTATTTAATGTTCCAGCACTGCTCTTCAGTCTAACGCTCTCCCAGCTGAGCTATTTCGGCCTCTAGCACTGCTCTTAATACTTCATTCAGATTTTTATTTTGGGGCAATCTTAAGAAAGTGATGTTAAATAAAAAGCAAAGCTCTAGAGCAGGTTCTAAACATGTGCACGCCCAGAGACAGTCTCAGTGGAGCAGAGGCTGGCATCCCCATGGCTTGACACAGGGCTTCAGACATGTGCTGGCCCACAAATCAATGTTGTAGGGGTTCGCTGATATATCTCTCTTTGGAAACCTGAGAATTCACCAAAGATGATCTTAGGAGTTTGTAATTTAAGGGGGTGGGAATGTTGTTTGGTTTTCTAGGTGGCAGACATTGGAGAAAAATTAAATCTGCAGTGTCTGTCTGATGTTTCTAGTGAAGGATTGAAATGAATATCCTACCATCTCATACATTTGCTTCTTTGGGGGGTGGATCTAGGAAGCACTTATGGAAGAATATGCAATTGCAGCTCAAGTGTGGAAGCTGAGTACGTGTGACCTGTGTGAAATCGCCAGGAACAGCGTGCTGCAAAGTGGCCTGTCCCATCAGGTATGGTGTGTGATGGCACTGCCTTCCGTCCCCCTTGTCACTTCAACACGCATACAGTGGGTGCCTGATGCATGTCAAGCACTTTCTCGGCTCCGAGATCAGTGAAGACAACAAGTAGGGTGAACACTGAAACTCCCTAAGGGAGACCCCTGAATTTTCAAGTCTGTTCTTTCACACTTTCACACTTCTCCTCAAACGTGACCTCCTCTGAGAGGCCCTCCCTGATCACCATTCTCCATCCCTTTAATCTGTTTTTCTTCATAACATTTATTACTACTGACATTGTAATATGTAGTTATATGTTTTCCTGTCTTTCCTTCCAGAATGTAAGTTCCATTAGACAGTTTTGTTCAGCATTATACCCCTAGGGCCTGGAATAGTCCCTAGCACATAATAGGCACTCAGTATTTCTTGGATAGTGAATAGTACCTCAATTGAAAAAAAATTGTAGGGATGGGACCTAAACATTGGTAATTTTTTTTATAGTCCCCTAAGTGATTCTGATGTGTAGCCAGGGTAGAACCATTTCTCTACGTGGTGTCTTGCTCCTGAGTACCTCCCTGGGGTGGTGTCAGTGGTACAGAAAGAAGCCAAATCACTGCTGCGCTGCTGTTCTTATTGGATGCTGATGCAGGAAAGAGCTAAACGTTCACAATCCAACTGTGCAGACCTGCTTCCTAAGACTGCCCCTGTCAGCTCTCAGGGGGTACTAAGAGTCTTCATGCCTTCATCTTGTCTTCTTCATTGCCAGCAGCTCCTGGTCTTATCTTTTTCTTGTGGTCAAGGAAAGCGTAGTCAGAAATGAAGGGAATGAACGTGGGCATCAGGGTGACACGCTCGAGGACATGGGCCAGCAGGAAAATTTAAGAACCCTGAGGGGAAGGATGTCCTGGTGGAGGACCAGCTCCAGGGGACTGGGGGACCGGTTTGATTTGATCTAACATGCCCACTTCTCTTAACATCAAAGGGGCTGTGGGGATATAGAAAGTAAACTTAGGGTACATGGTTTCATTTGTACTTCTCTGGTTCCACAGGAGAAGCAAAAGTTTTTGGGACAAAATTATTATAAAGAAGGACCTGAAGGAAATGATATTCGAAAGACAAATGTCGCTCAGATCCGGATGGCATTCCGATACGAGACCTTATGTAACGAACTCAGCTTCCTGTCTGATGCCATGAAATCGGAAGAGATCACAGCTCTGACCAAATAGGTCCAGCAGTAGGCAATGCATCTTAACTTTCTGGTTTAATTTCAAGTTTGCTGTGGTTAACAGTGGTCAAGATACCAAACTAGGGCCGTCCTCCATGTAGAGGATGCCTCTAACTCGTGATTTTGGTTGCACTGTTCACTTTAAGATCTAACATGCCCACTTCTCTTATTTCTGAGTAATAGATGGTGACTCCTCCTTGGGGATCTGGGAGCTGGACACTTGTCTGTACTCATTCCTAATTTTCCAAATATGTCTCTTGAAACCACTAGTGCTTGCCATTGTTGGGGCCAGGATCTTGCAAGGTCCAGTGCCTACTGACATGAGGTCTGTGTGGTTTTCTGCCAAAATCCTCTATAGACCTTGCAGGCTAGTTGGTAGTTGTTCATTTCAGCCTCTGGCTGGCTGCCTTAAACAAAATCAATTTCAAAGCTCCCTTTCATAAAGGAACCACTTTGAGAGAATTAAAATAGAAAATTTCCTTCTTGAAAATTTGCATTTTTTAAATGAATTTCTTAAACTGTTTTACTTAGCCCTCCTCTCCCTATTTAGGAAGCCAAATGTGCACGTTGAACTAATTGCTTTTGTTCCGTGTCTTGGTTTTCACCTCTGAAAAGTGCGGGTTTGGACTAGATGAGTAGTTTTCAAATGTTCTGTGAATCCCCCTCCTGGACCACGTCAGGGTGGGGGAGGGCAGGGGGAGTGAGGTTCTGGATGCCACCTTCTTCAAAGCAACTCTGCTTTTATCACTTTTACACTGGGGCTTCAACTTAAACTATGGACTTTGGAAAACATAGGGTTAGATGATCCCTGTTCCTTTTGGTTCTAATATTCTGATTGTAGCTCAGTTATCATTTTATTTATGAACAGTTAGAGAGGTGAAATTCGTGTAAGGTCACACAGCTAATAAGTAATAGGACCAGAAGTAGTTTCCCCGCCAGTCCTTTCCCCCACTGTTCCATTAGGCCTCACAGATGTTAAATTTTATCACTGTAACCTGTGCATATATATTTTTAAATATCTCCCTTATCTAACATGCAGACTTCTTCAGAAGATATAAGTGGTCCCAGGGGCCAGGTAGAAAACATGGTTAAGACCAATCTGAATTTAGCTTTACCAATGTACTCTTCATCTGTGTTACTAGTGCCTGGTACATAGTAGGTGCTCAATAAATGTACATTGAATAACTGAAATTTTTTTTTTTTTTTTGGCAATTTTTTAAGGACATATGCTCCAAGTATGCTAGCTGCTCAAGGACCTTCCTATTTCCCTGGGCAAAAGCAGATTATGAGAAGACTTTCTAAATTATTACAGACTTAGAACTCCTCTATTTTTGCCTGTGAAGATGCTTATTTGACTTTAGATGGTCTTGTCCTATAACTTTATAATGCTTATCCCCTCCACTGGTTAGCTTAGCATATTGAACAATAAATGTAATCTTTTATTAGGCAGACATGCATGCTATCTTCCAGCTAATGATGAAATTGACTGAAAACCCAGTATTTATCTTACACATTCATTATTTTTGAAAAGGCCCCATTTGTATACACCTGTCCTAACACAGCAATTATTGTACAGTTTTTCATTGTCATTTTATCTGTACCAAGTATTCGTTTTTAATTATTAAATAAATGGCTCAATAATTTAAAACTATTTCAAGTTAATACTATTTAAAGCAAAATGAATAAACAAAAAGCAGAATCAGACCTATAAATTAAAGAGAACTGATGATTGCCAGAGGGAAGGGGTTGGGAGCATGGGTTACACAGGAAGGGGAGTGGGAGACACAGGCTTCCAGTTATGAAATAAGTCATGGGAATAAAAGGCACAGCATCGGAAATAAGTCAATGATATTGTGATAGCACTGTATGGCAACACATGGTGGCTACACTTATGGTGAGCACAGCGTAACATACAGAGGTGAGTCATTATGTTGTATACCCGAAACTAACATAGCATTGTGTGTCAACTATATTGAAATAAAAATTTTTAAAAAAGATCGGGCATCATGAGAAGTTAACAATAAGAACTACCAATTTATCTTTAAGACTCAGACATGGATGACATTTACAACGAATACTCAAAAATTTTTAAACTGAAGCTTACTAGACCCAGAAAGTAAAACTTTGCTATCTTTCTTCTCCAACTTCTGGCCTGTTACAGTTTCTGAGCAAAACCACATGTGTTCCTTTTCCCTGGATATTACTTCAGTCTGTTCAGCCAACATGTGTTCCATTCTAACCTGTCCTGCGAAGTTTTCAGATACTGTTTTCAGTAGCGCTTTGCACTTTTATCTCATCATTGTAACTAACTGACCTTGGTCTTTTGCAGGGGCGTGGGGTGGGGTGGAGTGTGAATCCCTACTTTCTTTTGTGTTCACAGGTGGAATCAAAGGCTATTATATACTAGCCCATGTTTATAAAAGAACAAATTTTGAAGCAGGTTATCCCTTACTATAAAAGCCTCAAGTTCATGTATGTGTCATGTCAAACTGCATGGCTGAGATGACCAATGACACTGCTCTTCACCACATGAAAACCAATCACAGCTCCTGGGTTGGTATATACCAAGGCGAGTCCCAGGCCTTTACTTCCTTTTATTTTGGATTAAAGCAGAGTTGAAAGCACATCCCTCAGGCTTTCTCTTCACTTGTTGCTGAGTCCTCCACTAGTGAAACAATATTCATCTTTTTTTTGGATTTATACACACAATTGAAGGAGATATATTGGTAATACACCTAAGCACCCAATACCTGGACTATGTTATAAAGAACAAGTGTAACTAACTACAATGAAAGGAATACTAGTCAGAAAAACATAGTTGCTTGGAAATTTAAAAATCTTCAACGTTTAAATAACTGTTTTATCAGAAAGACCGAGGATGCCAGAGAGTAAGACTATAAACAGCTGCAAGATTATCAAAATATATCTCTGGGGGCTTATGTCTTTTGATAACCAACATGTGTACTTCTCCAGGATGCTGTACATCAGTAAACTGAATTACAAGCTGCCATTCCTTCTTATAAGTGGCTTTCCTCTTCTCAGCACTATGGTTCTAACATGCTTCTCTAATTATACTCTTTAACCTTGGAAATAATTTTACAAGATGAACATCAAAATCACTGTGGGGTGGGGTATTTTATCTATTTTTTTACTGTCCAACAGGGTAAAGTGACAGAACTAATGAAAATCTGTTGTCAGCTATGCATATAATACTGTCATTGTGCTGCCCATCATAAATGTGGGTGATCAGGTGATTTCCCTAATCTCCAAGTAGTTTTCTTATTCCTGAATAGACAAGTAGGCTTGACTTAAGAAAAAAAAAAACAATTAAAAATGCAAATTCTTTGGACTGCCTTTTAATGAATCCAACTTTCCACTGTTAAGAATCACAGAAGCAAAAAATAGTTTCAAGCAGCCTTATTACCCAGATATAGATTAGGTATAAGGAAGTTGAGTCCAATTTGAAATGAATTTTAAAACACTACACGCAAACATCACAACTCCCCAGAGCACGATACAAAATAGTCCTCTAAGGAATATAAACAGTTAGGAGAGATGAATGTGAAACTGCATAAGAAAAGAGTCTCTTCAGTTAATTTCATCAAGTAAAATTTACTTGCTAAAGATTATTTATTGCACAATATATCAGTTTGTCCTAAGAATAAAGCAGGTACTATTATTCTCAACTTCTAAATTCAGTACGTAGTCAAATACATTTTCTCTAACTAAAGTTCTACAGCAACACAATATGAGTAAACCCTTTGTTACTGAGTTAGGGAAAACTTTATAACTTATAAAACAAATTCCTTAGAGTTCATGAAAACATTTCACAAATCCTAGAAGGCACACATTATATTTCCTATCATAGTAAGTGCATTTAAGTACTTCATATTTAAAAAAGACAAAGCTGTACAGAATACAAAAAGTGTACATTTTATCCATGAAACAAATTTATAATTTTTATGATTAGTTATAATAGTAGAGCTTACCTAACATTCATATCTAAAGAATTATCACACAGTTAATGGAGTGGGCAAAAACCTGCGCTCATTGTTAATAAGACTAACAAAAACTAATATGAACTTTCTATTTCACAGTAGATCAGTTAGTGTCTTGGAGCTCATATTGGAAAATAAAAAGGTTTGGGCAATATCAAGTCATTGGGTGTACTGTTAAATAACTCCTTGAAAGTTAAGGATTCTGGGGGATAAGATCATTGGCTATACCTGGAAAGATCCAAAAACCTGTAAAGCAACTTTGTTCATTTTCAGAAACATTCTTCAATTAGGCAATCTGAGTTAGACTCAGCAAGTCTAATCCTAAAGGACAATTTAAATCTCCGAGCTGGAAAAGATCTCAGAGATCTTTTCAATGGGTTAAGTGTCTGACTTCAGCTCAGGTCATGATCTTGCGGTTTATGAGTTTGAGCCCCACATCAGGCTGTGCTGACAGCTCAAAGCCTGGAGACTGCTTCAGAGTCTGTCTCCTTCTCTCTCTCTCTCTGCCCCTCCCCTGCTTGCATTCTGTCTCTCTCACTCTTTCTCTCTCACAAAAATAAACATTATGAAAAAATGTTTTTAAATGAAAAAATTCATTAAAAAAATAACTCCCATCATACAACTAGATTACTAAATAAATTTGAATATCCTGGACATCACCGATGCATTAATACATGTTTTTATTGGTTGACTGTATATTTATTATGGTATATAAAGTTATATGAGGAAATTTATGTTAATAAAATACGACTTTTATATAAAGGGGTAGTGTGTGAGTGGGTGTAGAGTATGTATGTGTAAGGGTTCTGAGTAAGATTTTACCTGGTGGGGGGAGGTTCTACTGCTGAAATAAAGTGTAAAATCCACAGATAAAATCTCAGTTTCTAATATAGGAACCCACAAACTAGCAGGGACTTTCTCAAGGTCACACAAACCATTAAGCACACTGCCAGGTTGATAGGACAGAGCCCCTGGTGTTCTGCCTGGACAAACATCCATAGTGGTGTTTAGCTATTTGGTATTGAGCTGTCCCCTTCATGAATGTCAACCAATTACTTGTCAATTTTTTTTGAGGTAAAATCAAGCTACCTTTGGTCAGACAATTTTATGGGGGTAAATGAGTTAATTTGCAAGCCTATTAAAATCCTGATATCCAGAGGCACCTGGGTGGTTCAGTTGGTTAAGTGTCTGACTCTTAATCTTGGCTGAGGTTATGATCTTGTGATTTGGGAGTTTGGGCCTGTGTCAGGCTCTGCGCTGACAGCACAGAGCCTGTCTGAGATTGTCTCTCTCTCTCTCTTTTCCCCTCCTTTGCTTGCTCTCTCTCTCAAAATAAATAAAAACTTTTAAAAATAATTTAAAGAATCCCAATATCCAAAAATCCTGCCATCATTAAGCAGCAACTTAAATTGTGTACTTTGGTATTTTGTAAAATAGTAATATTTGCAACTTACCAATAAGTCAGAAAAGTTACATGGAATGTTAACATCTCTTTTAAAGGAGACATCAGGTTCTAGTTTTATTATATGCTAATATGTAAAATTTTTGAAAAATGCAGTGTCATTAAAAGTCATAATTCCATTATGACTATACTCTCAGAGAATTTCAAAGGAAGATCAGTGAAACAGTAGAAAGCCAAATCATCTAATTTTCAGAGGTGTTCACTGTACATGTTTACAATGCTATATCCTATGTTCTTCTCAATGACGTAAGAAATGTAAAGACTTTGAGACTTCAGAAAGATGCCTTCAAGTTAAGAAAATTAAGGTACCATGAACCAATATTGAATGGATCACCATAACTTGGAAATATAAAATTCAGGATCTGTGAAGAAGAAAAATTTCCTTCTGAAACTCCGAGACACATGAGCATTATCAAAAGCTATTTCAAACAGTCTTTCAACTGTAGTAAAGCATTTCCAGAACAGCCAAGACGAGTCCCCCAGCAGAAATCCATTTACAAGGCAAAGTCACACCCAGCTTTATAGTCCTCACCCAAATTATACAGCATGGAAAAAAAAAACCCATGTAGTTCCAAAACACATTGCTACAGTTATGAAATAATTGTGGATCGTTTCAAGTAAAAATTCTTAAAGGAGCAATAATTAACCACAAGGGGGCATACACACTCCTTAGATTCCAGCAGAAAGACTAAAGTAGTAACATGCACTTTGATGTACTTTACACTTGAAGTCACTTCAAATTTTCTCCCAGATGGCTACAACTTTTTAACATTCAAGGTTTATTTTAAACCTAACTAAATAGATCCCAGAATACTCCTGCCCTGAAGAACAGTGTTTCAGAAGTCTCTGGAAATGTTGCTGTTACCTCAGCAAAGGATTCAAGAGCAATTAGTTCTAACACATATTAGAACAGATAAATAATAGAAAAATATGGTCTAAAACAGTAGCAAATTTTAGTTTACTATAAATGGAAGACATGGCAAGTTTATCAAAAGAAATGGGACAAACTGTCAGAATAGTGAAAATAAGAGGGTAGGGAAAACTGATTTCTCTGTGTCTGTGCCACAATATCCCTGCATTCTTCCTCCATGACCAAAGTGTTTGTAGTTTGTAATAGCAACAGAAGACCTTCAGCCCAAGGTCATGGTACAAGGGGCTGGCCTGCCTCCTCAGCCATGTTAAGAATATAGTTAGCCATATCATCTTCAGTGGGTGCATCTGACACCACCCAAGATTCATTTGCTCCAGTCATCTGTAGGCGACAAATAGGGCAATTCCTGTGTCGATCACTCCTATCAGAGAAGTCAAATAAAAAAGTTTGTTTTTCCTTCTTTTTAAAAAAATAGGTGTGTTTGAAAAGTAATACATGTACATCGTTAAAAAAAAAAAAGTAAACAGCATGAAAGTATACAGTAAAAACTAAATCTCCTTCTCACTCCAATCTTTAATTCTTATCCCCAGGGACAGCTACTGTTACCAGTTTCTTATACATTCTTAATACATTCTTATAGAGATAGACTACGCATGAGGAAGCTTGTGTGTATATGTACATTACTGCTTTTTTTACTTGTCAGTATATCTTATAGGCCATTATGTATCAGTACATGTTAGAGCTGTCTGTTCTTTTTAAACATACACTGTGTGGACAGGCCATAATTCATTTAACTGATCTCCCACAGAAGAACATTTAAGTTTCCCCCCTATTTTTTACAGCTATAAACTGTAAAAGATACAGTTTGGGGAATAGAAGCATTCAAGGTTTAAAATAGAAGATGAAACTTACATGGAGAATAATTTTTCTGATAGGGAAAAAACTTATATATGATCACTTAAATGAGATTATGTTTTCCACAGGGATTTTTTTTGCCTTCACAAATATTATTTTGGAAATTTCAAAAATACTGTATTTGAGCCAGAAACATATCATGCAGGGAACATGTTTTTCTCTTCATTTCTCAGTGAAATCTGAGACCAAAGTAATTAAATTATATCAACTGCTCTTTGGCTTTTGTGCAAAAATTTAGAAATCTGTTCCAAAAACTAAATGTGCAAGCTAGAGCTGGCATATATTATTCAGATTCATTTCTGGTTCCTCAGAGATATTTTATAAGATAATTATGTGTTCTCTTCTGTGCACAAAAGTCTCAATTTTAAGAGTCAACTTCTGCTTCTGGCCAAAAAGGACCAGATTTATCTTCCCACTTAAAACAATGAAAACATTGGAAAAATACATGAGCAAGGCTTTCAACACTGGACATCATGAGACAACACAGACAATAATTGCTGGGGAGGAGAAGCAAAGAAGGTGAGCCCTAAAATTGCTCCAGCTTATTGCCTTGACGGTTTTCAGGCTGTAGAGTAAGAAGGAGAAACCCAGATGGAACCTGGCAGACTCTGAGTTGAAGAGACTCTCGGGAGGCCAAGGCAGCTAGAGTTCACAGGGCAGAGTACTGAAGTATTAAACTGCAGAAAGTTGCACAAAAGAATTCTGGAATCTGCTGAGGGTCCCCCTAGAGTATATTCAGCAGAGTCATGATCAGTGTGTGCGTGTGAGGTTCAGGAATCACCCAAAAGAATGTGAAGGAACACTACCCCAAACTCATACAGGGCCTGGGATATTGCCTGCTCTCATCAGACAGACTGGAAAATCTCCTAACTCATAGCGCACTGAGCAGAGTACTCTGAAGGGTCCTGCCTCATTAGTGGGACATAATTAGCTCTCAATTAACCACTGCTCTGGTCCTGCCTAACAAATCATAAAAGCAAGTCCCACAAGGATCAAACTGTTCTAAGTAACTATATTCCAGAACAAAGCTCAAGGATATTTATAGGAATACAAAAATATCCAGTACCCAAAAAGGTAAAAATCAGTGTCTGGCACCCAGTCAAGAACTACCAGGCATAAAAAGCAGAAAAATACAACCCTCAAATGAAGAGGAAAAGTCAATCAAAACCAATCCAGAGCAGACACTGATGTTAGAATTAGCAGGGAAAGAAAGTTAACAGTTATAATAATCATATTCTATGTACTAAAAACACTAGAGGAAAGACCAAACATTTGAAGTAGATATATGGAGATATTTTAGAAACTCAAACTTCTTGACGTGAAAACTATAATGTCTGTTGTAAAAAAAAAAATACACTGGATGGTATTAATGACAAGTTAGACATTGCCAAAAGAAAGACTGGAGAATTTGAAAAGATCTAGCAACGTTAACTACCCCAAATGAAACACAGAGAAAATTATTTTAAAAAGGAAAATAGCAATAGTGAGCTGTGGGACAACTTTAAGTGGTCTAATATATGTGTAACTTGAGTCCTAGGATAAGAGTGAGAACAAAAATAATGGCTGAAAAATTTCCAAAATTGATTATATAATAAACCTTCAAGTCCAAGGAACTCAGTGAACACTAAGCACAAGGAACACGAAGAAAACTACTGGAAGGCTAGTAGTTTCATAGTCAAACTTCTCAAAACCAATGATAAAGAAAAACCCTTAAAAGCAGCCAGAAGGGAAAAAAAGGCATATTACCTACAGAGGGGAAAAAAGATAAGGGTGATAGCATTATTTCTCATATTTAACAATACAATGCTTAAAGGTACTGATTACTGCATTAAAGCACTGAAAGAAAAAATGGATCAGTCTAGAATTCTGTATCCAGAAAAAATATCTTTGAAAATGGATGTTCAGACATTTAAGAATGTTCTATGGAATCCACAAAAAAGCTATCAGAACTAAAAAATGGGTTTAGTAAGGTTGCAGAATAAAGGATTAATACATAAAAACTGATTGTATTTTTATATACTAGCAACAAAAGATCAGGAATTGAAATAAAAATACTATTTAAAATAGCACAAAATAGGGGCGCCTGGGTGGCTTAGTCGGTTAAGCGTCCGACTTTCGCTTAGGTCATGATCTCGCGGTTCGTGGGTTCGAGCCCCGCGTCGGGCTCTGTGCTGACTGCCAGCTCAGAGCCTGGAGCCTGTTCCAGTCTGTGACTCCCTCTCTCTCTGACCCTCCCCTGCTCACGCTGTCTCTCTCTCTCTCCTAGAAATAAATAAAACATTAAAAAAAATTTTTAAAAAAAAATAAAATAAAATAGCACAAAATACATAATTAGAGATAAATCTATCAAAGATTTGTAATACTGAAAACTATAAAAATTGATGAGACAAGTGAAAGAGCCAAATATACTGTGATTGTCGACTAGAAGACTAAATGTTAACTCAACACTTGCCAAATCAATCTACTTATTTAATGCAATTCTAACCAAAATCCTTAAAGCTTTTTTGAAGAAATTGACAGTTGACTCTAAAACCCATTTTGAGGACAGAGTCCAATAAGAAGACAACTATATAGGTGCGTGAATACAAACTGGGGAAGATAAAAACAGGCCGGGGCCCAGAGACATGGAGGGAGAGGGCCCTCTTTGTGGAGAGCCACAGTGAGTTGAGGTGAAAAGAAAGAGCAGCTGAAACTGCTCATAGAACTGTCCCTGGTGAAGAGAAAAACCTTGGCTCAGGATGGAGAGTGATCCTATTTCTAGCTGTGGTGCTGACTTTGGGCTGGGTGCCCCGGTCCCAGGTGGCGCCAGGAGAAACTGCTCCGCTTCTCTCCCGGCTGGATCCCTGGCTGGGAAGCAGCCTGGCTTGTGGGATTGTATTTTGGGCAGTATCAATAAAGCGCATGGACTAAGACCTGGAAAACGAGGTGGGGCTTGGGACATAGAACAGGTCCACCTTGGCTATGCCCACGGCACAGAGAGATCGGACCCAAAAGAGTGATTTGCAATGCTTGGTTCGAGAAGGGACTGGGACACTGTCATTTTTCTCTCCACAACCACCAAGGTGGGACCTCAGAAAGCGGCCAGTGGGACTGCAGGGGAGTCTAAGACCCGCCTACACCAAACCATGTCCATCTCCGCTAGAGAGCTGTTTTTTTTTTTTTTTTAACCAGAGCCTGGGGCAAGACCAACATGGATGCACTGCCACGATTAATTCTAGATCAATTCTTTCTATTGGGATATATTTTCCCTTGTCTCATTTGTATCCCTCCCCTCTGCTGGACTGGGCACTCTGATCATTGGTTAGCTTAAACAGTTGCATTTAATCCATTCTCCGGATGTATATTCTACACCTCCACCGCTATCATTCTCTCTCTCTCTGGAGTAATCAGACTATATAGTTTCTCTGAGTAACATTATCTTCGATTCTTTCTCCTTACCTCCTACCATATTCGCCTCTTCCTCTCTCTGAATTAAGCCTCTTAGTCTCTCTGCCTGGTCATTGTCCAATTTCCCATTCTCCCTGCCTGTCATTTCTCTCTTTCTATATGCTCTTCCATCAACACTGCATACACACGGCTCTTTATTTATAACTGGGAATTCTGGTCTTATGCTTTTAGACTGTTGTATGTCTTTTGAGTTTTCTCTTTTTTCTTTTTCCATTTCGGTTTACTTGTTTGTTGGTTTTGTCTGTGCGTTTGTGTGCCTTTGTTCCCTGTGCGTTTGTCTGTTTTCTTTTCCAGGGCTACCTCAAGAAATAAGCCAAAGTACACATAATGGAGAGTCCCAAATACCACTACGAGTAGGGAAATAAAATAACCAAAGTCTCAACAAGAAAGACCAGAGACACCATTCAAAGAACAATTCGTGAATGGACAGGCCCTAGACAGTCAATGAGCTTTCTTTAATAGAGCGGTACTTGCAGGTGTAGAGTGTGTAACAAGCTTATAAAACTAACAAGAGACAGAAAGCTAGCCAAAATGAAGAAATGGAAGAACTCTCCTCCAAAGAAATTCCAGGAAGAAATGGCAGGTAAAGAACTGCTCAAAACAGATATAAGCAACATGATGACTGAACAAGAATTTAGAACAATAGTCATAAAATTAATCGCTGGGCTTGAAAAGGCATGAAAGATATCAGAGAAGCTATTGCTACAAAGACTATGGAGCTTAAAATTAGTTGTGATGAATTAAAAAATGTTATAAATGAGGCGCATAATAAAATGGAGGCATCCAATGCACGAGCTGAAGAGGCAGAAGGAGAATAGGTGAATTAAAAGACACAATTATAGAAAAAGAGGAAGCCGAGAAAAAGAGAGATAAACTGATCCAGGAGCACAAAAGGAGAGAACTGAGTAATACAATCAAATGGAACAATATCTGTATCATAGGAATTCCAGAAGAGGAAGAAAGAGGGAAAGGCACTGAAGGAGTCCTTGAACAAATTATAGCTGAGAACTTCCCCAATCTGGGGAAGAAAACAGACATTGAAATCCAAGAGGCACAGAGAACTCCCCTCAGATGTAACTTGAATCGATCTTCTGCACGATATACCACAGTGAAACTGGCAAAATATAAGGACAAAAAGAGAATTCTGAAAGCAGCTAGGGATAAAAGGGCCCTAACATACAAAGAGAAACCTATCAGAGTGGCGACAGACCTATCTAGTGAAACGTGGCAGGCCAGAAAGGAAAGGCAGGAGATCTTCAATGTGATGAACAGAAAAAATATGCAGCCAGGAATCATCCAGCCAGCCAGCCTGTCATTCAGAATAGAAGGAGAGATAAACTCTTCCCAAGTAAACAAAACTTGAAAGAATTCGTCACCACTAAACCAGCTCTACAAGAAATCCTAAGGTGGACTCTGAGGGAATTGTTGCAAGGAACACAAGGTACCAGAGACACCACCACAAGCATGAATCCTACAAAGGACACAGTGACTCTAAACCCACATTTTTCAATAATAACACTTAATGTAAATGGACTAAATACTCCAATCAAAAGACATGGAGTACCAAAATGGATAAAAAACCAAAATCCATCTATTTGCTGTCTACCAGAAACTCATTTTACACCTGGGGACACCTTCAGATTAAAAGTAAGGGAATGGAGAAGTATCTATCATGCTACTGGAAGTCAAAAGAAAGCTGGAGTAGCCATACTTTTATCAGACAAACTGGACTTTAAAGTAAAGGCAGTAACAAGGGATGAAGAAGGGCATCATATAATAATTACAGGGTCTATTCATCAGGTGAGCTAACAATTATGAATGTCTATGCACTGAATATGAGAGCACCCAAATACATAAAACAATTAATCACAAACAGAAACAATCTTATGGACAAGAATGTGCTAATAGCAGGGGACTTTAATATTCCACTTACTAGACAGAAAATCACTAAAGAAACAATGGACTTGAATGACACATTGGACCAGATGGATTTGACAGATATATTTAGAACTCTACATCCTGAGAAATATAAATCAAAACCACACTGAGATACCACCTCATGCCAGTCAGAGTGGCTAAAAAGAGCAAATCAGAGAACTCTAGATGCTGGTGAGGATGTGGAGAAACGGGCACCCTCATACCCTGTTGGTGGGAATGTAAACTGGTATAGCTCCTCTGGAAAACAGTGTGGAGTTTCCTCAAAAAGTTAACAATAGAACTCCCCTATGACCCAGCAATAGCACTGCTAGGAATTTACCCAAGGGATACAGAAATGCTGATGCAAAGGAGCACATATACCCCAATGTTCATAGCAGCACTCTCCACAATAGCTAAAACATGGAAAGAGCCTAAGTGTCCATCAACAGATGAATGGATCAAGAAGATGTGGTTTATCTATACCATGGAATACTACATGGCAATGAGAAACAATGAAATCTGGCCATGTGTAGCAACATGGATGGACCTTGAGGGTGTTATGCTGAGCGAAATAAGTCAGGCAGAGAAGGACAAATATCATATGTGTGCACGTATAGGAGGATTAGGAGGAACTTAACAGAGGACCAAGGGGGAGAAGAAGGGCGGAAATGGTGGGGGAAAGGGAGAGAGGCAAACCATGAGAGACTCTTGAATGCTGAGAACAAACTGAGGACTGATGGATGTGGGGGGTCGGGGGAGATGGGCATGGAGGAGGGTACTTGTGGGGATGAGCACTGGGTGTTATATGGAAACGAACTTGACAATAAACTATTTGTAAAAAAAAAGAAAAACCTACATCCTGAGGCCATGGAATTCATTTTCTTCTCAAGTGCACATGGCACATTCTCCAAGAGAGATCACATACTGGGACACAAAGCAGCCTTCCAGAAATAAAAAAGTATTGAGATCATACCATGCACACTTTCAGATCACAATGCTATGAAACTCGATATCAATCACAAGAAGTCTGGAAAACCTCCAAAAACATGGAGATTAAAGAACACCCTACTGAAGAATGAATGGGCCAATCAGGCAATTAGAGAAGAAATTTAAAAATATATGGAAACAAATGAAAATGAAAATACAACTATCCAAACTTTGGGATCCAGCAACGGCAGTCCTAAGGGGAAAGTACATTGCACTCGAGGCCTATTTCAAGAAATTAGAAAAAGCGCAATTACAAAATCTAACAGTGCACCTAAAGGAACTAGATGGAAAGCAACAAGAGCACCCCAAACCCAGTAGAAGAGAAACAATAAAAAGCAGGGCAGAAATAAACAATATAGAATTAAAAAAACCAGTTAAACAGATCACTGAAACCAAGAGTTGGTTTCTTAAAAAATAAACAAAACTGATAAACCTCTAGCCAGGCTTCTCAAAAAGAAAACAGAGAGCACCCAAGTAGACAAAATCATGAATGAAAATGAACTTATAACCAAACCCTCAGAAATACAAGCAATTGAGAGAGGGCAAGATGGTGGAGAAGGAGCTCCGTACTTGCACTCGCGCCCATACATCACACAGAAAAGATCTGAAGCCATTGGAAACCTTACAAAACCTGAGAGACTGGGAGAAAAAAGACGCAGAATCCACGGAGAGAGCCTTCTAATGTGAGTGCGAACTGGGGAAGATAAAATCGGGCGGGGATTGGAAACTCCAGGGTGGGAGGCGATCCCCCTCTACCCTCTACGGGGAGTGAGAGGGGAAAAGGAGAGAGTCCGAAATAGAAAAACCTCCGCTCGGTGCATAGAAAGACTACTTGCCAAATACCTGCACACCAGGTCCCCTCGCGCCAACAGGACCTGGGGGGTGCTGAGCACAGAAACTCCTTCTTTGTGCGGGCTCCTGGAGGCTGGACTTCAGAGTGGTGGCGTGCCTGCCGCCATTGTGGCTCCCGGGCGGCTGGGGACCCTGAAAGAGCCGCGCGGACACCAGGCGTCCGCGCTCCTGGCTGGCTGGAACTCGAGAGGGAAGGCAAGGAACTAAAAACTGGGAAAAACTGGGAAATCACGAACTGTGAGTTCGTGTTTCGGGTGACGAGCCATAGAGGGACCCGGTTTCCTCACTCCAGCGGGCTCGGGCTCAGAGCACCTGGCAGGCAAGCCCCCGCCCATGCTCCCTAGCCTGACCCAGAGAAGGAAGCAACGATTCTGACTCCACCCCAAGAGCTCCGCAGGAGCCCAAGGGGGTTGCCTTCAGTGGGGCGCACGGACGGGGATTTGGAGATTGGAACTGGCCTGGGTTGAAGAGTGCAACCAACTTCGGCTGCACCCCCGGTATGGAGAGTTTACACGCCCAAAAAAGCGAGGTGCAGCGCTTGGTTCAAGAAGGGACTGGAGCACCATCACTCTCCTCCCCACAACCGCCAAGGCAGAACCCCCCCCTGAGGCATTGGATCACGCCACTCTCATCCCTGCCTGAGACGGCCCTCCTCCCTTTTTTTTTTTTCCTTTTTCTTCTTCTTTCTCCTTTCTCTCTTTTTCCCCAGAACACTGACCTGATTAACTCTGGTCGCCAGCTTGCTTAAACAATCACAACAAGTCCATTCTGTAAATGTAAATTCTACACCTACCGACATTTTCAGCTATTTCTCTCAGGAGTAATTAGACTATATAGTTTCTCTGGATAATTCCAGCATCCTTCTCTCACCTATCCAACCATATTCTACCCTTTACCTCTTTGAAAAAAGCTTCTTATCCCTTCTGCCTGTTCATTCTATTTCCAATATTGCCTCACCCCACCCCGCCTTCTCTCTCTTTCTCTATGTTCTTCAACCAGCACTGCATACACACAGCTGTTTAACTGTAGCTGGGAAATCCAGGTATATGATTTAAACTGTTCTTTGTCCATCGGTTTTCTTCTTTTTTCCTTTTCTTTTCCCCTTTTTGACCCTTTTATGTATTTTATACTCCATATTATCCGCCATCCCTCCTACGTCTTTTCTCTTAACTTTTTCGTTTCCCCTCTCGCTTTGCATGTTAGTTGAATTAGCCTGTGCGTTTGTGTGCTCCTGCTCCCTGTGTGTTTGTCTGTCTGGTTTCTTTTCCAGGGCTACCTCAAGAAACAAGCTAGAGTACACAAGGTGGAGAGTCCCAAATACCACTACAAATAGTAAAATAAAATAACCAAGGTCCCAACAAGAGAGACCAAGGGATACCATTCAAAAAACACTCTCTGAAAGGATAGGCCCTGGAAAGTCAAAGAATCTTCTTGGATATACCAGCGCTCATAGAAATAGAGAGCATAACAGGTCTTTAATAACAACAAGAGCCGGAAAGATAACTAAAATGACGAAACGAAAGAGCTCTCCTCCAAAGAAGCTTCAAGAAGAAATTACAGCTAATGAACTGTTCAAACAGATATCAGCAGCATAACTGAACAAGATTCTAGAAAAATAATGGTAAAATTAATAGCTGGGCTTGAAAAAAGCATAGGGGACATCAAAGAAACTATGGCTACAGACAGAATGGAAAACAAAACTAGGCATGAAGAATTAAAAAATGTGACAAATGAGATACATAATAAATTAGAGGCCTACAATGCACGGATTGAGGAGGCAGAAAGGAGAATAAGTGATTTAGAAGACACCATTATAGAAAAACAAGAAGCTGACAAAAAAAGAGACAAACTGATCCAGGAACAGGAAAGAAGAATTCGAGAGCTCAGCGATACGGTCAAACGCAACAATATCCGTATCATAGGAATCCCAGAAGAGGAAGAGAGAGGGAAAGGTGCTGAAGGAGTCCTGGAACAAATAATAGCAGAGAACAGCCCCGACCTGGCGAAGGAAGTAAATGTGGAAATACAAGAGGCTCAGAGGACTCCCCTCAGACGTAACTTGAATTGATCTTCTGCACGACATATCATAGTAAAAATGGCAAAATACAAGGACAAAGACAGAATTTTGAAAGCAGCTAGGGAGAAAAGGGCCCTCACATACAAAGGGAAACCTATCAGAGTGGTGACAGACCTATCTACTGAACCTTGAAGGCCAGAAAGGAACAGCAGGAGATCTTCAATGTGATGAACAGTAAAAATATGCAGCCAAGAATCCTCTATCCAACAAGCCTGTCATTCAAAATAGAAGGAGAGATAAAAACCTTTCCAAATAAACAGAAATTGAAAGAATTTGTCACCACGAAGCCAGCCCTACAAGAAATCCTGAGGGGGATGCTCTGAAGGAAAGGTTGTAAGGAACAAAGATTCCAGAGACACCACCACAAACATGAACCCTACAAAAGAAACAAAGACTCTAAACCCACATATTTCAATAATAACACTGAATGTAAATGGGCTGAATGCTCCAATCAAAAGACATAGGGTAGCAGAATGGATTAAAAAACAAAATCCATCTATATGCTGTCTACAAGAAACTCATTTTAGACGGGAAGATACCTTCAGATTAAAAGTAAGGGGATGGAGAAATATATATCATGCTACAGGAAATCAAAAGAAAGCCGGAGTAGCGATACTTATATCAGACAAACTGGACTTTAAATTAAGACAATCACAAGAGATGAAGAAGGGCACTACATAATAATTACAGGGTCCATCCATCAGGAAGAACTAACAATCATAAATGTCTACGTACCGAATATGGGAGCACCTAAATATCTAAAACAATTAATCACAAACAGAAACAAGCTTCTAGATAAGAATGTGCCAATAGCAGGGGACTTTAATACTCCGCTTACAGCAATAGATAGGTCAACCAGACAGAAAATCACTAAAGAAATAATGGACTTGAAAGACACAGTGGACCAGATGGACCTGACAGATATATTTAGAACTTTACATCCTGAGGCCAGGGAATTTACTTTCTTCTCAAGTGCGCATGGCACATTCTCCAAGATAGATCACATACTGGGACATAAAGGAGCCCTCAATAAATATAAAAGAATAGAGATCATACCATGCACACTGTCAGATCACAATGCTTTGAAACTTGAAATCAATTACAGGAAGAAGTCTGGAAAACCTCCAAAAACATGGAGGTTAAAGAACACCCTTCTAAAGAATGAATGGGCCAATCAGGCAATTAGAGATGAAATTAAAAATATATGGAAACAAATGAAAATGAAAACACAACAATTCAAAATCTATGGGATGCGGCAAAGGCAGTCCTAAGAGGAAAGTACATTGCTCTCCAGGCCTATTTCAAGAGATTAGAAAAAGCGCAAGTCCCAAATCTAACAGCTCACCTAAAGGAACTAAAGGCAGGGCAACAAGAATGCCCTAAACCCAGTAGAAGAAGAGAAATAGTAAAAATAAGAGCAGAAATAAACAACATAGAGACCAAAGAAACAATTGAACAGATCAATGAAATCAAGAGTTGGTTTTTTGAAAAAGTAAACAAAATTGACAAACCTCTAGCCAGACTTATCAAAAAGAAAAGAGAGGGCACCCAAATAGATAAAATTATGAATGAAAATGGACTTATTACAACCAACCCCTCAGAAATACAAGCAATTATCAGGGAATACTAAGAAAAAATATATGCCAACAAATTGGACAACTTAGAAGAAATGGACAAATTCCTAAACACACACTCACTACCAAAATTCACACGGGAAGAAATAGAAAACCTGAACAGAACCAAAACGAGTGAAGAAATTGAATCAGTGATCAAAAATCTCCCAACACATAAGAGCCCTGGACCTGATGGCTTCCCTGGGGAATTCTACCAGACATTTAAAACAGAATTAATCCCAATTCTTCTCAAGCTATTCCAAAAAATAGAAATCAAAGGAAAACTCCCAGACTCATTTTATGAAGCCAGCATCACTCTGATTCCCAAGCCAGACAGAGATCCAGCAAAAAAAGAGAACTACAGGCCAATATCCTCGATGAATACGGATGCCAAAATTCTCAACAAGATCCTTGCAAATCGAATCCAGTAGCATATAAAAAGAATCATCCACCAAGATCAAGTGGGATTCATTCCTGGGTTACAGGGCTGGTTCAACATTCGCAAATCAATCAATGTGATACATCATATCAATAAAAGAAAAGATAAAACCATAGGATCCTGTCAATAGATGCAGAAAAAGCATTTGACAAAATACAGCATCCCTTCTTAATAAAGACTCTCGAGAAAGTCGGGATAGAAGGAACCTACTTAAACATCATCAAAGCCATCTATGAGAAGCCTTCAGCAAACATCATCCTCAACGGGGAAAAACTCAGAGCTTTCCCCCTGAGATCAGGAACACGACAAGGATGTCCACTCTCACCACTGTTGTTTAACTTAGTGCTGGAAGTCCTAGCATCAGCCATCAGACAACAAAAGGAAATCAAAGGCCTCAGAATTGGCAAAGAGGAAGTCAACCTTTCCCTCTTCGCAGATGACATGATACTCTACATCGAAAACCCGACAGACTCCACCAGAAGCCTACTAGAACTGATCCAAGAATTCAGCCAAATTGCAGGGTACAAAATCAATGTACAGAAATCGGTTGCATTTTTATACACCAACAATGAAGCAACAGAAAGAGAAGTCAAGAAACTGATCCCATTCACAATTGCACAAAAAACCATAAAATACCTCAGAATAAACCTAACTAAGGATAAAAGAGATCTATATAATGAAAACTACAGAAAACTTATGAAGGAAATTGAAGAAGACACAAAGAAATGGAAAAACATTCCATGCTCATGGATAGGAAGAATAAATATAGTTAAGATGTCATTACTACCCAAAGCTATCTACACATTCAATGCAATTCCAATCAAAATTGCACCAGCATACTTCTCAAAACTAGAACAAACTATCCAAAAATTTGTATGGAACCACAAAAGACCCCGAATAGCCAAAGGAATACTGAAAAATAAAACCAAAATGGGAGGTATCACCATCCCAGACTTTAGCCTCTACTACAAAGCTGTCATCATCAAGACAGTATGGTACTGGCACAAAAACAGACACATAGACCAATGGAACAGAATTGAGGACTCAGAAGTGGACCCAAAAGTATACAGCCAACTGATCTTGACAAAGCAGGAAAGAATATCCAATGGAAAAAAGACAGCCTTGTTAACAGCTGGTGTTGGGAGAATTGGACAGCAACATGCAGAAGAATGAAACTAGATCATTTTCTCACACCACGCACAAAAATAAACTCAAAATGGATAAAGGACCTGAACGTGAGACAGAAAACTATCAACACCCTAGAGGAGAAAGCAGGAAACAACCTCCTTGACCTCCACCGCAGCAACTTCTTACTTGACACATCCCCAAAAGCAAGGGAATCAAGAGCAAAACTAAACTGTTGGGACCTCCTCAAGATTAAAAGCTTCTGCACAGCCAAGGAAACAACCCAGAAAATTAATAGGCAACCAACGGAATGGGAAAAGATAGTTGCAAATCACATATCAGATAAAGGGTTAATATCCAGAATCTATAAGGAACTCACCAAACTACACGCCCAAAAAACAAACAACCCAGTGAAGAAATGGGCAGAAGATATGAACAGACACTTCTCCAAGGAGGACATCCAGATGGCCAACAGACACATGAAACGATGCTCAGCATCCCTCCTCATCAGGGAAATACAAATCAAAACCACACTGAGATACCATCTCACGCCAGTCAGAGTGGCTAAAATGGGCAAATCAGAGAACTCTAGATGCTGGTGAGGATATGGAGAAACGGGCACCCTCCTACACTGTTGGTGGGAATGTAAACTGGCACAGCCCCTCTGGAAAACAGTGGGGAGGTTCCTCAGGAAACTAACAATAGAACTCCCCTAGGACCCAGCAATAGCACTGCTAGGAATTTACCCAAGGGATACAGAAATGCTGAGGCATAGGAGCACATGTACCCCAATGTTCATAGCAGCACTCTCCACAATAGCTAAAACATGGAAAGAGCCTAAGTGTCCATCAACAGATGAATGGATCAAGAAGATGTGGTTTATCTATACCATGGAATACTACATGGCAATGAGAAACAATGAAATCTGGCCATGTGTAGCAACATGGATGGACCTTGAGGGTGTTATGCTGAGCGAAATAAGTCAGGCAGAGAAGGACAAATATCATATGTTTGCACGTATAGGAGGATTAGGAGGAACTTGACGGAGGAACAAGGGGGAGAAGAAGGGCGGAAATGGTGGGGGAAAGGGAGAGAGGCAAACCATGAGAGACTCTTGAATGCTGACAAAAACTGAGGACTGATGGATGTGGGGGGGAGGAGGGATGGGCATGGAGGAGAACACTTGTGGGGATGAGCACTGGGTGTTATGTGGAAACTAATTTGACAATAAACTATTCGTAAAAAAAAAAAAAAAATAAAAGCAATTATCAGGGAACATATGAAAAATTATATGCCAAAAAACTGGACAACTTAGAAGAAATGGACAAATTCCTAAACACACACTCACTACCAAAATTCACACGGGAAGAGATATGAAATCTGAACAGACCCATAACGAGTGAAGAAATCGAATCAGTGATCAAAAATCTCCCAACAAATAAGAGCCCTGGACCTGATGGCTTCCCTGGGGAATTCTACCAGACATTTAAATTAGAGTTAAAACCCATTTTTCTCAAGCTATTCCAAAAATTAGAAATGGAAGGAAAACTTCTGGACTCATTCTACGAAGCCAGCATCACTTGGATTCCCAAGCCAGACAGAGACCTAGCAAAAAAAGAGAACTACAGGCCAATATTGTTGATGAATACAGATGCAAAAATCCTCAACAAGATATTTGCAAATTGAATCCAACATCACATGAAAAGAATTATCCACCAAGATCAAGTGGGATTCATTCCTGGGTTACAGGACTACTTCAATATTTGCAAATCAATCAATGGGATACATCACATTAACAAAAGAAAAGATAAAAACCATAGGATCCTGTCGATAGATGCAGAAAAAGCATTTGACAAAATATAGCATCGCTTCTTAATAAAGACTCCTGAAAAAGTCGGGATAGAAGGAACCTACTTAAACATCATCAAAGCCATCTATGAGAAGCCCTCAGCTAACATCATCCTCAATAGGGAAAAAGTGAGAGCTTTCCCCCCGAGATCAGGGACATGACAGGGATGTCCACTGTCACCAGTGTTGTTTAACATAGAGCTGGAAGTCCTAGCATCAGCTATCAGACAACAGAAGGAAATAAAAGGCATCAGAATTGGTAAAGAAAAAGTCAAACTTTCACTTTTCGCAGATGACATGATACTCTACATAGAAAACCCGACAGACTCCACCAGAATCCTACTAGAAATGATCCATGTATTCAGCAAAGTCACAGGGTACAAAATCAACGTACAGAAATTGGTTGCATTTTTATACACCAATAATGAAGCAACAGAAAGAGAAATCAAGAAACTGATCCCATTCGCAATTGTACAAAAACCCATAAAACACCTAAGAATAAACCTAACCAAAGATATAGGAGATCTGTATGAAAACTACAGAAAACTTATGAAGGAAATTGAAGAAGACACAAAGAAATGGAAAAATATTCCATGCTCATGGGTCAGAAGAATAAATATTGTTAAAATGTCATTAGTACCCAAAGCAATCTACAAATCCAATGCAATCCCAATCAAAATCGCACCAGCATTCCTCTCAAAACGAGAACAAACTATCCTAAAATTTGTATGGAACTACAAAAGACCCCAAATAGCCAAAGTAATATTGAAGAAGAAAACCAAAACGGGAGACATCACCATTCCAGGCTTTAGCCTTTACTACAAACCTGTCATCATCAAGACAGTATGGTATTGGCACAAAAATAGATACATAGACCAATGGAATAGAATAGAGAACTCAGAATTGGACCCACAAATGTATGGCTAACTAATCTTTGACAAAGCGGGAAAGAGTGTCCAATGGAAAAAAGACAGCCTTTTTTTTTTTTTTACAAATAGTTTATTGACAAATTAGTTTCCACAGAACACCCAGTGCTCATCCCCACAAGTGTCCTCAACCATGCCCATCCCCCCCCCACATCCATCAGTCCTCAGTTTTTGTCAACATTCAAGAGTCTCTCATGGTTTGCCTCTCTCCCTTTCCCCCCTTCTTCTCCCCCTTGTTCCTCAGTTAAATTCCTCCTAATACTCCTATACGTGCAAACATATATTTGTCCTTCTCTGCCTGACTTATTTCGCTCAGCATAACACCCTCAAGGTCCATCCATGTTGCTACACATGGCCAGATTTCATTGTTTCTCATTGCCATGTAGTATTCCATGGTATAGATAAACCGTATCTTCTTGATCCATTCGTCCGTTGATGGACACTTAGGCTAAAAGACAGCCTCTTTAAGACAGACAGATGGTGCTGGGAGAACTGGACAGCAATATGCAGAAGAATGAAACTAGATCATTTTCTCACACCATACACCAAGATAAACTCAAAATGGATAAAGGACCTGAACGTGAGACAGAAAACCATCCAAACCCTAGAGGAGAAAGCAGGAAACAACCTACCTGACCTCAACCACAGCAATTTCTTTTTTTTTTTTTTTTCCACAGCAATTTCTTACTTGACACATCCCCAAAGGCAAGGGTATCAAGAGCAAAAATGAACTATTGGAACCTCATCAAGATTAAAAGCTTCTGCACGGCAATGGGAACAATCAATAAAACGAAAAGGCAACTTACAAAATGGGAAGAGATAGTTGCAAATGACTTATTGGATAAAGGGCTAGTATCCAAAATCTATTAAGGAACTCACCAAACTCCACACCCAAAAAACAAATAATCCAGTGAAGAAATGGGTAGAAGACATAAACAGACACTTCTCCAAAGAGGGCACCCAGATGGCCAACAGACACACGAAACGATGCTCAGCATCCCTCCTCATCAGGGAAATATAAATCAAAACCACACTGAGATACCACCTCACGCCAGTCAGAGTGGCTAAAATGAACAAACCAGGAGACTCTAGATGCTGGCGAGGATGTGGAGAAACCGGCACCCTCCTACACTGTTGGTAGGAATGTAAACTGGTGCAGCCCCTCTAGAAAACAGTGTGGGGGTTCCTCAAGAAATTAACACTAGAACTCCCCTACGACCCAGCATAGCACTGCTAGGAATTTACCCAAGGGAGTAAATTGATACATAGGGGCACGTGTACCCAATGTTCACAGCAGCACTCTCAACAATAGCCAAAACATGGAAAGAACCTCAGTGTCCATCAACTGACGAAAAGATCAAGGAGATGTGGTTTATCCATACAATGGAATACTACATGGCAATGAGAAAGAATGAAATCTGGCCATTTGTAGCAACATGGATGGAAGCTTGAGGGTGTTATGCTGAGTGAAATAAGTCATGCAGAAAAGGACAGATACCATATGTTTGCAATGTATAGGTGGATTAGGAGGAACTTAAGAGAGGACAATGGGGGAGAAGAAAGGGAAAAATAGTTGGGGAGAGGGAGGGAGGCAAACCATGAGAAACTCTTGAATGTGGAGAACAAACTGATGGCTGATGGGAGTGGAGGAGAGGAGAAGAGGGGTGATGGGCATGTGGGATGAGCACTGGGTGTTATACGGAAACCAACTTGACAATAAACTATTTAAGAAAAAAAGAAATAGGCAAAAGACGTGAGTGGACACTTCATCAAAGAAGACAGACATATGGTAAATAACATATAAAAAGTTGCTCAATATCATCAATCAATATGGAAATGTAAACTAAAACTGCAATGAGATACTACACATCTATTAGAACATCTAAAATTAAAAGTACTAACCACACTTACCAAAGGGGAGTAGAGTAGAGGATGGGTAAAACAGGAGAAGAGTATTAAAAATATACTTATCTTGATGAGCACTAAGTAATATATGGAACTACTGAATCACCATAGTAAACATCTGAAACTAATATAACACTGATGTTAACAGTACTGGAATTAAAAAAACAAAACAAAAATCTGACCATAGTAAGTACCAGCAACAAGGTTGTGGAGCAACTAGAATTGTCAAATATTGTTGGTGGGAGGGCAAAATGGTACAACCACTTTGGAAAACAGGTGGCAATTTCTTTAGAAAGTTAAACATATACCCACCATATGATCTAGCTATTCTACTTCTAGGTATTTAACCAAGAGAAATTCAAAATACATGTCCATAAAAAGACTTGTCCACAAAAAACATAGCAGCTTCCTTTGCAATACCTCAAAACTGGAAACAACCCAATGCCCATAACCAATGAATAGATAAACTATGGTATATCATACAATGAACACTACTCAGAAAAAAAGGTGGGGAGGGAGAACTACTGATAGCATGCTAGAATATGGATAAATCTCAAAATAAGTCTACTGAATGAAAAAAAAGGGCATGCTGTATAATTTCATTTATAAAAATTCTAGAAAATCCAAATTATCTTATAATGACTAAAAGCAAATTAGTGGTTGTCTGGGGACTGAAGTGTTAAGAAGGAGACTTTACAGTGGGGCACAAAAAATAACTTTTGGGTCGACTTGGGGGTGATAAATTTATTCATGTGAAGATGTTTTTTATGGGTGTGTATATATGTCAAAACATCAAATTGTACCTTAAATATATGTTAATTGTATGTCAATTATAAAGTCCCTAAGTGCTTGATTCTTATTTTGTAAAATAATGAGCTTGACTAGCTGGTCTCTAAAGTTCCCTCCAGGTCTAATATTCAAGGATTCATTATTATTCCTTTTAATCATATATAGAAGAAAAATACAGAAATGAGGAGAAGAAGGAAAAGGGAAGCTTGTGATTCTAGGCTCAAGTCAGGCACAAATCTTACAGTCAAAGTAAAATGCCAAAATTAAGATACATTGCCACATTTCATAAACTTAAACTATAAAACTATTTTTAACCATAAGAGGAGGCATGTCATACAATTCAAAGTACTAAAAACAAAATCTCTTATACTTAATTACAGTATTTTTGTATTTTTTGAAGTTTATTCATGTACTTTTCCATTTGACCTCTGCCTATCCCTTGAAGGCAGCACATAACTTACCATTTATCAATGCACTTCTGACAAAAGCTGTGGGCACAAGGCAGGATGAGGTCAGCTCGACCATCCATACAGATACAACACTCCTCCTCATCAGTCAGCTGCTTCACCCTGCAGTGTGAAAACTGAGCTGGATCAATAATATTCTCTGTTGTCTTTGTCTCCATTGCCTTAGAATGCATTGTCAACATCTATGTGCCCTCAGCATAAAGCAAAACATGACTTGTGCAAATAAGACTAAATTAAGATAATTTGGGGGGACAGCAGACATTAGGGAAGAAGTACTAAGAGGGACCATTTCTTAAAGAAAGACTAGATAATAGAAGAATACTGTGACAATTAAAAGAACACATAAGCTAAAACTGGAAATATTCAAGTCTTTCTGAAAATAATAGGCCCTTTTATTTTGTTCTTAAATTTTTTTAACATTTATTTATTTTTGAGAGAGATAGAGAGCGAGCAAGAGTGAGAGAGAACGAGCATGAGGGGGCAGGGGCAGAGAGAGAGGGAGACACAGAATCCGAAGCAGGCTCCATGCTGTCAGTGCAGAGCCCGATGTGGGGGTGGGGCTTGAACTCATTAACTGGAAGACCATGACCTAAGCTGAATTTAGACGCTTAACTGACTGAACCATCCAGGCACCCCAATAATAGGCTCTTTCAGTTATATTGCATTTATATAAATGAATACAACCGATAGATTTGCCATGCAGGATACAAAGCTCTCTAAAATATGGACCTTTTTGATACAGAAATGTTGATGCATAGGAGCACATGTACCCCAATGTTCATAGCAGCACTCTCCACAATAGCTAAAACCTGGAAAGAGCCTAAGTGTCCATCAACAGATGAATAGATCAAGAAGATGTGGTTTATCTATACCATGGAATACTACATGGCAATGAGAAACAATGAAATCTGGCCATGTGTAGCAACATGGATGGACCTTGAGGGTGTTATGCTGAGCGAAATAAGTCAGGCAGAGAAGGACAAATATCATATGTGTGCACGTATGGGAGGATTAGGAGGAACTTAACAGAGGACCAAGGGGGAGAAGAAGGGCGGAAATGGTGGGGGAAAGGGAGAGAGGCAAACCATGAGAGACTCTTGAATGCTGACAGAAACTGAGGACTGGTGGATGTAGGGGGGAGGAGGGGTGGGCATGGAGGAGGACACTTGTGGGGATGAACACTGGGTGTTATGTGGAAACTAATTTGACAATAAACTATTTGTAAAAAAATAAAATAAAATAAAAAAATAAAAAAAATAAAAAAAAATAAAAAACAAAAGAACAAAAAAATAAATAAAAATAAATATTTTAAATTTAATATTTAAATTTAATATTTAAATAAAATATTTAATATTTTAAATTCTAAAAAAAAATAAATAAATAAAATATGGACCTTTTTGAGATGCCTGGGTGACTCAGTTAAGCATCTGACTATTTCAGCTCAGGTCATGATCTCACATTTCATGAGACTGAGCCCCGTGTCAAGCTCTGGCCAGCACAGAACCTGCTTGGGATTCTCTGTCTCCCCTTCTCTCTGCCCCTTCTGTGCTCACTCATTTTTTGTGTGTGTGCCTCTCTCTCTCAAAATTAAACATTAAAACAACAACAAAAGCAACAACTAAATACAGAAAAGAAAAGCCTAAACATTGCCAATCACGTTCTAAAACTCAACTTGGCATTTCAGTAACACTTATACCTAGAAAACCTAGGTAACCTAGAAACCTAAAAAACCAAAAAATCCTATAAACAACAAATGATAAAAGAAATACAATTTTACTACAATATACTATTTGGAAACCAGTTGGTTAAGAATAGACCAGAAAATGGGGGCGCCTGGGTGGCTCAGTCGGTTAAGTGTCCAACTTCAGCTCAGGTCATGATCTCACGGTTTGTGGGTTCGAGCCCTGTGTCCGGCTCTGTGCTGACAGCTAGCTCAGAGCCTGGAGCCTGTTTCAGATTCTGTGTCTCCCTCTCTCTGACTCTCCCCTGCTCATGTCGTCTGTCTCTCTCAGAAACAAATAAAAACATTAAAGAAAAGAATAGACCAGAAAATACAACTGCAAACCAAGCAATAAAAGAGAAATTCTTGCTAAGCATATTCTTAATTTTAAGGTAAAAGGCATTGTCAATACAGATTTTTACTGTCTATTCAGTAATGACAGTAAGACAGGATCCATGTCTGGATCCATGAAAGACATTTTCCAATGAGGCATTTACAAATTTAAATTATGATCATGGTTGTCAAATGTCAACAGGTGGGAGCTTTCACAGGCCAAGAGCATTATAGAGAAGGAAAAGAGTGTTCAGACAGAACAATAATATATTAGGCCTGAGTAAACAAATGCCATCAAAGAAATCTCTGGCTGACTTCATTTCTTCCTGTTATAAGAGAAATAGTAACATCTTTTGTCATTAAATGCAAGCATATAGAGTGGAGAGTGCATTCATGGAAACTGGGTTGATAGAAGCATTATCTGGTGTGAGCCACTTTAATTTTTCTATAATTTGGCACTTAATCATGCCTGAAGCACAGACATCTACCAGTTGATCAGCTGAGGTAAGAAGTAATGTGATTTTAAGATATCACAAAGAGCACCAGCAAATATTACTGAGATTTCAGCAGCTTGTATATTGGAAAAGAGAAACATGGTACTTAGGCACTGTATACCTTCCCATCCAAAGACTAGCCTGACAAGATGTTACAGATGATGAATTTTCATCAGGGTCTTCAGAGGTGGAGCTCATTGCCAACACTCCTGAGGCTTGACTTGTGATGTCTTTATAAAGCTGAATAAACTGGTACAAATTCATGATCCGTGATGCTTCCACAATGCCAGTGCTTTTGTTAATCTAAAAATACAAAGGAAATGAAAAAAAGTTCATAATTTCTCTGACCAATTTTTTTTTTCAAGTTTTTATTTAAATTCCAGTTAGTTAACATGCAGTGTAATATTAGTTTCAGGTGTAGAATTTAGTGATTCATCACTTACATACAACACCTAGTGCTCATCACAGCAAGTGCCCTCCTTAATCCCCATCACCTATTTAACCCATCCCCCTTCTCCAATCATTTTTTTCCAAAAGGGGGCAACAGATATTTAGTTAAACATCCTAGGGAATAAAATTCTTCAAGGTTTGCAAATTACCTAACAGGAGAGAAACAGTCTGTCTGAGCAAATGAATAATAAATACCATGTCTCCTACATTAATGGAGGTCAAAGTATTTGCACACATTTATCTCATTTGATACTCAACATAACCCTGTAGGCATCACCCTGTTTAGAGTTGATGAGGTCAGATGACTTTTCCAGACCTAAAAAATGAATTTCAGATATCAGTATTGACAATTCTTTTTAATTTCTTAAAGAACTTCTTAACTAAAAGATTTATTTGAATCCAACAACCACATGCCATTCTACTATAACTGAAACAACCAATTGCTTTCTTGAATAACTTAAGTTCTATTTCATACCAAAACTTCCAAACTAAAGCAAGAAAATTACATTAAAGTAAATCCTAACAAAAAGTGGTTGAATTCTTCCCAGAAGGCTATTTTTAGTTTTGGCCAAAAACTCATTTAGTATAAAGTAGAACCAGTAGCCTACAGATTGTACCTCTCCCCACTCTAGCTTACGTTCTTTTACTATTATTTTTAAGTTTATTTATTTAGAGAGAGACAGAGAGAGACAAAGGGGGCAGACTGAAAGAAAGAATCCTAAGCAGGCTCAGATGGATAAAAATACAATTCATGAAGTTTATTTTTTTAAGTTTATTTATTTATTTTGAGAGAGAGAAAGAGAGAAGAGTACAAGCAAGGGAAGGGCCAGAGAGGGAGAGAAAGAGAATCCCAAGCAGGCTCTGTGCTGTCAGTTTGAAGCAGGCCTCAAACTCTTGAACTGTGAGATCATGACCTGAGCCAAAACCAAGAGTCAGACACTTAACTGACTGAACCACCTTGGCGCCCCTCATGAAATTTCTTAATAGCCATTTTAGTCCATAATTTTAATTAACCCATTAATTTTCCTAATATTATTCCCAGAAAGTATTTCATTCAAACATCATTTAAATTAACTTATAATTAATTAAATATTATTTGAGGATAATCATGGTAGAAACAGTCAAGACAAGGTCTTTTTGTAAATATAAAGGTTACAGCAAAATTGGTTTTTAGTTGCTTAAGATTAAGAAATATGAGGAATGCCTGGGTGGCTCAGGCAGTTAGGCAACCGACTTCGCCGTGATTCATTATGATCTTGTGATTTGTGAGTTCAAACCCCACATGGGACTCTGTGTTGACCGCTCAGAGCCTGGAGCCTACTTCAGATTCTGTGTCTCCCTCTCTCTCTGCCCCTCCTCCCTCTCTCTCAAAAAATAACTAAATATTAAAGAAAAAAATTTAAGGAAGGCACTTGTGATGGGCATTGGGGATTGTATGTAAGTGATGAATTACTAAATTTTATTCCTGAAACCAATATTGCACTGTATGTTAACTAAAATTTAAATTCAAAAAAATGCCAAGGTTTCTATTATGCCTCAGCAGAGAACTAGAAAATGTAAAAAAAAAAAAAAAAAAAGCAAATGACTTTGATGAAAATGAGTTGCCTTAAAATAAAACCTTGTAATTTTAACCAAAAAAAGTTTAGCAAGTTATTAATACTTACTTCTGCTATACTGTATTACATGATTAAATGCGGTTCTAACCACCAAAACAATTTAAGTTCAGAGCTGGAAGTCTCTGCCATCCTCACCTTGGTACAGACCACACGTACAACCACTTTCCAAAAGGCAGAGGAATCAGACCCAGGGTGTACCTCAAAAATAAGATGTTTTCCCTGGCCAGAAACCATTTTAGCAGTTCTGAAAAGAGACAAACAGTTGTTAATTTTATAAAAAGTCTTATAAAATAATGGCGCTATGAAACCAGATTCAAGAAATACTTAAAAGAAAATCTGAAGAAAATAGTAACAATAATGATTACAATAATTAGATTCTTAAAACACAGGGACAGAGAATGTTTTGATTATAAACATTCAACTAATTTTTAACATCAACAGGATAGCTGACAGAGCTATCTTTTTATGTCATAACTCACTGGTTTTTAATGTCTAATAAAGATGTCTAGAAAAACATGTCAAAAAAAATCAGGTACTTAAGGAAAAAGTTTAGCTGGTTTCACTTATCTGCATATTTTCCTTATGTTTATTTACTTATTTTGAGAGAGAGAGAGAGAGAGAGAGAATCCTAAGCAGGATCCATACTGTCAGCGCAGAGCAGGATGCGGGTATGTATCTCACAAACTGTGAGAGCATGACTTGAGCCAAAACCAAGAGTTGGATGCTTAACTGAAAGAGCCACCTGAATTTTGACTATTGCCTCAGATGTATAAAGTGTGGGAAAAAAAAATCTTGCTCTTGCTTAAGTCCTAATTTAAGCAACACATAGCTCTTTGAAAAAAAATTTAATTTGGGACTGGATCAAGCAAATGATTTTGAGACACCTTAAGAAGAGCTTTGGTGTTTTCCTCTAGCAGAGTAATTTTGAGGGCCACAGGATGCTAACATAAAAATATAACACTTTTAAAGGACAATTCAGGATCTTCCCATTAATGCCAATTTAAATCAGATCAAAGACATACTTAAGTATTGTGGCTCCCTTTATCATTAGTCACATTTCTCTCTGAGCACCAGTGGGGCTATCATACTCAGAATTAAAGAACATAGAGCTAAATAGAGGCCCCTGAAAATAAAGCAACTAGCCTCAGGTAGCAAAGTCTGCCAGTGAAAGGAATTCATCTGTGCCAGTTCCTAGCTGATTTCTAGCTATCAAGCCATGTTTTTTTTTTGTTTTTTTTTGTATAGGGTTAACGTTAAAATTCTCTGACAGCACTGCACTTATGAAATACTGAACTCTGACCCATGGAAATTAGTTTTAGGAACCAAATCCGGTCAGAACATCCTGTGCTAAGTAAATAAAAGGAAGATATTCTTTACCATTACCTCTGTATTACACAATAAGCTTAGCTTGTGGATGCTTTAACAAGACCTATTTTATCTGGTACCTTTAGACCAAAAGGTAAAATACTATAGAACAGATGGTTTATGTAACATAAATTCCGAGACTCTAAAGGGATGGCAAATGTCATTGATTATTCTTCTTAAGAGTCAAAACAATAAACACCAAAAAGCATTCCACTCAGGGCACCCTGACGACTCAATCGGTTAAGCATTGGACTCTTAGTTTCAGCTCAGGTCATGATCTCATGGTCATGGGACTGAGCCTCACAACAGGCTCCATACTGGGCATGGAGCCTGCTTGGGATTCTCCCTCTCTCCCTCTCTCCCCCCTCCTTCTCTCTCTCCCCCCACCCCATGCTCTAGCTCTCTCTCAAAAAGTTAAAAAAAAAAAGCATTCCCTTCATTAGTCTATTAAATTTAATCTATTTTTACTCCTTAAGAATACAGTCCCAGGGGCACCTGGGTGGCTTAGTCGGTTAAGCATCCGACTTTCGCTTAGGTCATGTTCTCGCGGTTCGTGGGTTCGAGCCCCTCGTCGGGCTCTGTGCTGACTGCCAGCTCAAAGCCTGGAGCCTGTTTCAGCCTGTGACTCCCTCTCTGACCTCCCTGCTCACGGTCCATCTCTCCCTCCTAGAAATAAATAAAAATTAAAAAAAAAAAAAAAAAAAAAAGAATACAGTCCCAGAAGTAATGCCTCAAATACTACCACTTGGATAATCTAAAAAAAGAAAAAAGTAAAATGCTAAAATTTTATGACTCTATTTTTATTATAAAATATCAGACAATATATAAATATACACAGTAAAATGTACAATCTCCGTTTATTGCCCCCTTTTTCCAGCAATTCCCCAGAAACATTGTATGCATACAGTTCATTTTCTATGCATTTATATGTATATTCATATAGGATCCATCCATATATCTCTACAGAATTTCTTTTTTTACTAAATGAATGAAATCTAATGTTTCTAAAAGACGTCATCTCTAAGATAACTAACTTTTAAGACATTCTTTATTCTTCATGACTGGATAATAAAAGGAGACATTGTATTTTAATAGCTTCTACACAGGTCAGTATAAAAATTGATATAATGAATAAATTTGAGGTGCCTGGGTGGCTTAGTCAGTTAAGCATCTGACTTCGGGTCAGGTCACTATCTCACAATTTGTGAGTCCTAGCCCTGCATTGGGCTCCGTGCTGACAGCTCAGAGCCTGGAGCCTGGTTCGGATTCTGTGTCTCCTTCTCTCTCTACTCCTCCCCTGCTTGCACTGTCTCCTCTCTTTCAAAAACAAATAAGCATTAAAATAATTTTTTAAAAGAATAAATTCACGAAGAAAAGGCAAATTTCTATTAGATGTGTTCTTTAAAAAGGTAGAGCAATTTAAATTCCACCTTAGAAGTCTATTCAAGAGTTAAAGAGATTTAAAAAGGTTAGCCAAGTAGAAAATATTAATAAACGAAATACCTTATCCTTTAGTGGTGACTAATGAATTTTTACTATTATGTATTTCTATGGCAAAAATAATGCTCAGTGAACACAGATTTATTAACCAGATGAACTGGCTGATATATAGAAACCTGACTGCCCTTTGACTATCCTAGGAACCTTTCTCTAGAGTGACTAATTGGCTTATTCTCTTCTGTTATGTAAACCTTTAGCTCTTTCAAACAAGAACTAATTTATAAGCCTATGTTTAAAATCCAATTTTAAGTTCCTTTGGTCTCTTCTGTTCCTATTATGTTTTAAAATAGCCACATAGAAAGTCTTATAGTAGGTACCCAATAAATATTTGCTAACTGTTGCAGCTGAAAACATTCAGTCTTACCAATCAATATTTCTGATTACTTCTTAGAGAGTCATGGCATATGGGGCATATGTCAGGGAGAAAAAATAAAATGAAAAAGAGCAAACCTTACATATCATTAAGTTCAGCTACTCTCCCAAGAAATTCTTCGTAAGTTAAGGAGCCACTTTCTCGAACCAATATGATATGTTTTGCTACTTTTTCTGGTAACTTGTTAAGAACCAACTGTGTCTGATCCGAAATTTGCTGTCCCATGATGAAATGATGTCTTTTGAAATCCAGAAACAGTGTTGCTTCACATAGTTATCTGTCAAATATATATAAAAGTTATTTTCATATATACTATAAAAACAGCAATATACCCATCCCTTCAAGAAAACAAGAAAAACTAAGAATACCTTTAAATGAGAGTTCAGTAAACTTAAACAAGTCTAAGGTGGAATGTATTTAAACAATTATATTTTTAAAATATAGACTGACATTTTAAAGTAAAGACTGATATTTCTATTTTTTAAGATCATAAACCTAAATGAAAAAACAGGATTCACTTATGTTATTGGTAGGATGGTGAACTTCTAATTCCTATAATTTTGGCAACTCAAAAACCATTACACAGGGGCACCTGAGTGGCTCAGTTGGTTACATTTCCAACTCTTGATTTTGGCTCAGGTTATGATCTCATGATTTGTGAGACTGAGCCCTGATTGATGGAATGCATGAGTATGCTCTCTCTCAAAATAATAAACATTAAAAAAAACATTACACACACACAGGTGTTTAAATGTTTGTATATAATAGGAAGCTTGTTTATATTACATAATTTTCAAAGGACATTTACTGACTACTTATCACATGTCAGACTCCTACCTAAGGGGTTCCCATATATTACCTCATTTATTTCTTATGACAACCTTAAGAGTGAGGCATTATTATATTCCTATTTTTACAGATAAGGAAGTAGAGCTAAGTAACTTATCTAAAATTAAATGGTAAGTGATTGAAGTGAACTCTGAACTCATGTTTTTCAGATTCTAGTGCTCATATTCTTTTTTTTTAAGTTTTTATTTAAATTCTAGTTAACATACAGTGTAATGTTAGTTTCAGGTGTACAATATAATGATTCAACACTTCCATACATCACTAGTGCTCATTACAAGTGTAAAATATTAACATAGTTATTTTTAAAATTTTACTTAAATCCAAGGTAACAAATAGTATAGTAACAGTTTCAGTAGTAGAATTTAGTGATTCATCACTTACTTGTGACAACCAATGCTCATTCCAACAAGTGCCCTCCTCAATGCCGATATCCATTTATCTTATCCCCCCCACCCAGCTCCCCTCCAGAAACTTTCAGTTCTCTGTATTTAAGAATCTCTTATAGTTTGCCGCCTCCTTTGTTTTTATCTTATTTTTCCCTCCCTTCCCCTATGTTCATGTTTTCTTTCTTAAATTCCACGTGAGTGAAATCATGTATTTATCCTTCTGATTTATTTCACTTTCTAGTACTCATATTTTTTTTTTTACAAATAGTTTATTGTCAAATTAGTTTCCACATAACACCCAGTGCTCATCCCCACAGTGTCCTCCTCCATGCTCACCCCTCCTCCCCCCCACATCCACCAGTCCTCAGTTTTTGTCAGCATTCAAGAGTCTCTCATGGTTTGTCTCTCTCCCTTTCCCCCATTTCCGCCCTTCTTCTCCCCCTTGGTCCTCTGTTAAGTTCCTCCTAATCCTCCTATACGTGCACACATATGATATTTGTCCTTCTCTGCCTGACTTATTTCGCTCAGCATGACACGAAGATAAAATCGGGCCGGGATCAGAGACTCCAGGGTGGGAGGCAATCCCCCAACTAGTACTCATATTCTTAATCACTATGATATAACAAATACATAATCAGGATACAATTATACCAGCCAAATAACATTTGTTGTTGAAATACTTTATTTATAAATGTGCAACTTAATTTTTAATTATAAAATATATGCAAATTAAGCACATTTTTGGTGTGAAAGCCTAAGAAAATTAAAATATTAGATAATTTAACCACCTCACATTTTCTGCTTCAAAAAAAAAAAAAAAAGACAGCACTTTTGCTCTTACTTCTCCAGGTATTTTAAAGTTTAAAAAATTCTTTTTTACATCTATTTTTGAGAGAGAGACAGAGACAGAGCATGAGCAGGGGAGGGGCAGAGAGAGGGAGACAAAATCTGAAGCAGGCTCTAGGCCCTGAGCTGTCAGCACAGAGCCAGAAATGGGCCTTGAAGTCAAGAACCATGAGATCATAAACCGAGCTAAGTCAGATGCTCAACCAAATGAGCCTCCCAGGTACCCACCAGAAATTTTAAACTTAGAGTTTATATAATTTGTCTTTTAAGTATGAGGGTGATATTTCAGTTAAAAGGCTGGAACACTACTTTAATAATCTACTAGCAGTATAAATCAGCAAGTTATTAAACAGACTTAAAAATGTGACCACAAAACACGTATTTAATTAAAGTCTTGAAAGATTTAATTCTATGAATTGTGGCTAGAGAAGTGTTGAATATGTTTATTCTACAAAGTTTTTTTCATTGGTAAATAATGATTAATCAGAATATCAAGTATTGAGAATATGGTTAAAATAGAAAATAAAGTTTTAGTATTTTTTGTCTATGCTGACTTACTCTGTACTTAATATGAAAATCCCTACTCAACACAAATACTATTAATACTAATAGTAAAAGGAGCTAATACTTTTGATTACTTTGATTGTGTAACACAATCTTCTAAGCACTTTACCTGTATTCAGGAATTCAGTCAGAGGGGCCTGAGTGACTCTGACTTCAACTCTCAGTTTGTGAGTACGAGTCCCACATTGGCTCTTTGCTGTCAGCATGGACCCTGCTTCAGATCCTCTGTCCTCCTCTCTCTGCCCCTCCCTCGATGGTTCCCCTTTTCTCTCTCTCAAAATAAACAAACTTAAAAGAAAAAAAAAAGGAACTCAGTCATTCAAATTCCCATAATAACCATTTTACAGATGAAGAAATGAGATAGTTATGGAAACAAGCAAAGAGGTTAAATAAAGTCACATAGCTAACAGGGATTTTTTTTTTAACAGAATTTTTAGCTTTTATTTTTTTTTTTCCTTTTATAGTTATATGGTTTCCATATAACACCCAGTATACTCATCCCAACAAGTGCCCTCCTCCATGCCCATCACCCCCCTTCCCTCTCCCCTACCCCCCACCTCCCCACAGCCCTCAATTTGTTTTCAGTATTCAAGAGCCTCTCATAGTTTACCTCCCTCCCTCTCCCTATTTTCTTACCCTTCCCCTCCCTCATGGTCCTCTGTTAAGTTTCTCCTCTTCCACTTATGAGTGAAAACATAAGTGGAAGTATCTGTCCTCCTCTGCCTGACCTATTTCACTTAGCATAACACCCTTGAGTTCCATCTACATTGCTACAAATGGCCAGATATCATTCTTTCTCATTGGCATGTAGTATTCCATTGTACAGATGATCCACATCTTCTTGATCCATTCGTCAGTTGATGGACATTTAGGCTCTTTCCACGATTTGGCTATTGTGGGAAGTGCTGCCATAAACACTAGGGTACATGAGCCCCTATGCATCAGCACTCCTATATCCCTTAGGTAAATTCCTAGCAGTGCTATTGCTGGGTCATAGGGGAGTTCTCGTGTTAAACCTCCACACTGTTTTCCAGAAGGGCTGCACCTGTGTACATTTCCACCAACACTGTAGGATGGTGCCCATTTCTCCACATCCTTGCCACCATCAATAGTCTCTTGATTTGTTCATTTTAGCCACTCTAACTGGCATGAGGTGATACATCGGTGTGGTTTTGATTTGTATTTCCCTGATGATGAGTGACGCTGAGAATCATTTCATGTATCCGTTGACCATTTGGATGTCCTCTTTGGAGAAGTGTCTGTTCATGTCTTCTGCTCATTTCTTCACTGGATTATTTGTTTTTCAGGCGTGGAGTTTGGTGAGTTCCTGGTAGATTTTCTATACTAGCCCTTTGTCCGATATGTCACTTGCAAATATTTCTTCAACAGGGTTTAAAAAAATATAATATAAAGTTAGAAGAACAGGGGCATCTGAGTGGCTCAGTCAGTTAAGCATCTGACTTTGGCTCAGGTCATGATCTCATGGTTTGTGGGTTTGAGCCCTGCATAGGGCTCTGCAATGACAGCTCGAAGCCTGGAGCCTACTTTGGATTCTGTGTCTCCCTCTCTCTCTGCCCCTCCCCTGCTCACACTGTCTCTCTCTCACTCTCTCTTAAAAATAAACAATAAAAAAATTTTTTTAAAAAGAAAAAAGCATTACAAATAAAAAATTCTGGTCCCTCTCCCCAAGAAATTCCATTTTATCTACTCACCAAAACTATCATTTTATCTCACAATAATTAACACTCATATAAAGTAGGTTAAATAGTAACAATTTTAAAGGAAAGTTTGCCAGGAAATTTGCTTTAATATTTATAAAACAATAATAAAGCTATAATTCTAAAATATAAAAACATTTACAATAAGAGTTCTCAGTAACCATAAACATGTAAATTTGCCTTTGGTATTAAAATTAAAATTAGTGTATTTGAGGTTTATTCTATTTGTCACATTAAATACCGAAAAGTACAATTATACTAAAAAAAGAAAATGCAATAATTACTATTTTGAATCTAAGCCTACTTGGCAATGATAAAAATATATTACAGAAATAAATGAAAGGAAGTTGTTGAGATCCAGGTCATCAAAAAAATCTCTGAAGGCAAAATTACATATTTTAAATATAGCCAAGTAGATTCATAGCAACTGTATTCAAAGAGAAAGATCTTAGTTTAGAGGTGGTCCCTAGGTATTCAACATTAGTGATTTCTGGATTTCACACTCTAGTATAATACCCAAGTACCATGGTTTGCACATTCATTTCTATTCTGAGTAAACACCGGTTCCAAACATAGACCACAAAAATCCCCAAAACTTAACAAGAAAATATTTTTCTAAAACTTTTTTAATGTTTATTTTGAGAGAGACAGATAGAATGTGAGTGAGAGAGGCAGAGAGAGAAGAAAACACAGGATCCAAAGCAGGCTCCAGGATCTGAGCTGTCAGCACAGAGCCCAACTCAGGGCTCGAACTCACGGATCATGAGATCATGACCTGAGCCAAAGTCAGATGCTCAACTGACTGAGCCGCCCAGGAGACCTAACTTAACAAAAATTTTAAAAAGAACAATTTATAATGTGAAAAGGAGAAGGCTATTAAATAAAAGTCCTTCCCAAGAAGGTAGTAACTTCACACTGATGTGAAATACATGTACATGTATACATGTACACTATCATCCTTATTTTCCCTGTTCTAATTAAAACGTGTGAAATATCATTAGAAGCCAATGGTTGTAAACTGGTGTTAGGAAGCCACTGTGTTACATGTCTTTTTAAGGCCATGGAGATACAACAGTGAGGGAAAGAAACATGGTTCTTGCCATGATGGAACATTTGATACAGTGGGGAAGAGACAACAATGACACCAATAAATACATAATCATAAAATGAGAAGAGCTAAGCCAAACAAGTACTGGGTGCTACAAAAAAGCCTATAAAAGGGAGGCCTGACATCGTATTGTGTCAGGGAAGTCATGCATAAACAACATTTGATTTGAGAAGAGGGATAGAGGAATGGAGGAAATGACATTCCAGACAGAAGTTACAGAAAGTGTGTACTATAGGAAGGAGCATTGTGCTTTTGAGGCAGTAAAAAAAGGCTAGAGTGACGAAAGCAGAGGGAGAGGTAGGCTGGTAGCAAGAGATGGGCTATGTACCATTTTTACTGATGGCCTGAAGACAAGCCTGCATGCCTGTCCAACCTGTGGATGGCTAAAATTGGTATGAATGAATAATGTCCACTGAATACTAGGATTAAGACAGAAAACAATAATGATTTTCTGAAATGGAATAAATTATGTCAACAGTGACTGAAAGCTAAATCCTTAGTATTTTTTTAAAAGCCAAATGCATAAAAACACAAAGATAAGATATGCTTAAAAGCAGTTAAAATGTAAAAAGTCTCAGGGTTTCAGTCAAAATAAGCCAACAGTAAATAAGGACAAGAAAGATATTAAAATGATTCTAAACTCCTGCTAGAAGCAGATGTCCAGAGCAAGACCCTACTTGCTGTTCTGGTCCTACTGTTCTCTATAATGGGTCCACCGCGTTGAAGTTCTGTAATCAGCTCTAAGCACACACACTTTAAAAAGCATTAATCATTTGAACATAACTGGGAGAATATACAAGATGGTATGGATCTAGAAAAGGAAACAAAGTGATTTACTCTAGATAAGCATAATTCAGTAACAAACAATAGGTTTGTTCAAACATTTAAAGAGATTTCACATACAAGAGAAAGGTTTATTTTATATAATTACAGTGAAAATTAATTGCCAGTAAGTGTAAATTAGGCAAATTTCAGGTCAAATAAGAAATTCCTATTCACCCACAATTATCCAGAAGTCTTGTAATGTATGTAAGCTTGTTTTCATTGGAACTGTGGAAGTGTTTAAATAAAGCTTAGAAATTTATCTAATGAGTGTTTTAGAGAAGATTTTTGCTTGGGTGAAAAATAAAGTAGGTGTCTTCTAATATTTCATTCCTAAAAATTCCCTCTAGCTTTCCTGTACCAACACAATCAAAATGCAATAAAAAATTCCAACCATCCAGATTGAAAACCTTAAATTACACCCGTATTACTTAACACCAGAGGGAGGGAGGTAGGGAGGGAGGGAGGGAGGGGAGAGACAAAGCACCAGTGGGGGAGGGGCAAAGAGAGGGGGAGACAGAATCTGAAGCAGGCTCCAGGCTCTGAGCTGTCAGCACAGAGCCCCACATGCGGCTGGAACTCACAAGCTGTGAGATCATGACCTGAGCTGAAGTCAGATGCTTAACCAACTGAGCCACCCAAGCACCCCACTAACTCCTCCTGATTAAAAGGCAACACCAGACACTAAGAGAGTCTGGGCAGTGGTTCTCACTCTGTCTGGTTCAGTGGATAGGGCCTGGAATTTACAGTTCATTTTGAAGACCATAAAATAATGATAAACATTAATGTCTATCACTAGCATAAATACATGATTCTGTGATCTATATGCATTATAAAATCACACCCAAGGATGGATGTTCACAAAAAGTCTTTTGGGGTCATCCTCAAGTCATCCACCACTTGAGGGTGGCTCTGCACATTCTTTTATAAAATAGCACACATCATCAGTTAGTTGACCATCCTCCTCTGTGAGCTTCCTGAGGATAGCAGCTGTGTTCTCTCTTCTGGTAGATACACAAGCATACAATGGATGTTTATGAACAGATACAGTAAATATTGTTGACAGATTTTTTCTTTTTTTATTATCGTTCAACTTAGTATTCTTTTGAGTCCTAACTTGTTCATTCATCTAGTAATAACTTAGAAAGAAGTTGAAATTTTACAAATATATGAAAGAAAAAATACAACGTTGTAGAAATTTATCACTAAATTAATGTGTACATGAATTGAAAAATATTTATTATTTGATATTACCAAAATAATACCCTCTAGATTAGGGCATAGTAGTATAGCATAGGAACATAAATTGCACAGAATTCAGTACAAGATGATAAATCTCTCATCAAAAGTTCTTAAAGAGGGGCACCTGGGTGGCTCAGTTGGTTGACCGGCTCAGGTCATGATCTCATAGTTCATGAGTTCAAGCCGTGTGTCAGGCTCTGTTCTGACAGCTCAAAGCCTGAAGCCTGCTTAGATTCTCTCTCTCTCTCTTTCTTTCTCTCTCTATGCCCCTCCCCCACTCATACTCTGTCTCTCTCAAAAATAAACACTAAATTTTTTTTAAAGTTCTTAAAGAACTAGAAGCTCTTATACTATTATGCCACCTATAATTTAATGCCATCTGCCTTTCCAGAAGGATAATAAAGCACATCTTGTTTTACTTTTATTGCATGCAACTTTATTGTACTTCACAGATATGGCCTCTTTTTATTTTCCTTTCTCAAACTAAAGGTTTGTGGTAACCTTGCATGGAGCAAGTCTAAGGGTGCCATGTTTCCAATAGCATTTGCTCACTTCATTTTTTTGTGTAACATTTTCGTAGTTCTTGCAATTTTTCAAACTCTTTCATTATTATTATATTTGTTATGGTGATCTGTGATCAGTGATCTTTAAAGTTACTATCGTAATTGTTTTGGGGTGCATTAATTGCACCCAAATAAGATAGCAAACCTAACTGATAAATGCTCTGTATATTCTGACTGCTCCACTGACTAGCAGTTCCCATCTCTTTCCTTATCCACAAGCTTCCCTATTCCCTGAGACACAACAATATTGAAATTAGGCCAATTAATAACTACAATGGCCTCTAAGTGTCTAAGTGAAAGGAAGAGTCACACGTCTCTCACTTTAAGTCAAAAGCTAGAACTGATTAGCTTAGTAAGGAAAGCATGTCGAAAGCTGAAATAGGCCAAAAGCTAGGCTGCTTGCACCAGTTAGCCAAATTGTGAATGCAAAAGAAAAGTTCTTGAAAAAATTAAAAACTGCTATTCCAGTGAAACACAAACAATAAAGTCAAAAAGCCTTATTGCTGACATGGAGAAAGTTTTAGTGGTCTGGATAGAAGATCAAACAAGCCACACCGTTCTTTTAAGTCAAAGCCTAATCCAGAGCACAGCTCTAACTCTCTTCAATTCTAGAAAGGTGGAGTTTCGTGAGGAAGCTGCAGAAGAAGTCTGAAGCTAGCAGAGGTTGGTTCAGGAGGTTTAAGGAAAGAAGCCGTCTCTAACATAAAAGTGCAAAGTAAAGCAGCAAGTGCTGATCTAGAAGCTGCAGTGAGTTGTCCAGAAGATCTAGCTAAGGTTAGTAATGAAGGTAGCTACACTAAACAGACTTTCTTTCTTTTTTCATTTTAGAGAGAGAGAGCACCAGCTGGGGAGGAGGAGAGAGGGTGAGAGAGAATCCTAAACAGGCTCCATGCTTAGCACAGAGCCTGACACAGGGCTCAATCCCACAACCCTGGGATCATGACTTGGGCTGAAATCAAGAGTTGGATGCTCAAGTGACTGAGCCACCCAGGTGCCCCTAAACAACAGATTTTCAAAGTAGATGAAACAGCTTTCTATTGGGAGAAGACATCACTAGCATTTTCATGGGTAGAAAGGAGAAGTCAAAGCCTGGCTTCAAAGCTTCAAAGGACAGGCTGACTCTCTTTTTAGGGGCTAATGCAGCTGGTGACTTTACATTGAAGCCAGTGCTCATTTACCATTCTGATTATCCTAGGGCCCTAAGAATTATGCTAACTCTACTCTGCGTGTGCTCTAAAAATGGAACAATAAAGCCTGGATAATAGTACATCTGTTTACAACATGGCTTACTGAATATTTGAAGCCCACAGCTGAGACATACTGCTCAGAAAAAGATTCCTTTCAAATTATTACTGCTCACTGACAATGCACCTGGTTACCCAAGAGCACTGATAGAGATGTACAATTAATGTTTTTATGCCTGCTAACACAACATCCATTCTGCAGTCCATGGATCAAGAAGTAATTTCAAGTCTTATTAGTTAACATTTTATAAGGCTATAGCTGTCACAGATAGCGATTCCTCTGATGGATTTGGGCAAGTCAACTGAAAAATCTTCTGGAAATGATTCGCCATTCTAGATGCCATTAAGAACATTCATGATTCATGGCAAGAGGTGAAAATATCAACATGAACAGAAATTTATAAGAAGTTTATTCCAACTCTCATGGATGATTTTGAGGGCTTTAAGACTTCAGTGGAGGGAATACCTCCAGATGTGGTAGAAAGAGTAATTAGATTTGGAAAGAGAATTAGAAGTGGAACCTGAAGATTTGAGTGAATTGTTGCAATCTCATGATAAAACTTTAATGGATGAGGAGTTGCTTCTTATGAATAAGCAAAGACATTGGTTTCTTGATCTATTTCTGGTGAAAAATTGAAGTGAAAACAAAGGATTTTGAATTATTATATAAATTTAGTTAGTAAAGCAGTGAAGGATTTGAGAAGTCAATTTGACAGCTAATTTGAAAATTGACTCCAATTTTGAGAAAAGTTCCACTGTGGGTAAAATGCTACCAAATAACATTATGTGCCAGAAAGAAATCACTCATAAAAGGAAGAGTCAATTGATGAGGCAAACTTAACTATTGTTTAAGAAATTGCCACAGTCATCCCAACCTTAAGCAACCACCACCCTCCTCAGTCAACAACCATTAACATTGAGGAAAGACCCTCAACAGGCAATCAATCAATATTACGACTTGGTGGAAGCTCAGATGATGGTTAGCATTTTTTAAGCAATAAAGTATTAACAACATTTTTTTAATGTTTATTTTTGAGAGAGGGAGAGAGAAAGCGAGCAGAAGAGGGGTAGAGAGAGAGGGAGACACAGAATACAAAGCAGGTCCAGGCTCTGAGCTGTCAGCACAGAGCCCACCACGGGGCTTGAACCCACAAATCATGAGATCATACCTAAGCCAAAGTTGGATGTTTAACCAACTAGGCCACCCAGGGGCTTCCACTAAAGTATTTTTTAAAATTAAGGTGTATATATTTTGTTTTTTTTAAGGCATAATGCTGTTGCACACTTAATAGACTACAGTATAGCGTAAATATAACTTTTATATGCACTGGGAAACCAAAAAATTCACTTGACTCACTTTACTGTAGTATTTGCTTTACTGTGGTGGTCTGTTACTGAACCTGCAATTATCTCCAAGGTATGCCTTTAATGTTCTTTCAAAAAAACATGTGAAGGATTTTCTAAATAAAGAACAAATGTTATTTCGAAACTCATAAGAATATCAAGGATTCCAAAAATGCCACATTCTCTAGTGGGTGGTAACATACACTTGATCACTTCTTTTTCAAACAAATGAATTGTTGTAGTTGAAATATTCATTACAAAGATACAAAAATCACATCATGGGTAACTGGCAAAACAAAAACCAAAACAAGGCAAAAAACCTTCATGAACATTTAAACCATATCCATTCATAAAAGAATTAAAGCAAAGTTAAAAAGCCTGAAAGTACAGTAAAATGACTAGTTGACAAGCATCGTAGTATTTAGAAAACCTCTGAAGCCTGTTCTCTATGAATTTTTGTATCAACCTCCTTACGTACAAAAATGGTATTTATAATTGAAATAATCATCAACTACTTTCATTGTTAAGTCAGCTTTAAGATCAATGATAAAACTAAGTCCTAAAACCTAGATCCCTAAGGATACTATTTATTTTATTACTCACTGTTTACCCAAACTTTAGAGCTATAAGCAAGTATCAGCTGTTCCGCAAGATAAGAAATTAACAGCAGCTATATGGATACATAAGGAATCAATTAGACTAATTACTATAGAAGCTGGAATGCTTGTTCAGAGCTCAAGGATCTTAATTAGAAAAAAAATATATACATAGAAAAACTACAAAGAGAGAGAGAGTACTTGAGATTAAGACTATGGATTTTTGATAGCACCGTTGTGTTTACTAAATACATTTCATATTTGGAAAATACACTAGACCTGTAAGAATTCTCTCTAGACTTTCCCTGCCTTTTGAGGCATATTCTTGGCTATTTCTGAACTATCGCCCCAGGCAAGGGTTTCTAACCTGGGGTGCCCAATGCGGCAGGGGCACACAAGATTTCTGCAGCACTGGTGTGTTTAGTAAACTCTCTGGCCGTCCTAGCTGCCTCGTCCCCTCCTCAAGCGCACCTGCACTTTTAACCAACAGCGATTTCCGCTGGCCCACTAGACTGCGCCGGCGGCAATATTCAAAAGCAGTTCCCGCCTTGAGAAGAACAAACTCTCTCCTAGTTGCCCAGAAGCACCCCTCCCACTGGACAACCGTCTGCACCCCGGGCTACTGGAACTGCCGGGTGGGGGACGGAGCGTCCGCGGAACGGCCTCCCAAGCCAGCCTGCGCCCTAAACCGAGGCCTAGAAAGGATGGCGGGGCTGGGCCTGCGGCCCCAGTGAAGCCCGGCTTGGCAGTCGAGGACCGGCCGGTGTTTCTCCTCCCAGCCCCGGGGACTTGCAACAACAAGGAAGGGAAACGGTCAAAGGACAGCAGGACGTAGCTCACCCCAGGTGCAAGGCAGCGCGCTTCTGCGGGCGGGAGCTCCACCTCAGCCGGCAGCTCAGACCCACAGACGGCAGCGACGCGGGCTGGCCCTGCGACCCGGTCGCACCTCAGTGACGCAGAAGCCCCGCCCCCAGCGCGTTCTTGGAAATAGTGCGCAATCTCTCACCTCAGCTTCCCGCTCCCGCTCCAGCGCGCGGGTCGGGCTGCGGACATTTGACGTCCGAGCCCCAGAGGCCATCTGAGACGGTGACGCCCCAGGAGGGGGCCGAACCTAAGAGGCGGCGGGAGAGGCCTCGCCTGGCAGGTTCCTCTTCCTCTAGGCGCGGCTTCGTGAGGTGGCCTTGGCTTTGCGCCTGGCCGACTGCCGCCTCCCGGCGCCGCCTCCCGAGGGGCTGTCGCGGGCTCAGCTGTTGACAAAGGCCGCACTGTAGAACCCGGGTTTGGTGAAGGGTTGAATTCCAAGCCACCACTGATTAGGCCTCCAACCTCCCACTGGTCATAGCTACACAAAGGTAATCTTGTTACTTTACCATGCGATGGGGCCAATTATACTCACCTAGCTAGGTTGAGAGGCATGAAAGACTATAAGGAAAGTAATTAGCACTGAGTCCCAAATGGTAAGCCCTAATAAATGGCAGCAATTATTTTGAACACATGTTATGATATTGCTGCCCATGAAGCCTCTGTTCTGTGCAAAATACTATACTAGGTCACCTTACAGGTATTGCTCTTGTTTAAGTAGTTTGTTGAAAGTCACACAGCCAGTAAACAGCAGAGCAAGGATTTAAACCCAGGTTTAAATTACTTATGATAGCTTAAACTAAATTAAACTGTTTAGCAGCTAAATTAAACTACTTATGATTCTTAATGTTTGGAGACTTGCCATCAGTTATTTGTAGATTTAAACTGTGAAGAATTAATCCTGCCTTCTAATAATAGATATTGACCATAGAAGAAGCCCTGTTCTAAGTACTTGAAAGATATTAATTTAATCCTCACAGCAATCCTGTTAGGTAGGTATTATTAATACCATCATTTTACAGTTGAAGAAACAGAAAAGTATGTTAAATTTTCCAAGGTCAACCAACCAGTAAGGAACAGAGCTGTATTCAAACCCTAACTGAACCATGAACTTGTGCTTTTTACTCTTGTAAACTGCCTCAGTAATATGGTAAGACTTCATTAGAGCCAGGTCCATGTTGTCCGTGTACTCCTCTTTTCTACATTATGGAGAATGTGCTGAGGATTCTCTCCTTGACAGCTAGTACACAGCCTGGCCTGCAATAATTGTTAAATATTTGAACGTGTGATGAATATATGAACGTTGGAAAAACTAAGCCTAATAATGAGGTATAAGTAATGATTTAGTAAATTTTAAGAAATCTAATTAAATTCAACAAGATTCTATAGTTTAGCCTAATCTGGGCCTGGGAGTTTGGACTATTTTCTGTAAAATTTTCCTTCAATTAAAATAATATTGGAAGTTCTAGTTAGTGCAATAAAAACAGACAAAGAAAAGGCATAGAGATTGGAAAGGAAGAAATAACACTGTATTTGCAGATAAAAATACCATGGAATAGTACCAAAAAAAGCTACTAGAACTAATTAGCTTAGCAAAGCTGCAGGATATAAAATTAATATACAAAAATCAGCTGTATTTCTCTATACTAGTAATGAACAATTAGATGTTGAAATTTTTAAAATACCATTTAGCAGCAGAAAAACAAACAAGAAAACCAAAAATACCTAGAGATAAATGTGACCAAAGATGTGAAAGACATATAAAATGAAAACTGTAAAACATTGCAAGAGAAATTAATGATCTAAATACAGAGGTGTATCATGTTCATGGATCAGAAGATTCAATATTTTTAAGATGTCATTTTTGTCTGAATTGATTTACAGATTTAAGGCAAGCCCAATAAAAAATCATAGCAGATTCTTATAGAAATTATCAAACTGATTCCAAATTTTATATAGAAACGCAAAGGAACTAGAGTAGCCAAAACTTTGACCAAGAAAAACAAAATTGAGGGACTTACAATACTTGATTTCAAGACATTATAAGAGGGGCTTCTGGGTGTCTGAGTCAGTTGAGCCTCTGACTCTTGAGATTTCAGCTCAGGTCTTGATCCCAGGGTCATGGATCGAGCCCGACATCTTAAGATCTTAAGGCTTAAGATTTCCCCCTCAAAAAAAAAAAAAAAAAAAGACATTGGAAGAGTTACAGTAATCAACACAATGTGGTATAGATGTGAAGATAGACTATAAATAGAGCAATGTAACAGAATTAAGAGCCCAGAGATAGACCTACACATACACAGTCAATTGATTTTCAACAAATAGGCCAAAGCAATTCAGTGGAGAAAGGATAATCTTCTCAAGAAATGGTGCTAGAACAATTGGATAGTGTATGCCAAAAAAATGAAAAGAATCTCAATTCTTTCCTTATACCATATAAAAAAATTAAAAACTGGATCATAAGTCTAAATGTAAGAGCTAAAACTATAAAACTCATAGATGAGAATATAAGAAAAAAAATTGTCAACTTGGATTTGGCAAAGATTTCTTAAACGTAGCACAAAAAGCATATGTATTAAAAAGGAAAAGAGTTGATAAATTTTACTTTATTAAAATTAAAACGTCTTTTCAAAACATACCGAAGAAAGTAAAAAGGTAAGCCATCGACTTGGAGAAAGTATTTGCAAAGCATATATTTGATAAAGGACTTCTAACTAGATTATATAAAGAACTCTTACAACTCAGTAAGATGACAAAGAACACAATTTTAAAAATTGGGCAACAAATTTAAATAGACACTTCACCAAAGAAGTTATATTGAAGACAAAATAATTATATGAGAAGATGCTCACCATCATTAGTCATTAGGGAAATGCAAATTAGAAGTATAGTGAGGTATCACTGCACACCCTAGTCACAGAATGGCTGAAATTAAAAAGACTGATCATACAAATTGTTGGCAGGGATATAGAACAATTGGAATTTTCATAGACTGTATTTTTGGAATACAGAATGATATAACTGATTTGGAAAACAATTTGGTCACTCTTAAAAAAGCTAACGTATACCTACCATGTGATTCCCATTCCATTCCTAGGTATTTACCCACTAAGATTATGAATATTCATTGCAGCATTAATCATAATAGGCCCAAACTAGAAACAACCCAAATGACCATCACCAGGTGAAAGGAAAACAAATTGTGGTATATTCACACAATGGAATACTACTTGACAATGAGAAGGAATGGACAATTGATAGACTCAACAACATGGATGAATCTCAGAATAATTATTTCTGAGTGAAAGACGCCAGACCAAAAAAGGAACACATACTGTATGATTCCATTGATATAAAATTATAGAAAATCCAAACTACAGTGATAAAATGATCAGTGGTTGGGATTGTGGGATGGAGAGGATGAAAAATGGGGAGTGGAGATTGTTGAGAAAGAGGTATCACAAAGGAGAAAACTTTCTGTAGTGACAGTCATGTTAATTTTCTTGATTGTAGTGATGGTTTTACAGATGTATGCATAGGTCAGAACTTCTCAAATTGTATACTTTTATCATGTGCAGTTTACTATATGCAAATTTTACCTCATTAAAGTTGGAGGAAAAAACACATCTATTTAAATTTTAGAAGGCTTTATATTACAGCCTAATCTGAGCCTGGGAGTCATAAAATCAGTGCAAATTGCTTTCAATTTATAAAACTGAAGTAGTTCTTTTTTATATTTCATACAGAGTGTAGTGAAGATTGCATTATAGGAGAGACTACAAGATTAAAATATTTTTTAATTAAAACTATTGACATCTCTAGATAATTTCAGCACTACAGCTTTTTTCTTATCTTTCCACAAGCATCAACAATTTAAAATACAAAACCATAAGACATTAATAAGGATTATCTTAAAAAATTGTAATAGTGGAGATTAGAAATTCTGAAATAGGAGTTATGAAGTTATTTTGTAGCAGGCTAAAGAAACTTTTATTTTTCTTATATATAAAAATGGCACAGGAATGTTTGTAGGAAACCATAAGTATAAATAGCAAGAGTTAAGGAAGTAGAAACACTAAATTAATCCTTTTATAAGAAGAAGAATGGGGTGTGCCTGGATGGCTCAGTCAGTTAAGCAACTGACTCTTAATTTCCACTCAGGTCATGATCCCAGGGTCATGGTCTGCGCTCAGTATGGATCCTGCTTTGGATTCCTGCTTTGGATTCTGTCTCTCCTTCTGCCCCTCTCCAGGCTCTGACGCTCTGTCTCTCTAAAGGAGGAGGAGGAGAAGAAGAATTGATCCTTTTGTAATGAATCTTGTAATTTGTAATGGCTATTCGGATTTTCATAGTTTATGTAGGTATTTGCCCATCCAAGTACAGAAGCTTCAGTGAAATTGTAGTAAACACAGTTCTGTAGTGAAGACCAGGAAAATTTGAGAGACTTTTGAAACTGTTTTTTCTAAGAAACTATGTCCAATGCCTCCTGCTTTTTGTAAGGTCACTAAACATCTGTGATAGGACTGTGGGAATATGAGGAAGGCTCTGAGTGGCTTTGGATTGTAAAAACTTTTAGCTTCCTGTATTAATTCATAAAATCATTTGGTCCAACATTCTTCATTTATAGGTGAGGAAACTGAGATCCAAAGATGACAAGATCCTTCACCTAAGGACCACAGAGCAAGTTAACTAAACTGGGTTAGAATCCAGATTTCCTAACCACTAGTCTAGTGCTTTTCCTCACAATACATTACTGCTTTTAATTATATTAGTGTAGAATACAGAGGAACAACTGGCCACCAATAATTAAGATTAAAGCTTCATCATCTTCTAGGATGATGCACTTTGAGGTTTTTATGTCCTATTGATCCCTCCTCTCTGGTTATTTCTTCTCAAGCCCTGTCCTCAGTTTTCTACTTTTATTTTTGGACATTTGGGGAATGCAGGCACTTACAGCTTCAATAATCATCTGTATTCAGATGATTTCCAAATCAACGTTGCCAGTTGTTATCCTTCAATCCTATCTGTATCCAATCCTGTATTTCCATATTTACATAGAATATCTCCCAGAGGAATGAATGTACCACAGTAATGGACACCTGAATTCAACAATTTCCTTATCAAAATAGCTTCAGTATTCCTTCTGGTCTCCGAGGTTAAATCATATGAAGATATTTCTTTCTATCTCCTAAAGCATTCTGTCATGGTATCATGTACTCTCTTTGAAATTTCTCGTTTTATTTTTTTTATCCCTTTTTTTTTGAGTTCTTAGTGTTTGCCAAGTACGAAAAGTATTCTGTATGTATTATCTCATGTAAGCCTCCCAACAGTCCTAAAGATAGATACTAAAGACAGATATCAATATCATCTCAATTTTACAGAAGAGAAAACAGTCCTAGAGAGGTTAAAGAAATTGCCCAAGGTCATATAATTCATAAATAGTAGAGCAGAGATTCAAATCCACTGTCTGATTTTAGAACCTCAAGTTTTAGCTACTGCATTATATTTCATTTGGGCTTAACCAAATCTTGTTCATTCAATACTGTCATCTCAATATAATTTCCTTATTATCTCACAGATGGATTCATATAACAACATCTTAGCCAATCAACTTATCCTGAAACATACTTATTCAATCCATCTTGTATCTTCCTGCTAGACTAAGCAACTTAAAACATTTTTAAGTCTATACCATAAAGGTGCTGGTGCTCAGTTTTAGGCCAGAACATATCAACAAAATGGGCCCCAGTGTTTAGGAACTCATTTTAAATGGATGATTTTATCATCCTATTGCCCCAAAGATCTATCTGAATCTTGGGGAAAGTCATTTTATATACTACCTACCCCCATTGTTATCGTGTCATTCCAAACCACCTCCCAACACTCTTCCCCACAATCCTCCATTGCTGTGTTCTGTGATCACTGATCTTTGCAACTCTTTATGACCTACTTTCCTTTGGCATACCTCTTCACTCACCTCAGGCTAGCTTCCTCTCTGCTTTAGCAATCTCAGTTTGACCTCAGGAATTCCCATTCTCCTGCCAACAGCTCCTTCGCCATTATCTGCTTTTCCTTCAAACACTTTCTACCTTACTGAAATCAAAGGCATCCATTTCCATGACCACGTTTTTGGCTAGGAGACAAGTTAACATTCTCTTCCCTAGCTGTCACATCCTTTCACATCAGTGTTTTAATGCTATCAACCAGCTATCTCTCTTCTTTAAACTCTTCATCTAGAAGTCTGGTTTTTGTTGTTTTTTTCCCCCCTAAACTAGCTAGGCCTGATAACTGCAGATCAAAGAAGTCATGTTTCTTCTTATGCAAATACAAAACTAAAACCTTCCCATTATCATGTATAATGTAAGGAATGATCAAGCCAAGGTATACTGACAGGGCCAAGGGAAATGAAGTCAGAAAGTTCAAGAACAACATAGAGAATATTTGCTCCAGTCCTGGGAATTTGCTCCAGTCCTTTGGTCTTTTGGGTCCTTATTGCCACAGACAGACCAATGTGAGATGACACAGTTTACTCCCAGAGAGCAATCCCAGGTCAGTTTATCACTCTGATGCATGGAAAACAAGGACTAGAAGCAGCCAGTTCATACTTATAGTTCCCAGATTATCTAAAATATGTCCTTTACAGATAGTAAACTTGTACTAATTTGTTTTGAATTAGGATCCAAACAGGATCCTCTCATTACGTTTTGACTGTTATATTTGAAATTTCTTTTAATTGAGAGCAGTCCTCCTCCCCTCCTTTCTTCATACTATTAAATTATATCAACAACTGGGTATATTGGGGTTCAACCAGAGAAAAAGAACAAGTAAGAGATATATATACTAAGAGATTTATTGCAGTCTCCCTTACTTAAAATCAATTGATTATGGACTTAATTATACATACAAAATACCATCACAGCAACACTTAGTGTTTGATTGAATAATTAGGGACTTAAAGTGTAGCTACATTGACATACAAATTCTATCATATTGGGTCAATTGTTGTGTAGATCATTCCTGCATTCTGGATTTATCTGTTTACTTCCTTGTAGTGTCATTTATTTTGTTCTTTTTCTTTCCATATTTCCTATAAATAGTTTGGCTTTAGAGGCTTGATTAGATTCAGGCTCTATCACACTGTTCTGGCAAGAATACTTTATAGGTGGTACTTTGTGCTTCATGTTATACCAGGAAGCCCACAGTATCTGCTTGCCCCACTTTAGACTGATCATTGGGGTTCTCATCAATAGTTCATCTAATGATGTTATCCATTAGGATGGTAGTCTGAATCCATTTTATTATGGATTACAAAATGATAATTTCTAATTATTTATTAGTGTTATCTCTGTAAAAGAAAAAACCACCTTTTTCTTAGGAACTAGGGCTATTTGGTTACCTTGGAATACTGTCCATACAGGAAAGGCAAGAAAAATGTCAAATTCTTTCCTTTTAAGGAGTTGGTACCCAGTTACTTGCAATCATGTCCAATGTGTAGAATTAAATATTTTAGTATAACTACAAATTTATGGGTTTTATATACTTGATCAATTGCATTTAGTATTTCTTTTGTTGTGTAGTCCCATCTTTGGCACATCATATTGTCTTTCTGACAAGACAGCTTTCTTGCATCCTGATCTCTCCCTGGCTTATCTTCTTTAATTCCTGCTCCACACCTGGAACCAGCTCCTCTAAGGAATTCTGGATCCTTTCAATGGGGAATTGTATGGGACACCTAGGTGGCTCAGTCGGTTGAGTGTCGGACTTCTGCTCAGGGCATGATCTCACAGTTCCTGTGTTTGAGCCCCGCATCAGGCTCTGTGCTGACAGCTAACTCAGAGCCTGGAGCCTGTTTCAGATTCTGTGTCTCCCTCTCTCTCTGACCCTCCCCTGCTCATGCTGTCTCTCTTAGAAATAAATAAAAACATTAAAAAATTAAAAAAAAAAAGAAATCAATGGGGAATGGTATTTTAGAGAGCACATCTGGTAGCTAGCTGTATTCATAGCTATTGGATTATCATTACTTCTAGTCCTTTTCGGAGGACAGAGCTAGGGAATATATTTAAAATTAAAATAACAATTTAGGGGCGCCTGGGTGGCTTAGTCAGTTAAGCGTCCGACTTTCGCTTAGGTCATGATCTTGCGGTTCGTGGGTTCGAGCCCCGCGTCGGGCTCTGTGCTGACTGCCAGCTCGGAGCCTGGAGCCTGTTTCAGTCTGTGACTCCCTCTCTCTCTGATCCTCCCCTGTTCACGCTGTCTTCCTCTCTCCTAGAAATAAATAAAACATTTAAAAATTAAATTAAATTAAATTAAATTAAAATAACAATTTAGAGTTTGTAATGATATTCAAAATTTAAATTTAATGTTATAAGATTTTAAATATAACACTTTATTAATAGTTGTCTCTCTTTACTCTTATATTGAAAATCTTATTACCTAATTAAGTAATTATTTATATTGTAAAATATAGAAAATAGATTCAAAATGAAAATCCCAATGTTATTACTGACTGGTTACTGAATGAAGTTTACATGTACTTGCTGCTCTATTTGTCCTTAGAATATGTATCACTAATGATGTAGAGTCAGAATAGCTGTGTTCTAGTCCCTTGAAATAATTCTCCTTTTTCTAGTAGTTCCTCAGTTTGATCTTTACTTTTAGAAATTTCTTCTTAGGTTTAATTTTACTTTTGAAATGTAAAAGTTTTCTATGTTTCCCAAGTTGGAACTGCATAATGAAGCATATTTGGAGAAGTGTCATGCCCATTCCCAGTCTTCTACCCTGTTACCTCTTTACTCCTACTTTTAAACATTTTGGTCTTTTTTTCCAGGATTTTTGCAAATATAGGCAAATATGTACACAAACATAAATAAAAGTAGAAATGTATTATTACACAATGTATAGTGTTCTGTAACTTCCTCCTTTTTTTCACTTAATAATATATCCGGAAGATCATATTAGAATAATTAAAAAATAGACCTTTACTTCATTTTTTAAGAATTTTTTTAAAAAATGTTTTATTTATTTCTAGGAGAGAGAGAGACAGCATGAGCAGAGGAGGGTCAGAGAGAGAGGGAGTGACAGACTCTGAAACAGGCTCCAGGCTCTGAGCTGAGAGTCAGCACAGAGCCCGACGCGGGGCTCGAACCCACGAACCGCGAGATCATGACCTGAGTGAAAGTCGGACACTTAACTGACTAAGCCACCCGGGTGCCCCAAACCTTTACTTCATTTTTGATTAACTACATAGAATTCAGATATATGGATTTATCATAATTTATTCAACCAGACCCCTTTTGATTGACATTTGGGTTGTTGTTACTCACAGAATTCAACAGTGAATGATCATTTATGTAACTTCACTTTTTTTAACCAGATAATACCAAAGTTCTCTCTATGGGTAGAATTCTCAGCAGTAATGTATGAGAGTGCTCATTACACTGCACCTGAATTTAAAGAATATTCTGTCACATTTCTGAATTTGTGCCAACCTGATAGAAGTGGTATAGCAAGGATGGTTTTAATTTTTCTTATTTTAAGTAGCAGTCAGCTTATTTCTTATATTTAAGAGCAATTTTTATTTTTGTTGTGAATGTTCTATTCTTTTGTCCACTTTCCCCCACATTTTAGGTATACGGTGTCATTATTTTACATCTTTTTATTTTATAAATCCCTTGATTGATTTTTACAGAAATACTTCTTTTTACTGCTTATGTGTTTTTTACCTTTCATACTCTCAATTATGATCTTTCCTTTTCACTCAGAGTCCTCTTTAATATTTCTCATAGGGCTGGTTTAGTGGTCATGAACTCCTTTAGCTTTTGTTTTTCTAGGAGACTCTTTATCTCTCTTTCTATTCTGAATGGTAGCCTTGCTGGATAGAGTATTCTTGGCTGCAGAATTCTCCCTTTCAGCACTTTGAATACATCATGCCACTCCCTTCTGGTCTTCAAAGTTTCTGCTGAAAAATCTGTTGATAACCTTATGGGGATTTCCCCTTGCATGTAACTGTCTTCTTTTCTCTTACTGCTTTTTAATAGATTATTTTCAAAAATCTACTAATGGAGAAAACATAATATGATTTTAAGATGTTTTGCTATGATACAGCAGGTTTTTTTCATGTTTATTTATTTTTGAGAGAGAGACCACATGTGTGTGGGAGGGGCAGAGATAGAGGGAAATAGAGGATCTAAAGTGGGCTCTGCTGGCAGCAGGGAGCCCAATGCAGGGCTCAAACCCTTGAACTATGAGATCATGACCTGAGCTAAAGTTGGACGCTTAACCTACTGAGCCACCCAGGCACCTCTATGATACAGCAGTGTATGCAGTTATGTAACATCTAAGTCTTTGCTATTACTATTATTGTTTATGATATTGACTTTTGCTGAAATGATAATTTTCCTAGATAAAAGAATATGTACATGGAGTATTGTATCAGATCTTTTTTTATTCATAGATATTTTACTTTTAATTGATTTTTTCTTTTTTTGATCACAAAGAATGTCTTTAACTTAGCTGAAGACTAAACCCAAAGAAAATAACAGCGGCACAGTTGGAGTAGTAAAAACTAAAACTCTGGAAATGTTCCAAAAGGAATCAAATTTCTAGAAAATGGTAGTATTTGTTAGGCAGAATTCCAGATTGCCAAGAAAGCATCCTGGACTTCAAAGACTAAAGTAAAAATCTAGTGACAAAGGAACCAAATTTTTGTCAATATTTATGTGGTTTCATAGGGGGCCTCAACTTTCTTTGACTTGACCACAGTTCCAAACACAATGCAGTTTCCTTATTAAAATAAATATTAATGTGAGATTGCCCACAATAGCTGTGAGTCAATAGCTGACTCAGAGAGTAAAGTTCAAGCACAATAGCCTTTATGCATTTTTCTGGTTTGTTAACAACTGCATTCTATACTAAAAGTAGGACATCAAAATGAACAATATTTAGGTCGATGGCAACAATTGGTCCTGTAGTGAATGATCTTAGCACTTAGTATAGATAGCTGGATAAAGGTAAGACTTGGAACTTGTAAAATCCTGAAGAATATGTGTATTCCTTCATTCAACAACACTTACTGGGAGCCAACTAAGTATGTGCTAGGTTAGCATGTACTACACAAGTGCTAAAGATAAAAGGAAAAATAAAATATGTATACAACTAACAATAACACAATGTAATGATATATAAACAAATTGCAAAGAGAAGGACTGAGAAGGATTCATTAATGTGGGAGGCAGCCTTCTAAAATGGCACCCAGTGATCCCTGCCTTCTGGTACTTAAGCTCTTGCATAATCCCCTTCCCTTAAGTGTGGTCTAGACACAGCGATGTTTATACTAAATAAAATAATAGCAAAAGTAATGGGATGTCACATCCAAGATTTGGTCTAAAAGATTATGATTTCCATCTTGCTATTGCCCTCTATCTTTGGCTTTTTCTCTTGCTTGCTCTAATGAAATAATTGCCTTTTTCTGAGCTGTCCCAATGGAGAGTTTCACATGGGAAGGTACTGAGGACAAACTTTGGCCAATAGCAAACAAGGGACTAAATCTTGCCAATAACAGTTTGCAAGAATGACTCAAGATAAGGTTGGAGATGAGGATTGGAAGCCAAATAGTAAAATGTGTTTAATGGCATTTGTATCAATCAGGGCTCCCTCAAGAGAAACAGAAACCTCTGCAAATATTTTAAACAGAAAAAGTTTAATAAGGGGAATTAGTTGCTTACAAAATCATTAAGAGTGCTTAGAACTAAGTCTGATCACTGCTATGACTATAATTGCCTCTCAACACCCAAGAAGCTAGGCTAGACTCTGGAACTTTGCTGCAGAAAAGCCCATCTCCATGATCATGCTTGCCTGTAGCAGTAGCTGAAGTAGCATAAAGTTGGTCTGTCCTTCTTTCTGCTTTCTAACTCATGTGGATATGCATTAATTGGTAGAACTTATTGGATTCCAGAAGTCCAGCTGTAGACAGTCTGGGAAAAGTAGTTTTCATGTTTCATCCTTTACAGTTTAAGAAGGCATACAATCAAATGGATGCTGAATGCCAACTCACCATATCTACTTAGTATAGTAATGTGTTTGGACTTGCTTCTAGAAAAAAATAGTGAGTCCTCAAAGGTCTAAGGAATGACATAATAAGCTCTGTATCAAAGAAAATACACTTACATAGGCTAAAAGGATGGGCTATAGGTGTGACAGAGAGTTTGTTGAGATTGGTAACAGAACAATGGTATCGAAGAAAAATGATAAGAGCTTGAACTCAGGTCTAGGAAATATCAGGGAGAGGTCAGAGAATGTGTGTGACCAAGTAAATTGAGTTCATTCCAATTCAGTTAATATTTAACGCCGTTCAAACTCTATGTTCCTTAATTCACGTACCCTGAATGATACTGCTCTAGGGACCGTATTTTGTGAATGTAATAACAGTACTCCAGGAACTGTACTTTCTTAGTGTATTATCAAATCTAAGAATTATTTATCCCTTATTAAGCTTATGTTTCCATGATTCAGGCTTAGAGTGGTGCTGAAGTGAAAGAAACACAGCACAATGGCCAAAATTCACTTCAAAATAATACTGTTTTTTTTGTTTTGTTTTGTTTTTTACATTTCTCAAAAACTACGATCATACATATGCCACGGCATAGTTTGTAAAAATTTCCTTCCAATCCGATCGACTTCCATCACAGCCTCCAAGTACTCTGGGGCATCTCTTCCCATAAATCCCCTAACTCTCTCTTGACACCTAGCCTCCTGCAATTCTTTCTTTTCCTCATTCCCCTTCCATCCTCACGTCATTCTCATTCCTTGATTGTATAGGTTGACTTAGACTCTCTCCAGCAAAGTAAACTCTTCCTTACTAGGGTGGGAGATACGAGGAAGAAAATTAGACTGGCAATTAGAGAAATAAAAGTTTGCATAGTAATGTTTGTCCTGCTGCAGTTCTTACTGTCAACTATTAGGTATATTTCTTTGATTATATCTCCAAACTAATTTCTCCTTATTCCCTCCCAAGACACTTGCATGTTGATGGCTTAAAAATCTTTATCTTTAGTCTTTTCCCCCATGACTAAAAATTTACCTGCCTTATAGATACTTCCACTCACATATTATTTCCACCCCAGAAACAACACATACTCAAGCCAAGTTCATTATCTTCTATCTCAAATATTTTTTGAGAAAATTTTTCTCAATTTGAGAAATGAGCTTAAATTAATGAGCTTAATTTTTCTTATACCCTAATTTGGCTAGTGAAAAAAATTATTCATGTAGCTGTCCAAGTTGGACATTTCACTGTCTGTGTTGAGTTACTTTAATATGTCATCAATTAGTCACTATTTCTGATTTTAGTCTCAGAAATATTTTTGGAATCCATTTTCTGTCCTATCTGCACTGCCATAGTCCAAGCCCTTATCATTTTGTCCTGGTACTCTTTGTCTTACTGTCTCTAATCCCTCTTTTCTGTAGTTCAGCAATTCCCATTCACTGATCCTGGGACCAGTTGGATCAGATTGTCTGGGGTTTGTTTGCTTTTGTTTATGTGTTTGTTTCAGTACATTTCTCTAGGTCTTAAACATGAAAAAACATTCTCATTCTTTCGGGCTGGGTTAGGGGCCCATGATTTTGAGCTTTTATAAATCTCCTTCGATGGGTCTGGTGATCAGCTAGGTTTGGTTTAATAATTTCTTAAGTCTATGTTTTACGTCACCACCACAATCATTTCAGAATCTCCAAAATCTTATTACATCTCTGTGATGATCATAACCCAATGATGCTTTCCTGTGCCAAGCAGAGAGTATTTAGCCTAGGAATTAAAACACGACAGAATTGGCTATTTGCATTCCCCCCACCCCCAGCTTCATTTTTTCCCCATCTCTTTCCTATTGCCATGATACCTTAGGCTGCAGCCATAATATACAACTGGTTATCTAGGGAACATTACTCCCTTTTACATGTCTCTGGACCTTTGCAAGATCATAAAGCTCAGATTGTCATTCTTTTCCATCATTTCTTGTCAAAAATCTTATGGATCCTTAAAAGCCTAGCTTAGATACCATGACTTTCATGAAGCCTTTCCAGATGAAATAAATCAAAAGTTGTTTCTTCCCTGAGTTCCCATAGTCTGTGCTGAAACTATAGCATTTAGTACAGTTAGGTTCAAAGTACTATGAGTTGTAAATTATCTCTCCTTCTACACACTGAGCTCTCTTTTTGCTTAATGGTAATGGTATATGTATGTAATGGGGAAGACTGTGGTAGGGAAAGGAATGTGGAAGGAGAGACCATTGCAAGGGTAGAAGGAGTTAAATCCGAATCATAGGAGTTGTTTACTTGCTCTCAGCATGTCCACATTATCCTAAAGAGTTATTTTAAATGCAGTTCAGAAAATTGTTTCTTTTAATTGATTGGTAAAGGCTAATCCTTTGACTGGTACTTATCAGTGAGTAAATTGTCACTGGTAAAATGAGGAAAATAAGGTCCATGTAGTCAGTTTTTCATAAAACTAGTAGACTTATTTAGTGACTTTTCTTAATTCTGATTTTTATATCTTTCTCCTTTGCTATCTTTTGTAAAATGATAACAATGTTAGATAGAAGTATAATTTTTAGATGTCTTTGTCTGAAAATGTTAAAAAATTAGAAACCCTGTTTTGGCCCCCAAATTTAAAAAAGAATCATTGGGGGGGGGGGGGCCTGGGTGGCTTAGTCGGTTAAGCGTCCGACTTTCGCTTAGGTCATGATCTCGCGGTTCGTGGGTTCGAGCCCCGCGTCAGGCTCTGTGCTGACTGCCAGCTCAGGAGCCTGGAGCCTGTTTCAGTCTGTCTCTCCCTCTCTCTCTGACCCTCCCCTGCTCACGCTGTCTCTCTCTCTCTCTCCTAGAAATAAATTAAAATAAATAAATAAATAAGAATCATTGGTCTATGAAATTAGTAACTACTGGGGCTCCTATTACCTGGATATCTGGGAAGGGGCCTAGAAGCAATGACGTTCCAGTAGCAGTAAGAATGTAGATTTTTTTTTTAAGTTTATTTATTTTGAGAGAGATAGGGACAGCACAGGTTGGGGAGGGGCAGAGAGAGGCTGAGAGAGATAAGGAGAGAGATAATCCCAAGCAGGCTCTGCACTAGCAGTGTGGGTTCAAACGCATGAACTGTGAGATCATGACTTGAGGCAAAACCAAGAGTTGGTTGCTTAACAGACTGAAACGCCCGGGTGCCCTGAGTGCACCTAGATCTTTATTTCTTTTTTCTTTTTTTAATTTTCTATTTATTTCTAGGAGAGAGAGAGAGAGAGTGTGTGAGTAGGGGAGGGTCAGAGAGAGAGGGAGTCATAGACTGAAACAGGTCCAGGCTCTGAGCTGGCAGTCAGCACAGAGCCCGACGGGGGGTTCGAACCCACGAACCGTGAGATCATGACCTAAGCGAAAGTCAGACGCTTAACTGACTAAGCCACCCAGGCGCCCCTAGATCTTTATTTTTACCACCATTCTCAAAAAACACCCAACCAATCAAACAAAAAATCCCCACAAGAGACAGGGGCTCCTTGGAGAAATGGATGATTTTAGGACTGGGGCAGGAAATAAATAAGATGAGCCTAGATTATTATATAGTGCCAGAAAGTAAGGAAGTACATAATAAAAACACAATGATGGGTAGGTCAAAGGGACACAGGAGCAAACTTAGGTCAAAGGGAGACAGGAGCAAACTGAAAAGATACCCAATGATCAAAGCAGGAACAAATAATAAAAGCTGAACAAAAAATAAATAGCATTGGATTATAATGTAAAGTAGAAAATAAATATTCATCCACACTGATGTAAATAAAGCATTGAATAAATTAATGAGGGAAAATAGATGAATCTCCTACACAGGAGAATTCTAAATAATTTATGTAGATATTCTGTTTTCAAGGAGCAGAGCATAACTGCCCTTGATTTATGTATGGGCTATGTATAGTGACTTCTTTCCATAGAGTACAGTATGGAAAGAGGGAAAAAGAGTAACTTTACATTGGAGAAAACTGATGAACACTACTTCAGCCAGGTGGGCAAGGTTAACACCAACAGTGATAGGTGTTAATAGTATGTATGTTGGATATACTGTGATGAAAATAGCACTTTACCTTTGTGATCTTTCTCCCCTTCTCCAGTGTTATCATAAGAAAACATCAGAGAAACCCCAACTGAAGGGTGCACAATTCCTGACTAGTACTCCTCAAAATTGACATGGTTATCAAGAGCAAGGAAAGTTTGAGAAATTGTCATAGCCAAGAGAAGCCTACGGAGACATTACAACTAACTGTAATATGATATCTTGGATGAGACCTGGAAAATAAAAAAGGATATTAGGTAAAAACTAAGGAAGTCAGAATAGATTACACATTTTAGTTAATAATAACATATCAATATTGGTTCATTAAACATGGCAAATGTACCATACTAATATGTTAATAATAATGGGAAACTGGCTGTGGGGTATATGAGAACTCTTTATTACTATCTCTACTTTTTTCTAAGTAAATTTAAAATTACTCTAAAAAAATTATTTTTAAAAAGTAAATGGACTTGGGGCACCAGGGTGGCTTAGTCAGTTAAGCAACTGACTTCGGCTCAGGTCACTATCTCACAGTTCATGAATTTGAGCCCCACATTGGACTCTGTGCTGGCAAGGCAGAACCTGGAGCCTGCTTCGAGTTCTGTGTCTTCCTCTCTCTGCTCCTCCCCTGCTCACACATGGTCTCTCTTTCTCTTTCTCTCAAAAACAAATAAACATTAAAAAAAATTTTAATAAAAAGTAAATGGCCTAGATACCAAAGGAGGACATCCTAAATCATATCAGCACTATATGGAAATTTGGGCATTTCCTGGGGAACATACACAGAGAGAATGATCTTAGCTTGTTTTAATATTATTAAAAATGCTCTTACGGCAAACCTGACCTTACATATAGACTATTATAAGGTAAACTAAATCTTATTTGTATTTAACTAGGAGATTTAATTGACAAATAATTGCTTTTCTTCCTGTTTGGAAACTTAAACCTGTGTGTGTGTGTATGTGTGTGTGTCTCATTCCTTGTTAAGAATTTATTTACTTGAGTGTTATTATTGTCCTTAGAAACCTGCTCTTTCCTACTTTGATTTTGCTTTGGTAACCAGCTAGAGAAGGGCAATAACATGTAGGATTCTTTGCTCTGGAAATCTCAACATGATTCAATCTTGTTCAAGCCCATGGGCATTTGTAAATTCCCACTATGTTCATACATGTGCTGGGCATCAAGTCCTCTGCTTTACTTCACCTTTCCAATCTTAGAAATCTGCTTGTTTTTATTGGATGCACATTAGCATGTTTATACTTGATAGTTGGCCTGGTTTTTATAAAAAGCAGTTAGTTTTACAAGGGAATGGATGTATATTGTTTTAGCCAGGGAGGCAGGCATGAAGAAGAGGCATTTCTGGGCAGAGATCCTGTGCACCACCTAATAAAGTAATCATGTGGTTGTCTACTTGTCTTGTTTGAAGACTGGCTTTGGTAGGCCAGATTGTAGGTCTGAACTGGGGCCATCCCTTGTATTCTTCTAATTTCTCTTTGTTCAGTGGAGAATAAAGAGAATTTGATAGGAAGGAGACTTGTAGACCAGGCTCTACTTCACTTCTAGCTATCTGCAACATTTGGCTTCATTTTTTTTTTTTAACTTTGTGAAGAAGGAATTTAGACTTTAGAGGAGCTTATCTTGGATCCTTGTGAGCCTTGGATTTTTTGACCCTATGAGCTGGACCAGGTAAATCTTTGCTGAGGTTGGTGTCTGCATCTATGAAGGAACAGCTCTCAAAGGTTTTTAGTAGTTCCTTTCTTTCCTTGTTATTGCAAGTGGAGTTAGGAAAACAATCCCTGAAGTTGGGACAGGGGTCCTGGGTTGTTTTTCTTATTTTCCCACTATTGTTTTTTGGCAAGTGACACAATTTCAAGCTTACATACCAGAATCGTTTACATTGCTCTATTGTCATTTGCAAAAGAGTCTGGTGGGGTAGAGAAAGGAGTATGGGCTCTGCAGTCATTCTGACGTGGGATTGAATCCTACCTTTAGCATATAAGTAGACCTATGACCATAGAAAAATGATTTAACTCCTCTAAAAATCTAATTTCCTAATTAATAAAAAATGACAGTATTAACTCTGCTCAGAGAAAACATAGTGATTAAAGAGGACAACATGTGAAAATTACTGCCACTTAGTAGGTACTAGGTGTTATTCCTTTCCACCCTCCCTCCCTTCCTTCCTTTCCTTTCTTCCATAACAGTGAAAGTTACATATTTCATCAGTATGTTTGCATTTGCCATCTGGACTATCAAGTGATTATATGTGGATGGGTGGGGTTTTCTCCTTCCCCCTTTCTCCTCCTGAGAAGGGCACATACCTGTCTAAATTAATAGAAGATGATAGTATCTTAATATATAGTAGATGCCCTGCAAGATGGGAGATCTAGTTTGGAAGATCTGATTATTTTTCAGCTAACACAAAAGGAAGACCATTACTTAGGCTCTTTTCTGCTTTTTCCTCTTCACTCCTTGAGAACTAGATGAGGCTAAAAAAACTTAAGCACTGACAAACCAGAGTTTCAAACTCATGGACCTCAGCACCTGGAAGATTGTAAATGAGTGAAATGGGCTGAGTGTGAAAGAAAAGGCAATAGTATTACAAGATCCATAGGACGTGACACCTTTATTTTGGAATGAAAGTGGAATAGAGAGTGAACACTGTGGTGACGTGAAGCAAGTAAAGCCCTTTAAAAGGGGATAGCCACTACTCAGTCTGAGATAGTTACTGTTGTGAAGGAATATGGGTTCTCAATTTCCAGATCTTCCCATTTTTTGAGGGAATCCAGAAATATAAATATGTGAAAACCCTTGATTTAAAATTTTTTTTAATGTTTTATTTAGTTTTGAGAGAGAGTGTGTATGTGTGATCAGGGGAGGGTCAGAGAGAGCGGGAAATACATAATCTGAAGACAGGCTCCAGACTCTGAGCTAGCTGTCAGCACAGAGCCCAATGTGGGGCTCGAACCCACGAACTGTGAGATCATGACCTGAGCCAAAGTCGGACACTTAACCGACTGAGCCACCCAGGTGCCCCAAAACCCTTGATTCTTAAAAGGATTTTATTTATTTTTTTTTTTTCATTTTTATTTTTTTATTTTTTTATTTTATTTTTATTTTTTTTTGCAAATAGTTTATTGTCAAATTAGTTTCCACATAACACCCAGTGCTCATCCCCACAAGTGCCCTCCTCCATGCCCACCCCTCCTCCCCCCCACATCCACCAGTCCTCAGTTTTTGTCAGCATTCAAGAGTCTCTCATGGTTTGCCTCTCTCCCTTTCCCCACCATTTCTGCCCTTCTTCTCCCCCTTGGTCCTCTGTTAAGTTCCTCCTAATCCTCCTATACGTGCACACATATGATATTTGTCCTTCTCTGCCTGACTTATTTCGCTCAGCATAACACCCTCAAGGTCCATCCATGTTGCTACACATGGCCAGATTTCATTGTTTCTCATTGCCATGTAGTATTCCATGGTATAGATAAACCACATCTTCTTGATCCATTCATCTGTTGATGGACACTTAGGCTCTTTCCAGATTTTAGCTATTGTGGAGAGTGCTGCTATGAACATTGGGGTACATGTGCTCCTATGCATCAACATTTCTGTATCCCTTGGGTAAATTCCTAGCAGTGCTATTGCTGGGTCATAGGGGAGTTCTATTGTTAGTTAAAAGGATTTTATTTTTAAGTAATCTCTACACCCAACATGGGGCTTGAACTCACAACCCCTGGATCAAGAGCCACATACTCTACTGATTTAGCTAACTAGGAACCTCTTGGTTTTTAATTCCTGGCAACTAAACCAAAATTTAAGATAATACTCTGGGCCAACCACAAAAGCTTGTGCCAGCATTTTATGGTTTCTGAGCTGAAAGGACCATGGAGTTAGCTAGCTGTGGCATCACTGGTAAGGGGAAGACGATATTAGCAGGTGATATTCCCTTTTGGAAGGGAAGAGTAGAGAGAGGGGGAGAGAAAGCTAGAGAAACGGGACGGGAACAATCCTGAATCTTCAGCTCTCTGTGAACTCTGAAATAGGTCATAATATAGGACCTGAATCCTCAGTAAAGGACTGTTTTTATGTGTGAGTACTTGACCAACTTAAAATAAGACCACCTGAAGCAAGCATAGCGCCATATGGTGATGTATGAACCGCTGGGTTTACAAATATTTGTTTTTCAACAATCAAAGTTGTCTCTCTTACTTTTGCAAAAAACAGATTGCTTCAGTTTTCCATGAAAGGTATAATGCATCTATGTAAATAAGAGAGTGACAAAATTTTCTAAATGGTTTTATTTTTTTGACACAAATATCTCTGCACCTCTTGGGCTCTTCTTGCTGAAAAACGAACTGGCAATACATTTGTTAATGACGTTTTCAAAATATGCTTTGGTGTATAGAGGTAATAATGTACTTTTTGGTTATGTTAATAATAAATTAAGGTTATATAATGCCTGCCATATTAGAGAAAATAGTGAATGGATTAGTCTTAGCAAAAAATTAGCTTTGCAAGTAGATACACTAAGGATATCAAAACTGAAAAAAAATCGTTTAATACATTTTACTGTTTGCAAGTTTTTGATAAATAATATTCTATTATAGAATATAATTCCTTACCCAGCACCTGACATATAGTAGGAATTTAGTAAATGTTAAATTTTACTGCTTTTTAACACAGTAATTTTCTTCAGTAATAATTTCCTAGATACAACTCAGATAAAAATAAACATTTGTAAGAGAATTTTATTTAGGGGGAGTCCTTTGTATGTACTTCTAGAAAAAAAATGGCAGCAGCGAGAGAGAGAGAAAGAGAAAAGAAAGTGTGTTCTAAAAAGTGATTCCAACTCAGACTATTCAGAGATGACTACCTTCACCCTGTTTGTACTTTTAGTCCCTGCTGACAATATGCTGGCAACATCCTCGGCCTTGTTCTTTTTCTCTACTTATTTTGGCTTACAGAGATCAGGTCTCAAGTCATGGGAATGTCCATGGCCTTTGGTTGCTGAACTTTTCCTTCCTTCTTTTGTTCTTTCCTGGCTCAGAAGGGCATGCCAGGTGATGTGAGTTACCTTTTCAGAGCCGAAGAAAGGATCTGGCCTGTGGAATCAATAGAGAAACCTTGGTCTTGACAATTTCTTGGTTCTCAACTCACATATTGTCAGCCAGCTGAGAAGCCTCTTTATAAATGTGTTCTGATTAGCTGTTTTAGGTCCTTGTGCTTTGTAAAACTCCTTTCTCCCACAGAGATATTATTAGGACATAGCCAGGCTAGAAAGGCTGTGTGTGGGAAGCTTCGGAGGTAAAAGGATAGGATCCAGAAAGGATTGCAGTGAGAAGAAGGGAATTCCGTTTGGTGAACTCCATAGTCCAAAGGTAGCCCTGAGTTAATTCCATTTAGGAACCAAGGGTGGACTTTCTTGTTTTGTACTTTGGCCCTTTAAGTTTCCCCATCTAGGTCCAGGATATGCATCAGGAAAGAAATCAGCCTCAGGTGTGTCCTCTCATTTCTTTCTCTTCTAAACCTCAGCCTCCAGGCATCGCACTGTATTTTTGGGCAGACTCTTGGGCTCTTCTGGCTTTTTATCGGCTTTCTTTGATTCCTCATTAGGATTGCTATCATCAGCCTTCTCTTCCTTTACTACTTTGGTTTCAATCATCTCCTTCTGCTGATTCTTGTTTGTAAAAGGGAAGGTCTTCACATACCTATAGGCATAAACATAAAATTAAAGCGAGACACTTCTATGTAACACATATGACAGTAGATAACACTCTGTCTTGATGGCCCGTATTAGCACAGTACGCTGGGTACGTTTATGTCAGAGAGATGCTAACACATGCACACTCAAATACATTGCATCCTACCTTAGTGGATTCATTTAGATGAGACAGTAAGTTTGCAGGCTATGCTTGAGGCTGACCTCACAACCCTCACACCAACAACAGAATTCAGAGTCAAAATAAAGCATATACCTCCCCCCTAGATTTCAGTCTTTTCTTTTTATCTCTTGATTTTCAAAGTGACAACCATTGACCTGTTTCTAAAGGCTGGATGACCTGCATGTGCTGAAATAGTAGGAAAGATTGGGTGATAGGGAGGAGAGGTTAGAAAAAGGAGAAATTTTACAATATAAGAAGACTACTGTCTCTGTTTTGACTAAGGAAATGTTAACAACAACCCTGGAAAAATGCAAGATAGGAATGTGACAAAGATTACAAGTCTAACATGTCAACAACCCCACCTTTTGACGTAGCAAACTGCGAGACCAGCTGCAGCAGCAAAGAAGAGGAGTGCAAGCACTAGCAGAGCCGTGGGGACACCTGGAGGAAACAGAGACACGTCTGTGGGTCCTTTGCTTACACAGTGTTATGTGCTGCTCTTCTAATGATTCTTTACACAGATCAAGACAACAGATAATGTAGGAGAAAAGCCTTCTCTGCGACCACAAATGAGCTATTTAGAATGTTGGGCCCATATCTGCTTCTTTGCTTCTTTTCCTGTAGAATCCCGGGCCTTGCCTCTCAAGCTCTATTCTATAAATTGCAATGTTATAGAGTCCATTTCCTCTCTGTGGCCGTGGAATGATGGGTTTGGAGCTAATTAAGTGTAAACTCTTCCTTTTAGATAGGAAGACAAACTTTCTAATCATAGGCATTTAAAGGTATATATATTTTTTTAAAACTCTGATGTATTAATAGATAGTGACTTATTTTTTAAAGTTTGAGTTTTAAAAGTGAGGCTATTTTATACTCATGATTTTTATTTAATCATTAAGGTTCTTTAGAGTCCTCAGGTTCTATGACTTTATGAAAGTTGAGTTTGCATTAAGGTTTTACTTACATTTGGCAGGTTCTGAGTGGCCAGTCTGGAGACAACCTGGTTTCTAAGTATTTTCTGTTGTACATAAACACACAAGCACACACACATACAGTGCAAACACAGAAAGCTTTTACCTCCAAACCCAACAACTTCATTCTTGAATGCTGCTTTATTTTCAACATATGACTCTGTTTCTGTAGATATGGTGCTAGTTTCTACAAAAGCTTCTGTTACACAAATCAATTTTCTTTTCCGTCGAGAAGTGGAAGCCAAAGCAGAAGTAGGAGCAAGAGTAGGTGTAGGAGAGTAAGGTGCAACAGTGGATGAAGCTGAGTCGGGACTGTCACTGATGATCATTTGTGTTGTGTATGTTGCTGCTTGAGTGTTGAATATGGAATCTTTGGTGGTGGTACTTTCTGGAGAGCATGAGTTAATCCAAGTATCTATTGGGGGAGGAAAAAATAAAGTAATAAGTAAATATTGGAACAGCCTCCTAATGTTCTTCCTGCCTCTAGTCTTACTCCTTTCCAGTCCCCTCATACTGCAGCCAGAATGGTCTTAGAAAAATGCAAATCTAATTATATCACTTCCTTAGAATCCTTCAGTGACTGCCTCTACTCATTCGCCTGTAAGGCCCTCTGTGATGTCTCCGGTGACATGGATAGCCTTATCTGATCAGTGTGTCTCTCCTTCCTCTTGCCTACTCAGATTTCTTCAGTTTGTTTAATATGCTTTCTCTCATATCCAAGCCTTTGACCTCGATGCTTTCTTCACCTGTAAGACTCTTTGCCCTCTCTTTACTTAGCTATTATTTACCCTTCAAGTCTCAGATTGACCATCTCTTTATTAGGCAGACTTGATGAGTAGATTGGGTTCTGAGGCATATGTTTTTGTACCTCCTTATACTTCCCTTGTCAAGGTTCTCATTGCACTGCTCTATACTGGGTGAGCTTCCTGGAAGCAGGACTCCTGTCTGTCTTCGTCATTCCCTGTGCCTAGCATATAATACATGCTCAGTAAATATTTGATAATTAAAGAAAGAAAGGAAAAGTGACAGGATGGAAGGAATAGCTGGGAAACTGAATATACACACATGACACCACTTCAGGATAAAGATCTAAAACCAGATTTCTCTATGCGCTTCAAAATAAAAAAAATTAAGGAGAGGTGCAGGGGAGGGATATAGATTTATCTGTTTCCTATCTGTTGGCTCTGGTTGAGAGGAAACTCAACATCTTTTGAGCAGCTAACTGAGTCAATCATGACACTTCATTTAACAATTTTATTAAACTCTCATTTTATAGGGGAAACTGAAGTTCAGTGAAATTGAATAACTTGCCCAAAGTCACATAGCTAGTAAATGGCAGAGCCACATATTATGAGTTTGCATCTATTTCAAATTCCTACTTATTTCTGGTAGTGGGTAGCATCAGCTGGAATGTTAGGTAGGAAGAGAAAGTTATTTCATTCATTTTTGAAAAATACAATAAATTACCAATCAAGGTCATAGATACTACTGATAAAACATTTTGATTACACACACATTCAGTCATAATTTTATACCATTTATTTTACTTAGAAAGTATCTGTATTCAAACACACATCATCCTTCACTTCTGCCTTGAACTTTTAGTTATATTTCTCATTCTTGAGCACATGCTAAGTTTTTTTCTTCAAAAATGAAAAATTTTCAGTATCAGGGAAAAAGCATATGAGCACAACATACTTTGTTGGGAACTAAAAATACAGAGACAATTAAGGCCTAGTTCCAGTTTCCAGGACAGAAGTATTTTGAAAAAGGTAGGAGATCACTGGGGATTCACAGAGGAGATGGCATTTGAGTAAAGTATAGAGGATTAATATGTTTGTTCAACAAATATTTATTGAGCTCTAACTCTGAGCCAAACACTGTTCTAGGTGTTAAAGTCCTTATATTTAAGAGACTAACATGCTAATGAAGGAAAGATTTTTAAAAAAGTTTCTTATGGTTTGCCTCCCTCTCTCTATTTGTAACTATAAAAAATTTTTTAATGTTTATTTTTGAGAGAGAGAGACAGAGCACAAGCAGGGGAGGAGGAGGGAAGGAGACACAGAATCTGAAGCAAGCTCTAGGCTCTGACCTATCAGCACAGGTCCTGATGCAGGGCTTGAACTCATGAACCATGAGATTATGACCTGAGCTGAAGTCAGATGCTTAATTGACTGAGCCATCCAGGCACCCCAAGAAGATACTTTGAACAGGATGATAGGAGAAAGTGAGGAGGTGATACTTAAGCTGAGGCCTAAATAATAAAAAGTAGCCAGTCATTGAAAATCTAAGGCAAAATCATTCCAAGAAAAGAGAACAGGAAGTTCAAGACCACAAAGCTGAATGAATTCGGTATGTTTGACGAAAAAAAGGCCAGTATGTTTAGAACACAGCAGCAGCTGTATAGAAGAAGGAATAGAATAGTCCAGTCAATAGAAACAGCATGATCCAAGAAACCAAAAGTTTAAAAATGTAGTTATATAGAAAAATGACAAGGAATGCAGTGTGGCTGAAGAATAAAGTGTATATATGATTGGGAGCATGAAAGACTGTAAGTAGGAGATGGACTAGAGCCAGAGTATTAAGATTCATAATTGCCTTGTTAAAGCATTTAGAATGTATTTTGTAGGAAATAGAATTTTCAACTGGGTCTACAAACCTCCCAACTGATATACAGGAGTTCTCATACATGCAAACTTTTATGTGTAAAAGGCTTCATAGTTTATATCATATTCTCAAATAGGAAGTCACCAAGGGCTACAGAGCAGAGGAGTAACATAATTATCAGTAGAGGTGTGTGGAGGATGAAATGCAGTGGGGAGAGAGTACAATTCAGAAAAAAGGAAGGGGATTATTGCAATTGCAAAGAAAATAGGGGAATCCTGAAGTATCTGGAATCCTAAAAGTTATATTTTAGAGATCTCCTAGGAAAAAGTGATTTTGAACCCTGGCTACAGGTTAGAATCATCTGGGAGCTTTTAAAAATATTGATGCCCAGAACCCAACCTGGGTCTGATATGTTATTGATGTGTAGTCATCACCATGGAAGGTGCTACATGGAAGTAGTGTGGCTCAAGATTTAAATCCTGGCTCTTTCCTTATTGACTAGGACCATAGCAAAATACACTCTAAACATCAGTTATTTCTCCTGGAAAATAGAAATGATACCCTTGTGTCATTTTACTGAGGATTAATGAGATAATAAATGTATAGGGCCTAGCATAATGTACGGGCATCATAGACAGGAACTATCTAAAAATTAGTTTCCTTTGCCTCTCTATTCATTAAATGTAGCCAACAGGGCCACAATGTGAGGGAGCAACATCAATCTGGTCTCATAATCCCTACTGGGTTGAGGACACCCCTCAAACTATGAATATGATTTCTTTAGAATGTACCAAGTGTTCTGATACTAGACACAGAGTGTGGTTGGAGTCCAAGTGGAAAGCTAGGAGTAAAGGGTATGGGAAGGCTTTCTTGAAGATGATGGCACTTGAGAATTGAATAAAGAGTAGCAGTTAACTAAATAGGAAGGAAAATGAGCATTGTAGCGGAGAAAACAGCATGAAACTTTACATGCAGAGCATTCAAAGCACTTTGATCCCTAATTTAAAAAAAATTTTTAAAGTTTATTTACTTTAGAGAGAGAGAGCGTGTGAGTGAGGGAGGGGCAGAGAGAGATGAGGACACAGATTCTGAAGCAGGCTCCAGGCTCTGAGCTATCAGTACAGAGCTTGATGCAGTGCTCTAGCTCATGGACCACCAGATCATGACCTGAGCTGAAGTTGGATTCTTAACTGACTGAGCCACCCAGGCACCCCCAAATTAATTTTTAGATATAAGCCTGTGTGTGTGTATATATGTGTATAATAAGTGACTTATTCCATATCATGAGCAGAGAAAGTACAATGTAAGTGTGGGACATGCTATTATGTCAGAAAGCAAGGAATAACTCAAATACTAATGGAATAAAGAACACAAAAGTCAACTAGAAGGCACTCCTACTCACCAAATTTGAGACAATTTGAGCCTCAGAAAGAATAAAAGAATAATAATTGTAAAATTGCTTATAACATGTTGAACACACAGAATAAGTAAAAGGTGATGTGTTCATAGTAGTATAAGAAGGAGGGAAGAGTGTATGTGTGTGTGTGTGAGAGAGAGAGAAAGAGAGAGAGAGAGAGAGATTCTGTATCGAAGAATGCCAGCTAATAAATGCAGAAGGAAGATTTAGAAAATCACCATTTTGTAACCCCACATATAATAACTGATTCCAGTAAGAATAACCAATGGCTGCTTATACTCTAGGTACAAGATAGTTGGGGTCAGAATATTTGCATGGTGCCAAAATATCACATTATGGATTACTTACTCATTGCAAGGGGAAAAGCATATCTTTATGAGTTCATTTAGAGAGGTCTGGCAGTCACCATCGTATTCAAATGATCAAAGTTAGCATATTAATAGTGGGACATACTGACATTAAGTTGGGATGGAATCTAAAGTACACAGTATCATCTATGAAGTATTATTCCCAAAATGCTGAACAAGGGTCTAATCAAGCCTTGAGATCTAACTTTAAGTATACAGGAAATATAGGGGATGGAAGTACAAGTTAAATGAAACCATGAGGAAATATACAAATCCAAGCCCTCTTCCTCTGACTCTATTTTATGAAGTTCAGAGGACTGGGTATCACATCATCACACTGACTGCTGGGAGGAAGGCCAGGAAGTTAAAAGACTAGGCCACTTGACAGGAATGGGCTGGCCATGAGATAAACAGGCATGTGAGCCACCAATTCCCCAACTAAAGATGGTAGGCATAAAAAGCATAAGAGTGAAGGACGATGTTGAAACAAATAAAAAAAAGCTTTATTTCAGTTTTGACTCTGCCACCAACTGAACAAGCCAAACCTTCATTCGGAGCTGTCATTTCATCCATGAAATGAGGGAAGAAGACAGAGCGTCTTTCAGGGCTCTTTCTAGGTCAAAGCCTCCTGATTCAGAGAACTGCTTGGATCCTATGTTGTCTTTGGGCAATATAATGTTGCTGGTGCACACTTATCTCTTGGATCTTAGAAAATGACTTTGGAATCTATCCTTGTATATGACCACTTAGCTGTCTGATCTTTAGAAGGTCAGATTTATGTGTATGTGTGAAGTGTAATAAATCAGCAGAGAACAAATATTTAGTGAAAAAACTTTCTGAGAAGTTCCTTAGATAGAGCACTTGGGATAAGGTGGCTGCGGTCTCCAAGCAAAGTTAAAAGGATGGCTGTGTGACCATGAGCAAACCAATTCTATTTTCTAGCTTCAACTCCTTCCTTCATAAAATGATCTTATTCTTAAAAATGTCAAGTGTAGTGGGGCCCCTGGGTGGCTCAGTTAGTGAAGCATGTGACTCTTGATCCAGCTCAGGTCTTGATCTCAGGGTCATGAGTTCAAGCTCCGCACTGGGATCCATGCTGGATGTGAAGCCTACTTAAAAAAAGAAAAACTGTAGCATCTGCATTTCTTCTTCTCTAAAGGACTGTAGGGTAACGTAAAGAGCATTGTTTCAGAGTTAGACCTATGTTAAAATCTTTGTTGTAATGAGAACTTAGACAAATATAGTTATTCCTCTGGGGTAAATTTTCTGCTCTGCAAAATGAGAGTAACAAAGTACACCTTGTAGAGATTGTGAAGGTTCAGTGTGATAACTTGGTACACTGCTTTGCCTATAGTGAATATTTCCTTACCTTCTTCTTATTTATCTTATAAAATGGAGGAATGTGGGTAATGGAACCTCCTGGGATGCCCCCTCCCTATGTTGCCATTTAGTCATATTTTCCCTAACTTTTTCCTATGAGGGACACATGGCCACCTCTGGCCTGGTCCTATATAGAGGCAGTATTGGGAGTATTAAATGACCATCACCAAGATTCCTTCTGCTGCTACTCAGGGCTACTCTTCTCAGATGGGTCATAGATCTAGAGAAAAAAAGGAGAGGCTACAGATCTGACTCACCAGATGAGTTGTAACAGTAGGCCAGGAACTTTTTGCTGAGTGAATTTCTCCAAACCAGGACACCCATCCCATTCTTCCCACACTTGGGGTTCGGGAGAATCCGAGGGATGACCAAAAACTTATCTGCAACCCATCCATAGCTATAAAAGAATACACATTAGTTGAATGGATACATTTATCTCTGTTGCTGAACAAGAACACAGAGCTGGAAAAGGTCCAGCAGTGTTGTGAATCCAGTTGTTTCTCACCTGCAAGTCTCAAAGCCAGATCTCCATGCTGCTTCAATCTGGTCTTTGCTGGCCAAAGTTAGTCCCATCAGCCTACAGGCCTCCTGGGCTTCTGTGAAATTCAGCTGCTGGGTTGTCTTTTTGTTCACAAGGGTGACCCCTACAATTCTGCATGGTGCTGAGATGGAAAGTTCTGCAAAGGAGTCATAGAGGTCCTCAATTTGCTGCTGTCCTTGTTCCCAGCCTATAGGCTATTTTTCTTAACAGAGTATTATTGTCTTGATAGAGCAGTGAGGTCCTTGGGGCTGGGACTGAAGGTTATATATAACAGGCCAGACATTTCCCACAAGGACATCCTGCTGGATTAGGGTAGGTCTTTGCTCTGGTCCCAGCGTTCCTCTCATCAGATCAGGGTCTATCACACCCCACTGCATTAAGGTGCCTTGTTCTTTACATAGAGACTTTGGCCACCAGTTCCTTGGGTTGAGCCTAGGTGATACAGTTGCTGCCAACCTTTTTGGAATCTGTAAAGTGAAAGGTCTGAAACTTTGAGAAAAATAGAATTCAGGGCTCTGATTGATAGAATAGCTAACAATATGCCAAACCAATGTGGCTTGGGAACACCACTGTTTCTGAGATAGGCTGAAAAATGTTGCACTTGGTATAAAAGAATATGAGCTTTCTCAGTCCCAGATGTTCTTTGACCATTGGGGGGCAGGCTTACTCAGAAGTTCCTAGAGAAACCAGGCAGTAAACCTGGCATGGCGGAAAAACTAAATAAAGAAAGTTGGATTTTAGAGTCTGGGCTATGTCACTTGCTAGCTCTGTGATCTTAGGCTAGTCGTTTAATATTTTTGAGGCTCAATTTCCTTATTTGTAAAATTGAGAGAGTAACAGTATCTATTGTATAGGGTAGTGAGAGTTGAATGAGTTAATTGAAATAAAAATGCTTAGCATAGTGCCTGATCTCTCAAGGGAAGCTGAGGCAGTTGAATAGATATGTTGTAAATATATTTTACTCAAAAGTTTGTGAATCCAAGAGCTCTTTAGATCACTTTTCTTGTTTCTGGGATTTATAGATTTATATAAAATCGCAAAGTTGTATTGCATTCAGGTCTATTATTCCTATTGGGCTTTGTCCACAAAAGTCCGTAAGAGGGCATTATAATCTTCTAAGAAGTTGCTTGTACACAGATCTGTGCATTGGATGCCCAAATTCTTTGATCACTTTCTAGGTTGGTATTTAAGTTTCTTGCAAACATGGAAGGAGCATTTCTAAGTCTTCTATGTGACCTTGCTATGCTCTAGGGCAGGAGGCTAAAACAATAATATGTGTGTGATGCACAATATTTGTGGATGGCCTTATTTGCTTCCAGACCTTGTTCTCACAATGAGAAACCGAAGAGTCAACACCCCAATATGAGTGTTTGTGACAAAACAACCTCTTATGTCTATATGCACTAATACTAATACCTATAGGAATACTGATATTAATACTAATACTAGGGATACCTGGGTGGCACTGACAGTGCAGAGTCTGCTGTGATTCTCTCTCTCTGCTCCTCCCCTGCTCTCACTCTCCCTGTCTCTCTCAGAATAAATAAATAAACTTAAAAGAATACTAATACTAATTCTAACGTCTATCATCTGTTTATGCTTTTCTGTGCCAAACCCTGTCTCCTTTAATAGAAAGTTGAGGCTCAGGGAGATTAAATAACTTCCCCAAACCCAAGGATATAAAACATGGATATAGGACAGATTGGGTGCACAAATCCAATTATGACTGACTCTAAAACCCCACTATTCTACTTCCCACTGTGTTATGGAGAAGATGAACGTGTATGTGCACGTGTGTGCATGCACACACACACATACACATACACATTGTAATTAGAGCTGAATTCTTCAAACATCCTGGAATTTTGCTTACTTATCCAATGAGCTTGCTATTGCTCAAATATCACAACTGCTGCTTTAGGAATACCTGCAGAGAAGGTTTATTAATTACACTATAAAGTGGTCTTGCTACTCTTTCACCATAACTCATTTTTACCTTAAAAGTTATTATTTTGAGTAATGATAGACCTATTCTGGACAATGGACCTAGCTTTGATTATTTCATCTGTTATCAGTAGGCTCCGGGACTCTGGCAAGTTAGTGTACTCATTTGTAAGGAGATGGTTTTATCTTCTTCACAAAATTTTTATCAGAATTAAGTTAGATAACTTGTACCTCATAGGAGCTGGGTCCATAATAGATAGTCAACAAATATTAGTCATTTTTATGTTTTCCTATTTCATTTAAAGACAAAAGTAGGGAGTTGAAATCCAAGGGCTACTCCACTAACCTCTTCCTTAAGAATTTTTAGGAAACAGCAGGCATAGTAGAAATACTGTATGCTTAGGATGAGATAGAGCTGAATTCAAACCCAAGCTTTATTATTTACCATCTATACGGCATTAGGCAAGCCAATTGGCCTCATTTGAGCCCATTGCTTCATCTATAAAATGTCTTCTTGAGAGGGGAGAGAAAGTGAGAGCACAAGAATGGGGGAGGGGTGGAGAGAGGGAGAGAGAGAGAATCCCAAGTAGGTTCCCTGTTGTCCATACAGACCTCACAAACCATGAGATCATGACCTGAGCCAAAATCAAAAGTCAGATGCTTAACCAGCTGAGGCACCTAGGTGCCCCTTCTTGAGAAGATTAAATGAAATTTCATATATTACATACATAAAAATTTATATACTATAAAATATAATAGATAAAATTTAATTTCCTTAGGAAATTTTTGTCATCATCAAAGATAGTCCAAAGAGTGCAATGGAATCATTGTCAAAGAAAAATTTCCAAAATGTTTGAGTAATGGCAGCATTGTGGGGAAAAGTTCCCGAGAGGAATTTCAAAGAGGACCAAACTTATTTGAGAGTAACGGTTCTATAATTTTGAAAAAAAATATTACTCTAGGCTCTTATAATGAATATAACAATATATGAATCAACTCAAGATATCTGATTCCTACCTATTTCATATCACAGAACCTCTTCCAGCACAGGAACACACAATTTCCTTTTTTAAAATGCTCAAGTTTTCGTTTGTCTGGAACTACTGAGTGATTTGTGGTTATAATTTTTTTGCCTACATGCAGAATGAGGTTACCACTTAGGCATCTTAAAAGCCTGGAAATCCCTCAAAGTCATTCCTTTGGTAGGGAGATAATGACTAATTTTCAAACCTATATTTTCAACATTTTTTTCATTTAATTTGTAAGTTGCTACTGTAATATAGCAAAATTGAAATTAAAATAATTATATTGACACTTCCAAAACTATAAAACAAGTCAATATTTAGTGAAAGTTGGCCATTTTCCCCAGCTTTTAGTGCTTGCTTAAAATTCATTACAATCATGGTTTGTTTTTTTCAATGAAATACTTTTAAAAACAAATTATCTCTCCTCAATATTTTGTTTCAAAATATTCTTATTAAAAAGATTCCATAACCAAAAATAAAAGTCAAAATAACATAAAGGTAAATGTGAATCATTTTGGTGAAGTCAAGAATAAGATAAAAACATTTCTGGCAGAGCAACACTGTGAACTAAGTCTGTGGATATTGAGGATTGCTTCTACTCCCAGCAATCTACAGTTAAGAATTTGGTAGGCTTAGGACAGTTTGCAAGATCTTGTCTTGCTTCAGGTTGGAAATCTGGTCAGAAACCTACCTTCTGCGCGGAGAGAGCCGTGGACCAGGAGCTTTGTGGTCCAGATGGAAGTAAGAAGCAACATCAGGCAGAAGCACTTGACCATTATGCCAATCCCTTATATGCCAGAGAAGCACACTGGGTGGCCACTGGCAGCAATAGAAGCAGACAATCACCAGTCTAGATGGTGTCTTCTGGAAATGTATTAGACTCCCACTGCTTCATTTCATAACTGAGACATCCGGATTTCCCTGCTTTCAAGCTTCTGACTTGTCAAGGTCACAGGGGGGAAATGAGTGACGTCCCTTAAATGCCCAGGCTGTACTTTGTGGATTGCTTTCTGGAAAATTCAGCTAATGCTGACTCAGAAAACACAAATGAGGAAGGCAGATAGCACAGCATAAACTGCTAGAGATTTCCCCAGTTCCCACATTCCCTGCCATCCCCTACATCCCCCACCAGCTCAATTCTGACACAGTTCATTGTTATTACCTGTGGAGCCCATTCATTTATATATTCTTAGGAATGTCTGTATCCAAAGGAGATTGAGCATGGATTGTGCTTCTTTTCCTCCCACAGTCAGTGATTTTTTTTTCTCTCCAGCTGTTTATCTTTGTGAAAGTGGGGTGGGGGGAATGATGCAGAGGATCATGAAAGCAAATTCCCATTTAAATACTGAGGACAGAGTGTGTATGCCTCCCTTTTCTCTTATACACTTGAAATTTCTACATCATTGCAAGTGATTCTTTCTTCAAAGAAACAAGACACATATAATTCATATTTAGAAAATACAACTGGGGGACAATTCACAAAATTTTAATCATCTTTTCACTTTACAAAAGGGTTTTTGAGTTTATAGTAATTACCACAAGGGTCATTTATATAATAATTCTCTCTTTAATAACCTCTTTTGTACTCTGGCAGGCCAAAATTCAGTTTTGATTACCCCTTTCTTGCTTGATGAAGTGAGGTTTATATGTACTGTGTACCAGTAGACTGCACTCTCTTTTTTCCCAGCTGGATATTCAATGGTTTGTCTTGGGAATTATGGAATTCTGGCTTGTGAATAATGCCTTGAGTAATGGTTTATGAGTTTTATTCTAAATGAATGTCATTTATACGAATAGTTTTTGGATTACAATTACTTTTCTTACAAATGGTACTGGTCATATAATTAGATATCCATACAGAAAATACCAGGAATGAAAGGAGAATCTGCTCTGCACATAGGTAACTTGTAAGAGACCAGGGGATAGCCCTTAAGTATCTCTAATATTTAAATACCTGTAGATCTCATTACTTGGGTGAGCACATGTCCCAAGCTATAGGTAACTTGGAAACATACATGACTTGATCACCATGGAACTAGGTAAACATGAAGGAAGTAATCAGGTCTTTTTCATTATTATCCTTAAAACCTAGCACCATGCCAAAGGAGAGATAGCCTTCAAGCATTTGCTAAACTATTTCAGAAAGAAAGAAGGAGGGGAGACAGGAAGGGAAAAATAAATGTAGAAAGCAAGGATTTGGATGGGAGAAATAGCTTATGAGAAAAGAAAAGACCTAAATTTTGGAAACAAATTTCTAGAAGGGGAATTATTAGGTAAAAGGAATCTGCATGATAGTGCTGGTGCTTAAGAATGAGTTTCTGGAAGAGGAAACAATCTTTTTTTTCTTTCTTTTTTTTTTTTTTTTGGCGGAGGAGAATATCTATATTGAGAGAAGTTAAGCCACCATTGGAATGTGATTGAGAATGCTTGATGGGAACTTGTTGCCTCTCTTATTAAATGTGAATATGCTCAGTCTTCAGTTCTAGGCATCTCACTCAAGGCAAGTTTCTGAAGAGTTAGTTGTCAGGAGTGAAAAGCTAAACTGGAGAGCTATAAAAAAAATATTGCCAGTTAATTTCACATTATTGTTTTGAAGAACAGTGTTTACGCTATGGAAAAAGAAACAGCAGTGCTGTCCACTTCTAAAATAACAGCTCATGCTATAATCAAGGAGAAGCAACAAAGAAATTTGTAGAATTAAAAGGGAAATTGAAAAGTTAAATGAAGATGAAGAGAATAGGAGAGTAGGAAACAACATCCAGACCCATTTCTTTTTTTTAATTTGCTTTTTAAATTTCAGTATAATGTACAATGTTATATTAGTTTCAGGTGTACAATATACTGATTCAACACTTCCATACATTACTCAGTGCTCATTATGATAAGTGTACTCAGTCTCCATCACCTATTTCACCCATCCCGACCCCTCTCCCCTGTGATAACCACTAGTTCTCTATATTTAAGAATCTGGGTTTTGTGTGTGTGTGTGTGTTTCTTTTTTTGTTATTCATTTGTTTGCTTTCTTAAATTCCACATGAGTGAAATCATATGGTATTTGTCTTTCTCTGATTTATTTAGCATTATACATTCTAGATCCATCCATGTTGTTGCAAATGACAAGATTTCATTATTTTTTGTGGCTAAGTAGTATTCCATGGTGTGTGTGTGTGTGTGTGTACGTGTATATATATATATACACACCACCTCTTCCTTTTTTTTTTTTAATAGTTTATTGTCAAGTTGGCTTCCATATAACACCCAGTACTCATCCCCGCAAGTGCCCTCCTCATGCCCATCACCCCCCTACTCCTCTCCCTACCCCCATCTGCCCTCAGTTTGTTCTCGGCATTCAAGAGTCTCTCATGTTTTGCCTGACTCCCTCCCCCCCACTATTTTTCCCCTTCTTCTCCCCCATGGTCCTCCGTTAAGTTACTCCTAATCCTCCTATACATGCAAACATATTATACACGCCACCTCTTCTTTATCCATTCATCTATTGATGGACACGGGTTGCTTCTATAATTTGGCTGTTGTAAATAATGCTGCAATAAACATACGGGTGCATGTATCCTTTTGAATTAGTGTTTTGTAGTCTTTGGGTAAATACCCAGTAGTGCAGTTACTGGATTTTATGGTAGTTCTGAAATTTTTAATTTTTTGAAGACCCTCCATACTGTCTTCCACAGTGGCTGTACCAGTTTGCATTCCCACCAACAGTACATGAGGATTCCTTTCTCCTGCCATCCTCACCAACACTTGTTTCTTGTGTTTTTGAGCTTAGCCATTCTGACAATTGTGAAGTGATATCTCATTGTAGTTTTGATTTGCATTTCCCTGATGATGAGTGATGTTGAGCATCTTTTCATGTGTCTATTAGCCATCTGTATATCTTCTTTGGAGAAATTTCCATTCATGTTTTCTGTCCATTTTTTAATTGTATTATTTGGGTTTTTTTGGTATTAAGTTGTATCAGTTCTTTATATATTTTGGATACTAATCCTTTATCAGATCTGTCATTTGTAAATATCTCCTCCCATTCATTAGGTTTTCTTTTTAATTTTGTTAATTGTTTCCTTTGCTGTGTAGAAGCTTTTCATTTTGATGTAGTCCCAATAGTTTATTTTTGCTTTTGTTTCCCTTGCCTCAGGAGACACATCAAGAAAAATGTCTACTGCCAGTGTCAAAGAAATTATTGCCTGTGTTCTCTTCTAGGTTTTTTATGGTTTCAGGCCTCATATTTAGGTCTTTAATCCATTTTGAGTTTATTTTTTTGTATAGTGCAAAAAAGTAATCCATTTTCATTCTTTAGTATGTAGCTGTCCAGTTTTCCCAATACCATTTATTGAAGACTGTCTTTTTCCCATTGCACATTCTTGCCTCCTTTGTCATAGATTAATTGACCATATAATTGTAGGTTTATTTCTGGATTATCTATTCTGTTCTACTGATCTCTCTGTCTCTTTCTGTGCCAGTACTATACTGTTTTGATTACTACAGCTTTGTAGGATATGGATTATGATACTTTCAGTTTTCTTCTTCTTTTCCAAGATTGCTTTGGCTATTTGGGGTCTTTTGGGGTTCTATACAAATTTTAGAATTATTTGTCCTAGTTCTATGAGATATGCTATGGTGTTTGATAGGGGTTGCATTAAATCTGTAGATTGCTTTAGGTAGTATAGACATTTTAACAATATTTGTTCTCTGAATTCATGAATATGGAATATCTTTCTATTTATTTGTGTTACCTTCAATTTCTCTCATCAGTGTTTTATGATTTTCAAACTATAAGTCTTTGACCTCCTTGGTTATGCTTATTCTTAGGTGTTTTATTATTTTTGGTGCAGTTGTAAATGGTACTGTTTTCTTAATTTCTCTTTCTGCTGCTTCATTATTAGTGTATAGAAATGCAACAAGTTTCTGTTGTATCCTGCAACTTTATTGATTTCATTTATTAGTTTTGGTGGTTTTTTGGTGGAGTCTTTAGGGTTTTCTGTATATAGTATGTCATCTACAATTAGTGAAAAGTTTACTTCTTCCTTACTGATTTAGATGACTTTTATTTCTTGTTTTCTGACTGCTGTTGTTAGGATTTCCAGTACTGTGTTGAATAAAAATGGTGAGAGAGGACATCCTCATCTTGTTCTTGATCTTGGGGTAAAGCTTTCAGTTTTTCACCATTGAGTATGATGTTAGCTGTGGGTTTTTCATATATGGCCTTTATTACGTTGAGGTATATTCCCTCTAAACCTACTTTATTGAGGGTTTTTATCAGGGATGGATGTTGTACTCAAATGCTTTTTTTTTGCATCTACTGAAATTATCATATGGTTTGTATCCTTTCTTTTGTTGATGTGATGTATCACATTGATTTATTTGCAAGTATTGAGCCAAATACTGCATCCTGGGAATAAATCCTACGTAATGGTGATGAATGATTTTGTTACTGTATTGTTGGATTTTGTTTGCTAATATTTTGTTGAGGACTCTTGCATCTATGTTCATCAGATATATTGGCCTGTAGTTCTCTTTTTGGTGGTTTTGGTGTCAGGATAATGCTGGCCTCTCCTTGGTTTTCTTCTCCTATTTTTTGAGGTAGTTTGAAAAGAATAGGTATTAACTCCACTTAAAATGTTTGGTAGAATTTTGCCTTAAAGCCATCTGGTCTGGGACTTTTGTTTGTTGGGAGTTTTTTGATTACTAATTCAATTTAATTGCTGGTATTTAATCTGTTCAAATTTTCTATGTCTTCCTGCTTCAGTTTTGGTAGGTTATATGTTTCTAGGAATTTATCCATTTCTTCTAGTTTGTCCAATTTATTGACCTATAATTTTTCATAATATCCTCTTATAATCTTCTGTATTTCCGAGGTGTTGATTGTTATTTCTTTAATTTCTGATTATTATTATTGTTGTTGTTATTATTTTAGTTCTCTTTCTCTTTTGATGAGTTTGGCTACTGATTAATTTTGTTGATCTTTTCTAAGAACCACCTCCTGGTTTCATTGATATGTTCTATTGTTTGTTGTTGTTTTCATCCCTATTTCACTTATTTCATCTCTAAGATTTATTATTTCTTTCCTTATACTGGTTTTGGTTTTGTTTGTTCTTCTTTTTCCTAACTCCTTAGGTGTAAGATTAGGTTGTTTCAGATTTTTCTTGCTTCTTGAAGTAGGTCTGTATTGCTGTAAACTTCACTCTTAGAACCACGCTTGCTGTATCACAAGATTTCAGACCAGTATGTTTTCATTTTCATTTGTCTCCATCTATTTTTTATTTCCTCCTTGATTTTTTAGTTGACCATTCATTGTTTAGTAGCATGTTATTTAACCTCCATATTTGTATTCTTTCTAGATTTTTTTTCTTGTGGTTGATTTCTAGTTTGATATCATTGTGGTTGGAAGAGATGTATAGTATCACTTCAATCATTTTGAATTTGTTAAGACTCATTTTGTGGCCTAACATGTAATCTATTCTGGAGAATGTTCTATATACACCTGAAAATAATGTGTTGTGTGTCCTGCTATTTTCAAATGGAATGTTCTGAATATATCTGTTAGATCCATTTGGGCCAATGTGTCATTCAAACCAACCCATTTTCTTATTCCCTAGATATGGCACACAAGAGTGCAAGTGATATTTAATCTGATATATGTAAATAAAAGTTTAAATAGAATTGAATTTTTGAAATATTGCATGAAAGATGGAAATACAGTTCAACCCAGAGTATTGGACTGAAGGTAATATCTAAATTTTGGCTTAAGTTCTAACACTAATTTTCTGTGTGAGTTTGAGCAAGTCACTTAAACTTATTTGGGCCTCAGTTTTATCATCTGTCAAATAAGGAAGTTGAATTATCTGAATTTAAAAGTTACCACGTATAGGAGGATAAGGAGGAACTTAATGGAGGACCATGCGGGAGAAGAAGGGGAAAAATAGTGGGGGAGAGGGTGGGAGGCAAACCATGAGAGACTCTTGAATGCGAGAGCAAACCAAGGGCTGATGGGGGTTCGGGGGAGGGGCAAGGGGGTGATGGGCATAGAGGAGGGCACTTGTGGGGATGAGCACTAGGTGTTATATGAAAACCAGCTTGACAATAAACTATTAAAAGAAAAATCAAGGTATAGGCTGTGGTGTGCTCTTACCTGGAGGCCTTGGGGAAGAATCCACTCTCATGCTCATTCAGGTTGGTGGCAGAATTCATTTCCTTGACACTGTAGGAATGAGGTCCCTATTTTCTTGCTGGCTGTCAGCTGGGGTCCATTCTCTGCTCAAGAGGCTGCCTGCTTTTCTTCTCGTGTGACTTATTCCGTTTTCAAAGCAGCAGTGACTCTTTGTGTTTTCCCCACACCTTTAATCTCTCTGACCTTCATTTCTACCATTAGCCAGAGAAAGCTTTCTGCTTTTAAGGGCTGATGTGACTACATTGGGCCCACTGAGATGATTTCTCTATTTTAAGGTCAACTTTACCATATTACATTACAGGAGTGATATTTCATATTCAAAAGTTTAAGGGATTGGGATAAGATATTTTGGGGAGGGAGAAATTTTAGAAATTCTTCCTGCTACAGTTACTTACCTTTGATTATATCTTGATTCTGCTTTCTGGGAGAAACTCCTATGTCCCATGTCCACTGATCTCTGTAGCCCTTCATTGTATGTAATCATCCATGGCCACATTTGAGTTAGATCAAGGAGTATGCCCTCCTGTGGTGGGGGAGGGGGTGGCATGGAGGGGAGGTATAGCACACTTCCTGTTGGTGTAAGCTGAAGATCCCAAAAGTTGTTTTCTAATTTGAACAGTTGAACATTTTCATCTTGGCTTGTGTTTCTTTGTAAATACAATTCCCTCACAAACCTAGATTTCTGATATTTTTGCTTCCATTTGATTCCATGTGCTAATAATCATACTCCAAATCTTTTCTCAGTCATAATTCTCAAGATATATTTCCTTGTTTTCTCAGCTCCATCCTACTCTTTCTCTAATTTAATGGTGCCTACACTGTGTTCATTTGAAACTACAGGTGGAAGGGCCACATCCTTTTTTTTTTTTAAATATTTTTATTTATTTCTAGGAGAGAGAGAGAGAGAGACAGACAGACAGACAGCGTGAGCAGGGGAGGGTCAGAGAGAGAGGGAGTCACAGACTGAAACAGGCTCCAGGCTCTGAGCTGGCAGTCAGCACAGAGCCCGACGCGGGGCTCGAACCCACGAACCGCGAAATCATGACCTAAGCGAAAGTTGGACGCTTAACCGACTAAGCCACCCAGGTGCCCCGGAAGGGCCACATCTTTATGTGACCTTTGCCATAGGCTGAGTTGATCTGAGTTCAACTGAAAAATTTTATTGGTTCTTTTCCTCTGAAATCTATTTTTATCTTTACTGTTTGGAGTTTAGAAACAGACTTTCTAACCTTCAATCTAAAAATCTATATTCTTTTTCTACTTCCAAATAGCCAATTCCTGACAGCATTTTTTTTTATAATACCTTGCCAAAGGCAGCCAATAAAGGTTCACATACTTCAGTACTTGGACTTATTCCGACCACTTCTTCTAGGGCTATAGGCTACCCATGAACTGCCTTTCAAGTTATCATAGGTAATCCCTAGCCAAGTATTTCTGTTTTATTCACTACAAGGGTCACTGATTCTGATATTAGTTTTCTTGGTTTTTGCTACTTGACTGCTAAACCAGTGCCTCATATTTTGAAAACCTACTATTGAAGTACCCCATTTCTTTTTTTCTTAAATAGTTTATTGTCAGGTTGGTTTCCATATAACACTTAGTGCTCATCCCAACAAGTGCCCTCCTCCATGCCCATCACCCCCTTTCCCCCTCCCTTGCCCCCATCAGCCCTCAGTTTGTTCTCAGCATTCAAGAGTCTCTTATGGTTTGCCTCCCTCCCTCTCCCCAACTGTTTTCCCCCTTCTCCTCCCCCATGGTCCTCCATTAAGTTCCTCCTAATCCACTTATATGTGCAAACCCTATTTGAAGCACCTATATGAAGCATCCCATTTCTGGTTCAAATCCATGCACTAGTCAGAGTAGGATAACTGCTAGAACAAATATTACCAAATTTCAGTGGCTTAATACACTAAAATTTAATTTCTTGCTTATGTCACAATTGAATTCTGTGAGTGCCCATTGAAAGATCCAGCTTCCATCTAGTGGTCCTGAGATCTTCTTAGACCTCAGGTCTCCAACTAAATCCTCTGAATATGGTAGGCAGAGGGGGAATAAAGGCAATGTGAAATATTGGGCAGGAGAATCTGTTTTTAGGAAATTATATCTGGAAGGTCTACTTTCCCTTACATCTGGCTGCAAGAAAAAAAAAAGTAGTCTAGTTGTGAAAATCACATTTGCAAAAATTCAGCAGTCTCTAGCACAGCAAAATGTGTTCATTTAAAAAATTAAAAGTGTAGAGGTTCCTAAAAAAATTAACAATGGAACTCCCCTATGACCTAGCAATAGCACTGCTAGGAATTTACCCAAGGGATACAGGAGTACTGATGCATAGGGGCACGTGTACCCCAATGTTCATAGAAGCACTTTCAACAATAGCCAAATCATGGAAAGAGCCTAAATGTCCCTCAACTGATGAATGGATCAAGAAGATGTGGTTCATCTACAGAATGGAATACTACATGGCAATGAGGGTGTTATGCTGAGTGAAATAAGTCAGGCAGAGAAAGATAGATACCATATGTTTTCACTCATATGTGGAACAGGAAAAACTTAACAGAAGACCATGGGGGAGGGGAAGGGGAAAAATAGTTAAGGAGAGAGAGGGAAGCAAACCATAAGAGACTCTTAAACACTGAGAAGAAACTGAGGGTTGATGGAGATGGGGAAGAGGGGAAAAGGAGTGATGGGTATGGAGGAGAGCACTTATTGGGATGAGCACTGGGTGTTATATGGAAACCAACTTGACAATAGACTATAAAAGAAAAAAATTAAAATTTAAAAGAAACACACACACAAAACAGACTCTTAAATACAGAGGACAAACTAGTGGTGGCCAAAGGGCAGGGGGATGGGTGAAATAGATAAAGGGGATTAAGAGTAACTATTTTGATGAGCATTGAGAAATTTATGAAATTGTTGAATCATTGTATTGTACACCTGAAAAAGAAATCATAAGCCGGGAAGGTGTAGGAAACTAGGATCAGGAATGAGGAAGTGGAGAGAGAAAGGAACCGATTCAGCCCTAAGAGGTAACCCATAGTATAGTGACCCAAGGGGTGGAGACTCGGCTTGGTTCTGGGAGGCACTAATATCCAAGGGGGTCTAACTCAGGATGGGGGCAAGGCTGTGGCTTAGCTCCATAAAATGAGGAGGCATTTGGCTACTGCAAAAGGTTTGGAAAGGTGCTTTTATTTTCAAACTCAGGTATGTGACACTCTGTAGTTTAATGCTAGCACACCTGTGTGAGTTTAACAACATTAGGAACTGACAGCCAGTGATACACAAATCCAGCATCTCCCTCTCCATTTACTCTTCCAGGCTGTATACAGGATATTGTGGTAGCCCTTTTAGGAAGTGATTACCAACCATGACACAAACAGCACATCACTCTGAAACTCAAGGTAGGCACCCAGAATCCTAGGGCTAAGCAGAAATATCAGACTTCAGAGACATTTTGAGGGGAACTTTTATTTTAGATCAATATCACCACTGGAAATACAGGGCCATTTCTCTCTATTTCACTGCTGCTTTGGAAACATTCCAACTGTTTCAGATCAGTCTGCTTTTCAGGAAAGAAAGGCCAGTGAGTACTTTTTCAGGAATGCCCTTGGAAATATGGTTACTCTTACAGTTCTTCTTTTCTTCAACCTCTCTTACTCATAAAGCACTTTGGATGAGAGCCTGTGTCTGGAAGTACTCTTGCAGGCTTTTCTATGGAGCAGCTGGAGGTTCAGGAGCTCCCTGTAGCTGTTCTCCTGGCTTTTGTTTTAATTGGTAGCAAAGGTTGGAACCCTGTGGCCAAGTGGACAATGGGCCAGCTCAGCCTGGTCCTCCTTTAAGGGAGGCTAAGACTGGACATTGCCATCATAGAGTCCTGCCCCACAGCTACTGTCTCTGGAGCTCCATTTGCATCATGTCTGTGGCTCTGAGGGCCTAAAAGATTTTTCAGTGTGTCCAGTCCCCCTGGAATAGACAGGGAAAACCATCCAACCAAACCCCCAAGTCCCTTTGCCTTGATCTGCACCTCTTTACCTTAATGGCACATTCTTGGTCAACCCTAGCTTGGGCTTCATTCACAGTGGTTTTCTAGTCACTGTAATGGATGCCTTTCCCCTCCCTCCCCAACCCCCGAGCCAACAACATACTGTTTTTATAGTAGGGCTGATCTATGTGGGTCTTTCTGAAAGGAGTGGTTGCATCAAGTGCAGTCCTTGAGCATGGAAATTGTGTTGCTAATTAGGTCTCATTTCTGTTCTCTCACAGAGTAGACTGAAAAATACTAGAATAAATTGGAGCTAATAAAGATGTTATTTTTCTCACTGAGATAGTGGCAGTGATCGTGCTGGAACTGGGAGGTATACATAATGTCAGCTGTCCCCAGGCTGCTTTCTACCACCTTGAATGCTCACTTGTTCTTTTGATCAACATTTAATATACCCTCCCATGCATCAGCAACCATACTAGGTACTTACCCCAGAGAATGGGTAAGATATGGTTCTTGTCTTTGAGGAAAAATAGGGAGACAGACAGTTAAATAAGTTATTGTGACATACTGTCATAACAGTAAATAATGATGTTTAAAAAGTGTCAGCACAGAGGAGGGTGTGACCTATGTGGTGTATGGTAGGGAGTTGGAGGAAAGTCATCAAAGCTTGTACATCAGGGATAACTTTTGCACTTGGTCCTGAAGGGTAACCAGCAGAAAAGAGGAGAATGGCAGAAGAAAAACAAGTGAGTTGAGGAACAGAACTATGAGAACAGGAAATAGTTTGGAGTGGTTGGAGAGCTTGGGGATGTGGGACTAAAACATAATGCATGCAGTTAGAGACCATTGGAAAAGACAATTTTGTACAGGGGCCAGTCTGCCTAGATATGAGTTTCAGGACCATAATTTACTAACCAGATGTCCTTGGCAAGTTAGTTGTGTTTTTTTGTGCTTCAGTTTCTTTATCTGAAAATTGGGGAGGGTGGTACCCGCCTCATGGTTTTTTCTTTACTTTTCTTTCTTTCTTTCTTTCTTTCTTTCTTTCTTTTTTTTTTTTTTTGAGGATTAAATGAATTAATACCTGTATAATACATAGAACAGTGTATGGCTCATAATAAGTTCTATATGAGTGTTAGCAACAAAACAGACATCAACAACAAAACAAAAACAGCAGAACAGCCACAATAAAACTCACAAGAAACCAACACCCCTCAAAACTGATAAGGGATGAATGAAGGCAGTGGCTGGAAAGAAGTCAACTTGGAAATGGGATGTACTCCTTTCAGTTTTATGCTAAATAATTGGAATGCTCTGAAATGTGTACTTGGGTCGGAGATCCCATTTGAACTGAAGCACTAAGGTACAATTGCACATGTGCTTGCTGGCACACAGGAGCTGAAATCACACCTGAGAGGTGGGTTCCCAATGGGAGAGGACAAATAGGGAATAGATTATTGTACAACAGCTTAGAATTAGCACTTGAAATGGAGACCAGCAAGTTCACTGTTGCAGCCATGAGTTTTCAGTGTTTTTCAAACATCTTAAATCAATGTGGAGAGCTCATTGAACAGGTGCCTGGTGACTGCCCCACACCTAGTGAAAATCTGTGGGTTGCTTTGTCCAGAACACACACCTAGAACACACGTTTGGAAGGTTGTTGGCTTCATGCACATGCATGCTGTGTGTATGTGTGTATTGTGTGTGCATACAGATGCATATATATTAACTCACATCTTCCCATTTCATTTCAAGCACTGATCTAAATTCAGCCTAAATATTCTTTTCTGAAAAACATTCCCTACTTGTGTAAAGAGAAACTCTAGTTCCAAAGAGGAGGCAAAGAGGCTGAAGGAGAGTCAGTGAGAATGCAAAGGGAAATGGGATGATATTCATGTTGACTCCACATTCTAGGTCTGATCCTCAGGGTCAGAGTTAGCCTTTGGGCACAATTCTTTTTGATTTCTGATGACAGAGAGGAAAAAGGGGAGGGAGAGTGAACTTCTTACTGTTTCCTGCAGTGAAGGTGTTTTATTTCCCCCAGCCATCTGAGGTAGGGGCAGATGACTTTCCTTTCTGTTAGAGTTCCTTGGTGAAGGTGACTTCATCCACCAGAAGTGTTCCCAGGGCAGTTTTGTTGATCCTCCAAGAACATCAGTTACTGTGTATGGATAGCTCCCACATGGATGCTGAGTGTGAAAGAACCCTGGGCTTGTTTCCTGATAGGCTGGTGCCAGCATGCCCACACTGGCCTGAAACACTATGCTTGGGGAAAGGGCAGTCAGCTGTGTGCTGGAGCAGGGCACTGACTTGGTGTCAGGTTTCCTACTGCTCTGCAGGTTGCTCATGCTGGAGTCCTGAGCTCCACCACGAGTCCCTCTGGGCTGCGGAGCAAGTGGATCTCCCATGGGGCCCATCAGCCTGCTCCACACAAGAGTTATAGGAACTGTAGAGCCCCAGCACAACAGTCAAGACCAGCATCACTGTGGCCATCATCCAGATGACTTGCCAGTGCTGACACAGTTTGGGATACATGACTTGTAAGAAATGAACCAATTCTTCAAGTTTGCTGTCAAATGAAAAAATAGGAGAATGGCTTAGTATATTGGGCATATTAAAAATTTTCCCCAGGTGATTTTGATGCCATAGCCTTGACATTGGGAACTCCTGGACTAGAATACTCCATTTACTTGTTTGGCCATACATACATACATACATACATACCCTGATCTATTCATGGGATGGTCATTAATGTATGAATTCTCCCAACCCCCGGGATACAAGGTTAGCTGACCTACACTCCCATGCATGCAGATGGGACCAGCATCTTTTCTGTGCTTAGCGGTATTTAGAGATCAGCTCCAAGTTTTACTCTGTCCCCTGCCTCCATGATCCAATGCATATTTTGTTCCACATTTGGCTGTGTTCAGAGTAGAAGAACTGTGCTAAACCCTTAGAGAACCCTCCATGTTCAATGATGAATGACAAGAAACCAGATCAACCTCAAGAGCTCACTTCAAACCATCCCAAGGGCAACCAGAGGACTAGTAGCCTCCAGCAACCTCTCAGTGGTTTATTCCAGATGTTTTCTCAACATCATTCATCTTCATTCTCTAATTTCCCTTCTTCCTCTTTTTGTCCTTTCTCTACTCTCTCTTTTTGCTCTTTCCTCCTTTCATCTGTTTCCCTCTCCATTTTTTTGGCTGCTTCACTCCCCTTTTCCTTCTTGCTCTCTTCCCAACTGCCTTTCAACTTTCCCTCTCTTTGTGGCCTAGTGAAAAGACATTTGACCATATGGCCTGCTTCACAGAATCTATTCTTCAAGCTCTCTAGAGAAATCCTGCACACATTCGTTAGGCTAGAATTGTTTTCCTATTTCCAATCCCTGATCTATTTTTTATAATAATATAAAAAATAAGGTTACTGAGGATCACCAAATGGAGAAGGTGAGAAAAGTGACAAAAGGCTTTCTGAAGATCTCCAGGCTCACATAGATACTGAAATATGTGGGCCATTTGCTGAGAAGTAGACAGATCTAATATAGTTTGTAGTAAAAATATGCCTTATGACCCATGGAAAAACTCAACAAATACCTTCCTTGGAAAGAGATCAGAGGCTCAGAGTGCCTGCCTTGGATGCTAAGGTACTGATTGGTTTATCTTCCATGTGGAAACCATTCAATGATTGTTTTAGGAAGAGTTAAGCAAAGCAAAACAGTGAGCACATTAGCCGAGGTGAAATTCATTGTCCATTTTTACAACTGTTGAGAAGGAATAGCTTAGAAATGGAAGATTTTTTCTTTCAGCCCTGTTTAGATTCCTTAGCTTCTACATAGATATCATTGGTCCTTCTTTTGGGCTGTATTTCCATGCTCCAAAACAAGTTGCTAGGGTTGGGAGAATCCCACTGTAACCCTACTCTTAAGTGGGACTGCAGAGGAGGAGGTCAGGATCTAGCTTTGTGGCCTTTTGCTGGTCCCCCATTTCTAGCTTATAAAAGAACAAGAAATAGAATTAGGTTAGAAATAGAATCTCTATGTAAATCAATTTTGTTTTTTAATTTTTGATCTCCCATAGGGAGGAGTGAAGTGGCTTCCCCTTCACCTGGGCCTTGGGAGAGAGGCTTCAGAGACACTGCTGGAGAGCTCAGTATGTGGAAGTTTGGAGGACACAGTGGACTGGTGTGTGCCTTACACATGAGCAATTGGAAAAGCAAGAATCTTGGTGGTGTGCTTGATGGCATCAGAATAGTGAGCCATGATAGGGAAAGTTGTCCTACCCATAGTGGGCCAATGTTTCACCTGGACTTAATGTAGTCAGGAGGAGGAGAGCTGGCTTGGGGCATCACAGATCCTGCCCAGAAATGCTACATTGAAGCTGAATAGTGAAGGTATACTTCTAGCTGTCCAAGGACTGAGAGGGATTTTAAGTGGCCAGCTAAAAGACATGCATTCAACCTCATAAAGGGACTAGCAGCTGAGTGGACCTTGGCCATGGTGTGAATGTGTGTGTATGCTGGGAGGTGGGAGGAATGATTTTCTCTAAAGATTCCATAGAGCAATACACTAATCAAAGTTACCAAGTCAGCTTTAAACCCCTGCCAGTCCCTGGTGCCCTCTCACAATACCATTCAAATAATACCCTTCTTACCCCTTCATCTCAATTCTTTCCCAGCATTGGTCCTAGAGAGTCAGATGCTGCATTTGGCGAAGCTTGGGCAGGGGGGAGGATAGAAGTGCAGGTGGGAAAGAGAGAACGAAGCCATGCTCCCCCTGCCTGCTATATAGGCTCCCTTCTTGAAGCAGACAAGCTGGGGGAAAAAAGTAGTTTGAACTTTATAAGTTCAGGCTTTTGACTATTTTAGGGAACTGGCCATTTTAATTAATGAACTGAGATTATTACTGGGGCTTAAACTTGACCAGAGGAGTTTTGCTTTCTGAAAGTCACTAGAAAAGTAAAGAAATCTGCCTAACATGACCTTAACCCCATAAATCAGATTTGAGTAGGCAGAAGAGGCTAAAGTTTTCTATTGCACTTTGTCTTTCTTGTTTAATGTATTTTATAAATTTCAGAAGACTGTATTCTCTATTTTAATATGGTTAAGATATTGGGTTGATTCACCCAAAGTTCATTTAAGCTGATACTCCAGAAAAAAATGTTTATAACAGATTGCATTATTATACAATTAATCCTTGAATAACCCAAGTTTGAACCGTATGGGTCCACCTTTATGCACCTTAAAACACTTTAACGTTTTAAAGGTCAACAGTATACTATTAGTAGTAAGTTTTTGAGGAGTCAAATGTTGTACTTGAGTTTTTTGCTGTGTGGAGAATGGATACCCCAAACCCCCACATTGTTCAAGGGTCAACTGTATATTTTTATAACAGAGTAGAAATTCAGACAAAAAAGATTCTAGTTTTAGATGTGGAATCTCTTAAATAAGGAGTTCACTGCTAGTGTTAGCCCAGTGTTTTTAAAATGCACTAAGTAAAGTAAGATGTGGAATTTTTAAACCTTGCTTATTAATGCAATGCCAAACTTTAAACCTTGCTTATCAATGCAATGCCAAAATCTCATGGGGAAAAATCATGTTTGAGTGCAGGTGCCTGTAGGCAACTATGTGTCTACAGGACTCAGGAATGATTGCCTGGTATTGAAGACAGTAGGCTCTCAAGGCCAGTCTCCTTTGGTGACAGGTGAGGAAGGAGCTCTATAACTGAGTAGGCAGCTCAGATGCTAGCAGTGTTAGTTGTTACAGAAAAGATGATGCCACACCACTGGGCCTGAAAAGGAGAAGCTATACCCTTATGATGAAGGATGAGGACCCTTTTGAGGGCTGTGCTGATGTCTGGTATCCATCACCTAAGATACAGATATGTTCTCAAGATCCAAAGTAAATCCAAGAGGGATAAAAGGTTAGGAGAGAGAACAAGACCTCTCAGAATTGGCAGGACCACGAGGATACTTTTGGATGATGGATGTAAAAGGCAGACATTGTTATGTGCTGCTGACCAGGAGCTGGACAGGGAGGGACTCAGATCCAGCCTTACTTCCCCTGCAGTTTCACTGCTACTAATCGCCTGAGATCAAATTAGCTAGATAAGGATTCCAGTCCTGTGCTTTGTAAACCAAACTGTTTATATTCCATGTACTCTATTTAATTCTCTTTTGTTCTTTCTCGATACGTGGAAGTGTTAGAAGTTCTAGCCTGTCTTAGCTATATTCAAAGAAGCCAAAGAAAGAGCTTTTGTCCAGGCCTGGGCTTGACTGCATTAAAGGGGAGGAAGGCCATGTAGTGACCTCTAAAAAATAAGAGCAGAGGACCCCCAAGAGGGAGAGAAGATGTAAGGAGACTAGAATCTAGTTACTTGGAGTAGGGACAGTACTTTCACTGTCAAAACTTGGGAGTTCTTTCATTAGGGGAGATGGTGCATCCTACCATAGGTTTGTTTTCAACAGTGAAGCATTTTCTTCAGCTCTCCTAGACTGCTCCTCCCTTGAATACTAGGGTTGACTCACACAGGCTGAGACCTCTCACTCTGGCTAAATCTTCTACCAACTGGGCTCTGTTGACTGTTCCCATGTGCTTTAAAGTGTATCTATCTCACTTCTAATCTAATAATTTTATTACCTTATTCACTGCATGCATGTGATTTCAAACTAGCCAAGTAATGAGGCACAAACACATACCCTGTTTCATGTTTAGCAGCTGAATAGATAATTAATCATTTTGGCTGGAGCCACCCTGAACTCCAAGATAGACCGGGGAGTCTAAAAACAAAGATTTTGGTGAAGTGTTCCAAGTTTTCTGTAACCACATTTCTAAAAATCAAAATCGAACATAAATAGAAACAATAAGGCAGAATGTATGAAATTGGGGCTATGATTAAAATACAGGACACTTACAAGGGCACAGGTAGGACAAGATGCAGGATCTATACTATATTTGTTAAATGTTTTCCCCTGATTTAGGGAAACAGACACTTGAAGTATAAAGTATATTAAAAAAGAAAGCCCATGTATTTCCAATCCAAGTGGAATCTGCTGGAGACTCCCCTTTGTCAGTGAGTTGAGTTTGTCTCCTGCCCCTATGTGTTCTCTCTGCCCCTGTTCCTGTAAGAAACCACCTGTAAGGCTTCAGGACAGCTCCCTTGACCTAGGCTCTTTCATGGGGATATCTGGGAAATGTGCTAACAGTGGCTGGGCAAGAAGGGACTCCAGTCAGTTTCTTAGTTCCTAAGCTCTTGATTGTTTTTGGCCTCACTCTTGACCACCTCTGACCCTCTCAACTCTTGCAAACATTTATTTTTTAACTATTTTGTATCCTTCCTCTGCTTCTTTCCCCAAAAAGTGCCCTTCTTGGTTTCTATTGGCTGCTCATTTGGGCACCAAGACCCACTGTTGCCCTCTAGGGATGCTGTGCAGTTAAACAAATTGTGACCCATTTCAGCAATGGTAAGGACTCCAACCTGCTTCTTTGGTTCTGTTCCTCTTCCTCAGTTTCTTCTGCCTCTTCAGCTTCCTCAAGACTCTCACCTTTCTGTACTTCTTCCTCTTCTTTCAGGTCTTGAAGCTCTTTGGTCTTTTTTAGACCTTCTTGGTATCTGCAGGGCAAAAAGGAACAATTGAGTCTGGAAAGGCGAGGCATCCATTCCTGAGTTCCTAGAGGTGGGAACTTGAACACCTCCAATCATTATACACTTCCTGTAGTTCTACACAACAGGAAAAAGGTGGGAAGCTCCACTGAATCCCAAGGTGGCTCATGTCAGTGCAATTTCCCCTCACTCCTCAGTCATCCTTCCTGTTTATATGTGAATATGTGGCAAAACTGACAGGGGAAAAATGTAGGTGCAGAGTCTCCTGACTGGTTTTTTATCCTACAAAATGTTCAGCAGGGAAACAGTGCATTTACTTTCTGTGTAACCTGGGTGTTTCAGCTTTTCACTTATAAAATGAAAAGGGTGGACCCCATTTCATGGGTACGGGAATGTTTTGAGGAAGTGCCAGGCATATAGCTTGACCTAGGGAAGGTGACAGTCATAACAATGGCTTATTGGGAAGTTTTATGGAAGTGATAAGCACATACTAGGCCCAGGGAGGTACTCAGTAAGTGTTTACAAAGTCAAAGGAGGTGTTTACCCCCATGCATGCTTAATATAGAGGATAGATGTGGGTAAAACGATGACTTCCCAAGAGACATCCTTCTGATGTCCTTATCCTAGGATCAGTATTACCTTGAACATATGCTTTTTGCTTGTTGTACAGCTGAATGTTTAAGGCAAGCATGGTTTGGCTAGGGAAACCCCACCACATTGTATATGACTGCCATATGCAAGCCCACAATCTCCATGTCAGTGGAAAGTTATGTCTTTCTCAGGAGCTGTGGGAAAAGGAAAATCCCAGGATGCTATGCCAGAATTATGTCAGAGATCATTCTCTACCTGGCTGGGCTTGGCCTGCTTTATTACTCTGTCCCCTCAGTGACTGACAATGGGCCAAAGTGTTATTGTAGCTCAATAGGGGACAGTTGGAAGTTGAGGGGACTCCAGATTACAGGAAGAAGGGATGGCAGGGGAAGTTCTAGAAAGTAGAGTTACAGCTGCTCCTGGGCACTGTTGGTAGCAACATGACTCCTCTGAGCACGTGTCAGGAAGCCTCAGGCACCACCAAGAGGAACCCACCCAGGGGCCTTATTTCCAGACTATTCTGAGCAGTGGCATTCTGGTGGCTTTCTGCCTAAAAAGAAGGCAGTCTAATTATTGCCTAACCACACCCTCTCACCCTGCTTCCTCCTGTCCTTCCTGTCGAACAGTACTGCTCTTTTCAATAGTTCCTTACTGAAGCAAGGAGGTCCTAGGGCCGCTGGTTGCTTCCCTAAATCCTTTAAGAAACAGGAAAAGCCTGTGGGAAGGTATCTTCTGAGACCTACCAGGTGACCTCTGGGTTGACAAAGTCTGACTCACCCCTTGTTGTACGCTTCCTCCTCCATCCTGGCCTTGGTCTCTTGGTTAATCTCCTCCACACAGCTCAAAGTTTGCATGGGAGCAGAGGCTTCACAATCTGGGTCCCCATTTGTCTTTCCACTAGTGAGAAGAGGGAAGTACAGGATGTTCTTTCAGGGAACGACTGGGTGTCTGAACACCAAACCATGTCTTTGCTCTGATTCCTGATCAGAAGTGGGGAAACTAATTCTTGACTGAATTCATTTCAATCCACTACATTGAGACAAGATTTTATAAAGGTCCTAGCCCAAGAATTCTCCCTAGACCTGCAAACATCAAATGATGTACAGGTTCTTTTTCTTCATGCTCCCAAATCCACCTTTATTCCTACTCCAGAAGATGCTCACCTCCATAGGTAAGCCAAAATGTTCAGAGTTATTCCATTCCTGTAGACTATCATTGGTTCATTCATTTAAGTGTCTACTGAGTACTGACTAAGTCAGTTCTTAGTGTGCTGGAGATACATCAGATGATTTTTAAAAATGGTCTTTTTCAATGTGGAACTTAGCAGGTAAGAATGCCCAAAAGAGGAAGCAAAAAATAATATAGTTAATTATAAATTGTGGTAATTTTATGAAAGAAACAAACTCTGTGCAGTGCAGAAAACAAGGGGAGAATATGCTTCAACTGAGTGGTCAGAAAAGACTTCTCTGAGGTGATGTAGCTGAAGCACAGACCTGAAAGGTGAAAAGTCAGCTGTATCTGTAACAAAGGAGAGATCATCCTAGGGAGAGGTTGCAGGATATGTGCAGACCCTGAGACACAAAAGATGCAGAGATATTTGAGGAACTGAAAAGAGGCAATGAGGCTTTTGGACAAGATAAATTTTCAATGCCAGTGAAGTATCCAAGTGGAAATGTCAAGTAGGTAGTTGGCTATACCAAAATAAGTTGGAGAAGAACTCTAGAGGCTAGAGATACTGTTTGGTATCATCAGAATATAGATGACAGTTAAAGCCAGGGGAATGGATAAGATTGTCTAGGGAGACAGTATGAGGAAATATGAGAAGAGGACCCAGAATCAAGCCCTGTGCATCTCTGCCCTTAGCTCAGGCGGAGAAAGAACCTACAGAGGAGACTGAGCAGTAGCAGCCAGACAGGTAGGAGGAAACCAGGAGAGTTGTGAAGTTCTGGGAGCCAAGAGAGGAGAACATGTTAAGGAGGAAGAGTTAAGTGTGTCACACATTCACTTCTGAGAGTCCACATCAGATGAGTCCAGAAAAAGTGATTATTAGATTTGATAATATGGAGGTCAAGAAGAGCTTTGGTGAAATGACAGAAGCCAAAGACAGATTGGAATGGTGTGAAAGAGGAAGATCTAGACAAAGTAATTTGGTTAGATAGGGGAGTAAAAGAGTGTTTTGTGGGGATACATAGCTGAAGAAGTGGGTTAAGGGATGAAAGCACATTTGGATTTGGAGTGAAATTATCTAGTAGAGGGAATGAGAGAAAGGGGATGACTAAAGGAACAAATTCTTTGAAAAGAGAGGTAGGGCAGATCTTAGAAAGATAGATACACTTTTTCTTGGTTATAACAAAGGGAGGAAGGAGATGAAGATGGTGAGTTGGGGATCTTGTGAAGGAAGAGGAGAGGGCTCTTATCCAGTAGTTTAAATTTTCTCTATAAAATGTAAGTAAGATAAGGTCATTTGCTCAGAGTGTGTGGCAGAGAGGCCTAGGAAGGTTTGAGAAGAGAGGAGAAGGTGTGAATGAATCATGTGAGAAGGAGGAAAACATGCTAGAAAATCATAGTAGGATGGCTGGGCAGTGCTGGAAGTCCATTTGAAGTATGGGAGCATGAGTTTAAAGGAAGTTTCCTGGTGGTCATGCCTCCCTATAAATCCTGCAGCCCACCTATATGTCTGAAATCCCAGTGAGAGTCATGTTATGGAAGAGCCCTCAAACAAGACAGAACAGTGAGCTGAACTTTTTAGCCAGGACTCTGAAAGGCCGCAGCTGCTATTCTCCCCCCCACCTTTCAGATAGGCTTTATGAGTGAGCCTTATATTTTCTCATTCTTGGCATCAGTTTCCCAACTCTTAGTTTTCCTCAGACCTTGTAAAATTTACATTTCATCAGGCTAGAAACCAAAACCCATTGTGAACAAGAAAGATAACACTCTAAAAATATCAGCTAATCATAACATTTCTCCTTCTGCAAATTACATTATCCACTCCCTTCCATGTGACCTTTGCCTAATGTGCAGTTTCCTATTTGTGCAAATGGTTGGAACAGAGAAGAAAAACATAGTTACAGCCAAGGGGAGGGAAAGCAATTATTTTATGAAATGTATTTATATATTAGAAATGAAATATTGGTATCAGGCTCTTAATTTCTTTTATGTGCTGCTAGCAACCTAAGAGGTTAGTGACAAACATGTATGAAGGAGGATAGTGTAGTGTAGAGGAAAAGAACCTGCATGAGGCAAATGTGGGTTCAAATTCCAGCTCCAATATGTGCAAATTATTAACTCTTCCTGAACTTTAGATTCCTCAACTGTAAAATGAGGATAATATTATATACACCTGATGATACTAGTGTAGGAATTAGTGAAGAAATATAAGGAGACACCTGGCTCAGTCAGTTAAGCATCTGACTGTTTCAGCGCAGATCATAATCTCACCACTCGCAAGTTCAGGCCCTGCATTGGGCTCTGCACTGACACTGTGGAGCTTGCTTGGGATTCCCTCTCCCTCTCTCTCTGACCCTCTCCCACTCACTGTGTCTCTCTATCTCAAAAATAAATAAACAGACATTAAAAAAAGAAATACAAGTAAATTTTTTGGAGTATGTTACTCAACAACTGATATTAATGTAATCATCATCATCACTATTAGTTATGTAACAAATTTATTGGTAAATTTTGGGAGCACTCTGAGGTTCTTCCAAACCTGATCCATAAAAATATCCAAGCTGATATGGGGCGCCTGGGTGGCTTAGTCGGTTAAGTGTCCGACTTTCGCTTGGGTCATGATCTCGCGGTTTGTGGGTTCGAGCCCCGCGTCGGGCTCTGTGCTGACTGCCAGCTTGGAGCCTGGAGCCTGTTTTGGTCTGTGACTCCCTCTCTGACCCTCCCCTGCTCATGCTGTCTCTCTCTCTCTCTCTCTCCTAGAAATAAATAAAAATATTAAAAAAAAATATCCAAGCTGATAAATACCAGGTGATTATTTATATCTTTAAGGGAAGGTTTGATTTATATTATGCTGACACTTTAGAATCAGAGGAACCCAAATTTTCACTGTCCTTACTCACTGCTCTCTGGAGGCTAAATCTTTTCCCTGGTAGATCCAGGAAGCCCATTTCAGTGACCCTTTAACATATGGATCTTCTGTCCAAGGTCCAGCTGTCCCAGGTTGAGTTGATCACCCTGTCCAATTCAGCCCACCTTTAGGACCTTAGTTTTTAAGGTCCTATGCTTTTACATACATCCTCTCACTTGACCCTCCCAATGACAAGATCTAACATTTATCTTATGTATCAGGCTGTATGTAAGATTTCACTTAAGATTCATGAATGACCCATGAGATAGGCAATACTGTTCTTAGTTTGACTGCTGAGGAAACCAAGGCTCAGAGAACTTCATAATCAGCCCAAGATTACACAACCAGTGTGTGGTAAAGCTTGAATTTGACCTTGTGTAGCCTGATACCTCCCCATGATCTTGACTATGTTAATTTCTACCCATGCAGGGTATTATCCCATTTGTGAAATGAGAAACCCAAGCTCAGGATGATTAAATGACCTGTGTAAGTTCACATTATTGGTGGTTAGTGGGCCTGGCTGGAAGTGTCACCTTGGTCTTCTAAATTCATGTCAACATGCATGTCTAATAAAGAAACAGATCCCATTCACAATTGGACAAAAACCCATAAAATACCTAGGCATAAACCTCACCAGAGATATAAAAGATCTGTATGATGAAAACTATAGAAAACTTATGAAGGAAATTGAAGAAGACACAAAGAAATGGAAAAACATTCCATGCTCATGGATTGGAAGAATAAATATTGTTAAAATGTCATTAGTACCCAAAGCAATCTACACATTCAATGCAATCCCAATCAAAATGGCACCAGCATTCTTCTCAAAGCTAGAATAAACTATCCTAAAATTTGTATGGAACCACAAAAGACCTTGAATAGCCAAAGTAATATTGAAGAAGAAAACCAAAATGGGAGGCATCACCATCCCAGACTTTAGCCTCTACTACAAAGCGGTCAATATCAAGACAGTATGGTATTGGTACAAAAGCAGACACATAGACCAATGGAAGAGAATTGAGAACTCAGAAGTGGACCCACAAGCATATGCCCAACTAATCTTTGACAAAGCGGGAAAGAGTATCCGATGGAAAAAAGACAGCCTCTTTAACAGATGGTGCTGGGAGAACTGGACAGCAACATGCAAAAGAATGAAACTAGACCACTTTATCACACCATACACAAAAATAAACTGCAAATGGATAAAGCACCTGAATGTGAAACAGGAAATCATCCAAACCCTAAAGGAGAAAGCAGGAAACAACCTCCTTGACCTCAACTGCAGCAATTTCTTACTTGACACATCCCCAAAGGCAAGGGAATCAAGAGCAAAAATGAACTATTGGGACCTCATCAAGATTAAAAGCTTCTGCACAGGTGTAGAGAGCATAACAAGTCTTTAAAACTAACAAGAGACAGAAAGTTAACCAAAATGACAAAATGAAAGAGCTCTCCACCAAAGAAATTCAAAGAAGAATTGACAGTAATGAACTGCTCAAAACAGATATAAGCAACATAACTGAACGAGATTTTAGAATAATAATCATAAAATTAATCACTGGGCTTGCAAAAAGCATAGAGGACATCAAAGAAACTATGGCTACAAACAACATGGAGAACAAAAATAGGCATGATGGATTAAAAAATGCGATAAATGAAATACATAATAAACTGGAGGTGTCCAACGCACGGAATGAAGCTGAAAAGAGAATAAGTGATTTAGAAGACACCATTATAGAAAAACAAGAAGCTGACAAAAAAAGAGACAAACTGATCCAGGAACATGAAAGAAGAGTTCGAGAGCTCAGTGATACAGTCAAACACAACAATATCCATATCATAGGAATCCCAGAAGAGGAAGAGAGAGGGAAAGGTGCTGAAGGATCCTGGAACAAATTATAGCAGCGAACTTCCCCAACCTGGGGAAGGAAGTAAACGTTGAAATCCAAGAGGCACAGAGAACTCCCCTCAGACGTAATTTGAATCGATCTTCTGCATGACACATTATAGTGAAAATGGCAAAATATGAGAACAAAGAGAGAATTTTGAAAGCAGCTAGAGAGAAAAGGGCCCTAACATACAAAGGGAAACTTATCAGAGTGGTGACAGACCTATCTACTGAAACTTGGCAGGCCAGAAAGAAATGGCAGGGGATCTTCAATGTGATGAACAGAAAAAATATGCAGCCAAGAATCCTCTATCCAGCAAGCCTGTCATTCAAAATAGAAGGAGAGATAAAAGTCTTTCCAAATAAACAAAATTTGAAAGATTTGTCACTACTAAGCCAGCCCTACAAGAAATCCTGAGGGGGACTCTCTGAGGGAAGTATTGCAAGGAACGAAGAAACCAGAGACACCACCACAAACATGAACCCCACAAAGGACACAATGACTCTAAACCCACATATTTCAATAATAACACTGAATGTAAATGGGCTGAATGCTCCAATCAAAAGACATAGGGTAGTAGAATGGATAAAAAACCAAAATCCATCTATTTGCTGTCTACAAGAAACTCATTTTAGATCTGAGGACACCTTCAGATTGAAAGTAAGGGATGGAGAAATATATATCATGCTACTGGAAGTCAAAAGAAAGCTGGAGTAGCTATACTTATATCGGACAAACTGGACTTTAAATTAAAGACAATAACAAGGGATGAAGAAGGGCATTATATAATAATTACAGGGTCCATCCATCAGGAAGAACTAACAATTATAAATGTCTACGCACCAAATATGGGAGCACCTAAATATTTAAAACAATTAACCACAAACAGAAACAAGCTTATAGATATGAATGTGCTAATAGTGGGGGACTTTAATACTCTGCTTACAGCAATGGATAGATCAACCAGACAGAAAATCACTAAAGAAACAATGGACTTAAATGACACAATGGACCAGATGGATCTGACAGATATATTTAGAACTCTGCATCCTGAGGCCAAGGAATTCACTTTCTTCTCAAGTGCACATGGCACATTCTCTAAGATAGATCACATACTGGAACATAAAGGAGCCCTCAATAAATATAAAAGAATTGAGTCATACCATGCACACTTTCAGATTGTAATGCTTTGAAACTTGAAATCAATCACAGGAAGAAGTCTGGAAAAATTCCAAAAACATGGAGGTTAAAGAACACCCTACTAAAGAATGAATGGGCCAATACGGCAATTAGAGAGTAAATTTAAAAATATATGGAAACAAATGAAAATGAAAATACAACAATCCAAACGCTATGGGATGCGGCAAAGACAGTCCTAAGAGGAAAGTACATTGCACTCCAGGCCTATTTCAAGAAATTAGAGAAAGCGCAAGTGCAAAATCTAACAGCTTGCTTAAAGGAACTAGAGGCAGAGCAACAAGAGCACCCCAAACCCAGTAGAAGAGAAACAGTAAAAATCAGAGCAGAAATAAACAACATAGAGACCAAAGAAACAATTGAACAGATCCATGAAACCAAGAGTTGATTCTTTGAAAAAATAAACAAAATTTATAAACCACTAGCCAGGCTTCTCATACAGAAAAAAGAGAGCACTCAATTAGACAGAATCATGAATGAAAATGGACTTATTACAACCAACCCCTCAGAAATACAAATAATTATCGGGGAATACTATGAAAAATTATATGCCAACAAATTGGACAACTTAGAAGAAATGGACAAATTCCTAAACACACACAGTCAGTACCAAAATTCACACGGGAAGAAATAGAAAATCTTGGGGCGCCTGGGTGGCTTAGTCGGTTAAGCGGCCGACTTTCGCTTAGGTCATGATCTTGTGGTTCGTGGGTTCGAGCCCCGCGTCGGGCTCTGTGCTGACTGCCAGCTCGGAGCCTGGAGCCTGTTTCAGAGTCTGTATCACCCTCTCTCTCTGACCCTCCCCTGCTCACGCTGTCTCTCTCTCTCTCTCTCCTAGAAATAAATAAAAAATATTTAAAAAAAAAAAAAAAGAAAAAGAAATAGAAAATCTGAACAGACCCATAACTAGTGAAGAAATTGAATCAGTTATCAAACATTTCCCAACAAATAAGAGCCCTGGACCTGATGGCTACCCAGGGGAGTTCTACCACATTTAAAATGGAATTAATACCCATTCTTCTTAAGCTATTCCAAAAAATAGAAATCGAAGGAAAACTCCCAGACTCATTTTATGAAGCCAGTATCACTCTGATTCCCAAGCCAGACAGAGATCCAGCAAAAAAAGAGAACTACAGGCCAATATCCTTGATGAATATGGATGCAAAAATCCTCAATAAGATCCTTGCAAATCGAATCCAGCAGCATATAAAAAGAATCATCCACCAAGATCAAGTGGGATTCATTCCTGGGTTACAGGGCTAGTTCAATATTCGCAAATCAATCAACGTGATACATCATATCAATAAAAGAAAAGATAAAAACCATATGATCCTGTCAATAGATGCAGAAAAGGCATTTGACAAAATACAGCATCCCTTCTTTTTTTTTATTATTTATTTATTTTTTTTATTTTTTACAAATAGTTTATTGTCAAATTAGTTTCCACATAACACCCAGTGCTCATCCCCACAAGTGCCCTCCTCCATACCCACCCCTCCTCCCCCCCACATCCACCAGTCCTCAGTTTTTGTCAGCATTCAAGAGTCTCTCATGGTTTGCCTCTCCCCCTTTCCCCACCATTTCCGCCCTTCTTCTCTCCATTGGTCCTCTGCTAAGCTCCTCCTAATCCTCCTATACGTGCACACATATGATATTTGTCTTTCTCTGCCTGACTTATTTCGCTCAGCATAACACCCTCAAGGTCCATCCATGTTGCTACATATGGCCAGATTTCATTGTTTCTCATTGCCATGTAGTATTCCCTGGTATAGATAAACCACATCTTGATCCATTCATCTGTTGATGGACACTTAGGCTCTTTCCAGGTTTTAGCTATTGTGGAGAGTGCTGCTATGAACATTGGGGTACATGTGTTCCTATGCATCAACATTTCTGTATCCCTTGGGTAAATTCCTAGCAGTGCTGTTGCTGGGTCATAGGGGAGTTCTACTGTTAGTTTCCTGATGAACCTCCACACTGTTTTCCAGAGGGGCTGCATCAGTTTACATTCCCACCAACAGTGTAGGAGGGTGCCCATTTCTCCACATCCTCGCCAGCATCTAGAGTTCTCTGATTTGCTCATAGGGAAATACAAATCAAAACCACACTGAGACACCATCTCACTCTGGTCAGAGTGGCTAAAATCAGCAAATCAGAGGATTCTAGATGCTGGCGAGGATGTGGAGAAACGGGCACCCTCCTACACTGTTGGTGGGCATGTAAACTGGTGCAGCCCCTCTGGAAAACAGTGTGGAGGTTCCTCAGAAAATTAACAATAGAACTCCCCTATGACCCAGCAACAGCACTGCTAGGAATTTACCCAAGGGATACAGGAGTGCTGATGCATAGGAGCACATGTACCCCAATGTTCATAGCAGCGCTCTCAACAATAGCCAAAACATGGAAAGAGGCTAAGTGTCCATCAACTGATAAATAGATCAAGAAGATGTGGTTTGTCTATGCCATAGAATACTACATGACATTGAGAAAGAATGAAATCTGGCCATTTGTAGTAACATGGATGGAACTCGAGGGTGTTATGCAGAGTGAATTAAGTCAGGCAGAGAAAGGCAGATACCATATGTTATCACTTATCAATGTATCAGGAGAAATTTAAGAGAGGACCATGGGAAAGTGGAAGGGGAAAAATAGTTGGGGAGAGGGAGGGAGGCAAACCATTAGAGGCTCCTAAATGCTGAGAACAAACTGAGGGCTGCAGGGTTGAGGGAGAAGGGAAGGGGGATGATTGGCATGGAGGAGGGCACTTGTGGGTATGAGCACTGGATGTTATATGGAAACCAACTTGACAATAAACTATGAAAGAAAAATACATACATACATACATACATACATACAATACTGTAAATGTTAAAAAAAAAAAAAAAGATGCATTTCAACACCTCCTTGAGTCCTCCCTTTGAGTAGATGTCTTTTTCTGGGGCTCTGAGTGGTGTGTGAGGTTCCAGGATACCTGCTGAGTAAAGCTATTCTTGCCCTTAGGCTGGGCCATGGCTTAAGATGCTTCCCTTCTTTTAAAGGGTGCTTGTTTAGAAAGTGAGATGGGTTGGGAGAGCCTTTGTTTTAATACTGGAGGTTGGGTGGGAAGTAGGGGAAACACACAATATGTAAAATATTTGCTGTTATCTCTAGACTCCTAGACTGTGCTAATCATTCCTTAAATATCTTCTCTAACTACCTGGAGGTTTTTTGCTGTGTATAAGACTCAGATCAAATACCTTCTCCTCTGTGGAAGCTTTACCAGTGTTTTCACCTCTCCCGTATCTTCTGTTTAAAGTTTATCTCTCCTTCCTTCTATTTTCTTATTTCACCTCTGTTAAAGCATAACTCAGAAAGAGGGCATTTTTATGTTTTATATACATGTCCATCCTCCATATAACTGGGATCACAGGGAGAGAGATTGCACTTGAGTTATAATGGTGCTTAACATACAGTAAGTGCCTTTAAGTGTTTGTTGAGTTACACTGGCTTCACTGTGGCTTATCCAATCTGCCTATTAATCTTGTAAAATGGTCAGATACTTTCTGTAAATGGCTATTTCCTGAGAACCCAGTGTTTGGTTTGAGCTGAAGGAATCTCTATTCATGGCTGTAAACTTGGAGCTGAGCACAGCCTGTGCCCACCCTAGAGATTTCTGGACCAAACACTCATGGATCTTGGCATCTATTCTCAGCTTGAATTCTTGCATGCTTTCTCTCTGGGATGATTCATTAAAATGAGGCTCATTGTTTTCTCATGTCCATCGGGTCAAAAATGTTTGTCATTGTGCTCAGTTCTCAGTAATGCAATGGGCTCTTTAGTCAAAATGTATTGTTTAACTGGGAGGTATGTGGTAAACAATATTTGAAAGTGACTGCAATTCTTTTCAGTGGACACATATTACCTTTTTAGGTTCAGTAATGTCTCTAAACCACTCCCATTGCTATGACCCCCTCAGAAAAGCCCAGCCCAGGGGAACTAAGCTAGAAGACCTTCCTTATTCCTGTTACTCTGTCCCAGATTCCTGGGGTACAATACTGGGTGATAGAGGGCCAGTTCATTCCACAATACTATCAGCAAAGGGGAGTTGTTTACTATACATATTTGATGTCATACAGAGTCTTTAAGCAATTTACCCTGGATGCTTAAAAAAATGTAGAAAATGGTTATTTTAGAGATTATAGTGAAAATTCTTTAATATATCATTATAATGACTCCTTTTATGAATCTAATGCCACACATCATTTACATCCATGACTTTACTAATCACTCAGTGAATTGCTCTGTGTATACTCTCTGCTCTCACCCCACACTACTCCATGGCCAGACAGTCACCAGGTCATTCACAATAGCTCACAAGGCTTCTTATAAAAATAGCCTTTAAATGCATCCTCTTGTCTCCCATCACACTGAACTTCTTTCCATTCTTCTAGTTGGAGGATCTATTAAGAGCTTAAGAGCATGAGTTCTGCTATCTACTTAGGCAACTGATTTCTCTGAGTTTTAGTTGCCACATCTATAAAATAGGGATATTAATAGTATACCTACCTCATGGGTGTATTGTAAAGATTAAATGAGATCAATAATGTAAAGAAACTAGAATAGGACTTGGCATAAAGTAAACATGCTGTAAATAATAATAGTAATTATCACCATCCTTATTATTATTCCTTGAGTACTCCCATTTCTCACCACAGAGCCTGGAACTTTGTTAACCTCCAGTTCACTTGGTTTGAAGCCTTTAGGTTCACAGCCTTTCACTTTAAAAGGACATTCTTAGAGGAAACATTTTCTGAGTTTCCCCTCCCTCCACCTATATAAAATCTGGGTTAAGGAACTCATTTTGTGTTGTTGCCTTAACAATCTGTACTTTCTTATCGTATCACATTGTATTATAATGGGCTGTTTCCCATATGCCTTCCCCATTACACTGTGAGCTCCTGAGTGTATTCTAGATGTCTCGACCTTGTTGATTAATTGTTGAAGAATGACAGAATAAAAGTCTGTGAATAAATAGCTCTTCCTACTTGGGGAAATAACTGTGAGCTTTATTCTGTTTTCTGTTTTAATCTTTAAAATTAACTTTAAATATTGCCCTCTGTATCTTCCTCTAATTCTACAGATCCCTAGACCTTTGTTGAGTGAAGAACAGTTTACTATGAAGTGACTTATAATAGCAACCCTCAGAATTCTGCAATTAGCTCCTGGGTATTTGCTTGAGAGCTAGCTGCAGGTAATTTCATCATATTATTATCTTTCTTTCTTTCTTTCTTTCTTTTTTTTTTTTACAAATAGTTTATTGTCAAGTTGGTCATCTTATCATCTTTCACATGCTTAGTCCATTCTCTTTCTGCTTAGTTAGTTACTGTATATTTAGGAAAATGTGAAATCACTTTAAATCAAGCTCATTGTAACAATCTAGAAAACAATGTGTATTAACTTAAATGCATTTTTTTGGTCTTTAACAATATGGAGAAGGTAGCTAGAATTGACTGTACTTGAGTTAGAATAGAAGATATGAGTTTTATTTTCATTCACAGATTGCCTCATTGTTAGCCTCTTGGCAATCTATTAATGTTTCCAGTTTTCATGGATTCAGATGGAAATCATTTAGCACCTCTTATAAAGGTGCAGAGAAGCTATTGTTGGTCTTGAATCCCTCCTCTTTGAATATGTCCTCTCCTTTTTGTGGCCATCTTTATATTGCCAACAGCTACAGCATGGGTAATATATCATGGTGGTCTCTTTGGGTAGAAAAGGGTGAACTGTAGCCTATTACTGGGCTTATTGCTTCACTTGTCTCTATCCTCACCCTGTCCGTATCTCTCCTGGCTCTAAACCCTTGGAATCATGATGCCACTATTGATTCTCATTCATTGTCATTCTTGATTTGGGGCTGATGCTTTGCCGTCCTTAATTTTCATCTCACTTTCTCCTACCAAGGATAGCTCAGGTTCTTGATGATCTCCACTGCCTCAGATCAAAGCTCTCAGCTGGCCTGAGCAATAGTTCTGCAAGTCTAGGTCCTGATCCATCATGATTAGAGTCTGTTTAAGAGTTAGGACATAGATCTTTTGCCTTGGTTAATTCAGTAGGCCAAGAATGGAGAGCCTTGTTTGTGGCTCTTCTGGAGAAGGGGTTCGTGTATCCAAAGGCAGGATTGGAAGGAAGAATTTTGTGTGCTTCTCACTCCGGGCATCAAGTGACCATTGCTAGAGAGATTCAGAGATCATGGAGTAGACATTATGACTCTACAGAAACTTATCAAGTTTCCTTGGTTACTTCCATATGGTTGTTAGTTTGTCATCTCTTTATAATTTCTTTGTAATGATCAAGAAGCCAAGGAAAGAAAGAAAGAAACAAAAATACTCTATGCAACATGAAGGAACTGTAAGCTTATACAGGGTAAGGTATCAAAGTGAGAAGTTCTTCCACAAGCTTCAAGCCTAAAATGGGATAGGTCATTATGGAGTGATAGATTGGTGGTTGCATATACTGAGAGGTGAGCAAAATAGTCTGAGTCTGGAGTGGGGAGCTTGAGAGGTTACCTATAATGAAAAGGGGCCCAACATAGACTTTCCTTGCCAGGTCAAGCAAAACAATTCTAACAGCAATGAAAAATGAAGGGCTAAAGCTGTCTTAAGACAAAGAAGAAGGAAGAATAAAGGTGTATGTTATACCAAGTGAGAAAAGACACAAGGGGAAAAGTTCTGAGAGGTGACAGCTGTGATCCAGATGTTTCCTAGCAAGCAAATGAAAGAATTTGAAAAGCAAGTTATAAACTCTTCTGAGTGTGTAGAAACAGCCTTCCTTGCTCTGGCTGAGAATGAAAAGACCTGAAAATTGCATAGATGCCGAGAAAAATTAAGCAGAGCAGACACTATTCATTGCCAATCGAGTATTCACTCGCCTACCTACTTCCTAACAGCAGTGTGCTTTTGATCCGGAATTTACTGTTCTTCACAGAGCCATCTTGCTTCATGGGAAGCTGATCCTCTGTCCCCATCTCCAGGGCCATTTAAGCCCATGATAGCAATCCCATTCCCAAAGGCTGTGTTTGGTCTAGGAAGGGACCTTGTTCCAAATTTACTAAGGAAGACTTAAAAAAAGTTTCTGGGTTTGTTCATAAAAAAGAAGCATGAGGACAGATAGTCCTGTTCTAAATATTTCATGTCTGGATGGAATACCTGAAAATAAGTATTGCCACAAGCTTGCTGATGAAGTCAACATACAAAGTGAGCAGAAGCAAGGAAATTGTAGAGGCTGAGAGGGGCCCTGCTGTACCGCACCTGGAAAAGATCTATCTCTGGACTTACTTTTAAAGCCCCTTTGAGTTGGGGCTTTCTTGTATCTGCAGCCCAAAGAATTCTAACCAAAAGAGGAGGTTTCCATATCCTCTGGGCTCTTCTGAGATTGAGGTACACTTGGACTCAGCTGTAGCATCTTCCTGGTCCAAATTGCAAACTGACTCTGACATCTCTGTGGGTCTCAGAGTGCCACTCAGTTCCCTCAGAACTTAATTTTCTTTTCATCATATTTTGGGAGTAAAGTATAGGAGGAAAGGTGAGTTAGGGAAAATTTCCTCAAAGATCCCCAAAGTTAAGAGGAAAATCAACAAACTTACTTTTCCAAAAGTGCAGGCAGTGCTGAAGTGACAGGTAGGTTGCCTTTCCCATTGGGTGATTCTGACTGAATGAAAAATAGGAGACAGGCAATTGAAGATCAGCTAGGAAGGAAAAAGCTAGAGGTGCTAGGTCTCTGATAAAGCGGGGAAGGGGATGCTTCCATCCTACCTCTTTCCCCCTGCTTTCTAATCTGCATCAAGCCCAGCCATTGGGCTCCATTCCTTAGTGCCCCCTGAGGCCCATGCAACTTACACCTTTTCCTTTCCCTCTTCCAAGTTTCCGTGAGTGAATATTTTACATCTTGAGGCTCCCTTTGGGAGGGGAGCCATCAGTTCTTCTTAGACCATTGTTTACTGACTTGGACTAAAAACCAGCAGGGCTCCTATAAACACAGGCCCATTACTGCCCTGGAGATGTAGCTCCAAGCACAATCCTCAAGAGATCCCTGTTATTACTAAAACCCCAAGCCATCAGAAATGTCTTTATAATAAATTCCCTAGGACTACCACAGTTTTGTTTTAATGGATTTGGTTTAAGAAATGGTTTTCAATTCTGGCTGTACCTTAGAATCACCTGGGGGAGATTTTTAAAGTACTGATCCAATTCAGAATCTTGGGGTGAGGCCTGGGCAAAGTTTTAGAAGTACCTTGTGTGATTTTAATGCATATCCCTGGTTGCCAACTTTTAGCCTAAAGGAATATGCAGTTGACCCTTAAACAACATGGGTTTGAACTACACAGGTCCACTTATTCAGATTTTTTTTCTATAAATAAAGTACAGTAACATAAACGTATTTTCTCTTCCTTATGATTTTCTTAACATTTTCTTTTCTCTAGCTCACTTTATTATAAGAATACAGTATATAATACATATAACATGCAGAATATGTGCTAATTGACTTTTTATGTTATTGGTAATTATGGCTTCTGATCATCAGTAGTTTTGGGGGGGGGGATCAGAAGTTATATACGGGTTTTCAACTGCATGGAGGTAGGTGTTCCTAACCCCTGCATTGTTCACGAGTCAACTGTATGTTTAGAAAACATTCTTACATTTAGTATAGTACCAGAAATAGGTCTATTAAACACACTAACTGGCCTTCTCTAAGCTTCTTTAAAAAAATTTTTTTTGGTTGCTTTGTTTTAGTGGGTGATTTGGTAGTTTAGGTTAATTTCATAGATGACTAAAAAAGAGCTGAAAGAAGCTACTGCTACCTATTGGCCTAACAGAGCTCAAATCTATTTCACCTATTGCTTACACAATCCGATTGTTCCTTTATAGAGTAGTGCTAGTCATGGACACAGAATAGAGAAGCAACTGAAGAAAGAATTAGAAGAGTTTTAGATAATAATAATCAAATCCACAAAAGCCTGGATGTAGAAAATATTTTGTTATAAAGGAACTGTGTATGTTTAAAACAACTGAAATAAATTTTTCCTGATTAGTAGCAATAGATTCTTATTATAGAAATATAAAAAGGCATCAAGAAAAAAATAAAAAGCACCTGTGGTTTTATCATTACCCAGAGATAACAATTATTAATAGTTTTACATACATTCTTCCAGAATTCACCTTGTCTACACATAGAAAATATACTTCTTTTAAAAAATACCCTACAAAACAATTCTACTGTATATACTGTTTTTAAATTCCTTTTTATTAATAATAAATTATGGACATTTTTCATGTTATTTTTCACTACATAAGAACCCCTTTTAGGGCTATGTATATTTAATCAATCTCTTACTAAATGACATTCCAGTAGTTTCATTTCTTAGTGCTGCAGTGAATTGATGCAGGATGACACTGGGTTTAAGAACTCAGGCCCTGGAATCAGAAAGCCTAGGGTTAAAAGCTCAGCCCTAACACTTACTACACAATACAACCTTCAGGTATTTAAACCCATTGCAGAATGGAAGAAAAACACCATACCCACCTTAGAGGATTGTGGCTCAAACATGGAAAGAAATATCATTTGCAAAGAATACTCTTTGAGCTGCCTGCACCTTGCTCAAAGAGTACCGAGTCTTCTATTCAGGGCAGTGGAAGACATGGGGCTTGGTCTATACTGGCTTTTTGAGCCCATACTCTAGAATCTGTGCTGGGAATTTCCTCTCCTTTTTGATCCTGCCCCACCTAGGCCACCCCGCATAGTAGTGACCCTGAGGGAGAGGTTGAAGAGGCTGGGAGGTAGGCATCATTATACTCACCAGGGCTGGTAAAGAGGGGATGGGTGATGCGCTGGAAGATTGGCCAGGCATGTTCAGGGCATTAAACTTGGGAACCACTGCAACACTGACCCTCCGGCGGGGCATGTTCTGTGGGAAGAGAAGTGACCAGACCCACTGTCATGGAGGGAGCAGCATCCACAGTTCGAAAGGCCTGGAAAATGCCTACTAGTTCCTAATGCTGCAATTACATTCACTGGATACTTTGGCTTTGGGTTGGTTATGGTGTTGGGGGTTGGTGTGGAGAGTGGCCAAAGTTGACCCAAGTTTTCTGTTAGTGGTGAGTGATTTCTCAACATGTTCTTATTTAAGATTATATCCTGAAGAAATGGAAAGGAAATGACCCCCAGTCTGGGTAACACCCCGATAGTGCATAAAAAGGATAGAAATACCAAGGTTTATTCATCATTTCATATTCCTTTGGGGGATGGTACAGTCAGAGAAACCATGAGCAAGAGAAGGTTGAAGGATGATCTAGCAAGTGTGGTAAGCTGAATTAGAGACCCTGTCCAGAGGTTCACTGGCACCTGTAGATCCAAGCATAAATGACTTTCTGGGTGACTGTGGAAACTTCTGTTGTAATCCCCTTGGGAGCCCTGGTATTCCTTGAACATGCATACCTTTCCCAGTGTGAGGGACATGGACCGCGCTGTTCGAGGGACCCCATCTTCTGCAGCAAGAAGGAACAGAGAAGAGAACTCAGGTAAGTTTTCAGAGTAGGCTCCAGTAGAAAATGGATAGCCAGAAACTAAGCTGAGACATTAATTGGTCAGAACTCGCCCTCAAGGGATATCTTAAGAGCCTAGGTGTTGGAAACACTGAATTTGACACCACCCTCTGAGACAATTATCTGTAGAGTGGGACTTTTCTAGACAGAATTTTTACCCTAATTCCTCTGCATTCATGAGAAGCCCATCTTGGACTTCTGATATCCACCTGACACCACTGCACAGTCTCTGGTAGTGAACTGGTAAATATGTGAAAAACCACTCATAGCAATACCAAGGCTTTTGGGTCATTTCTTCCTCATTGAAGGGACGTGCAGTCAGGGAAATTATGAGCAAGGAAGGTGTGGTGTCAGTAAAGAATGGAAACTTGTTGACAAAATAGTTTTAATAAGTCATCTATAAAATAATTTGGAACAAAGGAAACCAGCATCCCAGATTTTCATATCCTTAGTACATACATTAAATGATATAATTTACATAAAATATTTTCCACCACATCTGGATAATACTGTCACCAGAAAACACCAATATGTGTGCAGAGAAAGGTTTTTGAAAGCTTAATTCAGTTTCAGTTTGACCAATATCATCTAGTTTGTGTATCTGTTTATCCCCCATATCCATGTATTTTAGGTGTGTCTCTTAAAAAGGCACATAGCTAATTTTTCCCCGTTTTTCTCTTTACCTCACTTCATTGATTTTTTTTCCTTACCACCCCTCCCAGCCTGCACATTGGTATAGAAGTTATGCATTTTAGTTCTAATCTTTAGTGTGCCCACTTAAATTTATAACATATTATGTGTCTTTATTTATTTATTTACTTACTTACTTATGAGAGAGAGAGCATGAGTGTTGGAGAGGGACAGGAGAGAGAGAATCTTAAGCAGACTCCATGCACAGCACAGAGCCTGATGTGGGGATCAATCCCATGATCCTAGGATCATGACCTAAGCCAAAATCAAGAGTCAGATGCTTCACTGACTGAGCCACCCAGGCACCCTCATATTACATGACGTTAAAATTTTAAATTAATCATGATTTCTATTCTTTTCCTAATTAGACCTTAAAACAACAACTCCCTCAAATTTCAAATTATTGCTTTTCAGTAGTTTTGTTTCACTTTGGTTTTGTAGTCCCATATTATTATTATTATTGTTTTCTACATTGAATGCTTGTTTAGATTTACCCACATTCACAAATGTCTGATCACCATTACTTCTTGCATCCTACTCCTTTCTTTTGGTCTCGATTTTATCCTTTCCTAAGCACACCGATTAGCTGTTCTTTTGGCAAGGGTCTGTAAGAGGTAAACTTTCTGAGCTGTCTCAAAATATCTTACCAGGCCTGTAAGATAGCATATAGTTTATCTGGCCCTGTTTTCTCTAGATGGACAGTTATTTCTGTCAGCTCCTTGGAGGCTTTTACTTCATTGTCTTTTGGTGTCACCATTGCTAGTCAGATTTATCCATCTTTTGTAAATCCTCTGTCTTCTCTCTCTGGTTAGTTTTAAAATTTTTACTTCATCGTCTATCTGTTTTTATATCTTCTACTTTGAATTCACTGTGCTTTCTTAATCCAATGGTACGTGTCTTTCTTTAGTTCTGAAAAATTCTCAGATTCTGGAAAATCTTTTTGCATACTTTCTCTCTCCCATTCTCTTCTTGTGGATCTGATAACAAATATATTTGGAACTTTATCATTTTATACTCTGTATCCCATATTTTATGATATCTTTTAACATTTCTTTAGTATTTTTTAAAGGAGACAGAAGTTTATTGAATATACTACAAAGGAACCATGGGCAGGATAGCAGAGGAGAGGCTGTCTGCCTTCTTTTATATTTTTAAGTAACTTATCCCTCCGAACTGCATTTTGGGTTACTTTCTCAAATCTTTATTCAGTTAACTAATCTTTGTCCTCAACTGTGGCCAATCTGATTTAAATGTTGCACCAATAAACTTGGTTATGCTACCATAATAAACAACCCCCAAGTCTTAGTGGCTTATAACAATAAAGCTTTATTTATTTATGACCATTTGCTTCAGAGTTGGCAGCAGGCTCCGCTGTGCATATCCTCACTGTGGATTCAGACTAATGGATCTTCTACTATTCTGAAACAGTGGTGGTTGTCATGTGAAGAAGAAGAAATATAGGACAAATTACACACTAGTTTCTTGAAGGCCTCAGCTCAAAGGTGACACATATCCTTCTGCTCACAATTTATTTGCCAGATCACATGCCATTCACCTAACAAGACATCACCTAACTTGGGAGAGGTGTGCCCGAAAGGAGAAGATCTGGCATCTCCACTATAGTAACCACCTCCACAGCAGTACCTACTATATCTAATCTACTGAGTTTTTAATTTCCATTCCTCATTTCCTAATTTCTAGGAGTGCTTTTTAAAATTTTTATTATTTTATTCTTTTCTTGATAATTGTAATTTATTCTCATGTTTCTGATTCATTTTTTGATGCCTCTAATAATTTTAAACATATCTTTTAAAAATTATCAGATTGTTTTATTTTCTGCAATCCTTAGGATATAATACTGTTGTTTGGTGTGTCTGATGATTCTTGTTCAAGGTGGATGGTTTCCTTATGTGTTTTATAATTCTATACTGTAAAATTATCTTCAATGAGGTTTCAGTGAGAGGAATCTTGTATGTCTTGGGTGAAGGGTGTGCATCTCCAGGGTGGCTTTATGTTTGTTTCTGACAGTGTCCCTACAGGAATCACTGTGATGTTCTTTTCAGATTCTTTGCATATTGCATCACAACTTCTGTCATGGCATACACTTTTCCTACGAGAAAGGAGAAAGTATATTTTCCTACTACAGAATGAAACACACTTCCTACTACAGGTTGAAACAGACTTCCTTAATTTGTGTCTCTGCTGTTTGGGAGTGTTTTTTCTTGTTCAAGTTCTGTCTAAAGATGCAGTTCTTGGAAAATTTTAATTTTGTATGGGAGTCTCATAGTCAACTCTGTCATGAGTGTCTAAGACTTCATCTCAGATTGCATTCAAGTGCAAAAGCCCAGCACTGAGATGATTGAAGCTGACTCTTGTACCCAAGGAAGCTGCAGTTTTCAGTTCTCTTTTCTTTTCTTGTATCTGAGTATTTCCACTTCTTTTCCTGTGGATTCAGCTATTCTTTTTAGACTAATGTTTGCTTTATTTTATCCAGCAAAAACGTCTAAGCACTTGTGGTCAAGGAGGTTTCAAGTTTTTCAGTCAACCAAAATAGCAGAACCAGAAAACATTTTTTTATATATTGAAGCATTCATATAAATTAATTAAATACTAATCTTATAAGTAGGCAAAAGAAATAATTAGATGATTTACAAAAGTAGAAATACAAATGTCCAAAAAACATTTGAAAAGGTCACAAATACAAATTCAGACTATGAGATGAGACATAATCTTGGACCATCAAAGTCAAAAATATTTTTAAAGGAAAGGACAAGAATGTCAATGGCACAATGAACTGAGCATTATTGTTACTCATTACATGGAAATATCAATGGGTTGTTTGAAAAGAGTTTGCTTGAAGAGCCTTATAAAGTCTTCTTTCCCCCAAGCTAGTATTTACACTTCCATAAATCCATCTTAAGGAAATAATTCAAAATGTAGATAATCACCATGTTTCATATTCAGAAAAAAATAACTAATGTTATTTTTTTAATGCATAGCACCTTTCTTTAAATCAGAGATATTTTTATTTCACTGTAGTCTTCAGAGTCTCAGACATATACAAAGATTGCCAGTAGTCATGTAAAGACTTAAAAGCAAATATTATTAGGGAATGGTCATAGAGTATCCAATAAACACACCTGTTAGGTGGATGCTGGCTCCTCTACCCCAGCCCAGGCTGAAAAACAATGGAGTGGGAACAAATGTCTGAAAAACACTTATTCACCATTTGAGACTCAGCTACCATCTCCCTTTATTTCTATATTTCAGTATCATGTGGGGGCACATCAAAGGTGCTCAGTAAATGTCTTTAGGATGAATGAATGTGTAACTGCTCATTCTATAAATCCTGGATAAAGCAGTTTACAGGGGACCTTGCACCTTCCAGGACAATAATGCAAGAACCCATATATTGGAATTTCTTTGGTGGCAACTTCCCCAACTCCCAACACTGACAGAGAGCAGTTTGCTATAAGCCCAGATGCTTGTGGGTCAGTAGTTTGCTGTCAAGATCGAAAGCAGACAGTCTGGAGCATGTGTATACTGCTTTTGGACTCTGGAAAGTGTCACTGATATTCCCCAGGAAACTTGTGAAACCTCCTGTTTATAAAGGTTTCTCCATCTGTTATACTTTCCCTCCTCCTGCTCTTGGTAACCCGGATGTTTGCATTCCAAAGGGATTCCTGTCACTAAAAGGTTTGTTTTCTTCTGCTAGCCCCATCCTCATCAACCAGAGCCCAAACCCTGACAGCTCCCAAGCAGAGATCCTGGTCCAAGTCACTGTCCTCCTCATCTTGGACTGCTGCCAGTGCTTTCTAAATTGTCTCTTTAGACATCAGTGTCTATATGCTCCTAATGTATTGCCCGCTCTGAAGTCAGAGAAATCTTCTAAAAATAGAATCTGACATTCCATAAACTCACCAGTGCCTCCTCATTGCCTTAAGGACAAAGGCCCAAATTATTAGCATGGCCTGGCATGTGGCCCTGGCCTACCAAGTCTTACCTTGAACCTGTCATCATCACACTCCAACCACATTTAACTCTTTTGTTTTGTGGTCTTTCCATCCCAGCCCTACATCTCTGCACATGCTGTTTCCTCTACCTGGAAGATATCTGCCCATCTTGCCTAGAGAACTACTATTTTTACTTTGAAACACTGACCAGATACTGTCCTTCTATAAAACTTTCCTTGATTCCTTCAAGCAGAAACACCTCTGTGCTCCTATAGCAATTGTATAGAACATTAAAAAAAAAAAAGAGTATTTCTTTGAAATACTTGCCCATAAATATGCTATTTATCTCAATAGTATCTCCTTTAGCCAGGCCCTCATGCCACCCCCACTGCCCAGACTCATCCCTTACCTGGACTATTGCAATAGCAGTTTTGTGGGTTTCCCTGTCTCTGGGTCTACCCCAGTAATGTAACTGCCACACTGTAATCAGAGGGAATGTCCTGAACTCCGTAAGTAATCATGTCATTTCCCTGACTAATATCTTTGGTTGATCCCTATCGCTTTCTAGGATAAAGCTCAAATTCCTTTGTATGTGTTGGGCCCAAAGCACAAAAACTACAGGGTCTGAGGTCTGTCATTCTCATAAATTAGAGTGAGCTCTTGCAGCCTGTGGGCTTCACATCAGTGGTCAACTGCTGTGGTTAATTGTGTCAGGAGTTGCTTTGGGACTCCTATTTTCTGGTTCCAGGCCTCTAGGCTCACTGGAGCAGCTGCTGTGAGGCCCCTATGGGCAGCACTGGACAGGGAAAATGAACCTTATTCAACTAGAAGCATGTCCTTGGGCTGTACTTATAGATGTGATCCTGGCCTAGAGCTATCAGGGACCCACACTGCAAAGCTAAGATGGGGCAAGAGCCCAGTTTCTTACCAGATGGGCCGCAGCTGCGGCTTGAATTCTGATTTGCAAGTTTTTTAAACTCCATGAGCTCTGCATGGTCCTTCTCATATGTCCTCTTCAGATTCTCCACATACTGCATCATTACCTCTGTTGCCTTTGACATGCGTTTTTCCTGTAGGGAAGGAGAGCATGAGCACACAAGGAAGTTGGAGGAAAGGCTTGTTGGCACTTGCTTTATCTGAGCTAGGCTCTGGGCTGGGACAATCAAAAGGATACAGGGAACAATCTTAGATGTGACTCTGCCCTGTAAGATTTTGCTGTCTGTGACGTGAGCTGAGAGGCAGATTTAGGCACTTGCACCCAGGGAGGACAAGAACAAGCACAGCCACAATCCTAAGGAGATGAGAGGTGGAACAGTCCTCTCTATGGGAAGAATGGGTCAGGGGATCTTCCTGGAGGTAGAGTGAAGTGGATGTAGGGTGTGGGCAGCATCTGGGCATATAGACATAGGTAGGAGGGACAAAAAGATTTGGGCCAAGGGACTCCAAGAATAAAGGTTCAGAGGCAGGACATCAGGTACAGGGCTTGTACCTAGGTGAGGATCTATCCCTCAGACAGAAGTCTTTGCAGAGTGAAAAGGGTACTATTACAAATTATGTTGGGCTCAGTTGGTAGAGTATGCAACTCTCGATCTCGAGATTGTGAGTTCAAGTTCCATGTTAGGGGTGGAGCCTACTTTAAAAAACACTTAAAGAAATATGCTGGGACAGTAGGTACATGTCAGGATTGCCTGGAAAACAAGCAGAGTACAGGTCATCCTACTTACATAGAAATATGCAAGCAATTGGGTTTGTTTTCAACAAGAAAGGGTAGTTAGGGCTGGGTTGTGAAGGATCTGGAAGGCAAGACTAAGGAATTTGGGCTTTTTCTGAAGGAAAAGAGCCATCAAATGTCTTATGGTGAGGGAGTGACATAGCTCACCAGCGGAACCTAGACTGCGGGGGTGAGACTGGTGGCAGTGAATACAACTAGGAAAGAGAGGACAAGTGCCAGGACCAGTCTGGTGGGACCAGAGTGAAAGATGAGGACCGACATGGAAGACATGCAAGTTAGGGGTGGGAAAGCCATGTGGAGAAGGCTGGGGACTGCCGTTAGCAGCACATGGGCCAAGAACACGTTTGAGAGGGCTGTACAGAATGAGAAAGAGTTTCCCTTGCTTATCCTCCTCGGATCCCTCAGTGAGCCTAGCCCAGGGCCTGCTGGCCACAGCAGGACATACTCAGTGAGTATTCCCTGGAAAAGTTCCCTGAAGCCAGGAGCTGGGACCAGCCACTTCCCTTGAGCTCTCCCTTTGTTGCTTTCCCCAGCCAGAATAACTTCCTGAGTGAGCTGCTGAGTCAGGTGTCCTATCCCCGGAAGAACACAGGGGTGGGGCAGCCCACTGGCTTATCCTTCCTTCATTCTATAAGGACTGCTGTGGGCTCTATGCTAGGAACACCCTACTACTGCAACCAATGTATCAGGACAGGGGAGCATTGTCCTAGAAACAGTGTACTAGAAACTAGGTGCTTTGCAAGTATTACAGTAACCCTATGTGGCAGATACTGTCATCATCCTCATTGGTTGGAGAAGTTGGAACACAGAGAGCTCAGTATCTGGCCTGAGATCACACAGTGAATCCTGGTGTAGCCAAGATAAGGCCTCAGGCAGTCGGATCCCACAACACCATCCTGGACCAGGGCAGTGCCCTATATGTGCTTTAGGACTTCAAAGTGGCTGAGAGGGAGCCAGATCTTGGCTTGCATTCCAGCTCTGCCATTCACTGGTGTTGTTACCTTTCTGAAGCTTCATATTTTCATTGGTGGGGAAAGGATATTTGCAGCGTTATTGGGAGGCTTAAATGAAACAAAGAAGTTTTTCCTAAAGCATGTTTGCCAAATACTAGTTCCATGGGAGTTGAATAGATATTTTATGAGAAAATAGGTATTTTATGGTTCTTCAGCCAAATACATTAGGGAAACACACAGGTAAAAATTAAACAGGCTTCTTCAGTATAGGCTTTCTTAAAGCCTTGATGGTGCCAATACGTATTAGAAATATCCAAGAAAGGATGGTAGTATGCAGCAGTTCCCTTACTTACATGTTCACAGAAAGCTTTACCAAGGAACAACTCAAGGGTTTAGTGGCCCACCAAAAATACTTAGTAAAACATAGTAATGTACAGATGTCTGGCACAGAGTAGGCCATTGATAACTGGTATCTATTATGGTCACTGCTTACAATATTGCTCTAGTTACTGTGGACAGAGCAGAGCTAGTCAGACGGCTGGAAGCTGGAGAGGCTTACCTGGCGGACCGCCCCCACCATCTCAGCTCTGCTGGAAAGGCGGGCAGCCAAGCGGTGCAGGACCGCAATATCTTCCAGCAGTTTCTGGTAGGTCTCCCGGTGCTCACAGTGGTGCCATAGTGAAGCTGAGGACTGGGAAGTGAGAAGGAACATCACTTGGGGTCCTCACATACCAAGACTTGACTTGGGCTGTCACAATGAACCCTGTTCCCCATGCCGGCTGAAAGGAGTGGCCTCTGCAAGGCTAGGACTACACCTTCTTCTGGGGATTGGAGAATCCCAGTGTAGATACTCCATATGTGGCTAGCCTGAAAGAAGGGAATCACATCCAGATCTCTAGTCCCCAAGATGCTCCCTTTGTCGTCCCAGGTCACCTAGACTTCTCTTGAGAAGCTGCTAAGAGTTCAGAGGCCTTACCCACAGCCCTGAGGTAACCAGGCCTTTAGCTCTCTGCCTCAGTTCCTCTCAGCTCTCTGAGAAGGACTCTATCTGGCTCAGAGCCTTGGCCTGATTTCTCATGTCAGAATACTCTACTTGGTGACTGAGAAAAGCAGGATGCCTGGCATAGCCCTAGTAGACAGTCCCTCCTCTAAGGATTCTCCCATCAGGCTCTATAATTACCGTAATGGAAGCTTTGAAGTTTTCCAGTTCTTTCTCTGTGTTCTCTTCAGTCAGGTTGCGTTCCCTTTCAGCCTGGTTAATTCTAGATTCCAGAGTGTAGCTGTCATTTCTAAAGGCCAAGGACAGTTGTACAAACACGTTCTGTTGGGAACAAGAGTGTGGGAGAAGCACTGGGAGGAGTTATTACAGAGAATAAAGTCACAGGTCTGTTTCTTGCACAAGCATTTTACAGCAGCTCCTGGAACCAGTCACTAAAGCAGCCATGTATACGTGAAACTCTCCTTCACAGTAAACTGCACAAAAGAAATAGTAACCTGAGGTCCATGCTAAGTCCTTTCCAGGACCAGAAGACCAAACAGATTTTACTGAAAAATAAGAGAATAACACTTTGCTTTTTCCTGAATTTCAAGAAAATAATATCCTGTATTTATTTAGGTTTAGGTAAACTCAGCTGATTGTGTAAGCAATTTGGATAAATAGTAGGATTTATTGAATGTGCATTTTGGAAGTTTTGCATAGAGCCACTGTATTTAAAGAAACTGTACTTAAAATGTAAGACATGTTTACTTAAGGCAAACTTCAACCAGCATCTTGCCTGAGTTTTACAAATCCTATGTGGAAAGTAGCTTTAAGAAGGTGCCAGGAGATTAAATAAGGCCAGGTATGATTCTGTTAGGAAAAGTGTTCTGGAACAAATATTTCATGCCAAAAATGCAGGATGCATGAATGAAACTTTGCAAGGTGCTTTGAGCAAACACAAAATTCCTGTATAATAGGAAACTACTGAGGAGGAGAAATAGACAGATGGACTATACAGGAAGCCATGGCCTTCATTTGCCCTGAGTCAAAAGATAGCAGATTTATACCCTTGGGGTAAGCTAACTCTGTCTGAGCTTCTGAAGTTCATATGATATGGCCCGTGGTGGGTAGACATCTCCATACAGAGAATTGAAGGCCTTGAACTGACCCAATGACAACAACGATGGCACTATTGAAAGCTACTCCTCATTGGGCATCTACTATATGCTAGCACTGCTGTGAGTTCTGCATACCTTGGCTCATTTAGCACCACAAAAAGCCTCTGCAATAGGAACTGTTATGTCCATTTAATGGGTAAAGAGACTGAGACCAGAGAGGTCATTAACTTGTTCAAGGTGACACAAGTAATAGAGCCAGGATTCAACCTTAGACTATTTGATTTCAAACCCTGTGCTACTTTCACCATACTGTGCACTGATTGTGTCAGCATACATCTGAGTACAGAAGTCAGCCATTAAACAAACCACCCACAGCCTGTCTTCACCAATGTCAGTGGGTGGGGATTCTCTGTGCAACCCAAACCTCAGTCCAGTCATGCTTAATGTTTAGTTTTCTATACCTGGGTTTTTCCCCTTCATTGAAGTGTGATATAAAGAGTCCTGAATTCAGTTGGAATATTTGGGTGCCAGTGTTAGTTCTACTAAGTGCTGGGTCTGGGACCTTGGGTAAGTTATTTCATCACTTGATTTCCTCCTTTCTTCTAATTCCTGCTCTATCTGTTACTCTGAGCTGACTGGAGGATAGGCTGAAAGGATGGATAGGAGTGTGTGATGAACAATGTCTGTGTGCAAGGTAATTGCTAGTATCTATGGCAGATATTTCACATTGTCTGTCTTCCTCTGCTTATCCAGCACACTGGGTCTCAGGAAGGGTGTGTTCATTTTCTTATTATCAGTGGCAAACCATTCTATAAATACTATAAAACCTATCCTCCTAACCTGTGAGTGTAGAGATTCTGGAGTCACCCATGTTTTTGCTCCCTTCCTTCTCTCTGTTCCAATGTAATTGTCTTGGAAACTAGTGCTGGCATCAGAGGTCCCCACCACCTCACCTGGGATGTGCTCTCTTTTTCCATTTACCCCTTCCTCACAATGAAATGCAGACAAATTCCTCTCAGCTCACTCATCAACCCATTGGGATAGCATATCTACAGAGACAAGGAAGTCCCAAGGGGAGTAATGGAAGAATCGGGGAAGGCTGGAGAGCTGACAGCATAGCTTCCCACCATGGCTGGGCAAGTTTCCTTATGTCTAGAATCCTCACAAGGGAAATGCCTTATTCCTCTGGACCAAAGTTTAAAACTTGAAATCTGACTATCTGTTAATAATTTTGAAATAAATTTGACTCCGTTCTGCCACCTCCCAGCTAACTTTGTGTATCTAAGTAATACTTAAAAATTTTTTTTTAAATGTTTTATTTATTTCTGAGAGAGAGAGAAAGAGAGACAGTGTGAGCAGGGGAGGGTCAGAGAGAGACAGAGACACAGAATCTGAAGCAGGCCCCAGGCTCTGAGTGTCAGCACAGAGCCCGATGTGGGGCTCGAATCCACGAACTGTGAGATCATGACCTGAGCCGAAGTCGGATGCTTAACCGACTGAGCCCCCAGGTGCCCCATCTAAGTCATACTTTTAAAGAGCATAAACCATCCTTGAAGAAATGTGGAATTTCCAGGTACATTCTTATCTCTGACCAAATTTGCCAAAATATTCCCTACCTGGGTTGGGAGTCTCAGCAGTTCAGTAGGGCTGATTTCAATGTCCGTATTACCCGACAGTCATGCATTCTCATTTTTGTGTCAAATTGTCAGGTGCAGGGGCTACAGAAGGGAATGTTTCAATAAATCCCATCAAGCCCTGACACTAAATTTCATAAAGCACTGGAATCACTTACCTCAACTTCCTTTTCAGTGAGCGGAGGGGCACTGTGAAAAAGAAAAGACATGCAAATGAACTATGTCCAACCTATGAAATAAACCAAAAGTGACTTTGAACAACCAGCAGACTATGTATTTCCAGAAATGAAGTAAGAAGAATTGGTGAGATGGGAAAGATGCAGGGTACCCTTTGTTTGAGGTTTATAGTGATGAGATATTTCCTAGACATCAACTCCTACAGCGATGTGGTGGAAAATATTAGATCCTGGGATCAGTCTTCCAATATCGCCTCAACTGTCTGTGACTTTGGGAAAGTTATTTAAGCTTGCTCATTTGTAAAATGGGAATAATATCTACTTTGCAGGAGTATTCTAAGGAATAAATGTATATACATACATAATGTATGTATGTGTGTATAAATGTATGTGTGTATATATTCACATATATATGGCATCCACACGTGTATATGTATAAATGTATATATGTGTGTATGTGTACATGTTTGTATATACATGATATCCACACTGAGTAGGCACTCAGGAGATTTAGCTATTCTTATGACTAACTCACAGACTTGTGAGGACTTGGTATGAAAATACATGTGCTATGTACTTTATAAACTGTACACATCTGAATAGCCTTTATAATTTTGGGGTTGCTGCTCAGGTGTGCAAAGCCTGACCCTCCTCCTGCCTCTGAGGGTTGTGATGAGAGTGCAGGTGGGCCAGAGAATACAAGGTAAGAAAGAGTGGCCAGAGTTCCTCTCTATAGTGAGAACCTCCTCTGATGAGTGGGATTAGAGACCAGGCAAGAAAGTCCCAGCCAGCACAGCACAGAGGTGTCTTTCTGCGAGGTTTCTCTTCGTGTGGGGTTCCCACAGTTAGCCATCCTTTTATCTGCACACTCACTCTGCTGCTGCTTCTCTTGCTGGTGACTAAGCTAGTCCTGTTCTGAAACTCAGACAATGTAAATAATGCACGGGCCCTTTCCTGTGCTGGGCTGGGAGCACTGGGAGGAGTCCTACCAGCATCACAAGACTTGGCAACAGAGCATGCCATCGATAAGATTCTCAGGAAACACAGCTTCCTCCCTTTGACGTGTGTGGAAGGACCCCAAGAGCAAAGGTAGGGGTCAGTTATCTCTGCAAGGGGCTGGTTCTCACCCATGACAAAGAACTGTGAGAGACTTCCTGTGAGGATGAGGCAACAAGACCCCATGGCCATCAAGTCAGCAGAGTACAGAACATGGGACAAACAACTACAAAGATGTTTGATGCTTACAATGCTTGTCACAACCCCACCCATCAAGTCCTTTCCTCTGTGGGCCAGCCAACATAATCTTGATTGTCATATAGAGCACATATTGCTAAACAAATTTATCAAAACTCACTGAGCTTGCCTTTGACTCCTGGCTTTATTTGGATAGTTTGTGAAATAAACTTATTTTCATTATTAACCAAACTCATCTATTTTGATAATTTACTTTCTGCTTTTTTGCTATAGAACACAATTTTTTTTTTAAATATATAAAGCCTTGAGTCAGGGACTCATGGAGGTGTGATTCAAATTTAAGAAGCCACAAGACATGACCAGCTCCTCATGCAGAGAGCTGTCTTATGAACTAGTATAGACAGCTAGAGGACAGAACATTGGGCCTCCAAAGAAGACAAAGCCCAGCAAGTGACATACAAGGAGACTATCTGGGGGTGGCATTGCCTACCTCAGAATTCAAACTCCCTTTATAGACCTTAGAATAAAATAAAGGTTTTCTGTGAATCAGTCCCTACCAGACTTTCCTCTTCTCATTTTCTAGACCCATTGGCCATCTATTCCTCAGACACACTTCATTGTGGCCCCAGGGGCCCCAGCATTTACTATTCTTTCCTTTTTCTCCCCCCTGTCTTTTATAATAGCTTTATTGAAATATAATCCATCTATCACAAAATTTACCCTTTCAAAATTTAAAATTCAGTACTTCTTAATATATTCATAGAATTGAATTATACAGCCATCAATCACTATAGTCAACTTTGGAACTTCTTCATCCTTCCAAAAAGAAACCATGTACCCATTTGTAATCAACTCTCTGTCTTTACCAACCCCCATTCCCACCCCCCACTAATTAGTAGGCAATTACTAATCTACTTACTTACTCTATGGATTTCCCTATTCTGGAAATTTCATATAAATGGAATCATATAACATGTGGCTTTTTATGACTGGCTTCTTTCACTCAGCTTAATATTTTCAAGGTTCATCCACATGATAACATATATCAGTACTTCACTTTTATGGCTGAATAATATACCATTGTATGGATATATCACATTTTATTTATTTATTCATCAGTCACTGGACATTTGGGTTATTTCTACTTTCAGAGTGTCATGAAAATGCTATTATTGAACATTTGTAAGTTTTTGTGTAAATGCATATTTTTATTTCTTTTTGTTATATACCCAGGAGTGGAATTGCTAGACCACATGGTAACACCATATTTAACTTTTTAAAGAACTGCCAAACTGTTATTCCAAAGGGACTGCACCATTTTACTAAGGACTCTAATTTCTTCATGTCCTCACTAACACTTGTTATTGTCCATCTTTTTTATTATAGGCATTCTAGTAGATGTGAAATGATACCTCATTAATTTTTTGATTTTCATTTCCCTAATCTTCCCTAAAGATTAGTGACATTGAGCATCTTTCCATGCACTTATTCTTTGAAGGAATGTCTACTTAAATCCTTTGCCTTTTTTTAAAAAAAATAGTATCTTTTAGGGGCACCTGGGTGGCTCAGTTGGTTAAGTGTCTGACTTCAGCTCAGATCATGATCTCACGGTTCTTGAGCTTAAGCCCTGAATCAGGCTCTGTGCTGACAGCTCAGACCCTGGAGCCTGCTTCATATTCTGTGTCTCTCCTCCTTGTCCTCCCCTTCTCACTCTCTGTCTTGTCTCTCTGTCTCTCAAAAAAAATAAAAATAAAAAATGGTTATCTTTTTTTGAGTTATTAGAGTTCTTTCCTTTTTTAATGTTTGTTTTTTTTTTAATTCCTGAAGAGAGAGACAGAGAGACAGAGAAACAGAGAGACAGCATGAGCAGGGGAGGGTCAGAGAGAGAGGGAGACACAGAATCTAAAGCAGGTTCCAGGCTCTGAGCTGTCAGCACAGAGCCCGATGCTGGGCTCGAACCCATGAACTGTGAGATCATGACCTAAGCTGAAGTTGGATGCTTAACGGACTGAGCCACCCAGGTGCCCCTAGAGTTCTTTATATATTCTGTAAACAAATCTCTTATGAAATACATGATTTCCGAATATTTTCTCACATTCTATGGGTTGTCTTTTCACTTTCTTAATGATATTATTTGCATCATAAAAGTTTTTAATTTTGATGAAATACTATTCATCTACTTTTTCTCTTATGCTTGTGCTTTTAGTGTCATATGTAAGAAACCATGGACTAACCAATGTATTGAAGATTTATTCTTATGTTTTTTTCTAATAGTTTGATAGCATTAGCTTTTACATTTTGGCCTATGGTTCATTTTGAGCTAATTTTTCTGTATTGTGTGAGGTTAAAGTTATTTTAACTTTACTCTTTTGCATGTGGCTATCCTGTCATCCCAGCACCGTTTGTTGAAATCACTGTGCTTTTTGTCTAGAATGTCTTCACCAAAATCTTTGCATGGATGCCTTCATTTTGTCATCTACATGTCTCAAATTAATGATTACTTTATCATAGGGGCCTTCCTTGACCCTCTATTCAATGTTCTATTCCTTTGTCATTCTCTGTATGTGCCTATGTCATGGTCTTCTTAGCAGATAGCTTCTTAGCTTCTTCAGATAGCTTTGCTATCTGAAATCATTCGTTCAGTTACTTAAATATTATTTCTCTCCCCACCTAGGATGTAAGTGCCATGAGAACAAGGACTGTGTCTCCTTATTCTCCATTCTAATGTCTGGCATAAAATAGGCAATGAGTGTTTATCGCTTAAATTCCTGTTTATTGCTGTTTATTCCTGTTTATTGCTCCTACTGGTTTTTGACCCAATAATGTCCTTTTCACACTTTTGTTAATCAGCCATCGACCATGTCCCTAATTTGTGTTTGGGACCTGATTTTTCTACTGAATTCATTCAACGTGCTGACTCCATGAGCTCCTTCTTGCTATGGTCCAGTTCCAATTCACATAACCCACATAGATCATGAAACTAACTCCTTCATATTAAAACTCAAGTGTAATTTCCCCATATTTCTTCTGGAGGAATGATTCTTAAAATTCTGGCTTCCTTCTCTTGGGTAATGTCTTACATGACTGTTTGTCCATCTATCCCAAGCTCCAAACCAGGGGTAGAGAATTCTGGGCCCATCCAGTGGCCCAAGTTGCAAACAGCCTCTACTAAGGCCAGGAGCAGGGAGCCTGATTTGGTGGATGGAGCAGGAAGTTTGGAATCTGAGACATTGGCCACACGTTCAGAAGCTGATCTTATTCACTAAAAATAAGGTTGAATTATTCTAAGAATAATGGTTGGTAGCTAGTAGCTGATGAATTACTCAAGGAAAATAGAACTGTTCAGTCTCCCTCTCCTGGGGAGGCTGGGGGAATTTAATTAGCTGGAGGTGTGATCTAATGATATTAATTATCTTCAACTTCACTGAGGAAAAAGAAGCCAAGTTCCAGCCTTGTTCACTACAGACAAGAGTATCAATTATTGTTTTAGTAATTGTGACAGGCCCGTAGTATAGATGGAAAGGCATTAGGTCTGCAATTAGCCTACGCTGAGTTCATTTCCTGATTCTGTCACTTGCTAGCATGTTGCTTTGCCTCTTTCCCTTCACTGAAGATAAACAAAATCTTCCTTTTCTGCTTCACTAGGTTGTCATAAACAACAAATGATACACAACATGTAAACATAGTCTATAACCTGCAGTGCACTCAGAGTGCTTCTCCTTTAGTTTCCTGCCTCTGGACAGCCCCTCTCTGCCTTCCATGAGATGAACTGGCCCAAGCCACACCCTCCTCCAGCTGTGGATGCAGCCTGCTTCTGACTTGGTTCTGGCACTGTTCCTGATGCTGGTTTAGTTGCTAGGTCCCTCCGAGTATTATCCTGATGACTCTCTTTTAGTTAATGATGGTTTGCAGTTTGAACACATCACACCCCTGGGCAAAACTTGTTTTTCCTTCATATTTACCCCCAAATCAGGGAGTTCTGTTATGTCTGAATGTTCCTCCTAATGGCCTTTCCTCCCAGTGCACTCCCACAACAGTTTAGTCTCCAGGTTGCATGGGCTTGGCAGGATGCATCAATTGCAGGCACCCACCCAATTCCTATTGCTTAGTGCTTCCCTCTCTTCTCTCCTTCATACTCCAAACTGTTTTTCTTATTTTTCAAAATAGGGTTATTCTTTAATATTATGATTATACTACATAATATGTATTTATGTAATTTTAATTTTTATTTAATTTTTATTTTTTTATAGTTTATTGTCAAGTTGGTTTCCATATAACACCCAATGTTCATCCCAACAAATGCCCTTGTTTTTCAATCTAGTTATCAAGAGTGTGTCAGGCGCTGACATGGCTTTAGGTCCCTGCTTGCACACTGTCTCTTTTAGCTAGCGCAGCACCCTACCAATGACAGATCACTTATGACCTCTGTTGTATAAGTGAGGAGGTTGAGGCTTGGTAAGTGAAGTCACTTTCTCCCCACATGTGGAAGAAACTGGTAGTTTCCCAAGCAATCCTTGTGTGACTCCAAATGTTCTACATCTCTATCTATGCAGATATCAGACCTAGAACCTTTGAGTTATGGGTAAGTGATAGATCTTGAATTGAAACTATGTCTCCTGGGGGCGCCTGGGTGGCTTAATTGGTTAAGCATCTGACTTCGGCTCAGGTCATGATCTCACAGTTCATGTGTTCGAGCCCCACGTCGGGCTCTGTGCTGACAGCTAGCTCAGAGCCTGGAGTCTGCTTCAGATTCTGTATCTCCCTCTCTCTCTGACCCTCCCCTGCTCACACTGCCTCTCTCTCTGAGAAGTAAATAAAACATTAAAAAAAAAAAAAAAGAAACTGTGTCTCCTGACTCAAAGTCCACTACCCTCTGCTGCCATTAGCCTATGAAACCCACCTGCTCTTTGAGTTGGAACCACCTTACATGGCTTTTTATTATTATTATTTTTTTTTTTTACAAATAGTTTATTGTCAAATTAGTTTCCACATAACACCCAGTGCTCATCCCCACAAGTGCATGGCTTTTTATTATTATTTTTATTTTGGATGAATTAGACCTGTCCAGACCATTAGACTTTGACGTTTCTGGGGTCAAAAAATCAAGGCTGGTGCTCCACTGTGTCCTATCAAGAGTCTAACACAGGGCCTACGCAATACAGGGTCTTATGCAACTCATGCCCTGATTTTACCTTCCAGGGAGAGACCTGTGGACCCGCAGTTTGCGCAGCAGCATGTCAGAAATATTGGGCATGACATCCAAGCCACTTTTTGACTCTTCTTCCTCAATACCCGAGGAGAGTTCAGAAGGGAGCCCTGGGGAAAAAAAAAGTGCTTAACTTATAAAATGTCTGAAATCACAGTAGCACTGTTGGCAACTTGCTTCTGTTGTAAGAACCTAGTTTTATGGCAACGGCTTTATAATTGTAATTTTATTTGCACAATGGACCAATGAACTAGTATTTAATCATCTCATTTTACAGGTAGGTAAGCCAAGACTCAGCAAGGTTACTAATTAATGTCACAAAACTAGTAAATGGCTTAATCAGATTTTTAACCAATTTCATCTGCTTTAAATTCTAGTTCTTCCCATTGCTCCCCACAGTACCAAGCAGGCTCTCATGTCTGGGTTTCAAGGTTGGTTTCTAGCAACTGGAAGCTGGTTGTTCTTTGGCTATAATGTTTGGAAAAGTCCCCTCTCTTTGGCAGGCTTCTCAGGAGGTTTGTTGCCTAATTATTCTTCCTCAAGTGAACTCAATGGTTCACTTGCTTGTGTCCCACCTAGAAATGGTTCCATATACCCATAGACAGAAATAGAAACAGGGTTTTTCCAGGGCAAAGTCATTAGATCTTTTACAGATCTCAGAAATTGGTGCCTTCTAGTCAACAGAACCAATGAACAAACTTTTGTTATCTCATAAAACTATCCTGGGGCTGTGCTTTGAAAGCAGAAAAAACAAACCAAGTATTCTCTTTCCCATAAATCTTTTTCCTGTTTGAAGGCAGCTTTTGTACCTCTCTAAAGCTTTCCTTCTCCAAACTCTAGCCTTGTTTCCCAGCTGCTCATTGTGACACACTGTGCACCATGGCTCCTAGATATCATCCCCTGCCCACACACGTTCTGGTTGTTGCTGTAGCAGAGGCCCAGATGTGTCCTAACAAGCTCTTAGCTCAGGAAGATATTTGCAAATGCCCCTGGCATTGACATTTGTTATTCATGCAACATAGAATCATTATGCCTTATTATGGGCTCACAGTACATTTAGGAATAAAAGCCTCAAATCTTTTACTAGAGCTGTATCAGGAATCTTCATCCCATACAATGGTTACTTTCTGTTTGCATGCAGGACTTTATAGTTATCCATGTTCTACCATCTCTCATGGGTTTTGATGCAGTAGATTTCCAACCTGCTTGGTCATTTTCCAGAATTGTAGGCCAGGCTAGAGATCAGGACTATAGGCATACTTGTGGTAGCCATCTGAATGGAGCTAAAAATTGGGAGTCATGTGAATTAGAAATTTCTCCAGGGGAGACCATGCAGAGAGAAGAGGAGTTATAGTTTGGCTCAAGTTAAATAATATTTAAGTGTTTTGAGTTTTCCAATAACAGAACAGTGTTCAGGAGTTTCCAGACACTCAAGGTATCCCAGCAATGTCTGGTGGGCTTTCTGTCATAAATGAGGTAGTTAGTGATCCTTCTTTGGATAAAAGATTAGACTAGATGTTCTTTTAGTAACCTGTCATCTCTTGGGCTCTGTTCTGGCAGTTATTGCTTTCTGACATTTCCATGTAACAGATGGTAAACTCTAGGATGCCTTTGGCCTCACTGTACCTTGATGTATTCACTGCATGAATAACAAATGTCTGCCCCCAGCAGAGAAATAATTAAGCACTGGACTCCTGAGATATCTATATGATTGAGTGCATCATACAAGATCTAATAATTAAGTGGAAGCCATACCAGGGGCTTTTACCTAGAGAAGTCACCTAGGTTGAGCCTCCCCTCCCCCACCAAAAAAAAGTAACTAGCAAAGCCTTCGAGCCCTGCTAAGATGACTGTCTGAAGGGTGATCCCAGAGCTGGTGGATCCTAGAACCAGCCACCCTCCTACTGAATTCAACAAAAGTGACAATAACAAAAAATTTTAACACCCAACTATAAATATACCACCAACTCTCAAATATATGAAAACATAATAATCCTTAAAAATAATGTTTGAGCAAACAAAACTTACTAGGAATAAATGTAGAGCTCCCACCCTTGATAGCCCTTTTTTCTTCCCTCAAAGAATCATTACTGAGAGGAAGATGTATGAGGAAAAATTCTGAGAGTGTAATACCACAGAATGAGAAGGGAAGTGGACTGAGGGGGCTGAGTAGGCAGCCTCCAGAGGAGAGTCTGAAAGTTTCTTCAGAGTGGAAGGATCTCCATACCACTGCAACAATACTCCACCAAGAGAAAATCTGTCTGTGCTGCTATTTGCTTTTCTTACTGAGTAGGAAGGGAGAGGAAAGGCAGAATGATTGCACAGCATTCTACCAGAGCTGATTATCTCAAACAATGTGGAGGGATTTACCAGAAAGTAAGACAAAAGAAAAAAATAAATAAAACAAACCCATTTACTAAAGTGAGGGCAGGAGACATATGGTAAGCCCCAGTTGAAGCTGCCCTCCATCTCTGATCACCACTTCTGAGAAGTAGCATAGTGGCCACATTCCTTGGATTTTGTCTATTTTTCCCTTCCTCCATCTGGCACAAGAGTTAGAGTGGCTGCTAGGAATAGTTGAGTCAAGTCTGGAAAATAAACACCTGGGCAGATTGTCTCTACAATAATAATCCATAACCTGCCACTACCCACCCAAAAGAATAAGATATGCCCAAATAGTGGTGTCATAAACTCACACACTGAACTATGAACAAAGTTATAGAAAAAGAACAGAAACCATTCCCACGAACACCACTACCCACAACTCCATCTGAACTTACCCTTTTACCTACCACCCAAGTGGTAACAAAGCAGTTACAACAGGGATAACAGAGATCTCAAATAAAGTAGGAAGGGGTCAATGAAAATTGACCTACACAATATATCTAGATAAAGAGAAAAATCCAGGTGAAAATATTTATATCAAAAAGAAATAAAATGAAAACAAATGGCATGGCAACTATACACAAATGCTGTAGTCAAAAGGAGAAGGAAAGAAGAGAGGAAAGTATAAAGGAAAGAAGAAAGAAAACATGTAGGAAGAAGACATGTCAGGATGGAAGCATAGATTTAAGAAACACATCAAAAATGCAGTTTTGTGGAAAATGTATACCACAAATGCTTTGACTCAGAAGTTAGAACCTGAAGAAAATGAAAATAGGAAATCAGAAGTGAGATGAGAGGATCACACAAAGATGGAAGATTACAATTTGAAGAAATAAATTGGAGATTAAAATAACAGAACTAAGCAAAAATTATAAAAATATAGAACTAATCAATATGCTGGAAATATGAAAGAATTAAATAGATATGGCTTCAAACTGAATTAGTAGGAGCTTGGGGGAGATTGAGATCAACACAGGGAATGCAAAGAAAGAAAGAATGAAGTATTTAGAGATTAAATAGTAGACCTGTAGTTGAGATATGGGTGAGAAATTTACAGATTATGGTGTCTCTGAACTAGTGAATGAAACAAAAGAACATATTCAAAGATATAAGAAAAAATTCCCTCAGTTGAGGGGAAAGCTGAATTTGCAGATTGAAAGAGTATGCCATGTAAAGGAGAAAAAATATATATGGATAAAGAAGTGCTTCTCCAACTACCCTCACAGAAAGAGTAAGCCCATCTACAGAGAGAGGTGAAGGTTGAGGGGTACTAGAAATTGGTAGCCTCAGACTTCTCTACAACATTAAACACAGTACAACAACATCGCACTTAGCTAGCACATTAGAGTTCCACAACCTCAATTATAGGAATTAAAATGTATCCCAGGTTTCTGCTGGAATGAAGACCAATATCACATAAAAACATTATACCAGCACATGAAGTAGGTATTATGGTAATATTATTATACCTATTTTATAGATGAGCAAACTGAGCCATCTAGAGAATAAGAAGCTTGCCCAACACTATGAAACTAGTAAGTGTGGAAGCTTGAGCTCTTAACCACCCAGATCCTAGAAATGAGAGAAAACTGGGAGGGAGGGTACGTTTATTGAACACCTAGTATGGGTAATTTTCTTTTTAAAGTTTGGTGTTTATAGGAGTTAAATTTATTTAACTGATAATTTTACTTCTAAGATCCATCTCATTGCCTGTTAGTATTGGATAGTGATGTGGATAATGAGTGAGTAGTGAGGTGTTACTGTAGGTAGTGGATATCTAAATTGATTTAGTTTTTTTTTAATATTTTTAAATTTATTTCTAGGAGAGAGAGAGACAGCGTGAGCAGGGGAGGGTCAGGAGAGAGAGGGAGACACAGACTCTGAAATTGGCTCCAGGCTCTGAGCTGGCAGTCAGCACAGAGCCCGACGTGGGGCTCGAACCCACGAACCGCGAGATCATGACCTAAGCGAAAGTCGGACGCTTAACCGACTAAGCCACCCAGGTGCCCCTAAACTGATTTAGTTTTTTAAAGTTAACCTGGAAATATATATATTATATCATATCATTTATTATATTAAAATATAAATGCCTTTTGATCAAGAAATTCCACTTCTAAGATATTATCCCTTGGCAAAACTTATGTATTTGTATAAAGATACATCTAAGAATGTTCGTTATAACATTGTTTACAATAGAGAGTGTAAACAATCTAATATTAATATGAAATGGCTGAAACTATATATTTCCTCATACCATAGAATATTACAAAGCAGTTAAAAAATAAAAAATTCCATTAAATAACAAACTAAGTATATTGTTATGTAAAAAGCACAATGTGACAAAGGTACCTGCTCATCCACCCAAATCTGCCTGTCCTGCTTCCGAGTGAATTGAGTTCAGTCTGGAAGTTGGGCCAGCAGCCACTTAGTGATGACGTTCTCCAGAATCCCTTGATGTTAGGTATGGCCACAACCACATCATCACCAGTGAATTGGGAGCTAAAATGATGTGTGTAACTCCCACCCTATTATTGAAAAAAGGGGGCGGGCCCACTCTGGCCTTCCACTCTTTCTCCTTTCCACAAACTGGAACACAGATTTCCCCACAATCCAGCTTTGATCATGTATAACACCCCAGGGGATGGCAAAATGACAACAGAGAAAAAACCAAGGTCCCTGAACAATTATGTAGAGCAGAGCCGCCTGCTAACCTGATAGCTTGCCTTAGAATCATTACCCAAGGCTGAGACAATCTTCTCTATCCTATAGATTATCATACTTTGGGGCCTCTATGTCATAGCATCTTAGATTTTATCTTAACTAATGCAGGAATGTTGCAGAATGCTTTAAAGGAAATACTTCTATAGAAAATTTGGTATTATACATAAAAGAAAATACAACATGGCCAGATGAGTTTTATTCCAGGACCACAAGGGTTTATTTCTAAATATGGAAATTTATTAATAATATTAAATGATATAATTAACATGGTTCTCTCAATAGATATCCAAACCAAATTGATAAAATTTATCAGAAATATTGAAACTTTAAACCTAAGAGTATTTCCTTAAAATAATAAAAATATAAATATAAAGTAATATACTATATGAAATGTATTTTTACATTTTATATATTTTTATCTTTTATTACATATTATATATTTTTCTATTTAGTAATATAAAATGTCATATAATAATAATAAATTGAAATAATATATCTATTTAAGAATTAGACACAACACAATCCTTCAAAGAAAAACACAAAAACAATTCAATTAAAAACAGAAATAAGGCAAATGTTCTCCTTACCGCCATTATCATATTAGAGAATGTCGCCAAAGTATAAAACATAGACAGATACACAAGAGAAGCACACACATACATGCAGAAACACACAGCGAGGACAAGCAGTGAATTCCATAAAAGAAAAATAACAGATTGTGAATGTGAAAAACACATTGTGCAAAGTGGTCAAGAGCTTTTGGTCTTGGTAACATTTGGGTTCTGATCCTGGCTTTAGCAATTAACAACCAAGTAAACTTAACTTCCCTGGGCCTCAATTTCCTCATTTGTAAAATGGGTCTAAATAGTACAGCCTACCTCTTAGGATTGCTGTGAACATTATGTGAAATGCTATCAAATATTAGCCTAGGCTAGTACCTGGGATGTAGTAATTACCCTAGTTGTAGTAATAGTGCTAGTTAGTCACTGTAGTAATCCCTCTACCATTTGTTAATATACAAGGAACATGTGTAGTAGCAAGAAGCATTCATTTATGCCACTAATTATCAGCTAGGAAAATCTAATGAAAAAGAGTCTTCTTCATAAACAAGTAAAATTATACATCACATAGAATGTGTCCCAATAAGTAAAATGGGAGACCTGTACAGAGAATGTCAAGTCTTTTTTTTTTTTTTTTTTTTAATTTCTAGGAGAGAGAGATAGCGTGAGCAGGGGAGAGTCAGAGAGAGAGGGAGTTACAGACTGAAACAGGCTCCAGGCTCTGAGCTGACGGTCAGCACAGAGCCCAACGCGGGGCTCGAACCCACGAACCGCGAGATCATGACCTAAGCGAAAGTCGGAAAGTCGGACGCTTAACTGTCTAAGCCACCCAGGCGCCCCGAGAATGTCAAGTCTTTTAAAGGAAAAAGGAAGGAATTCTCGATAGAGGGACAAACCATATATTTGAGTGAGAACTAAATGTTTTCAAAGTAAGTAATTTAAAACTCTATAAACTGTAAAACAAACAAAACTAGGATAGTTCTTCTGAATCCAATGTGTAGCATTAGAGCAATCACAATTAACATGTTGTATAAAATGGTATAAATTTCACTTAGAGAAATAGGTAGGTAAGAGGCAAAACTAGAAAAGACTTGTAATCCTTGAATCTTAAAGTTAAGAGCCTTCTGAGGTCCTCTCTAGTCCAAGAGAGAACGGAGGTTGAAGAACATAAAGACTCAGTCAGTTGGTTCCTGAACTGGGACATTAACTCAAGTCTCCTGACTTTTTGTCCCGTTGTTCTTTGCATTATTTTGCACTGAATCTTTATATCTAGAACATAATGAATATTCTGAGAGAGAAGATCAATGAGAGAGAAGTAACCTCACTACATATTAGAACATATTATATGGCAGCAGTAAGTAAAATGGCACAGTATTGATCAGAATAAAACAGAATCAAGGGCCCAGAACTAGTATTTGAGATATATATATATATATATAAAGAATGTAGTATATGATTGTCTAAGCCACAGATAACAAGAAATATACATATTATCAAAGTATCGAGGTAACAAGATCTTAAATCTCTAAATAACTAATATCTTAAAATAAATTTCACAGGTATTAGCAAAAAGTAGATCAAACTATAAACTATTAGAAAATAGATTTTCTGGGGTGCCTGGGTGGCTTAGTTGGTTAAGCGTCCGACTTCAGCTCAGGTCATGATCTCACGATTCATGGGTTCGAGCCCTGCATCAGGCTCTGTGCTGACAGCTCGCTCAGAGCCTGGAGCTTGTTTCAGATTCTGTGTCTCCCTCTCTCTCTGACCCTCCCCTTCTCATGCTGCCTCTCTCTCTCTCTCTCAGAAATAAATAAAACATTAAAAATAAAAAATAAAATAGATTTGCTATCCCAATTAAGAAGAAGTAATCTTCTTATAATGATTTAAATAATGGAAGACTTCTCAAAGGAAAAGATAGACAAAGATGACTTTAAGACCTTTATAATCTGAAATAACAAAACCTGTTAAATGAAAAATGATAGAATGAAAAAGTATTGAGAAAAATACAAATCCAAAAGAAGATATAAGATTTGTAAATATTTATGCACCTAACATAAGACAAATATTAACAGACCTAAAGGGAGAAATTTTCAGCACTTCAATAATAGTAAGGATCTTTAATACCCCCAATTTCATCATAGATAGATTATCCAGAGAGAAAATCAATAAGGAAACATTGGCTTTATATGACGCATTAGACCAATTGGACCTAAAAGACATACACAGAACATTCCACGCAAAAGCGATACAATACATATTCTTCTCAAGAGCACATGGAACATTCTCCAGGATAGATCATATGTTAGGGCAGAAGACAAGCCTCAATAAATTTAAGAAGTCTGATATTATATCAAGCATTTTTTCCAACCATAATGGTATGAAACTGGAAATCAATTACAAGAAAAAAATATAGTCAGTGAAAAGTTAATATCTATAGAGTTTACATATGTTACCAACAAAAAAGAAACCAACAAAAACCCTAAGGCCCAAATGGACACTTGGATAAAGAGATGAAAAGCTAATCTACCCAATAAGAAAAAAACAGAGTAAATAAATATTTAAAATGCTTTAATTTGTACTTGCTTGCTAGCAAATTAATTGAAGTAATAGCAAAGTGGCATTTATTGATTATCTGGTTGTTATTGTATTCTGGCCCATAAGGAGTAAAAGCAAAGCAAAGCAAAGTCCAGTGCTGGTAGTTCTTAGGAGGAAGAGTCCTCACTCAGTCTTTGCAGGTAGCACTCTACATTGGAAGCAATTTAGTAAATGCAAATGTTTCTATACTTTGACCCAATGAATCTCAAGCCTGAAAATTTATCCCAATAGAGTAACTTAAAGGAAGGAAGAAAGAAAACACAAGTACCAAGTTGTTTAAAGTAGGGTGGTTAATCATAGTTAAAGGAACTGTAAACATCTGAAGTACCCAACAATAGATACATCAATACAAAAGATATATTCATCAAATGATAAATAAAAGGACAAGTCAAAATGTATGGAATTGATTATGAAATAAGTATTAAAAGTAGAAACGGGAAATTATATCTACACAATCAAATCAATTGTGAAAAAATTATAAATACAGGTAAATACCGGAAAGAATAAACATTGCTTTTTTTGGAATTTATGGGGTTATGGGAGAAATTTTAAGAGAAACTTTTCCTAGTGTTTTGAATCTTCTTTAATAAGCAAATTAAAAATTAAAAGTAGAAAAGTATATAATATTCTTCCAGAGATTTCCTCTACAAGTGGCTAAATTTTTGTTAGTACTTTAAAAAAATTGTTGGATATTTTACTTCTGAGAATCTTGTTAATGTTGAATAGGTTGGTGTTAGTTAACTATATTTCAGATTAGGTCTTCCAACATGGTTGGTGGCACCCTGGACATGCTTACACAACAAGCCTTAGGCAGAAAGCTTCTGTGCTGAGACTGACCACAGGTAGCATGACCCATAGAAGAGGTGAGCCAGGAGAATGGGAGAAGGGAGGGAGGCAGGGAACCCAAAGTCTTATTTTCTGAAAATCAGTCTGGCAGGGTGGATAGGTGGGGACTTGAAGGGCCAGGGAGGAAAGGGCTGGGGTCTGTACTTTGTGGCGACAGCAAATTAGAAAGCAAGAGATGACTCTGATGTCTTGAAAAGAGGAACTGTTCTATTTGGGTAGCTTCCTGGGTGTGAGAGGAAAAGGAAGTGTCAAAAGTTCAGGCCTGGGTCACCCTTTCAGGCCTACTAAGTGCTAACGAGGCTCAGAGGGGGCCGGTTGGAAGGAGACAAGTTTAGAGGTTCTCTGAGTGGGCAGGAAACATAATCTGATTCATTCATTTATCTGCAAATATTTACTGAGGGCCTGCTCTGTGTTTGGCCCACACTTGCCAATGGGACAAAGGCCCTGACAGGAAGTCTAGTATTTACACGTTCACCTTCTTTAATCTGGCGAAAATGAATCCAGCACTGACTTGAGAAGAGCATCTGCCCCGACCCCACCTACCTTTTTCCTGCTCAGCCGCTTCACTAAGGTCTGGAAGCTTGAGCCCCACTAAGTTCTGATTTCTTATCAGGATGTGCTCCTTTTTAGGAAAAGAAGAAAACAACATTTTGATGATATCATCAGGCTGAACTCTTCTCTCGGTTCTGTCTTTGGCCCTGTGTTTACTCAGCCTCATATGGGAGGTACTAGGGGCAGCCTCAGAGGTGGGTACAGTCATGACATGTGACATATGAAAGGCATCTGGAAGGCTGCTCCTGTCCCAGCCTGTAAAGGTGCCTGAAACCTTAGCACCACATTCCTTAAGAGTTGTCCTTGGCATGGTCTGATTTTTAAATAAACCTGTTGTCTTCTGGGCAAATGAGCTCCAGCCACACTGTGGCTGAGAGCTATACAACAAACAGAAGCAGATCTCAGGACTCTGGGGACAAGATGGTCCCCTGGCTGTGTATGAAGCTTCTGCTGGAAATGATCTTTGTTGAGCTCATGACTGTGCTTCGAGCTGGCTAGAGCTTCTCCTGCTGTTTAGGGCAGTGAATGCCCACTTCCAGAGGGCATTCCAGTTCCCCAGTGGCCTGTTAGGGTGTCCTTGATTTGTTAAACTCTCCAGACAAATGAGGCTTGGGAATTGCTGCTCCACCATACTGCCTGGGGCCTCACCAGTCAAAGCCCAGGAGAGATGGGGATGCTGACCACATGTATATGGTACAGGTAGGCTCACACCTGCTCCAAATCAATCAGTACCAGACCAGCGCTTCCAATGTCTGTCAGATCTCCTCACCCCTTGTTACTTGTGCTTATAAAGGGATTTTCAGTCTCATGTGTAGTAGGGGCTACTTGACCCTGCATAAAGAAAGAAGGGGAGGGGTCAGCAGAGGGTGCTCATGGCCCAAATGAAAGTAATTAGCCATGGCCCTTTACCTGTTTCCTTAGCAGCTCCCTGGAGCCTTTAATTCAGAACATCATGGAAAGTTTCTGAATAGTAATGAAGGTTTCTGAATAGAACACGTTGCAACATATCCCTGCTAGCACAGAAACCTCCTCTCTTGTGCTTGACCACTATCAGATACCTCTTTTCCTTCCCCATTTCACACCCATTCTGCAGGGGAGCCAGGAGAGCCTTGTCCAGTTCTGGCCATGAGGGTGCTACGTCCCACCCCATGGAGTCCCAGTTGTCTTGACCTGTGGCCTGGGTTGGCCCTCTGGGGAAGAGAGGACTGGGTAATGATTCCCTTGTCCTGTTAACCTCTTCTTGCTCCCACACCCTGTCTCTGTCCCCTGCATCACTGGACACTCCCAATATCCCCCTGCATTGGGTGACAGCCCCATGAGAGACTACTGTGCCTAGTTTGATGGCCAGTGAACATTGAGGACATCACAGACATTGGAAGAAATTCATCACAGGGGGAGCAGTCCCTCATGGCCATCATTATCCTTGAAGATGGATTTGAGGCCCTTTGTTAACAGGCATCAGGAAGGAAATCTGGGGGCCCTGACAAAGGGAAAAGCTATTCCATCCTTGCCTACCCCAGTCCTAGGCATGACAAGGTGCTCCATCAAGGGCTTCCTGTTTATGAGCTTCCAGCTCTGACTGGAGGGGAAAACACAGCCCAGTACTGAGGGCCCATGTGCCCCTCCGTACAACTTCCTTAAAATGTGGCTTCATACGGCTTTGTGTGGCAACTATATCCCACACTGACCTTACCCTAGTAAGTGAGATAAAAGCCCCTGAAACTGGCATTTATGAAGAAGAGGCTGCACAGTGGTCCTGATTTGTTAGGGTGGGGAAGTTTAGGGCCCTATAAGGCCCAAATCCAGGCCAGAACTATCCTGCCCCAGGTCTAGCTCAGCCCAGAGGTCTGCAGCTCAGGAAGGACCTGGAGTGCACCCTTCCCAGCTGGCCCTCAGGAACCCACCTCTCGGAGCTTAGTCAGTTTCTGCATCCTCACTGGCTGCACTTGTATCTGAAAGTCTTTGAGTCCAGGTGCCTTGGCCAGTTTGCTGCCAGCTTTGCCTGAAAAACGCTTCTCTTCCTCTGCCAGAGGCAGCTTGGCAAGTACTTTCTGCAGCCGGGGGCCAGGTTCTTCAGGACCACTGTCCCTGGAGACCCCCCGCAGTAGGGGCGGCCGGGAAGCTGGGGGCCACAGCTCAGCTTTGGAGCCAAACTTTGACCCTGTCGGCTCTCCAGCTATATCTTTTCCCTCGGGGGTCAGGGGAACCACCCCTCCAGATCCCTGGGCTGGACCTCTAGGCAGAGGGCTGCCCTCCCTGGCTGTCTTCAGAAGCGCCTTTCCCAGCTCATTTTCAGCAGAAGCAGGCTGAGGGCTATTCAAGGCCATTTTCCCACCACTGCCTATGCCAGAAGCTGAGCCCTTGTGTGTGGCCTCAGAGCACAGGAGGGGATCACAGTTTTCCTTTTGTTCAATTGCAATCTCTTTGGGCTTCTCAGTTGTGGAAGAACGAGGAGTCAGCTTGCCCTGAGACACTTTCTTCTGGTCATTCTGCTTCCGGTCAGCTAGCCCTTTGGAGACATTCTGAAAGAGACAAGGTACAGCTAGAACTCTAGAGGCAGCCTGGAGAGGAAAGAAGTGTGGCCACTTTCACTATGGGGTCTCTGCCTCCACAGACCTAAGGGGCCTGTGTGTTTGTGTGCGTGTGTGTGCATTAAGTGCTAGGGGAGGGCTTCTGTCATATCTGAACCAGTAAAGGGGATCCACAGACAAGACTGAGGTCTGTAAAACAGATAGGACAAGGGGACCTGCCATTTACAATTTGCCAAGAACTTCCCAAAGGCTAGGATCTGTGGAGGACAGTGGAATAGAGGGCAGATTGGGGGCAGTCACAAGTTTTGGCCTTGACTCAGTTGCTCTCGTTTCTAGTCCTGATTCTTCCTGGCAAGGATCTTAACTCTTAGGGGACTCAGTTTCTCATCAGATTTGTGAAACCTCTGGAATCAGTGAAAATGTATATGTGTGTTTATGTTTGTGTGTTGCATTTTTCTGGGAAGAGAATCCACATCTTTCAATAATTTCACAGCAAGTTGGTCTGAAAGAGGTTAAGGATCATTGGAACAGGTGATTCTTGCAAAAGTGATATCTTTCTTATTTCATTTCCCAAGGGAAACCTGCTTGTGAGTATTTGTGTGGCTATCTTGTGTGAGTCCTGACACTCTCCCAGAGGACTCTATTCCAGCTCCAGTTCTAGATGATATTATGTTTTATGCTGCCCTCAACACAACCTTGAGCACTTTGCTCTGAGTAGGGGTGGGACCCTTCTAATGCTCATCAGCAAAGATAAGGTTTTCTAGGCTGCCCCCAGGAAGAATCCCAACCAGGCACTGGAACTTTACTGCACTTTTGATCAGAGCTGACAAAAGCATCAGTCTTACCTGACTGCTGCTGGGCCTAGTATTCCCCCTAGTTTCTGGTCAGTGGCCTGATTAAGGGTGCAGGGATATAGGCAGGACCACCATGGAGGTGACCCCCACTGAATCCTATCTCCTTACCCCCCTCCACTTCAGACTTCCAGTCATTGTAGGATGGAGGAACCTTCTAGTTTCCCCAGCCTTGCCCCTCCACTCATGTACACCCACTCATAAGCTGCTCAGGGCCAGCCTAGGCTTTCAGAACAGTGTCTTCCACACCCAAATCATGCAAATTGGGCAGAGCTCACACTTACAGGTTCACTAAGATGAGGTGAAGAGACTTCGGTCTCATCCCCCTTCTGTTGGAGAAAGTAAACACAAGTCAGACAGCAATATGAAGAAACCATATCTCCTCTTGAAATATCCTCAAAGAAGTCCCTAACAGTGGTATAGATGTCTCCTCCTCCCAGTACCCTCATCTCAATACATCATGGAGGGCCTTACAGGAGTGAAGGAGTAAGAAGAGAGACCAGGTGGCATTGAAACCCCAGACTGGGTCCCTGTTACCTGTGGTGGTGCTCCAGGCAAAGGAGACTGTGGGCCACTGCAGGCATCCAAACCTGAAATGGTCCAGACACTAGTGAGTGATGTCCAGCACTCCAGACTGTTAGCTGACCCTTTAGCAAAAACACATCTACTTCTCCAGAATATCCTCCCTCAATTCCCTCAGGCCTGGTTACCAGTAACATCACCATTTGTTGAATATCTCCCACATGTCAGGTTCTGTGGTGAGCCCTCATTTAATCAGCATGAAAACCACATGCAGAAATCAAGTCAGAGGGAAAGCAAGGTCACGTATTCAGGAAGTACCATCACTGGGAATTGAACCCAGGTTGCTGGGCTGGAACCTGAGCTTGCCCTACAGCTCTGACAAGGGCATGCTGCTCTCCCTGGCACCATGCCTCTTCCCCAGCTGGTTTGTGGGCATGGCCCTATACACAGCCTAACAAAAGGGAAGAAAGCAAAAAAGAAAAGAGTGGCCCAAATAGAGGCCTTTCTAAATAAGTTCGGAGGTGATCTCTCTGCAAGTCCTCTCTTAGCAGAGAAAGCACCAGTTGTAGCCTCCTTCCCACAGCCTTGCCTCCATCCTTACCTATGTGGCCCCATCCTGGGCTAGGCCTGTCTCCCCACACTACCTCAGACCCCCAACAGAAAGTACATCCACCTCCTCAGAGGCAGCCCAGCCAGTCCTAGCTGTGAGTCCTGTGTGGAGGAGACCAAACAGGGATCCTGACTAGAAAGCCTGCAAGATAAGAAGCATCCTGCCCAGTCCACAGGAGGGGCCCAGCTGCCACCCAAAGGGAGAAGACAGGGTAGGAGATGTCAGGGGTTCTGGACCTCACCAGGCAGCGTAGGAACAGTAAGCGAGTTGTTTTGAGAGGATGAGGGAGAAGCTCCGGGGCTGAGGTTCAGGGAAACAGCTGTGGAGACAGACACAAACTGGCCAGCATTTGTAAAGGTTTACAACTTCAGCTAAACAAAGACATCCTTTCAGGTATTTCTGACCCCTGGGAACTAGGATCGCTTCGTCAGGGACAGAGGCTGATTCTGGACTGCCAGAAAAGGCTCCTACCACAGGAGGACTCCATCCATGCAGGGTAGTCCAGGAGCCTGTGCACATGGACATCACACAGGATTCAGGGAGGGGAAACCCATGCTAAATTCATGGGTATCATATGGGCTAATGTTTCTTGGTGAAACAGAAAAACACAATAGGCCTAAAATGAAAAGCAGAGTTTTCTGGGCTAAAGTTGGATCAGTATTTTAGAGCTTCTGAGACAGAGTAAGAATGTCTTCTCCTCACAAGATTCTCTCCACAGGACTCAGTCCTCTTGGGGCCTAGAGGTCTGGGGGCAGGCAAGTCAAAGGCCACCCCTTGGAAGCAGGGCTTCTTTCTAGTACAACTGGGGCCTGGCCCTCCCTATCCCCCACGCCACCTTGGAGGTGCTCAGAGCAGCCACCTGGGCATCCTACCTGACAGGGAGTCTCCGGGGCTGCTCTTGGACTTCCTCCCGCGGCGGGTCAGGAATCGTTCACTCACTAACTTGGCTTCTTCCAGCAGCGCCAGGTTTTTCTTCTTATCCTCCTCTGAGATGCTGATATCTGGCAGCTGGTCATGTACTAGGTCAATAACGTGTCCTGCAGGATCTACAATGGGAGGGTGAACGTGAGGCAAGAGCCATGGAATCCTTGGGCCCCCTAATACCTCAGCCCAGGGAACCTACCCAGATTGGACAGCCAGCAAAATGTTGGCCCAGTGTGAGGCCAGGAAGACAGATACGGCCGCCTTAGACAGATAGGGCTGCCTGTAGCCTGTGGTTGTGGCAAGTCCTCTGTAACAAACGGTCCCAGGTTCCACCTAGGTTTCCAGAACTGTCCTAAACCCTGCCATTAGGGAAAGCCATCATGAGTTCTACCTCCATGCTGTTTCCCTAGTGTGTTTTTCTTTCAGGTCTATTTCTTCAACAACTAGTGAGCTTAAGATGTGTGGATAAAGGAAGCCCTCCAAAGATCATGGTCACCTTCCCTCCCTTCTTTCCTCTACTCACACTGTCTACCTCCATCCTTCTCCAAAAATGCCTCTTCTCCAACAGCCCTTCTCTGGATGAATGACACTGCTTTACCCAGCTGCTCAGAAACATGGGAGTCACTCAACTCTCCCTCTTCAGTCTCTTCATGTCCCATCCATTGATCATCAAGTCCTGATCATCATTTACCTCATAAATATCTCTTAGAAATTGTGCCTCCTCTCCATTCTTGTTTCTTAGATCTTACCTGCATAATTACAACAGCCACTTCCTAAGTGCTTTACCTTCAGGCTATCCCCTTCATCCCATCTTCTACTGCCTATCAGAATGACTTCCCTAAGAGCCATAACTGACCTTACAGTTCTCCTGTCTTACCACATCAGGATTCCTCATGGTCCCTTGTCATGTGCAAAGGCCAAACTTGGCCCAGCACTTTTGCCCATCCCACATACTTCTCCTAAGCCCCCTGCTCTACCCCTTGGTGATGAACGGCTCTCATTGTGCCTCTCCAGCCTCCCTTCCCCCTTCCCCCTTCTTCTGGTTGTAGCTCCTCAGTTTGCATTGGATGGTACTTCTCTGAGTATCAGTTATGTTACTTAGGAAGAAGCTAAACTCTATTCTCCAACCCCTCCCCCCCCACCCCAGCCTTGGCTAGTCAATGAGTTCAATCTCCATAGTGATTGGCTCAGGGAAGGCCATGGGAGGCCAAGAAGAGGCAAGTTTTGTAATTGTTGAGTATACAGGAAAAGCCACTGTATTTCCACTGATGAGACATAGCCTAAAAATGCTGGTAGCCATTTGCAGGGAAAAAAAAAAAAAAAAAAAGCAAATACATGAAACTTGAGAGATGGGATAAACCAATTACTAATGACCCAGCTTGAGCACCTGGATTCAGTATTCTAGAAACCACAAGACCTGGCTTTTATTTATTTGTATGTATGTATGTATGTATGAATGAGTGTATTATGTATGTATTTTTGGTGTAAGAGAGTTTGAGTTAGGTTTCTAGCATTTGAAAGAGCCCTGACCGGCAGAGAAAGACAAATATCATATGTGTGCACGTATAGGAGGATTAGGAGGAACTTAACAGAGGACCAAGGGGGAGAAGAAGGGCGGAAATGGTGGGGGAAAGGGAGAGAGGCAAACCATGAGAGACTCTTGAATGCTGACAAAAACTGAGGACTGGTGGATGTTGGGGGGAGGAGGGGTGGGCATGGAGGAGGACATTTGTGGGGATGAGCACTGGGTGTTATGTGGAAACTAATCTGACAATAAACTATTTGTTAAAAAAAAAAAAAAAAGAAAGAAAGAGCCCTGACCCTAATATACACATCAGACCATTCAGTTGCTCTGCTATGGTTCCTGCATCACCAGCATGTTGTTTATTCCACCT